>BDMV01000008.1:13859228-14587188 GCA_008326285.1 Oryza officinalis
ATCATCGTCGCCATCGCCGGTGTCCTCGGCGGGGGCCTTCTGCCTGGCCTCGCCTCGCCGGTTGCCAGTGGGAGTCGCTGGGGCCTTGCCCTCACGGCGCTCCTGCCTCCTCTCCTCCTCCCACTTCCTCGTCCGCTCGGCCAAACTTTTGACCGCGCGGCAATCCGCGAGGTCGTGGAGGGAGGTGTTGTGCACGGTGCACCATTTGTCGGCCGGGCGCTCCTTGCCGGGAGCGCCAGCCTCCTTCTTTTTGTCGCTCGCAGGCCTCCCCTTTCGGGGGGCCCGCGAGGCGCTCTCGACGGCGAGGACGTGACCCTCATCGTCGGAACGGGCGACCATTTCTTCCTCCTCCTATCCCGCCACCCTGAACGAGTGGCGGACCCGGGGGCGGCCGGAGCTGCCACACCAGAGCCGGAGGAGTTCCAGGTCCAGGCCTCCTCCTTGCGAGCCACACGGTCCGCGAGCTCAAAAAGCTGCGCGGTGGTCTGGGGCTCCTTGGAGGCGATCTTCTCGAGCATGCGGTTGTGCCGCACGCCGCCCCTGAATGCGTAGATCACCTCATGTGCAGGGATGCATGGTATGGTGTTGCGGACTTGACAGAACCGCTGAATGTACGAGCGGAGAGACTCATCGTCCCTCCGCTGTACCGCGTGCAAGTCCGCTTCTTCGCCTGGGTGCGGATATGTGCCCTGGAAGTTCGTAGTGAACTGCTGGCACAAATCCTCCCAGGAGTGAATCGACGCAGGTGGCAGGTTCATCAACCAACCCCGCGCCTGGCCCTTCAGGGCCATGGGAAAGAAATTCACCATGACTCTGTCGTCACCCCCCGTGGCTTCTATTCCAGTCGTGTAGATCTGGAGAAACTCAGCGGGGTTGACGCTTTCGTCATACTTTTCGGTGATGGTGGGCCGGAACCTTGGGGGCCAACGGACATTCCGAAGGCTCGCCACAAAGGCTCGACAGCCGGCACCACCAACCGGGGACACTGGGGGCCGGCCCCCATGACCGGATCGGAGCGGCGCTCCAGAAGAGGAGGCGCCCTCCGTTGCGTGGGCGGCGCGACGAGCGTCGCGCCGGCGCTCGATATCGAGCCGGGCATCTGGCCCCCCACGCACATCTTCTTGGGTCGGAGGCATTGACGAGGGAACCGTGGACGAACGGCGTTTATCGGCCGTCGTCCGCCGTGCCCTCCGCCTCGACGACATGGAGCCGGTGGTGGCTGCGCCAGAGGTCCCGGCGGCGGAGGACCGCCCGCTGGTGCCTAGGCGCTGCTGCGCCGTCATGACCAAGTTGGCCACATCATCCAGCCAACGCCGGGCTGGAGTCTCTGGATCGGGGACAACGGGCGGGTGACGCAAGAGCGCGCCCGTAGCCTAGAGCGCGCCCTGGGGCGTGCCGCCATCGCCGTAGGTAAGGCGACGACGCGCTCCGCCTCGCCGTCCTCCTCCATCGCCCGCGAGCGGCGAGGTCGCGGATCCCTCGACCTCCTCGAGCGCCTTTCCCCGCCCAAGACTTCGGCGAGAGGGGGACGGCGGGGTGCGAGCCCGGCGGTGCGGGTTTTGCTCCCCGTCATCACCGCTAGCGCTCGGAGAGGGGCTGTGCGCCACTGCCTCTTCGGCCATAGGGCTGACCTGGCGAAGCTTGGTGCACACGAAAGAGGATGAGGGCTTAGAAAAACACGCGCGCCCCCTACCTGGCGCGCCAAATGACGGAGCGTAGAACTCCTCACCGGGAGACCGTGTAGGCCCCCCTTTGCCGGTTCGGCCGGGGGCGCTAGGTGAGATTCTTAGCCCCTGATCTGAGGGATATCAACGAGAAAGGAAACGCGTAGACACGGGCGATGTAGACAGGTTCGGGCCGCTGAGAAGCGTAACACCCTACTCCTGTGTTCTGGAGGATCTGTGAGTGTCAAGGAATACAAAGAAAGAGTTCAGCCTCCAGAGCGAATTGGCTAGAGTCCGATCCCCCTCTTCCCTAGGCCTGGGCCTCCTTTTATATGGCAAGGGGCTACCACATGGGCCACCAGCTACCTAAGAAAGAAAACATTCTTTTACAATTAGGGCTATCCTACTGCCGGAAGTGACCTCTGACAGACGTCGCCGCACGCCTCTGCTCAGCCAGCCGGCTCATCCGGGGGACGCCCGTTTCAACCTTCATTAAATGGCGGGCGACTTTCTCGCCACGCCTGCGCCGAAATCTGGAATGGATCTGACCGGGACTGACATACCAACTCCAGGAGTTGGCACGCCGGCTCCGGCTAGGGACGAGAGACAGGGGGCTCTCATCATTCTGACGGGACGGGGCGAGGCGTGCTGCAGGCCGCCTGTCGCCACCTAACCCGCGATCTGACCGGTCTGTGACCGGCCACTCACCGCGACCGGTCACGGACCGGATAGGCATGCGCTGCACCGCATTAAATGCAGCGTAGTGCGCTCGTCTGAATCGCCATAAATGCGGTTAGGTGAGCTCTGCTGTGCTCACCTAACCCGCACACGTGGCGCCGAGATCACAGGGGGTCGGGGCGGCCCAGCCCTCGGGGCCGAAACGGGGGCGGCCCGACCCCGCGGGGAGACCGAGGGGGGAGCCGCCCCGTCACCCTCGGGCCCGACCCCCCGGGGGGAACGGGCCACGTGGATGACTGCGGCCGCCCAAGCCTCTGGTCACGATACCCTCGGTCCCATGTCACCGACAATAGCTATTAAAATTGGATCATCTGAACTTCTGAGAAAGCATAAAAAGTCCCATGTCCCATAAAGAGATTTCTTCAACTTACAGACTAGGTTCTCTTTTTCAGGAATAACAAAACCTTCAAGTCACTCCATATAAATGTCTTCTTCTAACTCCCCATATAAAAATGCAGTTTTAACATTCATTTGCTCTAGTTCATAATCATGGATTGCAACAATACTGAGTAAATTGCGAATTGAACTATGCTTCACAGTAGGGAAAAAACATAATTGAAATCAATACTTGGAATCTGGCTATAACCTTTAGCAACTAACCTTGCGTTGTACCTTGCCTCATCAGTTGGAGATATACCTTCCTTTCTTTTGAAGATCCACTTGCAACGGATAGGTTTCTTCTCCTTTGGCAATTTCACCAATTCTCAAGTACGATTCTTTTCAAGTGACTTCATCTCATTATGCATAGTAGTTATCTATCTATTGCAATCATAAAAAACAATAGCATCAGAATATGAAGAAAGTTCTGCATTACCTTCAATTTTCTCTGTCACTCTCAAAGCATAAGCAACTATGTTCGCTTCTTCAATATATCTTTGAAGAGGTTTAATATTTCTTTTGGGCTTATCTTTTGCAATATAATGTTTCAGTGACTGCTCAACAGTAGAAGAATTTGAATTTTTACTAACAGGTGCATCTTGGTTAATAGCAACATCTTCTTTTTCTGGTACATGTCCTGAACTGATCAAGTGCTCCACCTTCACACTTCCTTTCTGTTGACTCTCAACAGAAACATTAGTAGAAGGTTTGACATGTAACATAACTGATTCATGTAAGACAACGTTTTTACTAATCACAATCTTTCTAGTTTTAGTACACCATAACTTATAGCCTTTCACACCAGACAGATAAACAAGAAAAATACACTAATAGCTCTAGGCTCTAATTTATCATTATCAACATAAGTATAAGCAGTACAATCAAATACTCTTAAGTCTGAATAATTTACTGGGGAACCAGACGACCATATCTCAATTGGAGTCTTCTTATCAATGGCATAACTGGGTGACCGATTAATAAGATAACAAGCAGTGGAAACGGTTTTCATCCAAAACTGTTTAGACAAACCTGCATTAAACAAAATACAACAAGCCTTTGATATAATTGTCCTGTTCATACGCTCAGCTACACCGTTTTGTTGAGGTGTATGAGGAATGGTGTAGTGACGCACAATGCCTTCAGACTAGCAATATGATTTAAATATTTTAGAACAAAACTCCATCCCATTGTTAGTACGAAGTATTTTCACCTTCCTTTCAGTTTGTCTTTCAACCATAGTCTTTCATTCTTTAAACACATCAAAAATTTAATATTTGTGGTTCAAGAAATAAGGCCAAACTTTTCGCGAATAATCATCAACGATAGTCATCATATAACGAGCACCTTCAAAGAATGTCTTACGAGTAGCCCCCTATAAATCAGAATGCACATAATCAAGAATATCTTCTGTAGTATGTGTAGATGTGTTGAACTTCACCCTCTTATGTTTGCTAAAGATGCAATGCTCACAAAATTTGAGCTTCCCGATGCCTTGTCCATTTAGCTATCCTCGCTTGCTAAATTCTGCCAAACTAATTTCACTCATATGCCCAAGACGCATATGCCAAAGATTAGTAACATTGGAATTAGATAATGAATCTGAAACTGCAGCAACATTATCTAATATAGTTGTACCTCGCAGATGGTATAGGTCGGCAATTTTAATGTCAGCTTTCATCACAACAAGAGAGTCCTTGGTTACATTCAAAATTCCATCTCCACTGGAATATTTGTACCTTTACGATCAAGACTACTTAAAAAAATGAGACTTCTCTTCAAATTTGAAATATGCCTCACATCTAACAATGTTCTGACACAGTCATCAAATATCTTGAGCTGAATTGTTCCAATACCTACAACCTTGCATGGTGTATTATCACCCATCAAAACAGTATCACCTTGCACTGACTCATAGGTGACAAACCAATCCCTAGTCGGGCACATGTGATAAGTGCAAGCAGTATCAAGAATCCACTGGTCACTTGTTTGTGCACAACCAGCATAAGCAAAAAACAATTCTGCACTAGACTTATCATCAGTAACAACTGCGGCTTTACCTTACTCTTCTTTATTACCTTTAGGTCTATAACTTCCAGTTCTCTTATCTTTGTTCCGTAGCTTCCAACACTCAAAGATATCATGTTCATCCCTCTTGCAGTATTTGCATGACTTATACCTGCCTTTGGATTTTGATTTTCCACGGTAGCTACTTGAACTTTTATCTTTTGATTGATTCTTTGTGTTCTTCTCCTGTTGCCTGACCCAAACTGCTAAGCCTTCTGCTTGTGAACTTGAATTTTCAGAGGGTACCAACTTCTTCATCTTTTCTTTGGCATGCAAAGCTTCATAAACTTTTTTCAAAATTAAAGTATCACGACTATAAAGAATAGTATCTCTGAAATTTGCATATGAGCTAGGCAATGAACACAATAGAATAAGGCTTAAATTCTTCTCATCATACTTTACCTTCATAGACTCAAGGACAGCAACAATTTCCTTAAAAATAGAGAGAAGATCCATCACAGACTCATCATCTTGCAACTTTTGCAAAAATTACTTTTGCTTCAGGTGCACCTTACTGGTAAGATCCTTTGTCATGCAAATCTGTTCCAGCTTCAACCATAGCTCAGCGACTGTCTTCTCCTTAAACACCTCCTACAAAATATTGTTAGATAGATAAAGATGAATATATGTCATAGTCTTACGATCCCTTTTCTTGTCATCGTTGGACCAATTCTGAGTTCTCTTGTTAAATCCAGATATCTTGCTACGCAAGAACGACTCACATTTTCACTTGCCATAGTGAGAATCTTGTCTCGGTACAAGAGCGGTAGATCATACTTCAAACTTGCCATGAAAATTAATCCTGAATTTGCTAGAAAGAAATTAGGGTAAACCTAGCAAAGACGCGAACCTCTGGGTACACTTCTTGGGTGCACAAAGCATAGATATGAAATCTTCCTGGTACAAAGCTTGGGTGCGTTTAGCAATTTTCGTCGAAAAAATCACCAAAGTCTTTAGCAGACCGACTCTCGGTGGAATTTTTTTTGGGAACCGTGTGAGTCAGTATATGATTTCTTTGCTGCTGCCTTTTCTTTTCTCGATGGGAGCGGTGTGGCAGCCTGTGGCTGCGACTCGGAATCAGTCCAACGACTCCGTGTCGGACTGGAAAAGCTAAAGGCTAACTTGATCTCTGAGTCAGAACAGAAAACGTCGAGGACGACGAACAGATCGATCAGCCGAACAGATTTCTTCGATGATGATGATGAACAAGCCGGTGACTAAAAATAGTAGATTAATCTCTAATACTTTGATATCACTTGTTAAGAAAATAGATGCACAACGGAGACACGAATTTTACGTGAAAAACTCTTGCGAAAAAAAACCACGGGCGCCGACCGGCAATGATCACTATTAAGGAGTTGATTATAAATGTAAGAAAATAACAATGAAAATATCACGTCTTCCCGTACGGTTTACAAAAGTATATATAGGAGATAAAAGAAAAAACTCGTAATAGAAAACGACTAGAAATTCTACTAGGAAACTAATCCGAATATATTATAGGCCTAAATTCGAATCACATATTTAATAAATTACTCAATCTACAAGTTTTTTTTCGAAAGGTCATATGACCCGGCTTCTATTGAAAGCCAAACTGGCAACATTCCTGGGGGTTACCCAGTTTTACATAGAAGTCTCACATGGAGCAGAACATCGCTGCCTCCCAGATAACCAAAGATCAGACACTAGACTAAGGGAAACAACCAGAGGAAACAGCTCTCTCAGAACAAAAGGAAACTTCTCCAAGACATTAACATGATAACTAAAAGAAACAGCAACCTAAAAGAGACTTAGCCAACTCCAATTCTTGGGGTCCCCATTTGTGCAGTCGTCAACTTCAACCTCTCTGCTATCTGGTCCATCATCCCAGGCCATTCACAGTACGTCTCTTTCCTACAAGAGGCTCAGAGGGTCGTATAGGCTAGGGCTACGGGTCCAAAATCCAAGTTCTTCACAGTGTTGCACTATTTTAGGAGTGGTTTTAATTTTATATTTCAACCCTTGGTATTTTTTTATTTCAGTTCCCATTTTTTTTAATTTGTGTGGAGGTCCAAAATTTACACCGAACACCCTAAAATCCAGAAAATAATATAAATTTCCTCCTTCCCCTCTCTCCCTTATCCTTCTCGCCTCTCCCTCACTCCCTCGCACATGGCGCGAGCCGCCGGCGACCACGGCTCCCTCTTCTCCTTCCACAGCCAACGACCTCGGCTTCCCTCTTCTCTCCCCCGACCGGCGGCGGTCGTCATCTCCTCCCCTGCTGGTGGCACTGCTCGTCTCCTCCCCCGACCGCTAGATCTGGCGGCTGGGCCAGCGGCTACCCGGAGGCTGGCCTTGGTGGCGGAGGACCTTGGGGTGGGCCTCGGTAGCGGGCGTGGCGGCGGAGGATCCTGAGGCAAGAAGGCGACGACGACAAGGAGGACTCATAGGGACCAAATCTGGAGTTCTTTGCCCACCTCGGTGGCGTCGGTCCATGCCTCTCCCTTCTCTGTGGCGGCGGCTCGGGTCGATGAGGTCTGTGGCGGCGGATGGCGCCCCGCCGACAGCGACGTGCTCGGCCAATCATGATGACATCGGTGGCCAACCCGCGCTTCCCCTCGTTGGTGACGAGGACCACCTAGCTCCGATTTGGCGCCTCCGGCTGGCTACGGCGAAGTGCTGTCTCGTCGACGGTGTCGCAGGGGCGACGAGGGCCTCTCCTCCCTAATCCCTCCTCCGCTTTTTGCCTTTTAGGTCCCAGCGCCGGGCTCCGATGTGCACAGTGCAGCGCCACCACTCTCCCCCCACGTTGCACGACCTCGATAGACCCGGAGAACACGTGGCCAGTTTGGGCTCCGCATTCTTCCCGGCACCGCGCACCAGGAGGACGTGGCAGCGAATCTTTGACGTGGGTGGCCCGGGCCGAACGCCACTTGTATGAACTGTGAATGGCCTCAGTGCGCATAGAATCCTCCACTGCAACAAATGAGAAATAATTTGGAAGGGTAAAATTAGAGGCGAATAGACAAGTTTTGATATGAAAATCATGTTATTTCTAGATAGCCAAAGGACCCAACAAACTGCTGCTAGTAGAGCAGTATAAACTCTAGCATTCTTGTGGTTATTGATAAAAAAACTAATTAAAAGAAAGAAATCATCAAATTTTTTTGGAATAGCCCCCCATTCCATTGCATCTCTACAGATACACTAGACCAAAGAAGCCATAGGGCAACAGAAGATAATATGTTTTGTACATTCAATTTCATTACATAACTGACATCTGTCTGAACCATCCCAGCCTTTCTTCTTGAGTTGCTCTGCTGATTGAATTCTATCTCTTATAGCTTGCCAGATAAAATGTTTCTTCTTCATAGGACAAGGACACTTCCAGATTTTTTCCATTTTCTCATCAAGAACCCCTCTAAATGACATAGCTATGTACATCAGTGATTGCAATTTTGGTTCAAAATTTCAGAAATTTTGGTAATTTTGGACCCCACCGGCAAATCAATACATTGACCGGAATTTTCAGATTTTCTCAAATTTTTGTTGAAGTTGGTCAAAGTTTATTCAAATTTAGTCAAAATATGTTAAAATTTCAAAAAAAATCGGTCGGAAAAGTGCCAAAAATCATGAAATTTCGTAAATTGTGGTCCTACAGAAATCACCAAAATTTTTGCCGAAATCGAAAGTGAAAACCCTGCTATACATTGAGTTTGTGGTGAAATTTTTGTTGGCTGTCAGACCCCAGGTCAAAATATCAGGATTATTGTTCAGCTCTAAGCTCTCTACAATTGCTTTGATCATCTCCCATTGTTCCATCTCAACCATCCCAAAAGATCTTCTAAAAGTAAGGTAACCAATTCCTCTTAGTTTCAACTCAGAAACCAGGATATCTTGTTGATTACACACCTCATACACCTCTGAGAAAGTTACTTTGAGAGGGCAAGATTCTTGCCAGACATCAAGCCAAAACCAAATGTCTTCCATTTCCTACCAGCCACTCTGAGCCTAGCTTCATCCATTTTCTGAAATTCATGATTCCTTTCCAGAACTGTGAGCCCCTCCCTGTGGCACATTGGAACACACCTCCTGTCTGCAAGCACTGCTAAAGAAATGATTTTT
This sequence comes from Oryza officinalis, assembly GCA_008326285.1. Classification (NCBI taxonomy): domain Eukaryota; kingdom Viridiplantae; phylum Streptophyta; class Magnoliopsida; order Poales; family Poaceae; genus Oryza; species Oryza officinalis. Next base: position 13,868,177 of record BDMV01000008.1, read on the forward strand.
TATCCTAAGCCTCAAAACACAAATATTCCAGCTAGATTAAGAGCCGGCGGTAAAGCATCTTTAATACCGGTTCTAAAAGTCCAAGTCTCTAGAAATATCTTTAGTCCCAATTGGTGTTATCAATCAGTACTAAAAATACATCTTTAGTATCGATTGGTAACACCAACCAAGACTAATGTTGGAGGATCTTTAGTTCTGGTTGATGTTACCAACTGGTACTAACTATGTATTTTTAGTACTGGTTGGTAACACCAACCCGTAGTAAAGATATTTTTAGTATTACCAACCGGTACTAAAGATGTCTTCAGGGTTAGTTTAAAAAAAACATCTCTATCTAAGTCAGATATTTGTAGTAGGTGAGATGGTAATGCGCGTGAGGGTTGAGGTGAGATATCTTGAGTTCGAATCCTATATCCACATATTTTTTTGACTTAGTACATTTTTAGTACCGGTTCGATCTTTAGTTTCGATTTACTGGTCTCGATTGCTAAACCGGTATTAAAGATCGTTTCTCCGGTAGTGAAGTATTTCTTCCTCAATACACAAACTCTCATCAGATGATTCAAATTTTGTTAACCATTTAGTTAACAGGGCAGTGTTCAGCATTCTGGTTTCAGTCAGGCCAATACCTCCAAAATCTTTGGGGAAAGCCATATCTATCCATCTCACCATATGGTATTTTCTCCCTTGTTTGTTACCAGCCCAATAGTATCTTCCTCTAATCGAGTCAAATCTCTGATGGACCCCTTTAGGAAGCTGATAGAAGCCCATTGCATAGGAGGGGATAGAGGATAAGCAGGCATTTATGCGTACTGCCCTCCCAGCATGGGATAGGTTGCTACCATTCCAAGAGCCCAATCTCTTCTCCATCTTTTGAGCTAAGAAGGACAACTCCTGGTTTAAGACCTTGCTAGGCCCAATGGGGAGGCCCAGGTATTTCATGGGAAACTTGTCAATGGGGCAATTCAGCATTTGAGCCACTCTCTCTGCTGTCTCCTCCACCTCTAACCCCACTATAAACACCTCACTCTGATGGTAATTTATCTTCATTCATGCCATCTCAAAGCAGTACAGCAGAATTTTTTTTGGTTATCACTTGGTTAGCATCAAAAGGAATGAAAATTACAGTGTCATCAGCATATTGCAAGTGAGTGATCCCGCAGGAAAAATATTGGGCACAAGCCCAGAGAGTATTCTTGCTTTTTTAGCACAGTCAAAGGTAACAGCTAAAGCATCACTGACTAAATTGAACAACAAGGAAGAGAAGGGGTCTTCCTGTCTAAGACCTCTATAAGTCCTAAAGAACTCACTTCTCTCACCATTTATGTTAACACACACTCTCCCACATAGCACACAAGCTTTGATCCATTCTATTCACTTATCAGGGAAACCTTTCCTTTCAAGCACCTCAAATAATAAGCTCCAGCTTATTTTATCATAGGCTTTTTCAAAAATCTATTTTCATAATTACTCCTTTCTGTTTCTTGCTTTTCAACTCATGTAGTACATCATGGAGAATCACACCCCTTCAATATAAACCTTCCTGGAATAAAGGTTGTCTGAGTGGGAGAAATCACTGTGTGAACTATCTCAGTAAGTCTGTTAGTAACAACTTCACTAAAAAATTTAAAGCAATCATTCAAAACACAAATGGGTCTGAATTGCTTTATGTTGGTAGGATCACAACTCTTAGGAATCAAAGAGATTACACCATAATTCAACCTTTTCAGATCTAGATTACCACTAAAGAGCATTATCAACATCTCATATAAATCATTTCTGATTTCAGACCAGAAAGCTCAATAAAAGTGTATATTGAACCCATCAGGTCCTGGGGCAGTATTCAGTTTTGTTTCTTTCAACACCTTATCCAACTCTTCTATACAAAAGGGTCTTAGCAATCTGGGTTTTCTGATTCTCACTCAAGCATAACTCATTCTGCCATATCATCTGGGTCAGGTGCATTGAAGGGTTTTCATCAGCTCTAAAAGTAGTCTAGGATGTGTAGAGTTAATTCCTGTTTGGATATCAGCTCTCTGCCATTATCTTCTAGAAAGGTAATTGTACATTGTCTTTTCCTGCCATTGGCCATTCTATGAAAAAACTCTGTGTTTCTGTCTCCTTTCAACAACTCTTGATCTCCACATCTTTTATGCCAGAATTCCTCCATCTCATACATGTGTTCTATACTCAATCTACAAGTAACATTGGTGTAAAAATATTAAACCAATAGATTTGTATTTCAAACTGGCTTTCACGTAATATTGGTTTTAGCCATGAAGATTATATTTTTTACGAGAAACCAATGGTCAAAGTTTGATCTCGATGACGAGTCAGAATGACTCGGTTCCAATGTTTACTCAAAAGAAAAGTTTAATCTCGAAATTTGTTTTTCTACTACAATACACACCCTGTAAACACAACGGAAGTAGTAAGTAATATAAGCCTTGGGTTTTTTTTAAGAGGAAAAGGGCCGCTGGAATTAAAAGAATAGAAACTGGTACACTTCATACCAGTTATTCTAGCTGGAATAGAGGCCTAAGGCAGTGGCTAGAACTAGACTCAACATCCGGAATTGTGAAAGTTGATATGTTTGGGCAATGTCGCAGAATAAATGTCTTAGATGACTGCATTGCTGCGTCTTCGAGAAATTCACTATAAGAAACAGCAAAGGATTTCAAATGTAACCCCTCTATTTGCATCTTTGTAGCTCTAGAATGGTGAAACTGAGGCAAAACAGAAAGCTTCAGGAAGTTTCATACTGTTAGTTTCTCCATTTAGGGAAAAGATGGCCCTTGCTCTGTCCATTCTTCTAGCAATGGCATATCATCAATGCAAAGTTTCACCAGTCTTGGGAAGCGGCACGATATCTCTGTGGAAAACTTTAGTAATCTTAAAGCATATTGAGAGTATTGCAACCTATCAGATTCTTACATTCTCTTCAACATAGAAAAGCTTTCTAAAGTCCAACATAGAAAAGCTTTGTAAAGTCAGCATTTCCAAACTAGGAAGCTTGGTCAAAGGGGTAAGTAAGCACACTGATGAATGAACAATTCCTCAATGTGACTTTCTTCAGATTTCTCAGGTGATTTTCATCAGTAAACCAGTGGGCCTTAACTGTTGCCAAGCTTTAGTACCTCCCCTACCCATATTGAACCATACCTAAAGGCATCAATTTGTCCGGAAGCTCCAGGATTGTAGTGTGCTATTATTCCTTACGTCCGGTTGTGGGAACAACAAAAAAAAACATCTTGCCTGGGGACGAAAAAACATCCACATTGGCCATTTTGGCCGCCACAAAACATTTTCCCGCAGCACAAGAGAATACTGATGTTTACTCCTCCAGAAGAGTTGCTTTAAATAAACAAAAGTTCTATTTGTCCCAACGGATTTAAAAATAATATATACCATAACAATTAAAAACTTGAAAATTATAGAGTACAAATAAACATTAACATCAATCCACAAATAGTCAAACCACACGCACAAAAAGATTTGTGAGTCCCACTATGTTCTTTTATATGGCAATGAAAAGAATATCGCCAAAACAGGAAGAAAAAAAACATTCTTCTTAGATAAACTCAAACAAGCACCAGTCGCTATAAAAGAACACCAGAAACATCGATCACCAACAACGAGGAGCACTTCTGAAGGGACCATGATAATTCATAAGCGGCTACTCTGGGTCAATTGGCGTACGTACGTGACCTGCTTCCGCGTCCAGCTAACTCGTAAACGACCACTACTCTTGGTCTACTGGCGTATGTACTTGCCTCGGCCTCCAGCTCACGCACTATTGACTCGGTGATCTCACCGGCTTTTTCACCGGCTATCATGTGCACCTCACGAAGGCTCGCGAGGTTATCCATGCCGAAGACGCCTTCCAGCGTGTTGAACTTCATATCAAGCCTTTCGAGGTTGCACATGGCCCTCTCCGAGAAGACGAGCAATGGCAGGAGCGGCGCGTCCAAGCGGAGCAGCTTCAGGCTCTTGAACCCTCCATGCTTGACCAAGATCCGCCCCTCTGAGTCCGACTTGTTCTTTTCAAGAATGTCCACCAAATCAAGGTCCTTGCTGGATGTCCAGGACGAAAATATAAGGCAGAACATACGAGGTAGCTTCTGAAGGAGCTCCAAGGTATCAGTTCGGAGTGCCGTAACTGATAAGGTTAAGTTCTGCAGTTCAGAGAGATGAGCAACCCACAGGGGCACTCTGATGAACATGCCGTAGAGCTTGAGGGAATGGAAGTATCTCGGAGGTGAGGTCAGAGAATCCAGTGCGTCTATGAAGCCGGAGCACTCATCATTGATCAAGAGATTCTTGAGCGAGCGGCCTCCAAGGTATTGGATGGAAGAGAGCAAGGCCCTGAAGCCACGACTACCCTCCTGGATTTGGAGCCTGTGTATCCCGAGCTTCCTAAGGGCAGTGTACCCGTGGAAATCATTCACGGACGTTGGCTCCCCGGTAATCTCGATCCCGGACAGGATGTGCAGTGCTCGCAACGGCTTCTTCATTGCCTCCTCAGGCAACTTGAGTGTTATCTGTGCCATTGTGTTTCCACCGAGTATACTCGTCAGCCGTTCAAGCTGAACGATGGCATCAGGAAGCTTCTGGACATTCGTGTCCCTTATGTCAAGGGTCTCTAAGTACCGTAGCTTCCCAATCTTGGAAGGAATGATGTTGATGTCTGTTCCTCGGAGGTTGAGATATTTGAGAAGAAGCATCTTGAAGATGTCCTTGACATGCTGCTTCTTGAAGCCCTTTCAGCCTTCGAGGTCCAGCACCTGTACAATGCCGAGTTTGAGTGACATGAAAGGCAGCTGGTTCAAACTCCCAAACACTGTGACTGATCGGACATGGGACAGGTTCATTCTGTCCATGCTTTCTTTGGCATGCTTCACATCGCTGCTGTGGATGGACATCCGACGAACTTTGGCTGGTTTAGTTGCAAAATTTTTTTTGGCAAAAACATCACATCAGATATACGGACACACATTTGAAGTATTAAACGTCAACTAATAACAAAACAAATTATAGATTCCGATTGTAAACTGCGAGACGAATCTTTTGAGCCTAATTAAGTCATCATTAGCCCATGTGGATTACTGTAGCACTTATGGATAATCATTACGTAATTAAGCTCAAAAGATTCATCTCGCAATTTACAGTCGAACTGTGCAATTGGTTTTTTTTTCGTCCACATTTGATGCTCCATACATATGTCCAAACATTTGATGTGACGGAAAAGTTGGAAGTTTGAAAAAAATTTTTGGGATCTAAACACAGCCTTTATTACTTGGTGTCCTCATGAGCCAGTGCCCACCAACCACGGTGATAAAATTCTCCTCGCTGGACTTGGACATGATGTACTCGAGGATCATGTCATGAACCTGGCACGTCTTAATTTTCCCGTCGCTGCTGTGATCCACAGGCTTCAATATGTTTCTTCGAATGAGTAGATTGAAGTTTGTTTCCGCGCGTTCCTTCATGCTCTGCCCGTGCTCCTCGCTGACAAAGCCTTCCGCTATCCATCGCCTCGTCAACCGCTTCCTGCTGATCCTGCTGTCCTTTGGAAACACGCTCAGATAGAGCGAGCAGGTCTTGAGGTGAGCTGTTGTAGCAGTAGTTGAGTATCCTTGTCATGCCTTCTGGGGTATGGCAGTCCACGGATTGTGGAGGCAATGAATCGCAGATCTCGGTCCACTGTTTGTCGAATGCCTATTGCTCGCAAGCCACGAGACCAGCTATGGTTACAATGGCCACAGGCAGACCCTTGCAGAGGTCCAAGATTGTCCTCGAGACATCAATGTGCCCCTGACTGTGCCTCTTGTCATTGCTAGTCATGGATTCAGACACGCTCTCTTCGAATAGCCTCTTAGTGTCATCATCAGATAGACGATCCACATGATGGAGCATGTCTTTCGTTCTGTCGCGGATGCATTCGCCTGCTACGGCTTCGAATCGTGTAGTGACCACAACTCTGCTGCCTTTTTCATCCGGTAGATATTCTCTGATTGTCTGCCATGCTTCGGCGGACCGTACGTCGTCGACTACGAGGATGTAGCTGCCAATCAAAGTTGATCAAAAGCAGGAAGTCAGTGATATGCGTGATGCCCGAGCCGTATTTGCTGAAAACCGACCAAAAGTCACAAACCGAAATATGAATAATTCATGGACCTCATCTTGCAAACCAAGAAGGGAAAGCGATGACTGGACCTTTTTTTTTGGTTGTAGTTGAAAACCAATCAAATTTTGATGAAAACCAAGAAAAACACTTGGTCCCTTTGTCACGCTCTCTCTATCCCCACTTTTGGCTTATTTTTCTCTCCTCACCAGTCACCACCCTAATTAGGAATGAAACGGTAACGAAATTTTTGGCCGTACTGATCCTGACAAATGAATATGATAATAATAATTTTATTGACGGTTATCGTTTATAAAATTTTGTTTTCCTAATTTCTATTAGCGTCGTATTAAAGTTGACACTAAATAGTTAAATTCATAAAAATAATAAAAATAATAAAATTTTCAAGTATTTCATAAAAAAATAATAAAAAAATATTACTGTTTTTGACCGTTTTCATCCCTCACCCTAATTAAGTCCTATTGCGATAAGATTGCAAAGACCATTTGTTCATGGGCAGCCAGCCATATGGTCCCGTGCGAGCCCACAGAGGACACAACCATAACAGAGAAGGTTTGGGGCCACCCACCACAAGTCTTGAACGTTTGGCTTTTCCTTTTCTCTGAGCAGGTCTGGGGCCACCCACCAGAGTCTAAAACGTTTGGCTTTTCCTTGTTTCTCAAATTAGTGTTGAATAGTTTCACATTGATTGTGAAAGAATAAAGGACCTAATATATAAGTGAGAAAGTTCCTCACCTCATTGGTTAGTTTTTGGGTAAAAAAAGACCATTTACGATGTTACAATTGGTATCAGAACCTGACTAGTCAACATCTCTAGCCCGAGGGACACAGTGTGTGAAGCCTTGATGGACCATGGGTGCCTGCGAGGCCCGTATACCCGAGGGACCGTCAGTGTACGGTGAAGGGGAGGTGAACGAACATCAATGTTTGAAGGGAGAGATTGTTAAATAGTCTCACATTAGTTGTGCAAGGACAAGAGACCCAATATATAAGTGGGAGAGCCTCTCACCTCATTTACTATTTTTTGGGATAGGAAATGCTCTTTACGATCCTATAGTTGAATGACCAATAGACACATGGACCTCGGGCTTTGACTTTATCCTGTGTTGAGAAGATGCTGGCCCACTAACCACACAAGATTGCCTTTCAAATTAAGCTAACTAGTCAAGTAGGGACCCCTTGGCTGTGATGTTAAAATAAACTTGTATTAAGTGACCAGACTAAGGCTTAGTTCTAAACTACTCGAATCGGCTACTTCATCGATTTGATTTTTATGAGTATGTTTTCCGAACTTTCTATAAAGTTTCTTAGAAAATTAAATAAATCTATTTTTTAAATTTATAATAGTTAATACTAAAGTAATCATGCACTAATTACTCATCTCGTTTTATGTACGACTGATTAGCCTAGCCACTGCTCTGCCGAAGAAGTAAGAAGTAAGAACACAACCAACCACTAGCCCACCGGCCATCGCCACCGAGTGTGTGCACACGCCATCCAGAGTAGTGGTGGACCTAGGTCCTTGGGTGCTTGGGCCAGGGCCTAGGGTCCGATGGCTAAAGCTCATATATTTTACTTGGGCCACATGTCAATTCACCATGTATTTATAGATGTGCCAAATGTACTGTGAGACCAGTGCAAAGGCCTAGCCAAATGCTGGATTGGCCCCTGATTCATCGTATGCGCCCTTTTGTAGGGTTTTCTCTTTTTCTCACCTCTTGTGTGTCATCCCAGTCGTTCTTGTTGGCGTGTTGGTGGCGCGGGCGTTTCGCGAATTGGCGAGCTTCATGTAGAATCAAGGTGTTGATTTAATCTTGATGATAAATAATTGTCAAAGGTTAGTGTTTTAGAAAATACGGTGAATTGTGTTTTCAAGTCTGTGCACAGTGCGTCGACACTGAGCAATCGGTCAGACCGGGCAGGAGACGCCGGTTAGACCGGAGTTATGTGGTCGGTTTGACTGGGTAGCCCGACAGGTGGACTGGGCAGACTCCGGGAGGGAGTCGGTTTCGGGTTGTTTTCGTAAAATTTCTAGATATTTGTATGTTTATGACTTCTAGATGATTTCTATTCATATGTTTATGACTTCTAGATGATTACTATTCGTATGTGACTCCAGATGAAGTTTCTTTGTTGTTTATATACAGGTGTTGCTTGAGGCCATGGGAGTATAGCCGGTGATGGATCGGGACTAGGCTTGGGAGAAGTTGAGGTCTAGACGATCAAGGATATCACGTGAGATGCTCAGGCTAGAGAAAAATGCATGTGGAGGTGAAGGTTTCCATATGGCATATACGTGGTATTGTGTGCGTATGGAAAGAGGAGTCAAATTTGGATTGGAGTCCAAGTTTGAAAAGTGTGAAGTGTGGAGTTGTATGGGGATGTTGTTTTTCTGATTTTGTAGGTTTCCTATGTGATTAGGAGTCGTAGTTCTAGTTGGATTCGTGGCTAGGGGCAGCCATGTTGTGGGTATAAACAGATGAGGGGTTGAGGCTAGAAATGAGAGACTTTTTGGGAGAGAAAAGTTAAGGTGTGCTTTGAGGTTTCTATCCTAGTTCGTGAGTTGAGAGAGGAGTGTTTTAGATGCATTTTATAAATACATATTGATGCAATAAAGTTGATCTACTTTCAAAAGTTTCATTGATACGTGTTTCTTGGATCCCGACAGTCAGACTGGCAACTGGTGAGCGGTCTAACCGGCAGCATGCAACCGGTCAGATCGACAATGGCAAGCAGCGGCAGGCGGGGAGGCGCGGTCCGACCAGCCGGACAACATCGGTCAAACCGGCGACCAAGGTGCGGTCTGACCAATGACGGTCAGACCGGCTATGCCGACAATCTTCATCAGGTTTGAGGGTTCTTTTAATTTCGTAAAAAAGATTTGGTTTTTGGTGTTCCTACCAATCACCCCTCTTTGGTAGGCTTGGTTAGTGTATTCGATCCTACAAGTGGTATCAGAGCCTTGTTTACTTTTTTTGATCTTTACTGATCTTGAGTTTTTGCCATGGCTCATAAATTTTCAACCAAGCCACATGTTTTTGATGGAGTTGATTTTCCCTATTGGTATCAAAAGATAAAATCTTATATTATGTCTGAGAGTCATGATATTTGGCTAAAAGTTGCAAATCCTTATGAAATTCTTCCTCAAATTAATACTGTTGTTTTAAAGACTGATTTTGAAAACAATTACAAAGCTCATAATATTTTGCTTAATGGAATTTCTCGTTTGAATTTTGATCGTGTTTCTCATCTTGAAACCGCGCATGAGATTTGGAAGGCTTTATCTGGTTTTCACCAATGGAGTTCCAATATCAACAAACTGCATAAAGATGTTCTTAAAAAGGATTACATGAAATTGGAGATGAAATCTAGAGAGGCTTTGGATGATTATCTTGCGCTTTAATAAAGTTTTGAATAATCTTAGATCTGTTGATGATACTTATAATACAACTTATATTCAATATGAGATTTCTTGACACTTTTTGAATGGTCTTGATATTTCAATCTGGGAGATGAAAGTTACTTCAATTCAAGAATTTGTTAACATGTCTGCTTTGACTTTGGACTCTCTTTACACCAATCTTAAAACTCATGAGATGAATATTCTTTCCCGCAAGATTGATTCTAAATCTAGTGCTTTGGTTTCTTCTTCAAGTTCTTCCGTTTATGCTTCTTCTCCATCAATTTTGAATGTTCTTAATGCCATATCCGATGAACAACTCGAGCAATTCGAGGAGGAGGACTTCGTTTTGGTTACTAACAAGTTTTCTCAAGCTTTTGAAAAAGTAAAGAACAGCAAGCTAGGTGGACCCGTTTGATGCTTTGAGTGTGGTGATCACATCAAGTTCAATTGTCCTAACTGCAAGAAGACGATCAAGGAGAAGGAAGTGGACAAGAAGGACAACAAGAGGGAGAAGAAGAAGAGTCGCATGCAGAGGCTAATTCGAGAACTTATATAGACTTGTGAGAGCGATGAATTAGAGTCTGAAGAAGGGAGCAGTGGCAAAGGTAAGCATGTTATTGATTTAGCTTTTATTGCTCGTAATGTGATGCTAATGATGATGAATCTGATATTGAAGAAAAATTTAGTTATGATCAATTAAAACGTGCTGCTTTTAAATTTGCTGAGAAATTTAAAATTTGTTCTAATTTGCTTAATGAGAGTGATCATGCTATTGAGATTCTAAAAGCTGAAATTGATAGATTAAAATCTATGATTCCTACTGATGATGATTGCAAATCTTGTGAAGTTTTATTTATTGAAATTACTGCTTTGCAAGATGTCAATTCTGCTATTTGTTTGAGATTGAAAAATCTAAAAATCTTGAGTCTTCTTTTGCTCTTGGATTTGCTTTGCATGCTCGTGTTGTTGATGAATTGATGTTGACAAAGAATATTTTGAAAAAATATAAAACTGCTTTTTGTGCAAGTTCTTTGTTTAATTTTTTGAGTGCAAAAAGAATTAAGCGACACAAAGATGCTTTGGTTTCACAAAATTGCTAAAAGTGATTTTTGAATGAGATGAAATTGAAAGATGTTTTACGGCGTGTTGAGTACATAGAAAACATTGTGAAATCTGATGAGTGCTTTCTTTTTCTAGGTATCGTAAGAACAAAGGTGTTTTGGTTTTATTCTGAAAATTGTGCAAAGTTGACAAAAGAAGTTTCTTATTTGAAAAGTTCTTTGGAAAGGTTTTTCGAAGATAAGAAGAAGCTTAACATGATTTTGGATCAATCAAAAGTGAGCACTTAATTTCGTGGTGTAGGTTTTAATAGTAATGCCTATTTTACAAATCACCAACATGTTGTTTTGAGCATAACTGAAAAGGGTGAAGTTTTAACAAAACCCGAACCAAAGAAAATAGTTTTTAAATCTGCTAGGATTTTGCCTTCTCTTTCTTCAACAATTCAAGAAACAAAGTCTTTGATTGCAAATCCATCAATTTCAAAATTTTCCACTTCACAAACTTGTCGTGAGAAGTACACTTGTTCTTTTTTTTTTGGAAAAGATGGATATTTGGTTGGTTTTTGTTTTAGGCTTGCCCATAAATAGAAAAAAGGAAAAATAAATTGCTTTTGCAAAACGACGATGGCAAAAATCGGGTTTTGGTTTGAGGAGTACGGTTAGACCAACACTGACCAGTCGGTCAGACCGGGTGGTGGTCAGACCATAGGAGAATCAGCGGTCAGACCGGCGGCTAGGCCCGGTTAGACCGCATGTACAATGGCGGTTAGATTGGCCTCGAGCAGATTTCATGTGGAATTCAAACCGATCTTTTGTGAAGTGTCAAGGTAAGGTTCCAGGTAAGAACGGTTTTGATTTTATTTGTGCATTTGTACCTACTGGTTCAAATGGTCGTGTGACTTAGTGTTGGATTCCAAAATTTCTTATTTCTAACCCCAACACAGAGGCCTCGACATCTTCTTGTTCGTAGGTATTTTGACGGCATACTCCCCATATGCGTTCAACATTGAGACGACGTTGCTTTTCAAGGTAACATCAACGTATTTTTGGATTGACATAATTTTTTGTTCTACTTTCTCATTTATTAGCTTTTCATATGGTAGTATTTGAGGCAATAGTTTTTAATAATACAAGTGGATACATGTTAATTCTTGAGTACCTTGGTGATATCGTTGGCAATTGGATGTTTTTTTCTAAAATCTTTGATTTCTTCTTGATTTTTGTTCGAGAGAATTCGAGCTTAATTTGAGGAGTTTATGCTTTTTCTATGCATTCATGTTTATTTTTATGCATTGCTCTTAAATCTGAAAATAAATAAAAACGAGAAAAAGAAGAGCTTTGGTTTATACCTATAGTATATCTTATGCATGCTAGCAAAGTAATTGAGATATATTTATTGCTATGTTAGCCTATATGCATTTTAGTATTTATATCAGTCTTAAATATTGTTTTGAAGGAGAGATGATGCATGACACTAATTCTTTTACTTGAATTAAGAAAATATGCAATGCTAAAGCTAGTGTTTAGTTTGGATGACTAATGCTTATATATATATACTTGTTAGATTATTATTCCTCAAATAATTCTTTTTGTTCCAAATACCGCACGAGAAAAAAATTATAAGAGAGAAAAAAATGAATACTGAATCTTTGAAAATAGTCTTAACGACGAGGACGTATTCGCGGTAAGGAAAATAATGGGTGTCAAATCCTTGGAAATAGTCTTGACGACAAGGACGTACCTGAGATAATTGAGAGATTTTATGTTTAATGTCAAAGTGAGCACAAAAGGCTCATATAAATGTGAAAAGTTCTCTTGGTTACTATTTGTTTGAAAATGAGTTAATTTGGGAATAAATGATAATGCAATAAATATATATACAGGGGTTTTTCTTTCAACCTATGTACTAGTAAATATGTTGCATTATAAATTGCTTGAATACATGAATCTTTATCGTTGATTTGAGCTTAATTGTAATATATTTGATTCATATTTATACTCTAGTGCATACTTGTTAACTAGTTGATGAATTTATCTTCTTGTCTTTCAAAACATGATCTTGGATTGCTATTGGTACACTTTAAGGCTCTTAAAAAAATCAAAAAATAGAAAATAAAAAATTGGTTATTACAAGTGGCAATCATGATATCATTGTTTTTGTGCTTTATTGGTTATATTTTCTCTTTTGAAATTCTTGATGAAATCATTGTCAAAGGGGAAGAGAAATATACAAAATGCATACTTCTTAAAAGAAATTCTTTTAAGAATAGTCAAGTTTGTTTGTTTTGATTTGGTTTGTTTTTGATTTTAAAATAGTTAATTTTGTGTTTTGATTGCAAATATGGAGGAGAAATTCTTTCTTTTAAAAAGGGGGAGAGTTTTTCTTTTACTTTGTAATTTTTGAGCCGCTTGTGCTTTTTGAGTCGTTTTTCTTTTCCATTTTTCAAAAACACAAATTTGCATTTTGGAGATGTTGCCAATGTGTTTATTAAGGGGGAGATTGTAGAATCAAGGTGTTGATTTAATTTTGGCAATGAACAATTGTCAAAGGTGAGTGTTTTGAAAAATACGGTAAATTATGTTTTCAGATCGGTGCACAGTGCATTGGCATTGGACGACCGGTCAGACTGAGCAGGAGACACCGGTCAGACCAGAGGCATGTGGCCGATCTGACTGGGTGGCCCCACGGGCAGACTCTGGCAGTTTCGGATTGTTTTCATGGCATTTCTAGATTGCTTCATGTTTATGACTTCTAGATGGTTTCTATTCGTTTGTAATACTATTATGTGCTGATGTGAGTCAAGTTGGTATGAACATGTAATGATATATGGAGTTTCTTTGTTGTTCATGTGTAGGTGTTGCTTGAGGCCATGGGAGTATAGCCAGTGATGGATCGGGACTAGGCTTGGGAGAAGTTGAGGTCTAGACGGTCAACGGTATCATGCGGGATGCTCAAGCTAGAGAATAATGCACGTGGAGGTAAAGTTTTCCATATGGCATACATGTGGTGTTGTGTGCGTATAGGAGGAGGAGTCAAATTTGGATTGGAGTCTAAGTTTGGAAAGTGTGGAGTGTGGAGTTATTTGGGGATGTTGTTTTCCTGGCTTTGTAGGTTTCCTATGTGATTAGGAATCGTAGTTTTAGTTGGATTCATGGCTAGGGGCAACCATGTTGTGGGTATAAATAGATGAGGGGTTGAGGCTAGAAGTGAAAGGCTTTTTGGAAGAGAAAAGTTAGGATTTGCTTCGAGGTTCCAATCCTAATTCGTGAGTTGAGAGAGGAGTGCTTTGGATGCACTTTTTAAATACGTATTGATGCAATAAAGTTGATCTACTTTCAAGAGTTTTGTCGATACGTGTTTTCTGGATCCCAACGGTCAGACCGGCTTCTTGCGAGCGGTTTAATCGGCAGGAGCACGGTAAGCAGCAGCAGGCGGGGAGGCGGTGGTCCGATCGACCGTACAGCACTGGTCAGACCGGTGGCAATGGTGCGGTCCGACCGGTGTGCACATGGCGGTTAGACCGGCTACGCCGACAATTTCATCAGATTTGAGGGTTCTTTTAATTCTGCAAAAAGATTTGGTTTTTGATGTTTCTACTATTCACCCACCCTCTAGTAGGCTTGGTTCTTGTATTCGATCCTACACTGCATAAAATTCAGCCGGGGTTGGTGCGACGGAGTGTGAGAGCAAGTCCAACAAAGTTGCGAAATGGCTCTCTAAGTCAAAATTTGCAAGTTTGATGAAAAATTGCACTCTAACAACATTGCCAACCGGATGGCAGCTAAAATGGCTCCCCCACTGGCCAAACATGGCCAACCAAAACCGGCTGGCCAAGCATGGGCTCCACGCGGCCTTTCTCTCCCTCAACCCCATCTCTCTCTCTCCCTGCACTGCTTCCTTCCCTACAACAGATCGAGCGGAGCATCCGTCGTCCGTGGTTGTTCTCTCGGGCTGTCTGTAGTTGCGCGTCATCGTCGCAATCAGAGAGGACTCCATCACTGCCGTATGGAGGATTCCGCCATCGCTGCCATCATCCGATTTCTGCCGCCGATGCCCGCTGCCCGTTTTCCACCTCCGCCACATGAGCTCCAGTGCCACTACTCTTGAGCTCTACCCCCGATCTGCACGCTTTTCAGGATATGGGTCTATCGTTGCAAACTCATCCGCTTGGTGGATGGGGATAAGCTGCCGCCATCGACGGCAAGGGAGGGAGGGCGAAGCAGCGGGTCGGCTCGATCGCAAGAGAGGGACGTATGGAGTGACAGCGGGGTGGCACGCCTTCACCACTACCTCCGCAGCGTCGCCACCGCCTCCCCTGCTGGCGCGAGCAACAGCAACAGCAACATCACCGCTGATGTACCCCATCACCACCGCTGGCCTCGCCTTGCCTTGCCCTGTCGTTGCCCGCAGCCTCTTGCATCGCCGTCATCAAGATCCGTGCACGTGCTGCCATCAGCCTCTTGTGCCACGAAGGAGTGGATTGGAGAGAGAGGAAGGAAGAAGAAAGAGTGGGGAGGAGAATTACTGGTAGGGTCCATTGGTATATAAAGAGTGGGTTGTGAAAAGTTTGTTGGAGTGAAAGGCAAATTTTACTCTCTAAATTTTTGGCAAGTTGATCAAATGGGTATTTAGAGAGGCAAAAATGACAACTCTATTGGAGATGCTCTAAAGCAACATGCACCCAAGCCATGAGAGGTGAGCCCCTGCCGTCGTGCAAGCCCTGTACTCAAGAAATTTCACAATTTTCCACCGAATATGAACCCAAGAGCAGGAATCTTTGTTTTGTTTTCTTTTTTTTCCACCAAAAAAGTTTATATACATATAAATTTTATATTCATATGTTATATGTATAAGCTTTATATATATACCTATAAAAAACTTCGTATTTTTAAACTTTATATGTATATTTTTTAATTGACTAATATGAAATCTATACACACAAATGTGCATAAAGTTTTCATGTATATATATTTTCTGAATTTGTTTCAAAATTTATACTTTGTATATATTGTATATATGTTACTTACAGTACGTTTTTCTTTGGCATGTGTGGACATGCCCAACCTATTTTTTTCTGGATCTGCTACTAGTCGTATTAATAGAGATAAGGAATATGATACAAATCAAATCTAACCACTATTAAATCGACTTTGGTGTCAGTTGGGAACCACCCTTAGGTGCTAGATTCGCAACAGGCACCTGTTAGGCGGCATTGATGAGGAGTCTCATTGGTACCTATGAGTTGTATAGTTTGCAAAAAAAGAAAAAATCAAGCCGATGCTTCAAATCCACCAAAAAATCAAAAAATTCGAGAATCAAACATTCATCCTCAACATCCCAAAACCAAGGCACAATCCACCACCACCATAGCTCACCGAGGAGGGCGCTTGCCGCCGCCGGATCCACCCACGTGCGAGCCGGCATTGCTGCCGGATCCGCTGTGCTGCTCACGGGCTGTGGAGAGAGGAGGCGGCGGTTCTGCTCACGGGATGCAGAGAGAGATGGCGGCTATGGCACCACTCCCCTCGTTTTTTTATCAAAAAAAAAACGAGAAAGAGGCAACGGAGAGAGGAGGAGGCGGCAGCGTGCTGAGAAACGTTGAGGAGAAAGGAGGTGGAGGAGAAGAATGGGAGAAGTCTTGGAGAGAATACGATGGAGGAGAACCGGCACCTATAGTCTCTCATAAGTGTCGGTTTATTAAAAACTCGGTATAGATATTATTTGTACTGGTTTGTTTAATAAACCAGCACTTATGAGAGAGTATGGGTGCTGGTTTTTAATATTTGACCCTCATGTGAGGTTGGGAGGGTGAGAAATACCTCATATGTGTCGGTTTTGCTAGTTATTTAAAAATCGGCACATATGAAGAGTCCATATTAGGTATTCTGTAGTAGTGAACCTAAAATACCTAACTGCCATATGTTGTAACACCAATAGTCCCTTTGACATTTCTCATAATTAGTGATACACTTTTGGATGGATGAAACCCAGTGGCGTAGTATAGATTTATGATTACAAATAATTTGGGGTTTTATTGTGGCAGATGAATATTATGAGTGAGACCTGCCAAGGCGAGAATGAGAGATTAAAGGAGGTTGAAAAGAAGATCCTATCAAAATGCAATGGTTCACCACTAGCAATCATATTGGCAGGGCGGCTCTTGGTAAACAGAAACAGAAGCGCAAATGAATGGGAGATGCTTTTGGAATACGTTGCAGAGCCAACAGATCATGAAAATATTGACAGCATACTCCACCTGTGCTATGCGGTTTTGCCATTTCCTTTGAAGCAGTGCTTCTTATACCACTCGCTTATTCCCAAGGATCATGTGATCAGCTGTGACAAAGTCGTCCAGATGTGGATTGCGGAAGGATTTGTTGGGGCTGATGCTACTTCAGAGTTGCCAGAAGTCTTGGGGATGAAATACTACAAAGAATTAGTTGCGAGACATCTTTTGGAACCTGTTGACGAGTATGACGGCCAAGGTCATTACAAGATGAATAACTTAGTCCGTACATTCGCTAAAAGTGTAATGGAAAGTGAATCATTAGTGGTTGAAAAGGGAGAGAAATTTTCTGAACGGATATTACCTAAGATTCGACTATCTTGGGCAGCCACAGAGAAAATTGAATGGAGAGCTCCACAGGAGCTACACTCATTAAGGACGTTAATCATAATTGGAAATGTTATTGTTGAGGCAAGCACAGGCAGAACCTTGAGCACCCTTTCAGGGCTAAGGACGCTACACGTTAACAAAAATGCACATGTACATATCCTTCCCGATAGTTTGCATCATATGAGACACTTGAGATACTTGGACCTGAGTTACACCGATGTCCTTGCTTTGCCCAATGACATTGGTGAGATGAAGTTTTTACAGTACATTTGCCTTCAAGGCTGTAAAAAATTGGTGAAACTTCCCAAGAGCATTGTGGAACTGCTCAAGTTAAGATATCTGAATATCTCTGAGACAAAAATAAAGTCAATTCCAGAAGAAGGGTTTGGTGGACTGAAAAATTTGGTGTCACTGCATGGTTTCCCCAGTCAGATGATAGAAAGCGGCATCGCAAAAGATTGGTGCAGCCTTGGGGAGTTAAGGCATATGTCCCAACTTATGCATCTTACACTAGAGGGTCTGGAGAACTGCGCTTCCGGCTCAATAGCTAGTCTTGCCAAAATTGATGATAAGAAGAATCTTGCCTATTTGAGGTTAAGCTGCACAAGTAGACTGTCGGTTAACGGCGAGGTCGATAAGAAGACAGTTGAGGAGGTGTTTGATGAGCTTTGCCCTCCACCCAACTTGAAGGAGCTAAATATCAAGGGGTTCTTTGGAGCTCAACTCCCTGGATGGCTGATCGCAACCAACCTTGCGAAACTGAAGGTGTTAAAGCTAGACAACTTAGTATGCTGCAACCAGCTTCCATCTACTTTATGGCAGCTCCCTTGTTTGGAGTACCTCTACCTGGTCCTCGTGAAACCGACGTTGCAGCGACAACACCACCACCACCACCAACAGCAGCAGCAACAACAATAGCAACACCAGCAGCAACAGCAACAGCACCATCAACAACTGAAGCAGCAACAACGACAACAACAATCGGAGGGGGTAGTACCCACAACCAGGGGCCCTATCATCGGCCTTCTGGTTCTGGGTCAGTTGGTTCTGGCGAGGAGGGAGAGATTGTGGCTGAGAGCACAACAGAAGACGCAGCAACAACTATGGGGGGCAGCAATGCAATTGGCTTCCCAAGTCTGAAGAAACTTGTTATGTATGGCATGATGAAATGGAAAGAATGGGAGTGGGAAGATCAAGTGGAGGCCATGCCCCTGCTAGAGAACTTGCATATCAGCTGGTGCCTACTGAATCAACTTCCTCCTGGGTTTGCATCCCAGGCAATGTCTCTGAGAATTTTGGTTGTAGACAATGTCAAGAACCTCATCTCCATCGATGGTTTCCGTTCAGTTGTCGAGCTCCGCATCTCCTCCAACTTCAAACTAGAGAGGATCAGTGATCTTCCCAGCATGGAAAGCCTGACAGTTTCCAGATGCCCAAAGCTGAATATTCTGCAGCGTGTGCCAGCATTGCAGAGCATGGAGTTGAATGATCAAGAGATTGAAAGGCTCCCAGATGGTCTTAGAGATCTTCCAGCAAAACTAGGTCATCTGCGGATCACTTGCACCTTGGATCTTCTCACCCTGATGTCCGGGGGCGAAGGCACCCCCGAGTGGGAGAAGATCAAACACATCCAGCAAGTGAAGGCCTACGCAGATTCGGAAGACGACAAGACCGACAAATGGTATGTCTTCTACACAAGAGATTCCAACAGCACTGAGACAAACATCAAGCGAAGCCCGAGCACATCCCAAGTTGGAAGTAACTACGTTGATGCCGCTGTTAATACTGTTGTTTCAGGTGGGTTGTATGTTTTACCATTAGTTTAGTCTCTTACTGTCTCTACTGCTTGGATCATTCAGTAGGTGCACAGTAACATGGACTGCAAGAAGACCACATGAGTATATGTGCTAATTACAAGTGGAAAACGCCATGGGGATTTTGAAGAGGGGTAATTTACATCCAGAAGTTTTAGCTGAAGATCCAAGATTGGGTGACCGAAAAGATGGATAACGACTCAAGGTCACAAACAGCAGGCGATTCTGTTAAACTGAGAGACCAGTGAACCAGATTGATTTTGGTTAGGAGGTGGTATACGTAGTTGAACACTAAAAGAAGTGAAAACGGTATGTTGGCAGTTCTTTGATCTTTTTCTTGCGCATTCGTGGTTACCAGAACATCACCATTGTCAGGTAGATATTGTTCAGGTTCTATGTATTAATGTACTCAGGAAATTACTGAATAAAAACTCTCCAAACCTCTTTAGAGAACATTTGGTAGTACTCCTAGTTGAAGTAGGAAACATATCTGGGTCACGAATTCAGATCAAATACACACCTTTATCTTTATCTTTGTCTTTACTACAAAAAATGTCCGTATGTTGCAATGGGTAAAGATATTTTTTCAGTGACAATAACTATTAGGAGCTGAGCAATAAATTAAAACATTGGGTCATTATTATATATTATAATTGAAAAAATTAATAAAAATCCTTCCTTGATTTGGGTCAACAGTTCATTCATTCTTCCTTTTCAGCCCTAACCCAGTTCGCAATCTCCCTTCGCTCAGCCAGTCTCTCTTCATCCCAGCCCACGAGTGGAGCCGTGGGCCCAGCTCGCTGCCAACTTCAATGATGTCGGCTCATGCTCAGCTCACTGCCGTCTTCAATGATGCCGGCTCGTGCCCGTACGATGCCGGAGCCGATCCATACTATCAAATTCGGCCAAATCTTTCTCGATCTTCCAAAATTAGTTGCAGGATTTTGATCCACTCGATTTTCTCTTTCCGTTTTTTTCAAAATCGGAGCGAATCTGCAGAACTCGGGACAAAAAGGCCAGGGAAGCTCGTCGGCCGGCCATCATCGGCGACAATTAAACGGAGATGAAATCTGGCGAACTCAAAACCGAATTGAAAGCAGAAATCATGGGGAAAATGATAGGAAGGAGCGGGGAATTAATTTTTGCAATCAATTGAAGGAGAAAAAGCACGAGAGGGCAGATCGACGTGGCGGCGGCGCTAGGGTTTGGCTCGGGCGATGGCTGGAGCAGCGGACCGAACAAAAAGAACCCTTCTGCATGCGCAACAAAAAAACTATGATCGGAAGTTGATTCCGCGTAAAAAATCGACTGCACAGATGGATAAAAAAACTGCATGGACAAAAAAAGACCTCATGCACAAAACCGGCGACGAAAAAAACTAATGGACCAAAAAAACCAAAATTCTTTTTTTATTAAGTATATAGATTAGCCTCGTAAAAATTTAACTAATTAAGCTCTGTCTAAAACTCCAGTACATGAGAATGCTTCGATTTTTCTTTTTCGATTATGTGCAATCAGTGGGTTGCTGCCTTGCAAATTAATGCATCAAGCATAGCGGTGATTGTCTGAGATTCATTGCTCTATTTCCTCTCATTACGTCTAAGTCAAAACAATTGTCCAATGATTGCCAACTGTTCATGCATGCTTCGTCAGAGCACTACCACAGAAATGCTCATTGGTGCCGGTTCCAAAGCCCTTATAGGTACTGGTTTTGGTCCCGGCACCAATTGGTCGGCACCTATGCCCGGGAGGCAAAGGTGCCGGATCTGGAACCGGCACCTATTGTTTTGAACGAATCAAAGAAAAAAGAAAAAAGAATCACCTCGCCCGGTTCGCCGCCACCGCCACCTTGCCCGGTTCGCCGCCACCGCCACCTCGCCTGGTCCGCCTCTGCGCCGGCCTTCTCCACCGCCGCCGCCGCCGCCGCCACCAGGTCCGCCTCAGCGAGCGACGGAGACGGCAGCGCCACGTCGCGCCGTACTCCTCCTCGCCGTCCAGGGCCGTCGGGAAAGAGAGGGGGCCAGCTCCGCCTCCTCCACACCACCATCGTCGCCGCCGCCACCAGGTCCGTCGCTTCCTCCGGCGCAGAGCCACCTCCGTCGCTGCTGCCGCCACCGCCGCTGGACTCCCCAGATCTGGAAAGAGACGGCCGGGAGAGAGAGGGGGCCGGTGAGCCTCCTCCTCCTCCTCCGCCGCCGCCACCAGGTCCGCCTCAGCGAGCGATGGAGACGGTAGCGCCACGTCGCGTCGTGCTCCTCCTCGCCGTCCAGGGCCATCGGGAAAGAGAGGGGGCCAGCTCCGCCTCCTCCACACCACCGCCGTTGCCGCCGCCACCTTGCCCGGCCTCGATCCACGCCCAGACGGGCCGGCCGCCGCTCCTCCGTCAGCCGCCGCCGCTCCACCAGAGAGATCGAGGAGGGGCGAGAGAGAACGATCGAGAGATGTCGCGAGAGAGAGATGACGACTCGCGAGAGAGATATGTGATCGAGCTCGGAGAGAGAGATGAATGGATAAGGCCGGAGGAGCCGAGGCGCGCGGCACTGTGCAGTGCTACCGACCGGCCCGGTTTTTTTAATAGGTGCTGGTTTTTTTAACAGAACCGACACCTATAATATAAGTATAGGTGTCGGTTCTATTAAAAAACTGGCACCTATAGTATTTGTACCGATTTTTCTTTTGAACCGACACCTATATTGCTTAAAGGTGTCGGTTTTATTTTTTTTTATCGTGTGGAGGTGAGAAAAGGCTCATAGGTGCCGGTTTTAAATGTACCAGCACCTATAAGGCCGATCCCTATGAGAGTTTTTGTAGCAGTGGAGGAGTATCGTGTCAGCTAGACACCAGGAGCAGCCAACACTTGCTGCTCTAGCGTCTTCTTGTCTCACGCGACGTGTAACCAATTTTGTGTCGTATCTAACACCCATTACGAATCAATTTAGTGACATCTTATATATATAGTTCAGCTCGATCTATCACAAAGCTTAGCCAAGGCAGTTCATACATGTTTGATCACCTTTTCGTTTGCAGCTGGTCGACTCAACGACGCTGGCCATGAGCGACGGCGAGCATGGTCAGCCACAGCCCATCTGCCGTGACGATGTCTACCCGCCCGTCGATGGAGTAGATCGCGACTACGGCATTTGTAGAGTATGAGAATCGTTGGAACCAAAGTATACATGAGATTGAGGTAAAAAAGACGGGAGACAGGGATTTTTATACAGGTTCGAACCCCTTAACTGACAGGTAATAGCCATACTCCTGTTGGTCGAAACCGATATTGCTCTTATATCAGAATCACACGAGTACAATATTTGGGAGAACATAATCTAGTCATTGTCGTCTTGGCGGCATGGATCTCCACACGTAGTCGACACATAGTAGTTTTCTTCCTCGAATATGAACTCGGCAAGGTTTGGAGGATAGCTCTAGATCCCTCATATCGGCCTATGTGGCTTTAGATTGGGTCTGTCTAGGCTTGTCCCTCATGTTGGTGTGTCTTAGCGTATATTGGCTTGTCTCCTCTCCTCTTAGGGGGTCTTATATTTATACCCATATATGTCCCCTTGTCTAAGTAGAACTAGGGAGATAAATATGGATACGATCCGAGCAGTCCTTATAGTTTTCAATTTGAACTCTGCTTCTTCTTCCTTATCCGAAACACCTTCCGTATATGAAGCATGATTCCGTATAAGACTTGGTATATGGTGGGCCCCGCTGAGTCCAATCTAAGATCATTGGGTATGCCTTATCCATAACACTGACAGTAGCCCCTGACTTCAATGCAAATGAACAAGTTGACGTTCTCGACCGAAGACCTTGAAACAACAGCCGTCAAACTCACATAACCGTTCTCGAACGATCGAGAAGGTGTGGAGTATGTGACTATATTCCCTGTCTAGTCTTGATCGAGAATTTGGATTGAAATCAAAAAATCTTTCATCTCGATGGGTACACCATTGCTTTATCCAGTAACCCTTGTCGAACTCAACCAACCGTTCTCGGACAGCCGAGTAGGTGCAGAGTGTGCGACAAAGTCCTTATGTCTGACTTAACTGCTCTGATATCCGACTCTCCTGAAATCAATTACTCAGAGCAAATTGTTAGATAGAAAAAGCCCCGGAGCAAACGTTTGGGGGTAAAATATGAATTGAAAAATAAAAAATAAACTGAATCTATTTATGACAATAAAAGAGTACTCTCACCGGAGTTGCTCTCAGCAATTGGAGTATGGTACCCTTCCTAGCCTCCAGTTGTCTTTATAAAAAAGTGTTTTTCACAAAGGCAGCTTAAATCTTATAATAAACTATGCTGAAGTAGCGAATTCCTAGCTCCTAGCCGTGGAGTTGGGAAAACCAATTCCCGGTTACACGACTTGGTTAATACGCTCAAGTGGGTACTCTAACATGACCAGATCTAACATGGTCGTTTGACACTGCATGGCTTGACAACCTTTCACAGTGCTAGGCGTCCCCAGCCGAGGTCCATGGGACCCCGAAGCTTGCCAGACTAGCGTAAGAGGATAGTAGGATCGACTTTGAGACATAGGGATATAGGAAAGGGGATCAATGGACAAATATTATACATTTTATATGTATAAACACTTACAGAGAGTAATGCACAGGGTGTGATGAGATCGCTACCACGCTGGCCAAGAACCAGTTGTGTAGTCGTACTCAACAAATCGCAGAGGTAGTAGGAGAATCGCTATAACCGCTGGTCGAAAACCAGGTATGTAGTCGTTCTCAACCACTCGTAGGGATGGTGGGAGAATCGCTACAACCGCTGGTCAAAGACCAAGTGTAGACATACCTCGACCACTCGAAGACGTGGTGGTTGGACCACTACGACGCTGGTCGAAGACCAGGTGTAGACATATATTGACCACTCAAAGATTTAGTGAGAGGACTGCTACGACGCTGGTCGAAGACTAGGTGTAGACATACCTCGACCACCTAAAGGCAACTTGGAGAGATGGTGAGAGGATGACTACCACCGCCGGTCGAGGACCAGGTGTAGTTATCCCTCGACCACTCGTGGGTAGCTTGGGGAGGTGGGAGAGAAATCACTACAATCGTTGGTCGAGAACCAGGCGTAGTCATCCCTTGACCACCCGTAAAGAATTGAGAGAAATGGTGGAATCGCTACCACGCCTGTACTCAAACCAGGTGTGTAGTCATACCTCAACCACTCGTAGAAGAATAGGAGAGTTGGCGAGACTACTACCATGCTGGTTGAGAACCACGTGTGTAGTCGTACTCGACCACTCGTAGAAGATTTGGAGAATTGGTGAGATCACTACAACGTTGGTTGAGAACCACATGTGTAGTCGTACTCGACCACTCGCAGAAGATTTGGAGAGTTGACAAGATCACTACAACGCTGGTTGAGAACCAGGTGTAGTCATACCTCGACAACTCTTAGAAGATTTAGAGAGTTGACGAGATCGCTACTACGCTGGTTGAGAACCAGGTGTGTAGTCGTACTCGACCACTCGCAGAAGATTTGGAGAGTTGACGAGGCGTGGCGAGGCAGGCAGGCAGGCGCCGACGGCCGGACCGAAGCGTGACGTGGCGAGGCAGGCGAATGAGGCTTTATTTTTGTCACTCAATTTCCATTGATGGCTGGGAGTTTCTCCTGGTTTTTCCTCTCCCATCTCTCCGTCTCCTCCCTCTCTCAGCGCCGCAAGAGGCCGCTCGTCTCCCTCCCCTTCCTGTATAAACAGAGAACTCCAGCTTTCAGTTGAATGGGGGGAATATACCACATATCCAGTAGCAAACGAGTTCTTCCCGTTCCGTCTCCTGCGCGCACACGAGATGGAAGAGTATGCCTCCGGAATGTCTCTGTCCAGAGAGTTCACCTGCTCGGGTGAAGGGCGGCAATCACGTTTTTGGGGAGTGTCCATCGGCGGCACGACTACTCGCTTCAAACCCTTCTGGTGATGGCGCAAGTCTTTGTTTTCGGCGTTGGTGAGGACGCGATCTTCACAGCTTCCTTTCGGCACTGCATCGAGCAAAGCACCATGTCCTTTTCGGGTGCTTCCGGCTCAGCCATTGGGTATAATCTTTTCAAGCGACTTGTTAATTTCATTGTCAAAATTACAATCTTGCTGGCTAGTGCGTACAGTACCTTTCACATGTTTTATTTGAGCAACGACTCGTGTCATATCTTGCTGATTAGCACTAAAATAATATTCATGATGATGATGATGATGTTATAATATTTCTTTTTACATCATTTTTATGGATTAAATTAAACATGAATTTGCCTACTTTCTTAACACCAATTACTGCACCAATATATATGCGTCACGTTTTGTCGATGCATTTGATCTGGGACCATGGCTGTAGTTATTGCTGAATATGTTTGATTATCCGTCCGTCACAATGGGTGATAATGCACAAAACCAAATGTCCATGTACCGCAATGGTAAAAATATAGCTAAGTATGAAACGAGATATAGCCAATCAAGGCATCCGGATCCAAGCTATTTTATATCATCTTACATACTTAAAATTTTAGGAAAATTTTCATTGTTATTTTTGTCCGTTGTCCACACCCATTAGTCATGAGTTCGCTCGGTTGTGATTATGAAACCCGCGTCTTGGTTGTGATTATGAATCGTGCTCACCAGATCAGGCTTTGGATCGTATTTTCAGCAATTCTACAGCCACTCATGGGTGATGAAGTGACAGATCTCCGACACGTCAATTTATCATATTGGCAAAAAAAAATTTAGTTAGGAAGAAGCATTGTCATCTTCATGTGGTTTTTTGTTTGTCCGTTGCCACGCACGAGCATTATTGCTAGTATATTATAGGTATAAAAATGCACGAACAGACATGCAGAAAATGAGATTGAGGTACAGTTGCGTAGAAAAGGAGAATGTATCGACCAAAGCAGGCCCAATAGATATATATATAGTTAGAGACGGTTTGATGGTACGCATAATGATTATAGATTATTAAGGTATCTATTAGAAAGTCTGTTAATTAACAGACAATATTCTTTTCTTTTTTCTTTTTTCTTTCTTCACCACATCATAAAAGTCTCATGTGACATCTTCTCAAGAACAGTAATTTCACATTATTCTTCATGCTCTACTTAAGACTGTCATGGCTTATGCCGTATAATCGAGTTTTTTACTTAAGAGTACATGGTTTGATGGCTAGTATAATAAACAGAGCGGAGTGGCTAATGTTTGTCTGGCTGAATATGTGTTGTGATGGTTGTGCAAACTGTAGTTGATGCTTTGCAAGTCCATCTCCTGCTCCCCTTTATCGTACCTGTACAATCTTGATGATATATTGTGCCTTTAACCGCTGATGAAGGTTAATGATGCATCTTTTGAAAATATTGTTCACCATGATACCCTTTTTGACATTTTAGGATATTTATTCCAATATATATCTTATTTTCTCTAATAACTTACTTATGAATTATGAGATTTGGCCCCAAGTTTCTCAAAGGACTGAAAGAACATTACGGCAAATATTTTTTTTCAAAAGTAGTCTCGTAAACTTTCATCGGGGATCAAAGGAATTATATAAAGAAGCTTCCATAATAGCTACCGAGGCTTTCATAATAGCTTCCAAGGCTTTATACAAAGGAACTTCATCAGCAATAAAAGAGCGCTGTCATCAAGATTCTCCGTAATGGCTACCAATGTGAGAAGGAATGCAAGGCATCTCCTAACAGCCCACATGACCAATCAGCCCATCACACCACAAAATAATGTCAACATGCCTCATAAAATTGGACCAATGGAGAATCTTGCTAGTATTTCATAGTCCTATTAGCATTTCCTTTCAAATAAAAGAGTTAGTACATGTATGACTCATAAAGGAAGTCTCATTCAAAATCTACAAATTTCATCCTGATTCTTTTTCGAAGTTTACACTACGAATTTCAGTTACAAGTGCGACCAAGACCAAGAACACTGAGGAAGCAGGAATTTTATCCAAACGCTGACAGCTATAACTAATGGCTAAAACTTTGAAAAATATTGATTTGTTTATGAGGTGGCTAAAACTTTCCTAGTAGTCCTATTAGTCCTCCCCAATCTGTGTAGTCTACAAAGTAACACATCCAACACAACATTTTTCATATGGAACATGTAAAACTGATGCTTTTTCCCACAAAGCGGAGATGTTTCTAATGTAAACACAACAAAAACTGCATCTAGGGCCTCAATGTTCTCTACTGCAACCACATTGCCAGCCACATCCACAGCCACATCACAATGGGATAAACACAGCTACCTACGTTGCCGAGTTCGCAATATGATCAGATGAACCACCACACAGACAAGATCGAGGTACAGATATGCAGAAAATGAGAATGTATTGCTAGCTGGCTACGCTTCCTCTCAGTCGGTTAGCAATGTGAAGGAGGTGATCGATGTTAGTCGGTGGGTAGTGCTGCAGCAGCTGGATGTTGGCAGTGAAGTCTCCAGCCAGGAGGCGCCTCCGGACAAGGATGAGCATGGCACAGCATATTCTTAGCAACGTGTCCTGCACAAGAACATGCAAAGCATTAGCCCCCTGCAGTTGTACAAGTAACACGGCTGCAAACCTAGTTTGGAGGTTTAGTCCAGAGGTTACATACCGGAGGACCTTCTGGATCACCCAAGATAGCATCCCAAATGTGAATACACACATTGAAGCTGAACTCCATTGTCAACAGTAGTGTGATCCATCTAAATGCATAGTATTGTGGGTATACCTGTATTTTCAATATCCAAGCATGAATATCAATAATGGGGGGTGACATACTAGAGCAACTAAATTTACCCACAGAAACAATATAGCAGGCTATCAATATTAGTATCTTGTTAGAAGATAAACTTAAACAGTATTGCTAAATTGACAAGGAAATAAGAGCAACTTTAACTGTACAATGCGAGAAAATAGACCAGTTCCTTTCCAGTGGTAATACTAACAATTTCACTTAGGTCAAGCTAATAAATAGAAAAGTGGAAAAGAGGTGATATTATGGATAGTAAGATGTCGAGTATTAGCTCTTGGAGAAATAACATAACATAAGTTTTTCTGGGTGCAATTCCATGTTCACTTTCCCAGCATGCATGCTCAGTAGATTTTGCAGTCTGTGAAATATATTACTGAATATTCCCTACCTTTGTAGTGATCTCCATATGTCGCCATAGCTCTTCATCATGTCTCTTCAAGAGCTGAGACAACTTTGAAAGTGTAGACCGAATACCCACTTGGCTGTTGTCAAGATGCTTACAGTAATTGTCTTTAAATCCACTGAGCAATTCAACAAAGCAAAAGAAAGTGTCTGCTTCCGCTGAGGCCTGTAATCCCAAAACTGAATAATTCAGCTAATGAACACATTTCAGAACAAATCGTAAAACAGAACAAGTTGTGAATATTCATATAAATGAATGATTTGTCTAATTCTCTGGAAAGAATTCATTTAGTGTTGATTTTAAAAACTCAAAATATCCACAATAAAGTTTGTGTGTTCCATGTAATGAGCAAGAGAGAAAAGCAGATATATATCCTTGTCATAGATAAATTCCTCCTTTGTCAACATTCAAACTTTCCATTCAAAAACCATCTGATTAAACAGTAAAAGAACATACTGAGTTGCTTGGCTCAGGGTCATTCTTGAATACATAAAAAAGAGGTGCCAAAACTTCATTCATCCCTTGCACATATCTTATGGTAGGATTTAATTTTGAGAAGATAATGAGAATACGCCTTAGAGATTCCTGAAATGTGTTTGAAAAAATTAGGCCAAATGACAATTACTTGCAGTTTAGATGGAAATAAGAAATTCCAAGGCACTGAAGTGAAACCTGGTTAGTCTTGGAAGAGAAAAATGGCATTTCAGGATGTGTTCTCTTCACATCTCGATCTATCTGTTCCAGGATTTCTGATTCCTGGATTAAATTTACATTTATCAGAATATAAGAAAAGAACAAATGAAATCTTGTGGCTGCCATGCCAGAAAAACCATGTTTAATAATTAACATCTAGACTAGACAGAACATAAATGTTCAGTGCATATCAAACACACAGGCGAGAAAACATAAATGTTTTCACATCGCTCAATACAGAAGTCAGAAGGATTAAACAGTTGTGTACTTTCCTCTTTCCATGCATCATATTCCCTTCATTTATTTTCACTTGCATCCTAAAATCAAAATCCGTGCTGCCAAGCTTTCTAAAAATTGATCCTCCATATGTTAAGAATTTACAGAATGGTGATAAAAAAATCATTGCATTTGCTATTAGAAATACTTACAAACACTTAATATTAACATAAAACTACTAAAACTAAGGTCAAAGCTACATCTTGGACTACGACAAAGCCCAAAAACATCATGTAAACAAGAATTGACAGAGTACTTGTCTTTAGCTTTTCGCAAGAGTGCATAAACAAAACCCATTAGTAGAGGGCCGTGTGGCCCATGGTGTGGTACTAGTAGGATTAGTCGCACAAGAGGAGTTTAGATAGGTTGGACCCAACAAATAAACCCAAATGTTTTAGCCATAGCACCTCCAGATTAACCATTTTACAGCAACAATAACAAAAGTGTTAAAGTGGGTGCTATGCATGTACGGGGCCTGTGCCTAAGAAAGAGATGAGCTAATGCAGATCTCGGAAGCTGAGGTGTTACACAAAATTAGGTCCAGTTAAAGGCATGCAATTCTGAAGACAGACAACAAATGCAATGTGGGAACTTAATATGATCCCCAACATACCAAACGGAACAAAATCAAACCCTAGTGAAAAGAACAATGACCCCAGACTGGTGGGAAATACTAGGGCTTGTACACACATCTCACAGACCACATGTGATGCAAATAGTGTTAAAAATCCCACAGCCAGATCAGAAAAATAACAATAACAAGAAACTGTACCTATCAGCAACTTAACTAGAAAGCCTTAAAGGTTTTAATGAGAATGAGGAGAAGAAATTAAGATTCCATATCTAGATATAACAATCATCACGAGCACAGACAAACTCACAGTACCAACCATCAAACAACTTAAAAGCAGAGTCCAAACAATATCTCATAAAGTAAATACATTATAATGTTTCCAATTAATCAAACACAATTCAAGTCTTAAAGGGATCTTAAGAGTTAAGACACGTGAAGAAACCAGCTGGCAACCATGGGTTCCCAACAAGCCTTGCAGAGTTATTTAAGTTGGTAAAAAGTAATACCTGGAAGTATTGGTTCCACAAGCTAGATTTACCCAAGCTCAAAGGGTGCTCTTCATTAGTAACTTTGGCTCTTGGTAGAAGGCCAATGTTGTCACTATTTAATTCTTTCTTTCTTAGCAACTTTGACTCCTCAAATCTCCGTATTTTTTCTGACTGGTCAAAAGAAAATATCAGTGTATCCATACACAACCAACTGACGCCTTGTTTCACAAGGCCAAAATCTCCAGGTATGGACCAGGGTTTTGGCCTTGCCAAACAAGGCATGAACTGCCTTAAAAAGGATATCAAAAAAGTAATTTGGACTAATATATCTTCATTGATAATTTAATAGATGTTTTAGAGAGGCAATAATAACTTACAGGATTTAGAAGAAATTCATCTTTATATGCACTATATTGGCTCCGCTTCTTTTCTAACTCATGAGGCCAAAAAGCACGTTCAGTTGGCAAATATCCCAAGAGAAGCTGCACACTATAAATATAATCGAATAAATTTCTTGTGTATGAACTATGGAGGTTGTCACATAGCACAGTTCTTGTTAAAAGCTAATTTAGAAACCATCGGTAGATCCTAAGTAGTAAATAAATGCCTAAAGTGGTCATTTTCCTATACCACTTGGGCAATACACTTGACATAGCACAGTAATATCATGTGAGTTATAGTTGAAAGCCATAAGTATTCAATATATATATTAGCTTGGGAAATAGAGCAATGACAGATCACAGATGGTCATGTGATTGCATGATACGAAAATTTGCAAACAGTATACAGATGTGCACTAATTTCAATACAGACCTAGTTTTTTTTTTCATGTCATAGGTAGTTCAAGGTACCCTTGTAAAGCTCGTTCTTGAAAATTAAATAACAGGTGTTCACTTTAGGCAAATCTATTTACTACACATGGAAAACGGATTAGTCTATTGTTTCAGATATACAGCATCTCCACACTGGAAAAGGAATCCATAATATGCAGGAAATGGTTCATCTTAATGAAACTGCACTGTGCTATGCACGCCCACATGGCACACCAACGAGTATTTATTAGAAACAACTAAAAAGTAGCGCGGCATCATAGCAGAGTAGAAGAGAATGCGGGTGGGGACCTTCCAGACGAGCGGGCGGACGCCGGCGCCGCCGTCCGGCACGCCGAGGCAGGCCAGCCTCCGCAGCTCCCCCATGTTCACCACCTTCTTCGACAGCTGCAACCACACAAACCCCAACAACACACGATCAGAAAATGAAAATTCCAAACCCCCAATTCGTACCCAACCCTGCTTCGCAGCGAATTCCAGTCCCCCTCCAAACCAACCCCCCCCCTCCCCTCCTCTCCACCCACCGCGAGCTTGAAGTCGGCGAGCAGGTGCGCCCGGAGCGCGGCCCCACCCCCTTCCTCCTCCTCGCCCTCCTCCCACCCCGCCTCGCTCCTCGCCCTCCTCGACGACCCCACCGCCTGCTCGTACGACGGCGGAGGGACAGCCGGCGTGGACGGCGGAGGCTTGGGCGGAGGCGGCGGGGGCGGGGAGAGGTCGGCGCCGTAGGGGTCGGGGGGAACGGCCGGCGACGGCGCCGTCGGCGGCGGGGCCGACCAGAGCGGGCTGTTGAGCCACTCCGGCACCGCCCTCGCCGACTTCTTCCGCATCGGGAGAAGGGCCTCGAAGGATCTAGAAGGGTAGCTAGCGACGGCCGGCGGCGTCGTGACGTGGGGGGTTCTAGAAGAGGGAGGCGGAGCCGCAGATCTGTGAAGCGGCAGGTGGCCACGGGAAGGTGAGGGAGAGAGGAGGTGGGGGGGAGGAGTGGTTTGGTTAGTCGCTGCGGGTGGGGCCGTGCTGTCGGTGTAGACGGAGGGAAGAGAGCACGTGAGGTGGTGGGGGTTTCCCGAAGAGTTGGCACGTGACCTCTTCCCCATTTTCAGGTTTTTCACCCGTGCGTTCTATTCTACTTGTCGTTGTTGTCGTGAGTATTTTATAGAGCGATAAAATATGAAGTTTTTGGGTCTGTTAAAATATAGCTAATTATCAATTTTACGAAATAATGATATGGTTTAAAATGACCAATATGAACGAGTTCTCTTTTATTTTGGATACCGTCATTAAGATTGTTTGTTAATAGCAGTGTGACCTTAGCCATTACTTCATTTCATAATATAATCGTGCACGCTAGCCGTGTGGCCTTAGCCATTACTTCATTTCATAATATAATCGCGCATGCATATAAAGTTTCAACTTTGAAATATTTTATTAGCTAAAAATAATATCATGTAATTGATATTTGAATATTCTTTCAAGCTGCAAAATGACGCGTTTTGTTAAAAAAAATTTATATAGAAAATTTCAAAATATCAAATAAATATATTTTTTAAGTTTGTAATAATTAAAACTTAATTAACAATGAGCTAATGGCTTTTTTTGCTCCCTAACTTTATATTCATCCTTATTAGAAACGAACACCACATAGATCAGGCCACTAGTGAGCCTGCATTCCTTGTTTCATCCATTAAGCACTGAAGAAAAGAATTTTTCATGTGACTGGGAACAGTAGAAAGAACCATGTTGACGATCCAACAAATTAAAAAAAAAACTCCGCCTCTTCAACTGCGGGTAAATGGAGAATCTTTCTTGCAGGGGATTCCTTTCAACGCCTGCACCGTAATTACTCACCGGGTAAAATACTAGATCCCGTTGCAACCATCAGATTTACAAATTGAGATAGTGCTGCCGTATAGAAGGAAGACTGTTACCATATATAGGTAGGGTGACATGTTGTGTAAACTATAGGTTACTTTTTCTTTTTGAAGCATTGATGTACACTCATATATCAGTTCCTTCTTAACTTTCTGAAAATGTATTACATTGCTTGCTGCAAAAGATGCACACAATGCAACGACGATATGGTATAATCTCAAGTCAATTTCAACAGTCCAGGATGAAGCTAAGACATGATGGCCTGGATGCAAAAGCACAACACCTAGCGCTACAGTCAATATAATATATGATACAGAAACGAAATGATCAATACAATCTACAGCCGTGGTTTTGGACACTGCTCAAAATTGTACACAATGGCATCAATCCTTAACTGTTCGACAAGTAATGAAATGAGACAGCTACTACCGCCACAAATACAACCTTGAGTAGCAGCTTTGTTGACAACAGAGATGTTGGTGAAGATCCTTGTGGTGGTGGGTCGACCTTCTTCCCCCTTAGCTTGGCTATCAACAGAGGAATCAGCCCACGCTTCGTGGCTGTAGTAAGATCGAGATTGGTGAGTTGAAATTTATAAATCTGAGAAGTCAATTATAACCACAATAGTAATGAAGTAGTAATGCAGCACCTAAAACAACAACATGATGATAGTGATATAAGCCGTAATAAATGGTATATGTACTAAAGAAGTTGTTGTGTAGAAAGTGTATGAAGATCAAGAACTACAGCAGATCAGATGATAGGGCCAATGGTGCAGCAAAAATAATTTCATTCTTGATATCCAGTGCCAGAAGCAACAGATGGATGGCTCAATGCCACAACATAATAACCAATACTTGTGAATTTTTGGCCAGACAAGCTATTATAAACCGATTTTTCCTGTGCTACATCAAAACACAAGGAAACAAGCCTTGAAAACTGAGACAAAAGAGAACTGAAGAAAAACAACCTGAAAATTACACCTAACGGAACTCCGCTCCACAATGGCTATATTGAAATGCAACTCCAGCATCCAGAGAGAATGGTTCAAATCAAATCAAAAGAAGACAAGAATTGATTGAACAGATACCAGAGAAAGGTGTAATTCTATAATTGTTTCCTAACATTTATTACAAAATTAAATGGTCAACTTTATATTTCGCAGACCATGTATTGTTTAAAACAGCATGTATCTGTTAAAGCAGCGAATAATGTAATCACCCAAACACAAGCATTTCTAAACCATGTCTTCTTCAAACTAAATTCCTTCTATGCCATCGAGGGCTATCTCAATCAATTATTTACCGCCGGAAAACTTCTCTTGTATGCCACTTCTGGTAGGACCATTACATAAGTTGCCATACCCCCTTAAAAAGGATATATTAGTTTTTTCTAACAGGTAGTGTTGCCCTTCTTCTGTTGACTTACCTCAGGTAGCTATAGAGATAAAGAGGACAATTCATCCCTTATATAGAGATGATATGACTTGAAATCTTATCCATCTCCTAACCCACTGCTACAGT
Source organism: Oryza officinalis (assembly GCA_008326285.1). Classification (NCBI taxonomy): domain Eukaryota; kingdom Viridiplantae; phylum Streptophyta; class Magnoliopsida; order Poales; family Poaceae; genus Oryza; species Oryza officinalis. The sequence goes on from BDMV01000008.1 coordinate 13,902,618, forward strand.
ACTTGTGGTACTGTTCATCCGCTAGGAGATGGCCCATGACACCTTGCCAGGCTGCACTTAAGTCCAGCTTGCTCCTGGCTGCAGAGGAGCAGCTCAGTGGAGGTTGATGCTAGTGGAAATAGTGTCAAGATGTCCAGCACTTTTGCAAAACTGCACAAGCCTAGAGTTTGTGGTTCTTTCGATGTTTACCGGCGCGTATAGGAGTGAAGAACTTCATGCTTATCTCTGCCTTGTCAGGACATAGCTAATGATGAGAATCCAGCTGATTTGGGTACAATCAGAGAAAGGGGCCATGAGGATTTGTTTTTCTTTTATTGACTCTATGCCGTCTGCTCAGTGCAAAGCAGGAGTGAAAGGTTTGGGAGTGGCAGAAAGGACAAAGGAGTGCACAGGCAGAGATTGATGGGCCGCATTGCATCCAAGAACCCATCTCGGTGACAGCAGTGATCTACTTGGCGGAGATTGGGGGCAGCAAACAGGGTTCAGACGGCAACCGGCACAATAGCAGGAGGCAAGGTAGGGAATGAGGTGGTGGCAGAGGAAGACATGTTTTGATTTTTTTTCCTTGTTCAGTTAACAGCATGGTGACAGGACATGGACAGCTGGCGACCCACAAGGGATGAAAATTGAATTCCAGTGGCATATAAGGATGGCAAAGGTTTTTCAATGGCCTTTCAATGGCGGACAAGGGATCGAGACAACATTCGATTGCATAGAAGGAATCTTCTCTTTGTTCTCTTGAGCACATCACATTGATTTATTTCTATCTGATATGAATTCTGAGAAGTCATCATCTAGCACAAACTATAAAATACCACAGAACTAGGATAAATCCTAGAAGCACTCTAGTCGAAAATAAGAAAGATAGTGCAGTGTAATATGGTTCAGCACTTCAGCTAGTAAACAGAACAATTGATAACTATATTAATCTGCTGAGTTTTCCAAAGCAAATTTATGAACTCTCACCAAATGCTAAAACAAAAGAACTCTTGGAGAACACTAAATTTATCAAGATCATTAAATTATTACTAGGCAATACCAAATAAACCAAATGTTTTTTTTCTCTGTACATCCTGCATAAAATATAATCTTCATATAAGTATGAATATTGCTTGTGCAGTTCATAGTGTGAGTTGTCTTAATACCTGAAAGAACTCATCCTAACTCATACCCCTTTCATACATGAGTAGAACACTAAATCTATGTTCCAGTCATAAGCAAAATACTGTCATTGTCCATCCACGTGATATTAATTGTTGTGCAAATAGAACACTAACTTGTAATTTTATATTTCAGATCGAACATCCAAGTAAACAATATCACCAACCAGATCGAAGAACACAAGAAGTCAAGAACTCAGGGCATCGTGAAAAGGTAACCAAATGAACAAAGTAGTAAAATTACCTGCTTTTTTCAATTCCCTCTCTTCTTCACCAATTCGTCGTCTCAAAGCATTAAGTAGTGAGCCAAAATAAAGTGCTAAGACGGTGCAAGTGAAGGTGATAACATTGTATGGCATGCTGAAATCAGGAGTTGTCAAGGGAACAAGCAATACTTCTGTATATGACTTGACCACGCCATCTTCCTTCAAGATATAACAATATAACAATGTGTAAGTATTAAAGCATGATATTTCAGTTCACATGGTAGTCAAAATGCTTTTGCTTCTGATACTACTAGTCAAGTCATAAGATATACCTTGAACGTTTGTAGCAAAGGTGACACAAATAATGTATCAGTTTCAGGATAACTTCGGCTAGAATTGAACTCAGGAAATGTAACCAAAGCTGATGGGATGTCAAATCCTTGATTAGCATCAGGAGGATATTCATCGATATGGAGAAACCCCTAAAATATGCATTCATGTAAATATTATTATTGACCAAGGTCAATTTAATTCTAAATATCACTAAATAAAACACAAAGGGGAAACAAGTAAATTTAAGTAGCAGAACAAACCTTGTCAAAGTCCAGTGACAGGGTAGCTGATTCCATACTGCAAGGTAATCTTAGTAGCACCTCTAGAGTACCAGGTAAAAGTTTGTCTTCTGAAGGAGTGACATGAATCTTGTCAACTACTTCTGAAATAGCCTTAATGTTCCCATCAATGAAAATTTGTAAGCTGTGATAATAGACCTTAACGTACCATGGAACAACTTGGAAAACTACAGCTTTTATTGAGCAATCATTTGAGCTTCCAAATAACTGCTTATGCAAATTAGTGGATCTAAATGACAGAGCAATTGACCCTCTTTCATTTCCACTACCCATGAGAAATCTGTTTGCATGATACGGTGCAGGGGTGCAAGACCATATGAGGGGAAGTTTCCAGGTTATGCCGACATCCAAAGGCTTATCATTGTTGTAGTTACTAACATCATATTCATATAGGGAAGAAGATTGGGCATCCATGTTATTTAATTCCTTGAGCACCCTGTCTGGGGCAGTTGACAGCACAAAGAGTTCATTAGTCCAAGAAGCTTCAGTTCCAGATTTGTCAACTATATCTTTCTCAATCTCTAAAAATACTCTGCTGGATTTGGAGACACGGCATTTTCTTGATAACTTCCTGTTAAACAGATCTTTCATGGACCAGCTGGGCTGCAGTTGTCCATCAGTAGAATGTAGCTGCTGACCGCTAAAAGTATCTGGCTGCAGAACCACTGTCAATGTCTGATCGATAATAATACCAAAAGATTGAGATGATGTCAATTTCAGTTTTTGGGAATGGTAATATCCTTTATAAATTGAAGGCCTGTACAGCAAAGAAGCTATCCCGGCTTTGTCACGACAAGGAAGAAGTTTCAACCAAGGTGTGAGATTCTCAGTGCACACCGCTTCACGAGGCAATGCACCATATCTTAGATTCCCTTCATTCAATTTGAATCCCCAACGAGGAGCAGAAAAGGCAGTGGATGATTCTAAAAAGTTAATGGATGCACAAAACAGGCCTGAGAGTGTGTGTGTCAGGTTCTTCCATGTGGCATCAATCTCATCCAAAGGAAGGTCAAAAGCTGCCCACAGCTCAACACCAGGAGGCTTTGCATAATTGGTCGACATTGGGTCATATCCACCCCACTGCTCATAATTCCATCGACCTTGTGTGAAAGATAGCTCCAATTCACTAATATGAAATTGTTGGACCTGGTTTAGGAAGCACAGCATAATGTTAACAGTAACCCAGGACATTCTTTGAAGGCGGTAGAAAGTTAATAAACAGATGGGGAATGGAGGATCCATTCTTCTGATGTGACAGAAGGAACAAAATTATTATGGTTTTACTTCATATAAACCCAATAGCATAGAGAATCCATATGAAGGGATATTTAGGTTGGTTATTTAGAGAGCATGAGCACATTAAGGAAATCTTAGTAATCTGAACAATAGCACATTACAGAACGTTAGTTAATAGTAGTAGCTATTATTAGCAACATGCAACTATGGACAAGGGGACATATACTATACAGATCTTGATGATTCAGTATTATCTTATCGTCTTATCATTCTAAAAATAGTTCTCAAAGACTTGTTTTTCGTATTAGGAAGTGCTGATATGTCACAAAATCTGCATTAAATAGTGTATTTTTTTTACTTATCCATCATAACATTTATCAAAAACAATGTAAAACTGTTAATATAAAGAATGAGTTTGCTTTGTAGCTTTGCTATCCTGGTCCTCTGGGGACACATTCTCTGTGTGCTAATTTATGGTTCCGACTCATACCAACACTTTCAATTGTTGATCTCAATATTGCAATTTAGACACCATATGTTTTACAGATGACTCAAGAAAACCAAAGTCCAAACGGCAAAACAGATTGAGTCTATTGGAACACAAAATATCATAAAAACCGTTGTTTTACAAAACAAATAAAGTGATCCAATACAAAATTGTGCCTGAGATAGTCAGCATTATGCATACAGCAGTGAATATCCTCATCCAGTCTCAACTACAGTGAATCAACTGAAAAATCTCTACAGGAGTTGCTACACCTCACCGTTGCTGCGCATCAAAACGGGCCAATTGCTCTAACCCCGTCGAGTATCACCTGATTCTACAGCTCCGCACGGCCAATTCACACAGGAGAAGCCCAATTCGAACGAGCACTAACCATCGAACCCTAACTTCCTAGGTCCAGTGACCAGTCGCGAGATCTATCTACTTGGGCAGTGTGGGGAAACATGTGGGGCACGTACCAGCTGGGCGATGGCCTTGGGGAAGACGTGGTGGTGGCGGCCGGCGGCGGCGGTGGGTGGCGCGGAGGAGCGGAAGTGGAAGTGGGCCAGCGCCTTGCGGTCGGGGAGCGGGCGCAGGAGCAGCTCCTCCGTGAACTCCTCCTCCTCCCCCTCAGCCGCCGCTGCTACGGATGCGAGGAGGAGGAGCGAGAGGAGGAGGAGGAGGAGACGGCGGAGAGCCGGCGGCGGCGCCGCCATTAGCGCCGGCGAGGAGGGGGTTGGGCGGCGGCGCGGTTTGATGCGGGAGTTGTTGCAGGGTCCCACTCCACAGGTTAGGGACACGGTCACACGGTGTTACTAGGACACATGATACGGCATCAGCCATTGGTTGAGCTTTGAGATTCGTGCGTGTAAAGAGAAATTTAAACGATCGAGGGAGAAGTCCATTAGACCCCCTAATTATTACATTTGTCTAAATTATACCTGTTGGAGAAGTGAAAACCATGGTTTTTCATTTCTCGGTACCTTATGGCGCATTAGAATCTGTCGGCCGCTTTCAAATACCCATGAACAAATCCAGCTTGGGGACCTCCCGATCACTGACCGGTGGAACAAAGCCCTGAGGTTGATCTTGAGTTAAAGAGCGAGTTCAACAACCACCGCACCTATTAAGGAAATGTAACTCTAGCACACACAGGAGCAGCTCCTCCATGAACGCCATTAGCGTCGGCAAGGAGGGGGTTTGGGCAGCAGTGTGGTTTGATGCGAGAGGAGTTGCGAGGTCCCACTCGGCCACTCCACAGGTGTTACTAGCACATGTAATACTAGTACTGCATCATCCGTTGGTTGGGAGCTTTGAGATTCGTGCGTGTAAAGAGAAAAGGGAACAATAAGAGATTCCGACCGAGTACAATTGTATTTATAGAACAATTTTAGTCATACTATTTGAACATTGCTCAAATGAAGTTGTCGGTGAAACGGACCCGAGGGTATCAAGACTAACGTGACGCTCCCCTGAGGAGGGGTCGGGCCCGAGGATAAGGCGACGGCTGCCCTCTCTAGTCTCCCTGAGGATCGGGCCGCTCCGACTCCCTCCCTGAGGGTCGGGTCGCCCCGACCCTCTCTGCGTTTACGCCACGTGTGCGGGGTTAGGTGGGTGTCGCTAGCGTCCACCTAACCGCATTGATGGCGGCTCAGGCAAGCGCACCACTCCGCATTTAATGCGGCGTGAGGCGTGCGTAACCAGTTTATGACCGGTCACGACGATTGACCAGTCCACGACCGGTTTGATCGCGGGTGAGACGGCGGTAGAGCGCCTGCGCTCTGTCCGCACATCAGGCGGCACGCAGCACGCCTTGCCTCGTCCCATCAGAATGATGAGAGCTTTTTGCCTCTCGTCCCTCAGCTGGAGTTGGTATGCCAACTCCGGTCAGATGGTTTCCGTTTTCCGATGCGAACGGAACACAGAAGTCTTCGTCCCTTTAATGGAGTTTGACACAGGCGTCCCCCGTGTCAGCCAGCTGACCGGACGAGGGCCATGCTGCAGCGACTGTGCGTGTGGCTTCTGAGTCAACCAACAAGAAAGCCATTAAATGTAAAAGAATATTTTCCTTCTCTCTTAGGTAGCCTTTTGGCCCATGTGGTAGCCCCTTGAGATATAAAAGGAGGCTGCCTGGGGAGAGGGGAGGGAGAAAAGAAAGGTAGACGGGAGAAATAGGGGAGGACAAGCACTTGTATTCCCAGATATTCCAGTCACATATCCACCACACACAGGAGTAGGGTGTTACGCTTCAAAGCGGCCCGAACCTGTATAAACGCCCGTGTCTCTCTTTTTCTCTCTGATTCTCTCTCTCTCTCGATCGGTGGAGAAAGAATCTCACCCTGCGTCCCTGGTCGAACTCACTAAAGGGGCCCTTTCTGCCCCCTGTTGAGGAGCTTACACTCCGTCAGCTGGCGCGCCAGGTAGGGGACGCGTGCGTGTCTTTCTGACTCCACTTCCTTTCGTGTGCGCCAAGTTTCGCCAAGTAACCGCTATGGCTAAAGAGCTGGTGGTGTACACCCCCACTCCGAGTGCCAGCGACGACGACGGGGAGCTGAATCCTCGTCGCCAAGCGCGCGCTCCATCGCCTCCCGCCTGCCGGAGCCTTAGTCGGGGGAAGGCGCCTGAGGAACCGAAGGGATCTGTGACTTCGCCGCCGGCTGGCGGCGGGGAGGGACGCTGTGGCGGAGTACGTCGCTGCCTCACCTACGAGGACGGCGCACGCCTCAGGGCGTGCTCCAGGCTGCGGGAGTGCTCCTGCGCCACCCGCCCATCGTCCCCGACCCGGAGACTCCGGTCCAGCGCTGGCTGGACGATGTGGCCGACTTGGTCATGACGGCGCAGTAGCGCCTGGGCACCGACAGGCGACCGTCCACGGTCGGGACGTCTGGCGTTGCAACTGCCGCCTCTTCGTTGTCGAGACGAAGGGCTCGACGAGCGGCGACCAACACCCGCCGCTCATCCTCAACCTCCTCGTTGACGCCCTCGGCCAGCCGCGGGCGTCACAAGAGCATGCATGGGGGGCCGCATGCCAGGCTCGATATCGAGCGCCGGCGCGACGAGCGTCGCGTCGCCCCTGCGAGGGAAGGCGCTTCCTTCTCCGGAGCGCCGCCCCACTCCGGCCATGGGGGCAGGTCCCCCGTGTCCCTAGTCGGTGGTGTTGGCTGCCGAGCCTTCGTAGCGAGTCTTCGGAATGTCCGATGGCCCCCGAGGTTTCGCCCCAGCATCACCGAGAAATATGATGGCAGCGTCAACCCCACTGAGTTTCTCCAGATCTATACGACTGGGATAGAGGCTGCGGGGGGTGACGACAGGGTCATGGCGAACTTCTTTCCCATGGCCCTGAAAGGCCAAGCGCGGGGTTGGCTGATGAACCTGCCACCCGCGTCGGTCCATTCCTGGGAGGATCTGGGCCAATAGTTCACCACGAACTTTCAGGGCACATATCCACGCCCAGAAGAAGAAGCGGACTTGCACGTGATACAGCGGAGAGACGACGAGTCCCTCCGATTGTACATCCAGCGGTTCTGCCAAGTCCGCAACACTATCGCTTGCATCCCTGCTTATGCGGTCATTTACGCATTCAGGGAGGCGTGCGGCACAACCGCATGCTCGAAAAGATAGCCTCCAAGGAGCCCCAGACCACCGCACAGCTCTTTGAGCTCGCGGACCATGTGGCCCATAAGGAGGAGGCCTGGACCTGGAACTCCTCCGGCTTTGGAGCGGTGGCCGCAGCTGCCCCCGAGTCCGCTGCCCGCTCCAGGCGGCGGGAAAGGAGGAAGAAGAAAAGGTCGGCCCGTTCCGACGACGAGGGCCACGTCCTCACCGCCGAGGGTGCTTCGCGGACCCAGCGCAAGGGAAGGCCCACGAGCGACAGGAAGAAGGATGCCGGTGCTCCAAGCGGAGAGCGCCCGACAGGCAAATGGTGCACTGTGCACAACACCTCCCTCCACGACCTCGCTGACTGCCGCGCGGTCAAGAACTTGGCTGAGCGGGTGAGGAAGTGGGAGGAGGAGAAGGGGCAGGGACGCCGTGAGGGCAAGGCCCCGGTGACCTTTGCCAGCAACCGGTGAAGTGTGGCCAAGCAAAAGGCCCCCGCCGAGGACGCTGACGATGAGGACTTGGGCTTCCAGGAGCCCGAGGCCACCGTCGCCACCGTCGACGGGGGAGTGTGCGCTCACGCTTCCCGTCGCAGCTTCAAGGCCATGAAGCGAGAGCTTCTAGCCGCTGTCCCTACCCACGAGGCGACGTGGCGGGCACGTTGGTCGGAGGTCACGATCACCTTTGATCAAACCGACCACCCGCGATACGTTGCCCAGGGAGGACAGCTCGCAATGGTGGTCTCCCCCATCATCTGCAACGTCAAGTTGAGGTGTGTCCTGATAAATGGCGGCGCTGCCCTCAACATCCTATCCCCACGGCCTTCGACATCATCAAGGCCCCGGGGATGAAGCTCCGGCTGTCCCTGCCGATCATCGGCGTGACGTCGGGGCACACGTGGCCTTTGGGTCACATCGACCTCTCGGTCACCTTTGGTGGCTCCGCCAACTTCCTGTTAACGACCAAATTTGGTAAGATCAAGTATTGGAATCAGAGATAAAACCGAAGCGGATTTGGAGGAAGCCGGCGGTTACTAAAACAGAGCAGGAATCGGTTGGTAACCTAATCGGCTATGGTGTGTGTCGGCAGATGACCGAATCGGCTATCGTGTCCATCGGCTGAGACAGAGTCAGACAAGGTTAGCCGATGTAGCCGATTCCGATGAGAAGATGGCAGAGTCATTGTCGGGTTCGGTTGATGAGCTTCATGGAGATTCCTACGTACGGATTGGGTCCGAAAGAGGGAATTGTATCTATTAATTAGGATATAATGTTAGTTTCCTAATGGATATTGTCGGTTAGAGTTTGTATTAGGGAATTGTCCTTAGTATGAGTTGTAATAGAGATAAGAGTCGTGTCCGACAAGGACATATTGTGAAATTCTGGGTATAAATTGAACCCAGGCTTGTGTAAAGAAGAACAGATCAATACAACAACTTCGGCGCATCGCCACCTTTTTCTCTTTACTATTTTCGACGAGTTCTTGCTTTCGAGTTGGGCTGCATCGGTTTCGATCTCCAGCAAGAGGTAAAACTTGTTATGGCGGCTTGCGCTCTCGGGATTAGTGCTTCCATCTTTATGACACTCTGATCCTGTTTGTGCGAATCGTCGAGTTATCATATATATTGTATAATCTGAGTTGATATTGGTATATAACTTAGATCGGTTGATGCCTATTTCATAGAAAGCAACCGATAGAGTTATATATCGTTGTTGATCCAGATTATACAGTATATCTACCATCTCGAAAAGGTTTTCATCGACTTGATCATCTAGACATTACGTTTCTTTACATATTTAGTGCTGCATCAGTTAGGTTTGACCTACTAAATCATGTTTAGAACCATAGTTTCTAGCCTGTCTATGATCGCTAATAGAGATAGCGTCGGGGTTTCAGCCGATCTTACCTGGTTTAATTATCTTGTTATCTTGATATATTGAATCTGCCCTTTATATCGAGATATTAACTTAGTAAAATATATTGAGCTTGTTGTCAAATCTGGTTAGGATCATCTTAACATTAGTTTGACAAGTTGTTTAATATATTTTGTTCATGATAATATCTCTGTATAAAGTAGTATCGGAGTACTAGCCGATACACGTTAGATTTACCTAATCGGCTACGCTATGAATATGTATAATCTATGTGTTTTAATATATTTAGACATAAGTGATTTATACTGTCTCGGCGCCCTGTCCGATCTATCCCAATCACTTGGTTTAAATATATTTTGAGACTTAGATTATATTTTATTGATAACTACAGCCGATTGAGTAGATTTAGCTTTATCTTGCTTTATCTGTTATAGTCGATTTAATGCATCTTGCATCGGCTCAATGCTCAATGATATGTCATCGGCAAGCCAGCCGATCGGCTATCATTGGTGGATTTAACTGCGTTTTCTTTCTTTGTTTCTTATTGGTTGCAGGATCAAACCAATTGGCACGCCCAGAACCCGAAAGAAGTATTTGGACCTGCACTGGAGTTAAGCAGATCTCCCAGGCCAGTGTGTGTTTTTTGCATCAACACGCTTTTGGCACGCCCAGTGGGACTCGAAGAATTTCATCATGGTAGATTTCAAGACAACTGACGTTGACCCAGAGAATATTATTCCAATGACAGTGGACAAGTTGACGTCGGAACAAAAGGCAGAGCTGGAGGATATAATGAACAAGCTTCAAAACCAGTACTTGCATTCTTTTGTCCAAACAAGATCGGGGACGGTGGTTCAGAGGTACAAAGTAGCTTTACCCAACAATGAAGAGCCAGAATCGAGCTCTGGAAAGGACAAAGGGGTCAAGCAAGAGGAATCTCCTGAAGAACCTACGAGCTTACAAGATCGAATTGATTATGCTGTGCATCATGCTTTGATCAACTAGTCAGGAGTGCTTGTCAACACTTTATGCCAACCTTCCAGCAACAAGCTGCCGCTACTCAATTTGGTCCTAATCAACAAGATTTTAGTGCTCCACGAATGCCTCAGACCCACACAAGAGGTAATCTTAATTATCAATATCAGCCTCACTCACCACAGGTGCAATATCGGCAGAGAACGTCTCCTCAACCATATCATCAGCCGCAGTTTTATCAAGACGAGCCGATACAGCCACAGCATCAAGATGGAGTTCAACAGAAACCTTGGGCCGATATGATAGCTGATGTGATGAGAGAACAATTCGGATTAAAACCAAGGGATAGTGACAGTTTGTATCGGCATCCGTATCCAGAGTATTTTGAAAGAGTGCCATTACCAAGCCGATACAAGGTCCCAGACTTTTCAAAATTCTCAGGACAAGATAATGTGTCAACTTATGAGCATGTTAGCCGATTTTTAGCTCAATGTGGTGAAGCATCGGCTACTGACGCTTTAAGAGTCAGGCTTTTCCCTTTGTCTCTATCTGGATCGGCCTTCACGTGGTTTTCTTCTTTACCTTATAATTCTGTTCACAGTTGGGCCGATCTGGAAAAACAGTTTCACAAATATTTCTACAGTGGAGTTCATGAGATGAAATTATCTGATTTGACAAACATTAAGCAAAAACGAGAAGAATCTGTCCAAGATTATATTCAAAGGTTTAGGGAAATCAGAAACAGATGTTACAGCTTGGCGTTGACAGATTCTCAGTTAGCCGATTTAGCTTTTCAAGGTTTGTTTACCCCGATCAAAGAGAAGTTTTCGGCTCAAGACTTTAATAGTTTGGCTCATTTGGCCCAGAAGATAACAGCACACGAACAAAGATTTCAAGAGGCCAATAGAGCATTCAAAAAGGTGAATTTGATTAATTCTTATATTTCTGATTCTGAAGAAGAATGTGATCCCAAAGTAGCAGCAGCGGAATGGGCGAGGAACAAGAAGGTGATTCCATGTCAATGGGTCAAGAACTCTGGAAAGGAGGAAAAATATGATTTTGATGTCAATAAGGCTGATAAAATTTTTGATCTTTTGCTTCGGGAAAAACAAATTCAATTGCCTGCTGGTCATGTGATTCCATCGGCTGAGGAATTAGGGAGGAGGAAATACTGCAAGTGGCACAATACAGGGTCTCATAGTACTAATGAATGTAAAGTATTTCGGCAACAGATCCAGGTGGCCATTGAGCAAGGAAGGATAAAATTTGATGATTCCAAGAGGCCGATGAAAATTGATGGTAATCCTTTTCCTGTCAACATGGTCTATACAAGTGGGAGGACAGCCGACAGAAAGGACAATCGGCTCAACAGATTTAACTCTACGAGTATGATTAATAAATATCAAAAGAGATATGATCGGCTAGAAAGGCAATGTTATGAGGATGATGATAGCGTTGATTTACATTGGAACTGCGAATTTTTCATATTTTGTTGGAATAAAGGGATGAGACTACCATCGATAGGAGACTGCCCAGGTTGTGCTAATGCCGATGAAAATTATAATGGGAGTTTTAGCCGATTTCATTCTAAAGAGGATCGGCTGATGCAAAGGAAGTTGCCTGTTCATCAGAGGTTGGGCCCAATTCATCAAGATTATTTCCAGGACGAAGATGCTGAAGATACTTCAAGAGCTCAATGGTGTCCTTCTGGAATTTTTTCTAAAAGTCAGAAGAGAAGGGTTCAAAGGATGAGGAGCAGGGAACAATTTCATGAAGTTGAACAAGAAATCGATCATCGGCTGAAGAGAACAAAAACGAAACAGGAATGGCGTGTTAAGAATAAAATAGCACCAGCCGATGAGAGTAAAACCGATGAAGCAAAGAGATTGATTAAAGGAAAGGCTGTTGCTTCTTCATCGGTTAACATGGTATTTGTGTTACCCGCAGAATTTGGGGCTAATCAAGACAATGCAGATATCATGGAAGAATCTTGTGCTAGATTGATATTTTCACCAGAACAGGCTGTTTTTGAGAAGCCCGAGGGAACAGAGAATCGGCACCTCAAGCCATTGTATGTCAAAGGGTTTGTTAACGGTAAGCCGATATCTTAGATGTTAGTTGATGGTGGGGCTGCAGTGAATTTAATGCCATATGCAACATTTAAGAAATTGGGAAGAAGTTCAGATGACCTCATCAAGACTAATATGGTTTTTAAAGATTTTGGTGGCAATCCTTCAGAGGCCAAAGGAGTTCTTAATGTAGAATTGACAATCGACAGCAAGACTGTTCCTACTACATTTTTTGTCATTGATGGGAAAGGTTCATATAGCTTACTGCTTGGAAGGGATTGGATTCATGCTAATTGTTGTATTCCTTCAACCATGCATCAGAGCTTAATCCAATGGCAAGGTGACAAGATAGAGGTTGTTCCAGCCGACAGGTCAGTACATGTTGCTAATGCCGATTTATCTGTTTGGGAGATGGATGGAATTGATTGCTTATCAGGAAAAATCTGGCAAGGAGATTATCTAAAAGTGTCTGATTGTGATATACAGCCAATTGGAGATGGAGAACCCCAGTTGTTACTTTGAGGGTGTTGTGGAGGGTTCCGATTTATATACTAAAGATGCTGTAGATGATCTCGACGGTAAGTTAGGTCAGGGTTTCATGTCGGCTGATGATTTGGAAGAAGTTGACATTGGGTCAGGAGATAAGCCTAGGCCGACATTCATCAGTAAGAATCTATCATCTGAATTCAAACCTGCATTATTAAAGCTTTTGAAAGAATACAGCGATTGCTTTGCTTGGGAGTATTCTGAGATGCAAGGGCTTAGCCGATCGATTGTTGAACATCGGCTTCCTATCAGGCCAGGATATCGGCCATATAAGCAACCACCTAGGCGATGTAAAGCCGATATGTATGATGCGATTAAAGCTGAGATTACTCGTTTATATGATGCTGGTTTTATTCGTCCATGTCGATATGCTGAGTGGGTTTCTAATATAGTTCCGGTGATTAAGAAAAATGGCAAGCTTAGGGTTTGCATCGATTTCAGAGATTTAAATAAGGCTACCCCTAAGGATGAATACCCAATGCCGATTGCCGATCAATTGGTAGATGCTGCTTCAGGGCATAAAATTATAAGTTTTATGGATGGTAATGCTGGATATAATCAGATTTTAATGGTAGAAGAAGACATTCATAAGACTGTTTTTAGGTGTCCCGGTGCAATCGGCTTGTATGAGTGGGTTGTCATGACTTTTGGATTGAAAAGTGCTGGAGCTACATATCAGAGAACCATGAATTATATTTTTCATGATCTGATCGGTTTATTGGTTGAAATTTATATTGATGATGTAGTGGTGAAATCTAAAGAGATTATTGATCATATAGCCGATCTAAGAAAAGTATTTGAGAGAACACGGAAATATGGCTTAAAGATGAATCCTACTAAGTGTGCTTTTGGTGTATTGGCTGGACAATTTCTGGGTTTTCTTGTACATGAGAGGGGTATTGAAGTGCCACAAAGGAATATTAGTGCAATACAGAAAATCCAACCTCCAGAAGACAAGAAACAGTTGCAATCTTTGATAGGCAAGATAAATTTTATCAGGAGATTTATTTCTAATTTGTCTGGGAGATTAGAGCCTTTCACGCCTTTACTCAGACTTAAAGCCGATCAGGAGTTTACATGGGGGGCAGAGCAACAAAAGGTTTTGGATAATATTAAGAAGTATTTAAGTTCTTCTCCAGTTTTAGTTTCTCCACAGAAAGAAGTGCCTTTCAAATTATACTTATCAGCCGATGAAAGGTCAATCGGCTCAATCTTGGTCCAGGAGTTTAAAGGTAAAGAAGGGGTGATCTTTTATTTGAGTAGAAGACTTTTGGATGCAGAGACCAGGTATTCTTCCGTGGAGAAGTTGTGTTTATGCTTGTATTTTTCTTGTACAAAGTTGAGGCATTATTTGTTATCCAATGAATGTACTATAATCTGTAAAGCCGATGTAGTCAAGTATATGCTATCGGCTCCAGTATTGAAAGGAAGGGTTGGAAAGTGGATTTATGCCTTAACGGAGTTCGATCTCAAGTATGAGTCGCCTAAAGCTATTAAGGGGCAAGCTATAGCCGATTTTATTGTCGAACATCGCGATGACTCGATCGGCTCAGTGGATATTGCACCTTGGACGTTATTTTTTGATGGATCGGTTTGCACTCACGGTTGTGGCATCGGTTTGGTTATCATATCACCAAGAGGGGCGAGTTTTGAATTTGCTTATACTATCAAGCCATATGCTACAAATAACCAAGCTGAATACGAGGCAGTTCTCAAGGGTTTGCAACTTTTGAAGGAATTTGAAGCCGATGCTATTGAAGTTATGGGTGATTCATTGTTGGTGATTAGTCAACTAGCTGGAGAGTATGAGTGCAAGTATGATGAATTGAGGGCTTATTATGAGAAGTGTCGGGAGGTAATAAATGAATTTCGGTTGGTAACATTGAGGTATGTTCCTCGGGAGCAGAATTTAGAGGCTAATGCTTTAGCTCAGGGGGCATCAGGATATAAGCCGATGGTGACGGATGTCGAGATGGGGATTGCTACAATAACAGCCGATGATTGGAGATATGATGTGTTTTGCTATTTAAAGAATCTTTCTCAATCGGCTTCAAGGAAGTTAAGGTATAAAGCTTTGAAGTATGTTTTGTTGGACGATGAATTGTATTATCGGACGATTGATGGGGTCTTACTCAAATGTTTGAGTTCTGATCAAGCCAAAGTTGTGATGGAAGAGGTTCATGAAGGAATTTGTGGTACTCATCAATCGGCTCATAAAATGAAGTGGTTGCTTCGAAGAGTTGGATATTTTTGGCCGACGATGTTGGAAGATTGCTTTAGATACTACAAGGGATGTCGAGATTGCCAGAAATTTGGATCAATTCAGAGAGCACCAGCATCGGCTATGAATCCGATAATCAAGCCATGGCCGTTCAGAGGCTGGGGAATTGATATGATCGGCCAGATTAATCCACCATCGAGTAAAGGACATAAGTATATATTGGTGGCAACCGATTATTTTACAAAGTGGGTGGAAGCAGTTCCATTGAAAAAGGTTGATTCTGGGGATGCAATTCAGTTCGTTACAGAGCATATAATATACCGATTTGGTCTTCCACAAACAATCACAACTGATCAAGGATCTATTTTTGTGTCTGATGAATTTGTTCACTTTATGGAAAGTATGGGGATCAGGTTGTTGAATTCTTCACCATATTATGCGCAAGCTAATGGTCAAGCGGAAGCATCTAACAAAAGCCTGATTAAGTTAATTAAGAGAAAGATTGCCGATTTTCCACGACAATGGCATAGCCGATTGGCTGAGGCATTATTGTCTTATCGGATGGCTTGTCATGGATCAATTCAAGTTCCTCCATATAAATTAGTTTATGGGCATGAAGCAGTGTTGCCATGGGAGTATGTCATCGGCTCAAGAAGGATTGCTTTACAAGATAAATTGACAGCCGATGATTATCATAATCTTATGGTAGATGAATCAGAGGACTTGGTTCAATCTAGAATGTATGCTCTACAGAAGATAACAAAAGATAAGGAGCGTGTTGCGCGACATTATAATAAGAAGGTTGTACCGAAATACTTTGAGGAGGGAGAATTGGTTTGGAAATTGATTCTGCCGATTGGAACTCGTGATAATAAGTTTGGCAAGTGGTCACCAAATTGGGAAGGACCTTTTCAGATTTACAAATCTGTGTCTAAGGGAGCTTACATGCTACAAGGGCTTGATGGAGAAGTATTTGGAAGAGCTCTTAATGGAAAATATTTGAAAAAGTATTACCCGAGTGTTTGGATTAATTCATGATTCGGTTGTGACTTGCCGATACATGGTAGCCGATGTGTTGACATCGCCTTTAGATGGCCGATATAAGTTATATCGCCCTTAGTGTGAATCCCTTCGTATAACCGATTGTTTCATGATGTTTTTCTTAGCCGATTGTAATTTTGTGATGTTTCAATCTCCATAACAAAATTAGGGGGCATTCATATATACACAGCAAAATATTGGAGTTTCAAAATATTGGAGTTTCAAAAACAAAATTACAGATATGGGCAAAATATTGGAGTTTCAAAATATTGGAGTTTCAAAAACAAAATTACAGATATGGAGTTTACATTAGCAAGTATCTTCATGTTACAAGTTTTTGGATAGCCGATATGGCCCTTTGCCTAATTTGTTCTATTTCTTCTATGGCTTGGGCATCGGCTGCGTCACTGCCTGGGATGACTTTCATGGATTTGCTCAGATCGGCTAAATGTCTGATCGAAGACTTCAGCTTGGATTTTTGCTCTTCAATGGCTCTTGGCAGATCGACAAGCTTCTGTTCTTCCAGTGATAACTCAGCGTTGCAGGCTTCTAATTCAGCCAGTAGTTCAATCTTCTTATTCTTTAGCCGATCTATATTGCTTTGAATAGAGCTTGGCCCAGAGATCATCTGATCAAGTTTGGATTTCTCTTCATTAATGGATTGCCGATTAGCTTGGATGGTTGCTTCAAGGTTTTTCCGCTCTCGTCTATCGGCTATCCTTTGCCTTGATCTTTCCAGCTTGTGTCGAAATTGTTCAAGAAAGACTGCTGGAGAGATGGCTTCGGCTGCATCATCTGGAATTTGATCTTGGATATCTTCAAATCTTGTTCTGACTGATCCACAGTCAACAACCAAAGCGTCAAGGGAACCCTCAAGCCGATGAGTAATATCTCTGAGGACAACTTTCACATCATCGGCCAGGGGGACAATAGCTTTGCTGGATATTTCTTCTTCTTCATCCATGAATTGCTTGATGTCAAAAGAGAACATATCGGCTAAGACCTGAAAGAGAAAAGGCTATTAGTCAATGAAACAATTAGAATGACCGATTTATATTTTAAACACAAATGCTTACAGGAATAGCAGGAATCGGCTGGTCTTCAATATGGTGACTGTCTCTAGCCGATAGAGTATGTTCACTTGATTCATGATGGATAGGAGTTGGAGAGCGAATCGGCTGTAATATAAGATGAGTTAGTACATGGTAGAATGAAGATTTGAATAAAGTTTATACAGAAGAGTTACCGATGGAGGTGGTGCAGGTTTCTTCTTGGCGGCCAATTTCTTTTTCTAGCAAGGAAGAGTTAAGACTGAGATCGGTAAAGAAAGTTATGAAAAAAAAAACTGAAGAGTACAAAGTACATACCCGAGGTTGATATGTCTTGTGAATCGGCGTTGATGAAGTTTGCTGAGGACTAGGGATATTCATTGATGGAGTTTCTTCTACCGTTTCACTCAGCTCGGCAGCTGCTTCATCGATGGCTTTTTCTATATCTTCTTCATTTGGATCATTGGCCGTTATGTTTTTCTGCTTTTTGGTGGCTTTTTTCTTTGTAACCGGTAGAGCAATAGCCGATGACCTGGTTCTTTTCCTCTTGCCAACCTCAGAGGGAATCGGCTCACGTGTTTGCCCTTGGAGTAGGGAAGATGTTTTGGGAGCATTGTAGCCGATGATTGAAGGGGCTAATCCACCACCATTGGGGAGAATTCCGGCAGCATAATTGATACTGGCTCCATTGTTGCTGACATGAGGAGGAGAAGACTCTGTGGTCTGCAAACAAAAGAAGAAAAAATTATTAAGTTATTTTTTAAAGACAATCGGCTATCGGTAAGGGTATTAAAAAAAAAGTATGTTTACCTGTGGAACCATGTCTGGAATGATGTCAGTCAGATACATGGAAGCCGATTAGTGAAAAAGATGTTTTTTCAATTCAATCCACCATTGATCAAAAGTGGAGCTCCTTAGCATAGCCAACTCAATGTTTTTCAAACTTCCAAGGGGAGGTCCTTCTATGCTCAATAGCCTATCCATCATCAGAGCTGATGAGATTTCTCCTCTGGCTTGGATTTTTTCTGAGAAGAACAAGCCGATTGGCATCTGCCCCATTCCCAGTTGTCTGGCAGCGCTCATAGGGTGATAGAATTCATAAGATATCTGAATGTTCCTGCCTTGATGGATGCCAACAGGGAGAATGCAGGGGGTGATAGCTGTTGTGAAAACTTCTCTGGATTTCTCAAATTTTTCAGAGTTTATTTCATCAAATCTGAAATCGGCTGGCAATTCAAAATCTGCAAAGAATTCATATGCAAACCAATTTCTAGAATCTTTTGGAAATCCATCATAAAAGTTGCCAAACCAGTCGACGAAGGGCTCAGCCGAAAGTTCTGATCCAGGATATGTGGATGCTGCCTCTCCAAAGGACATACATCTTCTGGTTGTGACTTCGTCTCCTTCATCGTCTGTGGTTGACTCAACTAGAGGGAAATCGGCTTCAGGCAGTGCTGATCTCTTGGCAACTTTGATGGTATGCAGATTGAGCCATAACTGCAATAGCCACCAAGGCCCACCTGTGACGATTACTGAGTTGGTAGCAAGCTTGGCCGATGCATTGCTCAAAGTCTGATATAAATAACCCAGGAGGTATTTGCCTAGTGGGAATTGCTTTTTGTTGACTAGAGCTTCGGCTATATGTTGCCAGTTGGTGGTTGGACCACAGCTCGAACCACAAAACAGAAACTTTTCCAGCCACATCAAGAGAAAGGCTACGTGTTCTTTAGGAGTGACAGGGCCATATCCCATATTCAGAGAGATGAATCCACTCCAGCCTCCAATGCTTCTGGTTTTGAAAATAAATTGGTTTTTGCTGTTCAAACTGATAGGGTTAGCCGATGAGGTGATGTCTAGCCCAGTTATCATGGTGATGTCCAGAAGAGTTGGGGTCATTGGTCCTTGGTTGAAGAGGAAGGCATTCAAGGTGTTGGACCAAAAATAGCTGGCAGCCGATAGCATGGGTTCATCTTTGGCTAAATCGGCTATGGTTAGGGCTAAACACTGAGCGATGCCGATTTCTTCCCAGTGAGTTTGTTTGCTAGCCGACATCCTTTTATACCATTCAGACCAAGTCTTGACAGCCGATGGCCAGGATTTAAAAGTGTTGCTCCAATGGTTCAAACTAGGGTTGGTTAACTTAAAGGGGATCCTGTTTGTCTCGGCATTGATGATTTCTATGGGGTCTTTGTTGCCGATTGGGCCCAAGAAGTACCGATTGGGATGAGCCAGGCTTGGGATTGCAACTTGGTGGGAGAGATGCTACAGAAAAGAAAGGGGAGAAGAAATAAATTGCGAAGAAAAACTAATCTATGAGTAAGGATGGAATTCGGCTGATGAGGTTACCTCAGGGAACTCGATGACCGGAGCACTTGAAGGAGCGGCGGAAGTCGACATCGTCAGAGATGGAGTTGTTGCTGACCGGGGAATCGCTTGTTTGGTCGCCGGAGAATCTAATGAGGCTATTGCGAGAATTGAGGCGATTATGGCTGAAGCGATGAAGACGGGAGTAACGGCGTGAAGAACTTCAAGTGGTGGTTGTTATTTAAAGGATACGAGCTAACGGTTAAAACGGAAACGAAACCCTAGATTGATTCGGAGGAGGTTTGAGCAAATCCGCAACATTCCAAATATCGCGGACTTGGGGGGCATGTGTTAACGACCAAATTTGGTAAGATCAAGTATTGGAATCAGAGATAAAACCGAAGCGGATTTGGAGGAAGCCGGCGGTTACTAAAACAGAGCAGGAATCGGTTGGTAACCTAATCGGCTATGGTGTGTGTCGGCAGATGACCGAATCGGCTATCGTGTCCATCGGCTGAGACAGAGTCAGACAAGGTTAGCCGATGTAGCCGATTCCGATGAGAAGATGGCAGAGTCATTGTCGGGTTCGGTTGATGAGCTTCATGGAGATTCCTACGTACGGATTGGGTCCGAAAGAGGGAATTGTATCTATTAATTAGGATATAATGTTAGTTTCCTAATGGATATTGTCGGTTAGAGTTTGTATTAGGGAATTGTCCTTAGTATGAGTTGTAATAGAGATAAGAGTCGTGTCCGACAAGGACATATTGTGAAATTCTGGGTATAAATTGAACCCAGGCTTGTGTAAAGAAGAACAGATCAATACAACAACTTCGGCGCATCGCCACCTTTTTCTCTTTACTATTTTCGACGAGTTCTTGCTTTCGAGTTGGGCTGCATCGGTTTCGATCTCCAGCAAGAGGTAAAACTTGTTATGGCGGCTTGCGCTCTCGGGATTAGTGCTTCCATCTTTATGACACTCTGATCCTGTTTGTGCGAATCGTCGAGTTATCATATATATTGTATAATCTGAGTTGATATTGGTATATAACTTAGATCGGTTGATGCCTATTTCATAGAAAGCAACCGATAGAGTTATATATCGTTGTTGATCCAGATTATACAGTATATCTACCATCTCGAAAAGGTTTTCATCGACTTGATCATCTAGACATTACGTTTCTTTACATATTTAGTGCTGCATCAGTTAGGTTTGACCTACTAAATCATGTTTAGAACCATAGTTTCTAGCCTGTCTATGATCGCTAATAGAGATAGCGTCGGGGTTTCAGCCGATCTTACCTGGTTTAATTATCTTGTTATCTTGATATATTGAATCTGCCCTTTATATCGAGATATTAACTTAGTAAAATATATTGAGCTTGTTGTCAAATCTGGTTAGGATCATCTTAACATTAGTTTGACAAGTTGTTTAATATATTTTGTTCATGATAATATCTCTGTATAAAGTAGTATCGGAGTACTAGCCGATACACGTTAGATTTACCTAATCGGCTACGCTATGAATATGTATAATCTATGTGTTTTAATATATTTAGACATAAGTGATTTATACTGTCTCGGCGCCCTGTCCGATCTATCCCAATCACTTGGTTTAAATATATTTTGAGACTTAGATTATATTTTATTGATAACTACAGCCGATTGAGTAGATTTAGCTTTATCTTGCTTTATCTGTTATAGTCGATTTAATGCATCTTGCATCGGCTCAATGCTCAATGATATGTCATCGGCAAGCCAGCCGATCGGCTATCATTGGTGGATTTAACTGCGTTTTCTTTCTTTGTTTCTTATTGGTTGCAGGATCAAACCAATTGGCACGCCCAGAACCCGAAAGAAGTATTTGGACCTGCACTGGAGTTAAGCAGATCTCCCAGGCCAGTGTGTGTTTTTTGCATCAACACTTCCGCACCGAGCGGCTCGACTTCGATGTGGCGGATCTCAATCTGCCCTACAACGCGGTCCTGGGAAAGCCCACGTTGGTGAAGTTCATGGTGGCCACCCACTACGTCTACCTCCAGATGAAGATGCTGGGCCCCAGCGGCCCCATCATCATCCACGGTGACCTCAAGATTACGTTGGCTTGCATGGAGCAGCGCGTGAGCAACCTCGTCGCGGTCTCCAAGCCCGCAGGCGGCGATGAGAGGCCCGAGGCCTCCACCTCGCATGCCCCAAGGCAGCGGATGGCCTTAGGCGACGAGGTCCCTGTGAAGGAGGTCGCGTTGGGCGATGACCCGTCCAAGACCGCCAAGGTTGGCGGTCACTTGGGCGGCAAATAGGAAGACGCGCTCATCTTCTTCTTGTGGGCAAACGCCGACGTCTTCGAGTGGAGACCGGCGGATATGCCCGGGTTCCCCAGGGAGGTGATCGAGCACCGTCTAGCCGTGTGGCCAGACGCAAGGCCCGTCCGGCAAAAGGTATGGCGGCAGGCTCCGGAGCACCAGGCCTTCATTCGTGAAGAAGTGGCGTGGCTCCTGGAGGCCGGATTCATCCAAGAGGTCGTCCATCCGAAGTGGCTCGCGAACCTGGTCGTCGTCCCCAAGGCGAACGACAAGCTCCGGATGTGCATCGACTACACCGACCTCAACAAGGCATGTCCTAAGGACCCCTATCCCCTGCCACGCATAGATCAGATTGTCGACTCCACTGCTAGGCACCTTTTGTGTTTTCTAGATGCATACTCAGGGTATCATCAGATTCGCATGGCTAGGGAGGATGAGGAGAAAACTGCATTCATTACTCCTGTAGGCACTTATTGTTATACAACCATGCCTTTCAGTTTAAAGAATGCAGGTCCTACTTTTCAACGTACTACTCGCATTTCATTGGGTAGTCAAATAGGGCGCAATGTTGAGGCATATGTCGATGACTTGGTTATGAAAACGTGCAACCAAGAGATCTTGCTCTCGGATTTAGCGGAGACTTTCGAAAGTCTCCGCTCCACGCGCATGAAACTAAACCCCGAAAAGTGTGTGTTCGGTGTGCCGGCAGGCAAACTTCTCGGGTTCTTGGTCTCGGCCCGAGGCATAGAGGCCAATCCCGAGAAGATACGAGCAATAGAGCGGATGCGCCCCCCAGCAAGCTTAAGGATGTACAGTGTGTCATAGGATGCATGGCCGACCTAAGCCGATTTATATCGAGGCTGGGAGAGAGGGCGCTGCCCCTATTCAAGCTCCTTAAGCGCTCCGAGCCGTTTGTTTGGACGGAGGAGGCCAAACAAGCCCTCAACCAATTGAAGGCTTACCTCAGCTCTCCCCCAGTCCTAGTCGCCCCGGAGCCCGAGGAGCCGCTGCTGCTTTACTTAGCGGTGACCTCGTAGGTAGTTAGCGCAACATTGGTTGTGGAGCGCGACGAGGAAGACCCTCGGCCCACGCGCCCCCATCCAGTGCCGAGCCGACCCGGGCCAGAGAAAGGAGGAGAGGCCCCCGAGCCAAGCGATGGCCCAAGGCCCCCACTGGCCGGATGTGGCCTTCTGCCCGCTCGTCAGTCGATGTCGAGCGCCCCCGACCCCTAGGAAGGCCCCGAGGCCACTAGGGGAAGGAGTGGCCTGACGCCCTCTAACCCCGAGGTCACTAGCGCAGATATCGAGCGGGCCCAACAAGGCCCCATTGGCAACGGGCGTCTCGAACCCAGCGCCCCTAATGAAAAGGCTAGGCCCCACCGAAAGGTGCAGCGGCTGGTATAGTTCATTAGTGAGGCGCTGCGGGACACCACGACCCGATATCCTCAAGCCCAGAAAATGCTTTATGCAGTTCTCGTGGCTTCAAGGAAATTGTGCCATTATTTCCAGGCGCATCGGGTCACCGTGGTCACGTCCTACCCCCTCGGCCAAATCCTACACAACCGTGAGGGCACCGGACGGGTGGTAAAATGGGCGATCGAACTCTCTGAGTTTGATCTGCACTTTGAGCCGCGCTACACGATCAAGAGTCAAGCCCTCGCCGACTTCATGGCTGAGTGGACCCTGACTCTCGAACCCGACCTCGGGCCCTCCGCCCTCGAGGCTAGGGTAGGTCCCTCACGACAGCCTCACTTCGCCCATTGGGTGATGCAGTTTGATGGCTCTGTCGCCCTCCAGGGCGCCGGCGCTGGGGTCACCTTGATCTCGTCGAGCGGGGACGTCCTCAAATATCTGGTTTGCCTAGATTTCCGGGCAACCAACAACATGGCGGAGTACGAGGGGCTCCTTGCGGGACTCAGGGCGGCGGCTGGAATGGGGATCCGTCACCTCCTGGTGTTAGGCGACTCTGAGCTAGTCGTGAACCAGGTCTCCAAGGAGTACTGGTGTTCCGACCCGCAAATGGAGGCCTACGTCCGCGAGGTGCGGCGTATGGAGCGCCATTTCGACGGGTTAGATCTTTGGCACGTGCCTAGGCGAGATAACGCGCTTGCCGATGAGCTCTCAAGGCTCTCTTCCTCGCGAGCCCTGACCCCGCCGGATGCCTTTGAAGAAAGGCTTGCCCAGCCGTCGGCACGTCCCGATCCCCTGAGGGAGCCAAACGCTGTCGCACCACCCTCGGGGCCCGACGGAGTCCAGGCCTCGGGGTCCGAGGGGGTCAAGCTCGACCCCCCATGACAGATCGCCTGAATGATTGAGATTCAGGCGTTCCTCAAAGATGAGACTCTACCTGAGGATCACGAAGGGAGTGAGCGCGTCACTCGCGTCTCCAAACGGTACGTGTTGGTAGAGGGGGCCATCTACCGACGCGGAGCCAATGGAGTCCTCCTGAAATGCATCCCTCGTGAGCAGGGCATCGAGCTTCTCACCGATGTCCATGAAGGCAAGTACGGAGCTCACTCCGCCTTGCGCACCTTGGTCGGCAAGGCTTTTCACCAAGGTTTCTACTGGCCGACGGCGCTTCACGACGCAGCCGACCTGGTCCGGCAATGCAAGGCGTGCCAGTTCCACACCAAGCAGACGCATCAGCCGGCCCAGGCCCTGTAGATCATCCCGCTTTCATGACCGTTCGTTGTCTGGGGGCTGGACATTCTGGGTCCCTTCAGGAAGGCCCCGGGCAGGTACGAGTACCTGTACGTCGCCATCGACAAATTCACTAAGTGGCCCGAGGCTTACCCGGTCGTCAAGATCGACAAGCACTCAGCCCTCAAGTTCATCAAGGGCATCACTGCTTGGTTCGGGGTATCCAACTATATCATTTTGGACAACGGCACCCAGTTCACCAGTGAACTGTTCGGCGACTACTGTGACAACATGGGCATCAAGCTCTGCTTCACCTCACCCGCCCACCCCAGGAGCAACGGTCAAGTGAAGCGCGCCAACGCGGAAATCATCAAGGGCCTTAAGACCAAGACGTTCAATGTCCTCAAGAAACATGGGGACTCATGGGTCGAGGAGCTACCAGCGACAGGAGAAACACCTTTCTTCCTAGTCTACGACACAGAGGCGGTCCTCCCATCCGAGCTCACCTTGGGGTCCCCTCAGGCCACCATGTACAGCGAAACTGACCAAGATCAGCTCCGCCGAGATGACCTCGACTATCTTGAAGAGCGAAGGCGACGCACGGCCCTCCGCGCTGCGCATTACCAGCAGAGCCTGCGGCGCTACCATCAACGCCACGTTCGGGCCCGGTCACTTAGCGTCAACGACCTCGTCCTACGTCGCGTCCAGACGCGTGCCGGATTGAGCAAGCTCTCACCCATGTGGGAGGGACCATATAGAGTGATCGGCGTCCCCCGGCCAGCCTCGGTTCGACTGGCCACAGAAGACGGCACAGAACTGCCAAACCCGTGGAACATCAAGCATCTTCATCGCTTCAACCCGTAAAGGGGTTAGGAGTCATATCTCAGGCTCGGGCCAACCCTGCATGACCCCTCGGGCATACGGGATTGGCCGAGGGCTCCCAATATATATATATATGTTCCTTTTCGTATTTTAAATAGCATGCTTTCCTGTTATTTATCTAAGGCTGTGTCTGTGTTGTCTCTTCCCTTTTGAGTATTTTGGCTTGAGTTGGGTCGTTTGTACTCGTTCTTGCCCCCAACAGCCCGGGTCACCTAGATGCCAACGGGGCCCAGAACCGAGCCGTGCCCCGGAACACGGCGATGGCCCATAATCGGGTTCTCACTAACCCCTGGTCGCCGCGCTCCCGGCCTGGCCAACCTCGCCACGCGGAACTCCCAAAGGCACTAGCACCAACCCTTGTTGCTTGAGGCCGCAACCCGGGCCCGAACCCCCGCGGGATTACAAGGCAGGCCAATCTCATTACAAGCAAAGAGATAATTAACATTGAATTAAAAACTTATCCATTGCAGGTATACACAGATAATTGACGCATGCAAATAAAGATAGCTAAAGTATATATATACAAGCATGGCCCGGAGGCCACAAGACAAAAGAGAAGAAGGGGGAGGCTTGCGGCAGCCCGGGGGTCAGCCTCGTTCGGTCACCCTGAGGTGCTCGAGTCGCCAGCCTCACCGCCGCTGTCGCCATCGTCGCCGCCGTCGTCGCCGTCATCCTCATCATCGGAGGCCAGCGCGAAGACGAGCCGAGGGGCCGTCCCCTCAAAGCTGTGGACGATCTTGTCGACGGCCTCCCGGACCTGAGCGTGCGCGCTGGCCTCGGTCCCGGGGGGGGGGAACTCCTCGAACACAACCCACGGCGAGAAGTCGGGTCGCGAGCCTGGTAGGTCGCCAGCACGAGCTCCATCGCCCCTCGCGCGAGGTCCATCGAGGAGGTCTTCACCGTCTCCTCAATCTCCTCAGGGAGCTTCTCCAGGTCCCCGGCCATCTCCGAGATCCGATGGGCGAGGCCCCCCTAGTTGGAGGCAAACTTAGGGTGTCGGCCGTGCCAAATGCTCGCCCGGCGCCCCGCACAGTCTAGTCGGGCGACGGCGTCCCGCAGCATGCCGGGCCCCACCTCGTTCGCCAGCCGGAGGGCTTCGAGCTCCTCGGCAGATGAGTCCAGGGCCCTCTGCAGCTCGGCGATGGAGCCCTTGGCCGTCGCGAGGCGGTCGGCCTGGTCGTCCTGGCCCGCCGCCGCCCCGCCGCCGTGCACCAGCTCGTCTAGCTCCTTTGCCCGCGCCTCGAGCTCGGAAGCGCGCTACTCCAGCGTGGTCCTCTCGGTGCGGGCACTCTCCAGGTGGCGATGTTCGTGCGCCGTGACAGCCTCCTCGCGCTTGGCGAGTTGGTCCTCGTGTCGGCGCGCCACCGCCTCGCGGCGGGAAATGTCGGATTCGCGCTCGGCGATCCTCTCGTCGCGCTCCTTCCACGCATCCTCGAGGCGTCGCGCCGCGGCCTCGAACTCCTCGAGGGCGTGCCCCCGCTCGGCAACCGCGTCCTCGTGCAAGTGGAGTGCGGACTCCATCTTCGCAGTTATGGCCTCGTGCCCCACTAGCATCGCCTCCTGCGCGTCCAAGGCTCGGGCGTGCTCGTCCAGCGGCTCCAGCGCCCGGGCGCGTTGGTCGAGGATCTCGGCCCGCTGGCGCACGGCAGCCTCCTTCGCCTGCAGGCGCGAAGCCCACTCCTCGAGCTCGCCGGTGCGCTCCTCCAGCGCCTTGGTGCGGGCCCCCAAGGCCTCCTCATGCTGGCGCACTGACGCCTCGGCCTCCGCCGCCCTCCGCTCCCGGGCCGCGGTAGCGTCGAGCACCCCGTGCACGACGTCAAGCCTCTGCTCCAAGTCCGCTGTGTGGGCCCCGTGCTGGAGGCGGAGGTCGCCCAGCGTCTCGTCCATGACGGCAGTGGCGACGAGGGCTGTCATCCTCTCCTCCTCCACCTCGCGAGCCACCTCGGCTAGGGCCTCGCCGCGAGCCTCGAGCTCCGCGAGATGCCTCCCGTGCGCCATGCAGCCGGCCTCCACCATCGCCTCCACCGAGTGCCGTCCTTCGGTGACTCGCTCCCACGCCGCCTCGAGCTTAGCCCGCTCCCCCAGCAAGGCCTGCATCTGGGCGTTCAGCCCTTCCAGCACAGTGTGGTTCGCTGTCACCAGCGCCTGCAGGAGGGGTTCCGCGCTCAGCAAAGTGGGGGCAGAGAAAGGGGACTACCGTCCCTGCGGTGGCGGAGTTCGGCTCGGCCTAGCGGTGGGCGTGCGGGCCTCGGGCTCGCCTTCGGGCGTCCTGCCCGAACGAGGGCCTTTCCCTAGGGCCTGTCCCTCCTCGACCTCCGCCGTGGCGNGTCTCCCCGCCGTCGCCGGTCTGCCTCGCCACCGCCTCACCCTCCCGCGCGGCCACCTCGCCGCCCGTGCGGCTGCCTCAGCCTCCCGCGCGCGTGCCCACCTCGGTCGCTCGTGCGGCCGCTTCAGCCTCCCGAGCGGCTGCCTCGGCCTGACGCGCGCGCGCCGCTTTCCAAGTGGCCTCCTCGGCCTCCC
Source organism: Oryza officinalis (assembly GCA_008326285.1). NCBI lineage: Eukaryota > Viridiplantae > Streptophyta > Magnoliopsida > Poales > Poaceae > Oryza > Oryza officinalis. Next base: position 13,930,356 of record BDMV01000008.1, read on the forward strand.
GTACGCGCGCCTCGGCTTCCCGCCGGTCAGCCTCCCGCCGCCGGGCCTCTTTGGCCATCGGCTCCTCGGCTCCGCTGCTCACAGGTCAACCGACCTTGGATTACCGGGACGGGCTACCGCCGCGGACACCGTGGGATGGGATCTCGCTGAAACATAGAAGGGAAACAAAACAAATGAGGGGCTGGGGGGATGGAAGATCGTATGCCTTGGGGCGAGATCGCATTTGCGGGGTGGGCGGTTGAAAGATCACTCTGGGGGCTTGATGAAGCTCCCCCTGCATGGTTCGGTCTCCCCCATCCAGCGGAGCCGCTTCTTCTCTCTCTCGGCCTCAGATGGGGATGTCGGCGGGGCGCTCGCTAGGCGCCTGTTGGTGATGCGCTCCGCCCCGCCCTCATGGGGAGGAGACGGAGGAGGGTTCTCCCCTTGTTTCCTTTTCACCTTGGCGTCGGTAGGGCGACTGCTCCCCGAACCCCCACCGCGGGGCCCCAATGCGCGGCCCCCTCCAGGGAGAGGTCGCTCCTCTCCTCCTCCGCGGCTGCCGCCTGCGCTGTTGCTGCCTCGGCGGGCCCGGTCCCCCGAGGCACCGACCGCCTGCATGATGGCCAGGATGCTGGCACGGTCTGGGTCGCTGCAGAGGAGGAGGATCCCCGGAGGGATGAGAGACGACTCCACGGCACTAAGGTTCAACACGCGCTGGATCACCATCCTGAGGTCGTCGGGGTCGGTGTACTCCCAAGCGCCCCGGGAGCGTCGCCGGAGCGGCGCGATCCGGCAGCGAAGGTAGTCGCCGAACACCATGACGCCTGTGAGTCCCTAGGTTCGTAGGCTGGCCAGGCGATCCAGAATGGCGTTGTAGGAGTACCCAGTTCCACCGTCGCCTACACCGGCAGCCTGCTCGGGAGTCGAAGACGCTGTTCGTCCGGTAATGTAGCGATTCGCCACCTGCCCGCACGGCTGAAAGTAACAGCCCCCGACCTCCGTCGATGGCGACACCGGCTGCATGGTGAAGAACCACCAGAACAGCCGAAGGGACGGGCGCACCCCGACGAACATCGCGCAGAGGTGTCCGAAGATGGCTAGCATCATCACGGCGTTGGGGGTGAGGTGCGCCTTCTGGATCTCGTAGAACTTCAGGACATCCATGAAGAAGGAGGAGAACGGCGGGATCACCCCCGCCATAGCGAAGAAGAGGAAGAAGATCGACCGGTGTGGGTAGCGCGGCGCTGGGCGCCCTTCGCCCAGCACGACCACCTCTCGGTCGGTCGATGCCGGCATGAACCTACGCGGCAGCCCGGCCTACCTCTCGCTAGTGATGCGGGAGGGCAGTAGCACGCTGTCGTCTAGCAGCGCGAAGCTCCGCGTCATATCGCCGGCGAAGTGGAGACGCGAAGACGAGCGTGAGTCGAGTGAAAAGTGGCGAGAGGAAGGAAACAAATCCCTTCCTCGATGCCCTTTATATCCTCGCCTCCGCTGTGCCCGGCTCCTCGTTTCCCACGCCCACTAACTCGCCCCCTTGATTATCACGCCCACTTCCCCACTCGCCCACTTCCGGCGCGCGTGCCAGTCGCGCAGCCGTTGTGGTTGAGGCAGGGCAGATCGTGTCCGTGTTAATTGCGCACGGTTACTGTAAAAAACGCCATCACCATATTCCCTGGCAAAACGGACCAATGTGTCTCGGTCCACGCGCCGCCCCAGATAATGTGGCGGTTACAAGGTGACTGCCCATTATTACCATGAGACGGCTTTTTGCTACGCGCGGGATCGCGACCGTTGGAGTTTTACCACGAGGAGCTGGGCCCACGTGTCTCTAGGCCGGAAGAATGGCGTCAAACCTGGTCGCCCCTTGAGGGGGCTCGGCCAGGCGTAACGCTGGGGGCTACTGTCGGTGATATGGGCCCGGGGGTATAAGACTAAAGGTATGGGCGGCCCCCTGCACCAACGTGGCGCTCCCCTGAGGAGGGGTCAGGCCCAAGGGTAAGGCGATGGCTGCCCTCTCTAGTCTCCCCGAGGGTCGGGCCGCTCCGACTCCCTCCCCGAGGGTCGGGTCGCTCCGACCCCCTTTGCGTTTGTGCCACGTGTGCGGGGTTAGGTGGGCGTCGCCAGCGTCCACCTAACCGCATTGATGGCAGTTCAGGCAAGCGCACCACGTCGCATTTAATGTAGCGTAAGGCGTGCGTAACCAGTTTATGACTGGTCACGACGACTGACCGGTCCACGACCGGTTAGATCACGGGTGAGACGGCGGTAGAGCGCCTGCGCATTGTCCGCACATCAGGCAACGCGCAGCACGCCTTGTCCCGTCCCATCAGAATGATGAGAGCTTTTTGCTTCTCGTCCCTCAGCCAGAGTTGGTATGCCAACTCCGGTCAGATGGTTTCCGTTTTCCGATGCGAATGGAACACAGAAGTCTTCGCCCGTTTAATGGAGTTTGACGTGGGCGTCCCCCGTGTCAGCCAGCTGACCGGACGAGGGCCATGCTGCAGCGACTGTGCGTGTGGCTTCCGAGTCAAGCAACAAGACAACCATTAAATATAAAAAAATGTTTTTCTTCTCTCTTAGGTAGTCTTTTGGCCCATGTGATAGCCCCTTGAGATATAAAAGGAGTCCCAGGCCTGGGGAGAGGGGAGGGAGAAAAGAAAGGTTGACGGGAGAAATAGGAGAGGACAAGCACTTATATTCCCAGATATTCCAGTCACATATCCACCACACACAGGAGTAGGGTGTTACGCTTCAAAGTGGCCCGAACCTGTATAAACGCTCGTGTCTCTTTTTTTTCTCTGAATCTCTCTCTCGTTCGGTGGAGAAAGAATCTCATCCTGCGTTCCTGGCCGAACTCACTAAAGGGGCCCTCTCTGCCCCCTGAATAGGAGCTTACACTCCGTCAGAAGTACATACAATGTGTTCAAAAAGTTGAAAAAAAGAATACATAAGTTAATGAGGGTGTCGAAAAATTATATTTAGGTCTTGTTTGGCAAAGATCCCGAATCCGCCGAAATTTCTTAAATTTAAGTATTGATAATTCAACAAATTCATAGATTTATATCTGTATTACGTTCATAGTATTTGAATAAATCATTTTGTTCCTATAATATAAAATTTTAAACCACGAATTTGAGATGTGGAGTTGTTACTGATTCTCGAGTTGTCAATATTGTCAATACGTAGATGGTTAGTCAACAAACTAGTTTGACCAGTAGTTAACATGTTAGTAATCGATCGTGTACTAATGGTAATGGTTGATCCATGCATGGTCGGGGACTGAAAACTCTATTTAAGAATACTAATAAAGTTTTATCATAAGTTAATTTCACAAAATCTTAGAATATACAATTAGTTTCATGAAATTCTAGGTATTTGTAAAAAAAATGTGAATAATTCTAGATAATTCGTTACCCCATCTTTTTTCACGGTGCATGATTTTCTCACAATACCAACAAGTACATGATATTTTAACATTTACATATGATCCACCTTTACATTGTTCTTGGTTGCAGGTTACATGGAGTACATAATTATTGGTTTTTAAGCTTACCACATCGTTGTTATTGACACTGTTTGGTTGCCAGTCAAAGTTTGCATGCCAAACCTGAAATCTTAGATGTGCCACAACTTCCTAGGTTAGCGCTGTTGAGCTAAGTCACGCTTAGGTGTGTTCTGTTTGTTCGCAAAACACACTGTAAGCACGAAAAATGGAACGGTTTATTAACGCGTGATTAATTAAGTATTAGCTAATTTTTTTTTGAAAAATGGATTAATTTGATTTTTTTAAGCAACTTTTGTATAGAAACTTTTTGCAAAAAATACACCGTTTAGTAGTTTGAAAAACGTGCGCGCGAAAAAAAAGAGTGGTGAGTTGGAAAGATGAGGCAAAGAAAAAAGCCTACTCTCTTCGTTTCGTTTTCATATTATAAGTCGTCCTTATTTTTAAAGTCAAACATATTAAAATTTGACTAAATATATAAAAAATATAACAATATGTATAACATCAAATTAATTTATTGATATAATTTTTTTTATAAATTTAATAAAAAAAATAGCACATTGGCCATACATCATGGTCCCATTTTCCATGTAAAATTGCCACGCTTTGTTGGCCACACTTTGTGGAGCTAATCACATTTGTGGCAAAATAAATTGCAATAAAGTTGGCTCCCAACCAAATAGCCTCTTATATATGCTATCGTTTTAATTTGCTAACGCACCATGCATTCAGAGACTACAGGGATAGAGTAAAATTATTATGAGGTCACTCACTACGAAGTATGAGCCGCAGCAAATTTTGAATTTTAGACTTTCATTTTAAAATTTATTTATGGTTCCTTATCGCTATTTCTATTTTACAACTTTGGTCTTCGACGGTTGGAAATGGAAATATAAAAGAATATACTAAAATTATTTTTGCCAATTCAGTCGCATGTTTACGGTGTAGGATCGAACAAGACCAAACAAACCTATCAAAGAGGGTGAATGGTAAGAAAAACTAAAAACCAAAAACCAAAACTTTTAGCGAAAATAAAAGTTACTCTCTAACCTAATGAAGTCGCACTGATCAGACCGCCGTGAAGCCGCCAGTCAAATTGTTGTACTGCCGCTGGTCAGACCGCCTCTAAGCTGCCGGTCTATCAGACCGTCAGGAATCGGAGAAAACACGTATCGATGAATTCTTGAAAATAGATCAACTTTATTGCATCAATATGTGTTTATAAAGTGCAAACCCTAATTTTTCTCATCCAAAAAATCGATATTTTCTAGCTTCAACTCCTCATCTATTTATACCTAAAATATCCTACTTCTAATAGGAGTAAAACTCCTATTCCCAATAGAACTCAAACCCTCACTTTTCAAATCAAATTAGAATTTACCAAATTATAATTCTTTCTCTCAAAACCGGCCACAGAAAATCCCACCGAGTCCCTCCGTGCTCGCCAATCCGTACGATGTCCTGCTCGATCTCCTCGCGCACGCCGTACAGAAATCCTCTCCACAGCCACGTGGACTCTGCCTGCTGCTCCCTTCCTTGCGTGGGCCGATTCCAGCTGCTGCCTCACATGGGCCTGCTCGGCCTGCCAACCAGCCGAGCCGAGCTAACTAGCCAACTGCTGCTGCTTGCCTCTGCTAGCCAAGCATCACACATGTACAGCATAGGTACATGCGTTACACGTACATGCATGTGCTACAGTAACCCAAGCCAACACACATGCATGCATCACCAGGCGCATCGATACCATCAATATATGCATGCTACAGTACTCTACTGTAGCACCATATACTACATTAATTTTTCCCAAACATTCTCTCTCGTAAACACCGACGCTTGCAAGCACACCTCGTGAAGCCTGTTACGAAGATCTCTCCTACACGATGTTCATTCATCGTATGTCATCTTGTATCCAATTTCATCACCCGGTATCCTTGTCCGTCTAGACCTCAACTCCTCCCTGAGTCTAGTCCCGATCCCACCGTTGACCAAAGTTGATCTTTAAGACTTTTGCACACAATCAGACACAACCGTTTCTGGGCACAGATATCACAATCTGACCCACATTAGTCACATGCACTCACACCAACATCCACAAATATTCTCAAACCAATTTATCGAATAAATCATTTGCGAAGCCAATTGTTCACCATAAAATATTAATCATAACGAATAACGAATGATTTCACGTACGGCTTATGAGTTAACAAATCAATTATATGGAGAGCTATGCAAACGTACCATTTTCAAAGCACCGTATAGTCTAATTCAATAGAAATATCCTTAGGCTGCGTTCGGAGAGTGTTTCCAGCGCGCACCGTGTTTTTCCCACACGCACGTTTTTTAAACTACTAAACGGTGTATTTTTTTATAAAAAGTTTCCATACAAAAGTTGCTTAAAAAAATCAAATTAATCCATTTTTGAAAAAAAATTAGCTAATACTTAATTAATCACGCGCTAATGGATCGTTCCGTTTTCCGTGTGCACTGTGCGCGCTCCTAACGAACACAGCCTTAGTGAGCAACTTTCTGAAATTCATGGAGTATTTTGCTCCCAAAACTGGGGTTATTGTAAAATTTGAGTGGAATTTGTATGATTGTAAAATTTGAGTAGAATTCCCCAAGTTATATAAAATTACAACATCGTGGGTTTAGTTTTTGCAACATGCAGCTCCGTGTAAGGTTAAAGAAAGGGTTGATTACCTAATTATAATGAACTGTGATATGTTATATTTAGATTTTATACTATTTGTTAATGCAGATGAAAGAAATAATTACGTTATGATTGTGTGCATCATATTAACCAATATCAATAGACCTTTTACCAAGACAAGGGTATTATAGTGGAGTCTAAGGCCCTGTTTTTTTACTGGATCTAGATTTTGGATCTTTCATTTGCACGCTTCCCAAGCTCCTCGATGGTGTGTTTTGTACCAAAATTAAAATTTTCTTGAAGTACTTTTTCATAACAATATTTCAACTTTGTAGAATTTTAATTCATTCATTTATACCCTCAAATCGCTATCATAAAAATCAGATAATCTGTTAATCTATCAATTTCAACTATCCTAAATCGTAAGTAGTATTTTTTTACGAGTCATGGTGTGATCAATAGATATTCAAAGTCATGGGATAAATCCGTAAGAGCTATTTTAATTAGGTAAAGAACGATTGTTAATAGGTGTTAACATTGTTGGTCATTAGACAATTTTTAAATGTATGTAAATAAGAACAAAGTTAGAACAGAACCACACATATGAATTATATAGTTAATGTTCTAATACATGTTAATGATTTTGGGAAAATCATTTTGGACCTTGAGTCCATGCACGAGGGAGGAGCAATGTCGGCTTGCTCCTGTATGCAAATTAAATAAGTAGATAATATATGACCCATACGACTATTATAAGAAGAGGAGTGAGTGAAGGATATTACGGAGTTATGAGTGGATAGAGAATAATGACAAATAGCTTACACATATATATGAGTGATAGCATGATATGTCATGTTGAGCAAAGAGTTTTAGTAGCGACAAATACACCAGTACAGAGAATATGTGCTAATTTGAATTAAAAAAAAATTATGCAAACCAAATTTTCCAAAGTAGTCATTATTTTACTAAATTTCATTAGTTCCGGTGATGTAAATCATATTTAACTTATTAATTATAAGTTACATGAGAAAACTATATTCTTGATATAATCGTATTGCATGACAGCAGTAAAATTTACTATAAAACACTTCAAAATTAAATTTATATAATTCATATCTTATTTTAAACAAATATATATTGTATCAAAGGAAACAATCAAACATGAAAAAAAAAGAAAGAAATTAGCTTTAAATAATTGCTGGTATTTTGCACTACCAAGCCAAGCAATTGTATAGGTGATTTGTATCCTAACATTAAAAAACCTTTGAAGTTCTTTATTAAAACCGTGAAAAAAAATATAAAATTCTTGAACTTCTGCAGAGGAAAAAAATCGAAACTTTAATCTACTCTTAATTTGGTTGTTATGTCTTCATGAAACGATTCAATCACAAAAACTTTGAATTCCTTACTCTCGCAATTTACTTGTAGCCATATTACAAGGTATGTGTATAGATGGTATGTATGATAATTAGCTAACGGTAATTTATTATTCACTTCATACAAAAATCTATTCAAAAGTCATACGACATTAATCCATCTTATATTCGAAAGCCAATGAATGATTTTTTATACGATCAATCTTTAGTTATCTTTAATTTATAAGATATAATTTCTAAACAAACTATATATAATCTTACATTTCAACAGTTCGTGCATGTACGCGGGCCATCTTTCTAGTTGTTTAGTTGTTTAAAAAAACTGAATGATCTTTGCTCCATAAATCGTGTCAAGTCTAACAAAACTCCAAAGTCTCTAATCCCATTGAGGCGATGAGCCGATGATAATCCTTTTTACTAATTTTTATACGGAATTCTGTATAACTAATACTAATACCTGCTAGTAGGCGGCGGCTAGCCGGTGAGCCATGGCAAGAAAGCCAAGAAGCTCCGCCGCTCCGTCCCCTCACCTCCCGTCCTCCTCGCCCCGCCGCCGCCACCCGTTCCACCATGGTACGTCCCGCTTTGTCCTTTCTCAGCCTCCTCGCGCGCATCGACCCTCGTACACGACGACGGCTGCCCTCGCTCTAGGGCAGCCCGCCACCCGTTCGGCGAAATGCGCAGCTCTTTGCCTCGGCTTGGCCGATGCCATAACCTATCGGGCGCTGTATGTTGGCCTCCATGGAAAATGCAATCCCGGTCCTGGATCCTATCGGTAAGAAAGCTGCTGCTGTCCCACGGCGGGTAATTGGTTTATTCTGGTCACCGAGTGCTAATTCGTTTAGCTGCTCACGCTATGTTAGTTCGTTTCTTTCCATGATGCAGATGACCCGCTCGATTTCTTCCTTGCCCCCTGCCAAAAGGAAAGGCAGAGGGAGAAGAATAGTTTCACATCAATGGCGATTTCTCTGGCTGGAGAGCACGCAAGGCATGGCATCCATGCTTTCACAGCTTATCTTTTGCTTGGCTGATGTCTCAAGAAACGGATCAATTTTCCATGTCTGTTAGCAAAATGCACTCACATAGCTTGCTACCTCCTGCAGTACTATAAATGCGTCATTGCTACATTCCACACCACTACAAACAAAAGGCTTACAGTTCTTGTCTGTGAACAAGAAAAATGGCCATTGTCCTAGATGCTTTTGCGTCCTACGTCGGGGCCCTGCTCAACCAGGTGGTCAAAGATGAGGTGGGCATGCTGCTTGGTATCTCTAATGAGATCACCAAGCTGGATGATAAGCTTCAATCTCTCAAGGACTACCTTGCTGATGCTAAGAAGAAGCGCATCACCAACAAGCATGTTGAGGGGTGGGTGAGGAAGCTAAAGCCTAAAGGGCATCATGTATGAAGCCACCGACATCCTGGAGCTCTGCCAGCTTAAGTTCATGGAGCAGGGTTCGTCAGTTGACTTGGGCTGTTGCAACCCCTTGTTGTATTTCCTACGGAATCCTCTCTTTGCGCACGACATTGGCAGACGCATCAAGATGCTTAACTAGAGACTTGACAGCACATGCAAGACAGGTGATGAGTTTAAGTTTTTGAAACTGGAAGCCTACCAAGACCGAAAGACGGCCTCACCACTCATCAGCCGTACAACATCACCGGTGTTGGAGCGATCAGGTGTGGTTGGTGAGAGGATCCAAGAGGATACCTCAGAGCTGGTGAAGGTGATAACAGAGGACAGGGAGACTGTTCATGCGGGCAACAATGTCCTATTGTTAGCCATCGTGGGTGTTGGTGGCATTGGAAAAACTACCCTCGCCAAGAACGTCTTCAATGATGAGGCCATTCAGGAGAAGTTTGACACGAAGATATGGTTGAGCGTCACACAGAAGTTTGATGAGGCTGATCTGCTGAGGACTGCCATCGTTGCCACTGGGGGAGATTACCGTGATTGTCAGGACAGATCTATGCTGGAGCCAACCCTTGTGAATGCCATCAAGGGAAAGAAATTCTTTTTGGTGTTGGATGACATGTGGACTGAACGAGTGTGGAACGACTTCCTCTGGGTACCATTCAGTCATGGTGGTCGAGGTAACCGAGTCATTATTACCACAAGAGATGAGAGAATCGCCAGGGGAGTGAAAGCCATGCGCCTTCACCATGTCAACAAACTAGGGTCTGATGATGCTTGGTCCCTGCTCAAGAAAAAGGTTTGTTATTTTTCCAATTTTGTATTAAAAGTTGGATTCTATGGTTATTGACTTGTCCTTGTACTATCAACGATCACTGGTACATGGAGAAAACTATGGCACATACCTTATTAATGTTGGCATGTACCATCAATGCTTACTGCTACATGTAGAAGAAGTAGAATAAATGCCTCACACAATGTGTGGAGGTGAATTCTCATATATATAGCTGAGTTACACTTAATGCTAGTGGTGAGTTACACTAAAGCTATAAGTTACAAAAGACCAAAGGTCTAGAAGATAAACAGTCTAAGGATTAATAAATAATCCTAATACCCGCCCGCAATCGCAGCGGGAGGAGTACGAACGCAAAGACTGGATCGAAAATCAGTAAATAACTGAACCGATAAGCCTATGGTCATGATGTTCGCGAACTGGTGCGATGAAGGGACGTGAAGCACCCGCACTTGTCCCAAAGCCATCTTTTCACGGACAAAATGGATGTCGATCTCGATATGCTTCGTTCGATGATGATGCATGGGATTTGCTGTCATGTAAACAGCACTCACATTGTCACAATAGACAATAGTAGCCGAAGCAATCGGGACATGAAGTTCCTGGAGCAGTTGCTGCAACCAGCAGCACTCAGCGACGGCATGTGCAACGGCACGATACTTCGCCTCAACACTGGAACAGGAGATAGTAGTCTGGCGCTTGGAGGACCAAGAGACCAGATTGTCTCCAAGGAAGACACAGTAGCCGGACGTAGAACGACGAGAATCTGGACAACCCGCCCAATCCGCATCGGAGTATGCCATCAGGGACTGAATCGGGCCGGAGCCGATGTGGAGGCCGGTGGAGAGACTGCTCTTCACGTACCGGAGGATACGCTTGACCAAGGCGAGATGGGGCTCTCGCGGATCAGGCATGAAGAGGCAGACCTGTTGAACAGCGTATGCCAAATCCGGTCAAGTCAGCGTGAGGTACTGTAGGGCGCTAGTGATGCTCCTGTACTCCGAAGGGTCGGTGACAGGCAGGCCGTCTGTGGCAGAGAGCTTAGCACGAGTGTCCACTGGTGTCAAGGTAGAGTGGTACTCGGCCATGCCGGCCCGCTGAAGAAGTTCCAAAGCGTACTGGCGCTGTGAGAGGAAGAGGCCGTCGGAGGAGTGTGTCATGGAGATGCCGAGGAAGAAGTGGAGGTCACCAAGGTCTGTCATGGTGAACTCGGAGCGGAGGCGTGCCGTAAGTTGCTGAAGTAGTGTTGTGGTCGAAGCGGTGAGGATGATGTCATCGACGTACAGCAAAAGGTAGGCAATACGATCTCCATCTTTGTAAACAAAGAGAGATGTATCGGATGCCGAAGGCAGAAATCCCATCTGTCGAATGTACGTGGCGAACCGTTGGTATCACGCACGGGGAGCCTGCTTTAGACCATACAGGGACTTCTGCAACAGACAGACAACATCATGGGCAGCAGGGTCAACAAACCCAGAGGGTTGCTGACAATACACGGTCTCCTTGAGGTGACAATACACGATCGATGCCATGCTGCTGTGAGTAACCACGGACCCCCCAACGGGCCTTGTGGCGGGCAAGGGAGTCGTCAGAGTGAAACTTGTGTTTGAATATCCACTTGCTGATCACAACGTTGGCCCCAAGGGGGCGAGGAACGAGATGTCAAGTGTCATTGTCGACTAATGCCTTGTACTCGTCGGCCATGGCAGTGCGCCAGTTGGGATCAGCCAATGCACTGTGATAGTTGGCCGGAACAGGAGAGGTGGTGGCATGGGTAGCCATGTAGGTTAACCGGTCAATCGACTGTAGGGATCCAGTCTGGGAGCACGTCACCATGGAATGCGGCTGAGGAGAAGCAGCCATGGGAGCTACATCGGCTGAAGATGATGATGGGACCGTTGTGGCAGGCCGATGGGTGTAGACATGACGGAAGGGTGACACGATGGTGCTGGCTCCGGTGGCACAGCACCGGTCGAGGAGGTGCCAACCAACGGCGCACCATACGATGGGGCATCGCTGGCCGCGATGACTGTGCTGTTCGGCAAGCGTCGACCGAAGAGGGGAATGTACAGTTGCTCAACCTCCGTGAGGGAGCCACCGTAAGGGGTCGCGGTTGCTCAATCTCCAAGGAGGGAGTGACCGCTGGAGTGAGTCCCTGCAGCAAAAAGTCAAAAGACGAGGCAGCAGGGGGAGTTGCCACAAAGGGAAATCGTGATTCGTCGAACACGACGTGGCGCAAAATGATGATGCGGCAAGTGGAGAGATCCAGACATCGGTATCCCTTGTGGGAGGCTGGGTATCCAAGAAAAACGCAAGTTGTTGAGCGAGGAGCAAGCTTATGTGGAATCATGGCACTCAAGTTTGGGTAACAAAGACAGCCAAAAACCCGAAGGTGTGAGAAGTCTGGAGTGGTGCGATGTAGGAGCTGAAAAGGCAGAGATTGGTGAACTGAGGAGGAGGGTCTGTGGTTGAGAAGGTAGGTGGTGGCGGCAAGAGCCTCAGCCCAGTAGGGCAGAGGCATGGAAGCCTATATAAGAAGGGTGCGTATGGAATTGTTGATGGTGCGGAGCATCCGTTTGGCTTTACCATTTTGGGAGGAGGTGCAAGGGCAAGAGAGTCGTAGCTGGGTACCACGACTGGCCAGAAAGGTAGTAGTGGCGGTATTGACGAACTCTGCCATTATCAGCTTGAAGAGATTTGAGTGGTAGGCTAAACTGGGTGGAAACATACTTGGCAAACTTAACAATATGATGATGAACATCAGATTTGTGTCGGAGCGGAAAGGTCCAACAGAAATGACTGAAATCATCAAGCACCACTAAGTAATATTTGAAACCTGAAGTACTCAACACCGGAGAGGTCCACACATTGCAATGGACAAGCTCAAAGGAAACGAAAGTGCGAGAGGAAGACCTAACAAAAGGTAATCTGGTATGCTTTCCTAACTGACACGCATGACATAGGGATGTGTCTATTTTATTACAGGAAATGGAGGACATATTCCGAAGACGGTGGTGGAGAAGGCTAGAGCAGCGGGGAAGAAGGTAAGAGCCTGTGCTCTGATACCATGTAGAAGAAGTAGAATAGATGCCTCACACAATGTGTGGAGGTGAATTCTCATATATATAGCTGAGTTACACTTAATGCTAGTGGTGAGTTACACTAAAAGCTATAAGTTACAAAAGACCAAAGGTCTAGAAGATAAACAGTCTAAGGATTAATAAATAATCCTAATACTACATATAAATATGTAATACAAACCATATTATCGTTGAATTCTTGTTTGACTTGTTGTATTGTTAATATATTCTTTAGTTGTGTTTTTTCCATAAAATAGAAAGATATGATGATTTAAATTAAAAAAGAACATTTGTGAGGGAAAGATGTAGTAACGTACATGCTTTGGCAAGCTCTATATAGGTCAAGACAAGAACCATAAGCATTTCTAGAATTGACACAAAATTTATTGTCTGGAAAGATATGCAGCCTTTGACTTAATGTTTTGTTTGTTAAGACAATAACTGCAGTTACATTTCCTCAATTCTTGTCGACAAGTCTAGAAAATAATTAGAGGGAATACTACTGTAAAATTTTAGCTGGTAGTGGCAATAGTATCTCCACCACTGACAATCTTTTTTTTTTGGTGTATGGATTTGTGCATGAAGATCACCCTTGGAGTTTTTATTATTATCTTTGCAGAAGTGTTTGTATGTTGCTTGTGGTATGTTTTTTTTGTTTCTTCATTGGAAAGTAATTTACTAATTTTTCATAAATTTCTAATTTAAATACAATTACTTTGAAAAAAGTGGAGGAAGTCTTATTTTACTTGAAAATAAATACTATCACAACTACACAGTGGGGCAGCTGGCAGTACCTACAGTTAGTTTTGGAGATCATGGCTTCAAATTTCCGATGCGCATTAGCTGCAACATCTTTTTTTAATTGATTAAATAAGATCAGTAGATGCCCCAGTCTGGCCATAGTCTGGTTAATAAGAAGCTCGAACAATCCAACAGTTGCTGGGAGGAGTTGATAGGTTTCCATTCTTTTATATTCATTTATATTTGTTTACTGCCATGCTGTTTGTTTACGTCTTGCTGGTTCGTTTGCTGATAAGGTTGTTCATTTATAATTCTTGGTATGTTTACTACCATGGGCTGGATTTACGATCAGGGTCCAAGCACCCTTACCACCAATTGGTAGATGTAATTAATAAAATATTGTTACGTAACTGGAGTTTTTTAAACTCAGATATGTTCTTTTAGAAAACAAGTACCAATCTGCTTATGAATACTAGTACATTACTAATTCAATTTATGGGCTTAAATAGCCTACAGGTAATCTTAAGCGAGAAAGATGAGCCTGAGATTGAGGCATTTAAGGATATTGGAATGAAAATAATTGGAAAATGTGATGGTTTACTGCTTGCTGTCAAAGTGGTAGGGGGACTCTTGAGTAGGAGAGAGAGAAACCATGGTGTTTGGTCGGAGATTCTGAATAGTTCTATATGGTCTACTGATGGTATGCCCCCAGAGCTTAACCATGCACTGCACCTGAGCTATGAAGATCTCTCTCATTTGAAGCAGTGCTTCCTGTATTGCTCTCTTATCCTCACCAGGGTGTGAAAAACCGGCGGTAACCGCGCGGTTATCGCGGTTACCGCCCGTACCGCGCGGTACGGTTTGCCGAATTTCATCCGAATTCAAAAATTCAAAAAAAAAATCAAAAAAAATGGTAACGGTAGTGCTTGATTTGTAGTGTTTTATGGTGAAGAAATTTCTCGAAAAAGAGCAATATTTATTCAAATTTGAGAGCAAAACGGATGAAAAACTTGGAAATTGGAAAAAGAAAAAAAAATGGGCCGGCCCGATACTGAGGCCCAAACGAGGGGACCCTAACCCTAACCCCATCTCTAGCGTCCCCCCGTGCGCTCCATCTCTGCTCTCTCTCTCCCTCTCTGTCCAACGCCCCGGCGACGCCAAACGCGCCCCAGATCCGCCACCACCGCGCCGGCGAGCGACGATACCGCGCGGTAGGGCGTGGTAACCGCGCGGTACGAGACGGTAACCGCCGACGCCAGCGCGCCCACGGTAAGTCCTCCGGTACCGCTCGGTATTGCGCGGTAACCGCGCGATTTGCTCGATTTATCGCGCGGTTTTGCGCGGTTGCCGTGGCTTTAGGGTTTAGTTTCAGGGGGCTATAGGGCGCGGTAACCGCGCGATACCGAGCGGTAACCGCGCCGAAACCGTGGTTACCGCGAGCAAATCGCCGGTAAACCGTAGCTAGGAATTTTTGTAATTTTGATTTCGCAATGCAATTGTCTTGCTTGTTTGTTATCACTACAAATTATGAATCACTCAGATAAAAAGTAAAAGTAGTGGAATGGTAGTAAAATAAGTCCATAACAAAACGTAGCGTACATGTGCGAGCGTAATTTGTAATTGAGTGTAATTTGGATTTCATATGCGACTATGTGTAAGTCTATGTGTAAGTCGAATTTTTATACGTATGGCATTAGTGAAATAGAAATGCGGCCTTGGTGATTTAATTTCTAATACTATACTTTTCGCGTATGTTACATACAGGGTGGATATGGCAGATAGTAGGGACCCAGTGTGGGAGCACGGGGAGAGCATGGCACCTGGATGGCGTTGTAAGTATTGTCATCAAAGAAAGGGCGGTGGTGGAGCAACTCGACTTAAAATTCATTTGGCTGGAAAAGGGAAGGGGGTTACGTATTGCAATTCAGTGCCTCCAGATGTTCGCGAATTCTTCAGGCGCGAGTTGAACAGGATAAAAGATGCAGGTGATACTCGTCAGAGTGAGAGGGCAAGAAGGGTTGAAGCGGCTGGGGTCAACTATTATGACCTAACAGGCGATGCCGACGAGGAGGAACAAATGGAAGCAGCCATGGAAGCCTCACGGCAAGAGGCGAGTTTTAGGAGGGGTGTGGAGCAACGAGGTGGCACTTATGAGCATGGCGGTGGCAGTGGATCTCCTCAGTCCGAGGCACAGAAAGGAAGAAGCAACCCAATTGCTAGTTTGTTGCGAAGGGCTACATCTCACAGGGAGTCACCTTCTGTGAGAGATTACAATATAGCATCTGCCAAGTCTCCTGTGCAGACACGCATCGATACAGGATTCTTCACAAAGAAGGGAAGGCAAGCTAGGGAGGCCATTGGTGAGTCCTGGGAAAGGTTCTTCTACACCTCGGGTATTCCTGCAAGAAGTGCTGATAATCCATACTTTGTCGGCGCCGTTCGAGAAACACAGAAGTGGGGTAAGTATGCATTTCTTATGAATTTACATTGTTCTAACCGTTCGCACACTAATTATTTGTATTTGTACATTGTAGGTGAAAACATACCTTCTCCAAGCGGTACGGAGATTCATGGGAAGTACCTTGATGCTACGGAGAAGGACGTCAAGAAGCAATTCGACAGGTTCAAGCGTGATTGGAATGAGTACGGTGTTACTCTAATGTGTGATTCTTGGACAGGACCGATGGGTATGACGGTCATCAACTTTTTGATATATTGCAATGGAATCATGTTTTTCCACAACTCCGTTGATGCCACCGGCCATAGCCAAGATGCTAACTTCGTACTGAAGGTAACTACGTTCCATCAACACTTTAGTCTCATTTGATAACATCAAGTGTAGTGTTTGAGGTCTTGTTTTATTTTGTATTTGACCCATGCAGGAGATAAGAAAGGTGGTTCGCGAATTAGGCCCCCAACATGTCGTTCAGATTATCACAGACAATGGGTCTAACTACAAGAAGGCCTGCAGACTGTTGCGCCAAGAGTATCCAACAATTGTGTGGCAACCTTGTGTGGCGCACACAATTAACTTGATGCTTAAGGAGGTTGAAAAAATGCCGGACCATGAAATGGTGATTGAGAGTGCAAGGAAAATTTGCAGATGGCTATACAACCATTCCAAGCTGCATGCCATGATGGTGTCTGCTATAGGTGGTGAATTGGTTAAGTGGAATGCTACACGGTTCGGCACAAACTACATGTTCCTTCAGAGCTTCCTTAGGAGGCGAGATCAGTTCATGCAGTGGATGGCTTCTTCTGGGTTCATGCAAAGCAAATTCAGTGGCACAATGGATGGCAGGTATGCGCACGCATGCCTATCTAGCATGTCTTGGTGGGAGAACTTACAGTCCGTGGTCAACTCAGTCCAGCCGATGTACTCCTTCTTTCGGTTTGCTGACGAGGACAAGAACTCCAATTTGAGTGAGGTTCTTCTGAGATATCAGTTGTTGAGAATGGAGTATGACAGTCTCTTTGCGAGTGAAAGGGATAAATTCGAAGCATACATGGAAATTATCAATAGGAGAATGCACGACCTCACCAATCAAACTCTAATCAATGCCAGTGAGTAACCGACATTACATAATGAAAAAATTGGTATTGTACGACTCTCATCGATCTTGTTTCATGATTTGTAGGTGCGGCATTAAACCCTATGACTCACTACCAATACTCTCCAAGTGCCAGCGTCTTCCAAGACCTCCGTCAGGCCTTTGAGTGGATGACGGACATCGAAACAGCCGCCGCCGCTTTGCTGGAGGTTGAGATGTATCGCCGTAAGACTGGTGAATTTGGGAGGGCCCTTGCAAGAAAGATGGCAACTGATGGAAAAACTTCCCCTGGTATGTCTTTAATCATTTGCACATGGATTATGTCTTCATGCTTCTACACGTATTCAGTGTTGTAAATTGACCTGAAAATTGGCATGTGCAGCACAATGGTGGTCTATGTTTGCCTCAGACACGCCGAATTTGAAGAGGCTTGCATTGCGCATGGTTGGTCAATGTTGCTCTTCAAGTGGATGTGAACGGAACTGGAGCACATTCGCATTCGTGCATACCAAGGTCCGTAATAAACTTACCCACAACAAGCTCAACAAACTAGTTTATGTGAACTACAACCTTCGCCTGCGAATTCAGCAAGCAAATGCCCAAGTTAGGAAGGAGGACGACGATCCCCTTCAGAGACTAGCGGACCTATCATTCTATGAAAGTAACAATCAGATTAAAGAATGGATGGATAATGCTCGGTCCAATGCCAACCCAGAACTAGATGAAGACTCAACTGAAAGTGACGCCCCCGTGCCTAGTCCACTTGTAGCCAACCTAGTGGACTTGACTGACCTGCGCAGAACCACGGGAGCTTCTACTATTGCAGAGTGGGCTGATGTGAATATAGCTGACACTCATATTGGAAAAAGGAAGACTCGGCAGCCACCAAAAGAACCTACATCCAAAAGAGCTAAGGGCAAAGGTCCACAGTCTCGCAATGTTGATAGCGATGAAGAGACTGAAGATAGCCCAGACTACCAAGAGTCCAATGATAGTAGCTCAAGAACTGATACAGATGATGGAGACGATGGTGGTGAAGGAGGAGAAGGAACCACTGAAGTGCCTTCTGGGGGTCACCACAGCCCTATTCAATTCACTGGTGCAATGTGCTTCATTTTCTATTTAGACTTTTACCATGCATTTCACTATTGATTAATTTTCTTCTTACAATTTCATTTGCAGGTGAGGCCGACATCACTCACGCGACTCAGGACCGTGATCACGGTGCTCCAAGCTCTCAACGAACTACCGTTTCACCGAGTGACCAACAACAACGACAACATCTTGACATACCACAGGATAGCTACAGCTCATTCAGTGCCTCTAGCATTGAAAGTGGCTATCCAAGGTATGCGTATAATCGTCCCCAACCTTCTGATTATCCCCCTCCTACATGAGTGTACGAGTGGCAAGAGCCCTAGTGGTACGCTCAATTGTATGCTCAATGGCAAACAACAGCATCATGGACAGGTCAAAGTTGGGAGGAATACAAGGCAGGGTTGCTACAGTCGCCTGGCTTGATGCTCATGTCCACAGAGGAGTACAACATGACATATAATCAATGGAACTTATAGCTGGCTCTATGTTGGTACGTCCTTCTCTATTTCCTTTCATCGTCCAACAAAACTTCTATTTTCATATTGCTTGTCATATGAACTATCATATTGTGGATGTTATATTGTGGACTGTATTGTGAACTTTATATTGTCGACTGTATTCATTTCACTTGTGAACTCTATATTGTGGACGTCTTGACATGTGAACATGTGGACACCTTGTGCGATATCTTCAGATTGTTGATTGTTGTTGTTGAAATATTATGTTATGAATTGTTCAATTGATTTTAAGTCCGTAATATAGCAAAGATCATGCCAAAATTTTTTATTTTATACCCACATGTATTGTTCAATTGATTTCAAGTCCGTAATATAGAAAATATCATGCCAAAATTTTTTATTGTATACCCACAAGTATCCTACATTTTTTAATTATTATCCCAAAATTCTATAAATTTTTAGGTGTTTCTTCTATTTTTTTTAATTTTTTTTCATTTTGTTCTTCATTTGCTCCAACATTGTGCGGTAACCGCGCCAAACCGCGCGGTTACCGCGGCAAACCGCACGGTAACCGCGTCTCATACCGCGGTTTTGATTTCAAAAATTTCAAAAACGAATTTGTCGCGGTTTTTGGCGGTTATCGCGGTTACCGCGCGGTAACCGCCGTACCGCCGGGTGGCGGTAACCGGGCCCCCGGCGGTTTTTGAAACCCTGATCCCCACTACAACGGTACCCCTCATCTGTGTCGGGCTGCAACCCACATCTGTGTCAGGTATGACGCCCGACACAGCGCAAAGGTCAGTGATGTGAGAAATCATCTCAAACGGGCATAAGTCCGTCACGGATGAATCTATCTCAATCGGGTCTCAACTAATGCCCGTCACCGATAGCTTTGACTGAGACGACCAGTCAAACTATAGCCCGTCAGGAATGACTATCTCAATCGGGCTACAACTAGCGCCCGTCACGGATGACACTCATCTCAATCGGGCCTAAACTATAGCCCGTCACAGAGGCCCGTCACAGATGAGTATAATCCCAAAAAAAATAAATTTTATTTTTTGGCTAGTCTCAGGCCTTTTTGTTAGCCATGTCCGCTTCTCCCAGGAACTTCCCAATCGGTCACCCATCCCAAAATTTCTCCAAGCGAAGCACGTTTAACATAAAAGTCCTTTGGAGATCGGCTTCCGGAAAAGTAGTTGTAACTTTTTGATATGAGTATTCTATTAATTCTATTAAGTTTTAGGTCAAAATGTCACACACAGCAAAATCCTTGGCAATCCAAACAACAAAATTGGATTGATAGAATTATATAACTCATCGATATCTACAACTATTGTATTGGTCCTTTGTACAAATAAGTTCATTTGAACGATTCAAATTTTGAATTTTCAAAATTTAACAACTTCGAACAAAAATTGGGTTAATAAATGATTTCAAATGGAAAAGTCACCAAAACCAAAGTTGTAGAACTCATCGAGGTGAAAATTTTTTATTTTGGTCATTTCTCCATCCGACTCTATTTGGACAATTTGAAATTTGAAATTCAAAGTTTGATAAATTCAAATAGAATTTTTTGTTAGTGAACGACTTCAACTGAAAAAGTCATCAACAACAAAGTTGTATAACTCATCAAGATCTATAACTTTTATTTTGGTCATTTTTGTATATAACATTTTTTAAACAGTTTAAATTTGAATTTGAAAATATGACAACTTCAAACAACATTTTCAAATACTAAATGATTTCAATTGAAAAAGTCATCAACAACAAAATTGTATAACTCATCAAGATCTAAAACTTTTATTTTGATCATTTCTTCATCCGACAAAGTGATAGTAACATTGTTCATAAAATTGACGTATTTTTTATCTGATTTTATAAACTATAACACATATATGTAAAATTTACGAACAATGTTACTAACACTTTGTCGGATGAAGAAATGACAAAAATAAAAGTTTTAGATCTTGATGAGTTATACAATTTTGTTGTTGATGACTTTTTCAATTGAAATCATTTAGTATTTGAAAATGTTGTTTGAAGTTGTCATATTTTTAAATTCAAATTCAAACTGTTCAAAAAATATTATATAGAAAAATGACCAAACTAAAAGTTATAGATCTTGATGAGTTATACAACTTTGTTGTTGATAATTTTTCCATTTGAAATCATTTACTACCCGTAAAATTATTTTGACTCATAAAATGAATTATTATACCGCAGTTAATTATTTTGTTATAGTTCAACTTACAAATATAAACATTTCATACGAAAAATGGAAAAAATACTCATCTGTGATGGGCTATAGTTTAGGCCCGTCACAGATAAGGGTCATCTGTGACGGGCTCAAGTTTAGGCCCGTCACAGATAACCCGTCACAGATAAGGGTCATCCGTGACGGGCCTAGTTGTTATCTCAAACGGGCCTCAAATTGGTGCCCGTCACGGATGATGGTCATCTGTGACGGGCCCCAACTTGAGACCCGTTTGAGATATGGAATGTTATCTCAATCGGGCCTCAAATTGGTGCCCGTCATGGATAGTATCATTCGTGACGGGCCTAAGTTTTATGCCCATCTAACATGTCTGTGCAACCATATCTCAATCGGGCACTTTTTCGGCCCGATTGAGATGACTTCATTGTGACGGCCCGCTATTTTCAGACATGTTAGAGGCCGTCACAGATGGAAGGATCTGTACTAGTGCCCTAAAAATATTCTCCTTGGACGTGATATGATTATTAATATTTGGATCAGCGAAGGACTTGTTCATCATGGCACAAAAGAACTAGAGGAATTAGGAAGAGATTACTACAATGAGTTAATCGTACGGAATCTTTTAGAGGCAAAAACAGATTATGTTGATCAGTGGCATTGCACGATGTATGATGTTGTCCGCTCATATGCTCATTATGCGGCTAGAGATGAAGCATTGGTAGAACACAATCGACAAATTGATATTATTAGCAAGCTTCACTCACAGGAATTCTTTCGATTATCCATTGAAACTGATGAATTAGAGTGGAATCTTCTAGAAGATCAAAAGTTGCTGAGAACATTAATATTTAAAGGTGATATCAAGCTTAATCCCCGGGATTCATTGGGCACCTTTTCGAGTCTACAGACTCTGTCCATAGATTCTGCAAACTTTCTTCCTCTGGTTGATTCTCTTTGCCAACTGAAACACCTAAGATACTTGTCCCTGGAATCAGATGACATATCTAGATTACCAGATGGGATCGCCAAGATGAAATTCCTGACTTACATTAGCCTTGGAAAATGCAGAAATTTGGTGCAACTTCCTATATAATTGTAAAGCTAAGACAACTGAGATATCTAAGCTTAAGAGATACAGGTATAAATGTGATACCCAAGGGGTTCCGTGATCTAGCAAGTCTTCGGCAATTATATGGTTTTCAATCTCACATGGGCATTGGTGGTGTTTCCCTAAAAGAGAATTGGTGTAGTTTGGAAGAACTAGAACCTCTTTCTAAGCTCAGGTCTCTATCGCTATATGGTCTGGAGAATGTGTCTGCCAGCTCTTATGCTGCAAAGGCTTCACTTAGCACCAAGGAGCATCTTACAGATTTAAAGGTAGTCTGCACTAGTAAATTGGGAGATGATGGGTTACTCAGAGAGGAAGATGCATCTAAGATGGAGCAGCGGCTAATTGAGGAGGTGTTTAATGAGCTTTGCCCTCCACAATGCTTAAATTATCTTGATATTTCTGGATACTTTGGGCACTCACCCCCAAATTGGATGATGTCATCAATATCAGTGATGCCTCAGCTTGAGGTATATGTTTCTTACTGACCTGGCTTGTTGCACTCAATTACCTGATGGTTTGTCTCAGCTCCCTCACTTGCAGTTGCTACAAATTCGTCGTGCCCCAGCCATCAAGTGTGTTGGATCTTAATTCCTGCGCTTCGATCATCATGGTAATCTTTCCCTGACTGCAGCAGCGTTTCCCAGATTGCAAGAGCTAGACTTTTGTGGGATGGTGGAATGGGAGGAGCAAGTGCAAGCCGTGCCTACGTTGGAGGTGCTTCTACTTGAGCGTTGCAAACGGAGGTGCCTTCCCTCTGGCCTGGTCATGCATGCGAGGTTTCTGAAGAGGCTGTGTGTATATCATGTCCAGAACCTCAAGTTGGTGGAAGGCTTCACTTCTGTTGTTCAGCTTGATTTGCAGAAGAACCCTGACCTGAAGAGGATCTCTAATCTCCCCAAATTGCAGAAGATTACCATTGTGTCCTGCACAAAAATGCAAGTATTGGAGGGTGTGCCAGAACTCCGAAGCCTCACACTTGAGGAGTACCGCATTCAAACGCTCCCTCGGTACCTGCAAGACGTGATCATGAGGAATTTGCATGTGGACTGTAGCTTTGAGCTTCTCAGTTCCATATCCTTGGGCGATGCCAGCCCTGAGTGGAACAAGATCAGCCATATCCAGCAAGTGAAGGCCTATGCAAATGATGGAGACGACCAAAAAAGATGGTACGTCTCCTACACAAGAGATCCCTACAGTTTCGAGACAAATATGACTCTCTCTTCAAGGCCCAGCGGTAACTTTTTTTCTTGGTCCCTCTGTTCATTTAATTTCTGGCAATGATGGCAGTTTCCTCATGTTGATTCCAACTGCCATCTGCATGTTATAGTGGGCATTAATTTCTTACTGTTTTATGTAGCGATGCTGCATCAGAGTCAGAGGATGCAAAGTAGTATGCTCGCAGAAGAACGAGAGCAGAACTTGCAGCTATCTAGGAGAAATGCTAGGTTGTCGCTGTGCTTACGGAAAAACAAACGGTGGCTTGGTCAATCCTATCACACCAGATGCTCAGATCAGAGTTTCGTAGGTGCTATTATTTAAGGCATTTTCTTTGTTGCTCGCCCTTTATACTTCTTAAGTCTTCTTATTTTTCAAGTTCTATTCATAGAATGCACTGTTCTGAAGGCATACACCGCAAACTTTAATGTTAGTAAATGAAACAAAATAATCCAAAAGGTTAATTTGACTTGTAAGTTAGTTCCAGTTAGCCTTTAACTTTTATATTGGTGATTTCTGTAACTTGGGATGCTGGTTGTTGTTGCCACTAGCTGGTTTATGCAATAATTTGACCTATGAAATTTAAGCAGATCAAATTAAACCTGCTTTCCTCTTGCAGATTCCATGATCATGGAGGGATGATTCAGTTGGCAGGAAAGAGTCGGACTGATTTGTCACTATGAAGAAAGCACATAAAACACTGGGCATTTGAATTCAGTCAACCTTTTGTTGGTGCACGACATATTTTGGAAATAAAGGGCCTCAGATTTACACTCATCAACTCATACATATTACGGGCACCACATATTGTTGTATGCGTAAAGACTAATGCTTTCTTTTTTTCTGTCAATTGCCCATTGAAATATATACTTTAGATGAAGACCTTTTCTAAATTGATGACTTTTGGGTTTGTTACTGTTTGGCGTCAGATTGATAATTTGCAATTCTTTGGATGTCGTAGTAGATATTTTTGACAAGAGAAGGAGGGGGGAAGAAGAATGTGTCTGACAAGTGGGGCTATTATTTTTTAAAATATATTTTGCTCACTCAGATTGTCACGTCAAAGCCAGTAAAAACCATGGTGTTTTGTTTTTCTTTTTTTTGGGGAGGGGGGTGCGGGGTTGGTAGTACTATGAATTGGATGGTTTTAAACCTCCAATAGCTGAGGGGGGTGGGGTTTGTAATATCCGGTTGTGTGTGTGGTTGGGGGTTCAAACAAACTTATTTGAAGAGCACAACAATTCTGGCTTTGATAATTGTAGCACAATTTAGTCATAGTACTTGAAAATTGGTTAATTGAGCTATAGAATTTGTTCAAAAAATTGAAAAATTTGAAAGAATACACAATTTGTGCAATCAGCCGGGTTAAGTGGCCCGTTTGGGATAACTAATGTTCTCACACGGCTAGGCGGCCCATGTACAAAAATGGCTATTTCTGCAGATACGTGGGGAGGTGGACCGAACACCTGTTTGCAAAAACAATTTTTAGCCGTTTGGAATAACTGTAGTAGTGAGAGGAGGGTGTTGTAAACAATATCTTTAGTGATTCTCGAGTATGTTTGACCAGTAGTTAACATGTTCATCCATGTATATGTTGGGAGTCTGAAATTCTATCTAAGATTACTAATAAAGTTTTGAAGCGAGTTAAATTCACAAAATCTTAGGTTATATACAATTTGTTTCATGAAATTATAGGCATTTGTCAAAAGATTGAATAATCCTAGCTGCTCATGATTAAATTGAAACACGTAATTTTTTAGCCCTGCAGTCCTGCACAGTTCGTACATGCTCAGGAACAGGCCTGATTTTAACATTCACAAATCACCCGTCTTTGTATCGGCGCTAGTTGCATAACTAGCACATAGTTATCGGTCTGTTTCATAGTTATTGAGACCAAAATGGCAAATCAAACTGGCGAGGCTCTTAGTTCGATGGTTCCCTGGTTCACCGGTTTGACCACCGGTCTAAAGCGGTTCACTACCAATTAAATATATTACTTATTTCTTCAAAACATAAAGTGAAACATAGCCCAGTGGTTGGTGACCTCACTATCTCCCATGTGTTCTGGGTTTTCAACTGGTTTATACGGGTTAATTACACAAATGGTCTTTAAATTGGACCAGTGAATGCTTGGTTTCGGTTTATTCATGTTCGACCGTCGGTTCGGTCCAGGCTTAATAACTATGGTCTATTTAGCTTACCTCATCATTGATATTGAGACTGTTCGGTTGGCAGGCAAATGTTTGTCATGCCAAACCTTGAGGTGTGTCACAACTTAGGCTAGCATTTGTTGAGCTTAATTAAGACAACACTTGTCTACTTTCGAAATAGTCAGGCGGGTCCCTGTCTCCAAGTGTGTGATCCACCGATTCACTGAGTGGGTCTTTCTTACCGCAGTTTTCTCTATCTCTTAAAGCCCTATCAGACTTCCGATCCATCCTTTGTTTGCCGATTGAAGAAAGCCTTATATGGTCTCAAACAAACACCCAGAGCGTCGGTTTGCAAAATTCAAGATGGCCATGGTGAATGAAGCTGGATTCAGACAGAGCTCGTGTGATCATTCTTTGTTTGTTCGTTATACGGCTTATGGTATGGTTATTTTTTTTGGTCTATGTTTATAACATTTTAAAAGAAGGCATTGTTAAATGGGAGAGCCATACTTATTAGCATATTTGTGCCTTTTATGCTATCATTTTTGTTAATGCACTGTGCATCCAGAGACTATATAGGGATAGAGTAAAATGATTATGAGGCCACTCGCTGCGAACTATGAGCCACAAAAAATTCTGAATTTTAAAATATTATTTTGAGATTTATTTATGGTTCATTGTCACTATTTCTATTTTACAACTTGGTTTTGGACCGCCGGAAATGGAAATACAAAAAATTATACTAAAATTATTTTCATCAATCAGTCACATGTGTACAGCTTATGAGTTAACATATCAGTTATAGAGTACTATGCAAACGTACGTTTTTCAAAGTACCGTATACATATATCTTTCTCCCAATGCTGGGGTTATCTAAAATACATTATAAAATTTGACTAAAATTCCCCAAGTTTCATGAAAAATATTGTTTTAAAAACTGAAGGATATTTTACTCCATATGAAATGTGTCAGGTCTAACGAAAGCCCCCCAGGTCTCCAACCAGTGGCAGCAGCAGCCGGCAGCGAGCCATGGCTAGAAGCCAAGAAGCTCCGCCGCCTCACCTCCCGTCGTCCTCGCCGTGCCGCCGCCGCCTGCCGTCTTATGGTACGTAGCCTCCTCGTGTGCCTAGAACCCCCTCGTACGTGACCACGGCTGCCCTCGCTCCAGGGAGGCCCCCCACCCGTTCGGCGAAATGCGCAGCTGGAGCGCTTTCCCTCGGCTTGGACTTTGACGTCGATGCCATGACGTCACGGACACTGTATGTCGGTCTCCACGGGAGATGCATTCCCGGTCCTCGGATCCTATCCGCAAGAAAGCTGCTGTCCCACGGTGGGTAATTGGTTTATTCTGGTTATTGAGTACTGATTCGATTAGCCGGTAGTAATGATTTGTTTGTTTCTTTCCATGATGCAGAGGCCCCGCTTGATTTCTTTCTTGCCCTTGCCAGAAGGAAAAGCAGAGGGAGGGGAATAAGTGCACATCAATGGCGATTTTCTCTGGCTGGAAAGCAAGCAAGGTATGGAATCCAACATCGATGCTTGCACAACATGTCTTTTGCTTTGCTGATGTCTCAAGAAATGGATCAATTTTCCATGTCAGTTAGCAGAAGGCACTCACATAGCTTGCTACCTCCTGCAGTACTATAAATACATTGTTGCTACCTTCCACATCACTACACACAAAAAGCTTACAGTCCTGTCTGTGAACAAGAAAAATGGCCATTGTCCTAGATGCTTTTGTGTCCTACCTCAGGGACCTTCTCTTGCAGGTGGCCAAAGATGAGGTGGGCATGCTGCTTGGTGTCTCTGATGAGATCACCAAGCTAGATGAAAAGCTTCAATTTCTCAAGGACTACCTTGCTGATGCTGAGAAGAAGCGCATCACCGACAAGCATGTTGAGGGGTGGGTGAGGAAGCTGAAAGGAATCATGTATGACGCCACTGACATCCTGGAGCTCTGCCAGCTTAAGGCCATGGAGCAGGGTTCTTCAGCTGACTTGGGCTGTTGCAACCCCTTGCTGTTCTGCCTACGGAATCCACTGTTCGCGCATGACATTGGCAGCCGTATCAAGAAGCTCAACCAGAGCCTTGATAGCATATGCAAGACAGGTGCTGAGTTTAGCTTCATGAAGCTGGAAGCCTATCAAGATCGAAGGACTGCCTCTCCGCTCATCAGTCGTACAACATCACCAGTGTTGGAGCGGTCAGGTGTGGTTGGTGATCAGATCGAAGAGGATACATCAGCGTTGGTGAAGTTGCTGACAGATGACACGGAGACCATTCATGCGAAGAACAATAGCCTGTTGTTAGCCATCGTGGGTGTTGGTGGCATTGGCAAGACTACTCTCGCCAAGAATATCTTTAATGATGAGGCCATCCAGGAGAAGTTTGACAAGAAGATATGGTTGAGTATCACGCAGAAGTTCAATGAAGCTGATCTCCTGAGGACTGCCATCATTGCCACTGGGGGTGATCACCGCAGCTCTCAGGACAGATCTATGCTTGAGCCAAGCCTTGTGAATGTCATCAGGGGGAAGAATTTTTTTTTGGTGCTGGATGACATGTGGACTGAAAGAGCCTGGAATGACTTCCTCCAGATACCATTCAGTCATGGTGGTCGAGGTAGCCGAGTCGTTGTTACCACAAGAGATGAGAGAATTGCCAGGGGGGTGAAAGCCAAGTACCTTCACCATGTCAACAAACTAGGATCTGACGATGCTTGGTCCCTGCTCAAGAAACAGGTTCCTCTTTTTCCATCTTGCATTTGAAGAACTGTTCTTTCTTTGGTTATTGACCAGTCTCTGTCCTATTTGTCTTGTTAAAATTTGCTGATACAAAATAAAAGTTACCTTTGTAGGGTAAAATGGACTACTGGAAGATATTATTTCTAGAAATACACATGCCAAGTACTATCGACACTTGATAACTATGACCCAAACTGTGTTAATGTTGACATGTAGTCCCAACGTTCACCGTTACATCTAAATATCTAAACCATATTGATGTTGACATTTTATTTGACATGGTCTATTAGTTGATAATATGCTTGACCTCAGTTCATTTCCAAAAAAAATAAAAATATTGATGTAAAAGTTCTGCAAGCTCTATAGGTCAAGATGAACAATATGCATGTCTGGACTTCCCACTGGATTTATTGTATGGAAAAATATGCAATTTATGAAAGCTCTATTGGTTAAGATAAGAATGATAGGAAGATCTGGAATTGACGCAAACACACTCTATTGTAGCCCATAATTTTAAGAGTACCTTTTTAGGGTGAACAAAAACTACGGGGTCATGAAGACTGTCGTATGTGTTGGAGTCCATCTTGAAGACATTATTCTGCACGTTGCTACTTGCAATACAAATTATATCATCCCATGTGTGTTCCATAGTTTACACCACAAAATGCCTTCATCTAACGCTCTGAGGAATCACCAGTGCTACCATTCTTTGCGAATGATTTTTCAGAAAAGGTGTAGTTGCAGATTATATATATTCAAGCCAAAAGTTTTGTTAGTTCTATCACAAAAAAAATCTCCAAATTTAATAAGAATAACCATTTCCTAAATAATGATTCCATACATGATTTGATTAATCGATGAATATCTTTTGTCATGTATTGATTTGTAAATATCAATTCCTTAAGAAGTATGAGAACCATTTTATTGTAAATCAGAATTAGAAATTCCTGCAAATGGAGGCATAAATATGCGCTAATTTAATTTGAGAAATAAACATTACTGAACATAACTATTTCCCAATATTTCTTATAGAAAATGTCCTACAAACATATGAATATGTTGAGTTAAAAAACATATGGAATCTTCTCTTCAAAGATCTTGTCGATGGACTTGCTATTATATCCATCTGACATCATCCAAGATTTGTGTGATGGAAAAATTATTTATTTGAAAATGGGAGGTTGGGTCGAGCTTTCAAATTGAACATCAATTTCCCACGACGTCAAGGCAACAAAGGTGGGTATATAATTGTTCAATGCATAAAGCAAGTACAATCATCTTGACCATCCAACATATCTAAAATTGAAAGCGATGGTTTAGTTTTCTTACTGTGTGTACAAAAAAGAAAAGGAGAAGATGAGTACAAATCAGTAGATGTATATGTGCATATTGATGCATCCAGAAGAACAGATAGACTTCCAACCAATATGTGACAATCAACTGCATGGGTGCTGGTGTGGCTTACACCTTACAAGATGCATGTCTGCTGCCGTATGTAGGTAGGATTTATATTTAATTAATTAAACCTGGTAGGAAACCAACTAAATAATGCTTAAAATTATATGTGTAGTACTCCACCGGACCACCATATTTAAAAATCTAAATTGCATGGCATTTTAGTATCTATTTTTAGAGAAAAATGGCATAGCATCTAAACTTATTCACTTGCGCCGTTTCTTATGTCTGATCCAGGGCCACTTCAGTATTTTCTTAGGATTGAGGTTTCTCTACACCTTAGGGTTTCTACTTGTCCCAAGCAAAGTATATACAGGATCTTCTTAATCAAGCTTCTCTTACTGATCAGCAGACTCCCATGGATCTTAATCTTCATCTTTCTGCTGCTAACAGTGAGCCTCCTATATATAACTGCTAGGCAAGGTCTGGTAGTACTTTCAATAGAAAAAAAAACAGCGGGCCTCCTGAGGATCTCTATGTTACTGTCATCTGGGTGGGAGGTCTTGTTTATTTGGGTGTCACTCATCCTGACATTTTCATATCCAGTTCTTATTCTGAGTCACTTTGTTTTTGCTCACACTCACCTCCACTATAACCATCTTCTTTGTGTTCTGTGTTATCTTCGTGGGACTATCTCTCATCGTCTTTGCTTTCCTCGCTCTAGCTCTTTATAATTTCAGGCTTATTCTGATGCTACTGAGCTAGCGATTCCTCTGATCATCGTACTCTGTCAGCTTACTGTGTTTTTCTTGGTGTATCTCTCGTAGCTTGGAAGACTAAGAAGCAGACGGCAGTTTCTGTTTCGGGCACAGAGCCTGAGTAGTGAGCAGTGACATTTTTGGTGGTAGAGGTTACTTGGCTGACTTGTGAGCAGTGGCACTAAAGTTCATAATAGACTATATATTCCTTTTCAATACCTGTAATTTTCGTGCACATGTATTCCAGTATTAATATCATTTGATACAATACAATCAAATAAGCATAATCCAATAAGAAAAGCATACCACAGAAAATGGAATAAAATGCGGAATGAGTTAATAGTACATTTTTCGCGATCAGTTGAACATTATAGTGTTTAATTTCTATCCTTAATTTTTTTTGAAAAAACAAACTTGCTTATGCATGTGCATGGGTTGATGACTAGTTCTTACATAATTTGAGTTTTTGTAAACTCATGTATGTTAAAGAAAAATATAGACCCATTTATGCATACTACTAATTGAATTTGTGGACTTAAATTGCCTACAGGTTGCCCTTAGTGAGATAGATGAGCCTGAGATTGAGGCACTAAAGGATATCGGAATGGAGATAATAGGAAAATGCGATGGTTTACCACTCGCTATCAAAGTGGTAGGGGGCCTCTTGTGTAGAAGAGATAGAAACCATGGTGTTTGGTCAGAGATTTTGAGTAATTCTACATGGTCAGTTGATGGAATGCCCCAAGACCTAAACTATGTGCTGCACCTGAGCTATGAAGATCTCTCTCCTCATTTGAAGCAATGCTTCTTGCACTACTCACTTATCCCTAAAAATGTTGTCCTTGGTTCTGATACCATTATTGGTATGTGGATCAGTGAAGGACTTGTGCTTCAATGCACAAAAGGATTAGAAGAATCAGGAAGAGATTACTATGAGGAGTTGATCGTGAGAAATCTTTTAGAGCCAAGTATAGAGTATGTTGATCAATGGCACTGCACGATGCATGATGTTGTCCGCTCATTTGCTCATTATGTGGCTAGAGATGAAGCATTGGTGGCTCACGGTAGACAAATTGATATTAGTAATCTTCATTCACAGAAATTCTGTCGATTATCCATTGAAACTGATGATGAAGTAGAGTGGAATCTTCTAAAAGAGCAAACGTCACTCAGAATGTTAATATCAGTAAGTGATATCAAGCTAAGGCCTGGTGATTCATTGGGCAACTTTTCAGGTCTACGGATCTTGTATATAGATTCATCAAACTTTCTTCCTTTGGTTGACTCTCTGTGCCAATTGAAGCACCTAAGGTACTTGTTCTTGGCAACAGGTGATATATCTAGATTGCCAGATGACATCGGCAAGATGAAATTCTTGATGTACATTGACATTAATGCATGTGGAAATTTGGTGCAACTTCCTAAGAGCATATTAAAGCTAAGACAGCTGAGATATCTAAACCTTGGTTCTACACATATAAATGTAATACCTGAGGGGTTCCGTGATCTGTCAAATATTCGGAAATTATACGGTTTTCCAGCCCACATGGGTATTGGTGGTGTTTCGCCAAAAGAGAATTGGTGTAGTTTGGAAGAGCTAGAATGTCTTTCTGAGCTCAGGTCTCTATCGCTATATGGTCTGGAGAATGTCTCTGCCAGCTCTTATGCTGCAAGAGCTTCACTTTGCACCAAGGAGCATCTTATCATGTTAAAGTTAGGCTGCACTAGTAGATTGGGAGATGATGGATTACTCAAAGAGGAAGGTTTATCTGAGATGGCGCAGCGGCTAGTTGAGGAGGTGTTTAATGAGCTCTGTCCTCCACGCTGCTTATACTATCTTGAAATTTTTGGATACTTTGGGTGTTCACTCCCAATTTGGATGATGTCACCAATATCCAGAACGCCTCTTACGAGCTTGAGGTATCTTTTTCTTGTTGACTTGGCTTGTTGCACCCAACTACCTGATATTTTGTCTCAGCTCCCTCATTTGCTCATGCTACAAATTGATCGTGCACCGGCCATCAAGCGTGTTGGGTCTGAATTCCTGCTCTGCCATGATCATGGCCATCATTCCTTGATGGCAAAAGCGTTTCCCAAATTGCAAGAGCTATTCTTCGTGGGGATGGTGGAATGGGAGGACTGGGAGTGGGAGGAACAAGTGCAAGCAATGACTGTCTTGGAGGAGCTTTTACTCCAGCGTTGCAAACTGAGGTGCCTTCCTCCTGGCCTTGCCTTTCATGCAAGGGCTCTGAAGAAACTAAGCTTATATGAGGTCCAGAACCTCAGCTCTCTTGATAACTTCGCTTATGTTGTTGAACTCAATGTGGATGACAACCCTGATCTGCAGAGGATATCTAATTTCCCCAAATTGCGGAAGCTTGACATCGTGTTCTGCCCAAAGATGGAAGTATTGGAGGATGTGCCAGAACTCAGAAGTCTCACACTTGAGGACTACAGTATTGAAGCACTCCCTGATTATTTGCAGCAAGTAAGCATGAGGAATTTGCTCGTGGACTGCAGCTTTGAGCTTCTCAGTTCCATAGCCATGGGAGATACCGGTCCTGAGTGGAACAAGATCAGCCATATCCAGCAAGTGAAGGCTCATGCAGATGATGGAGACGATGAAAGGACGTGGTATGTCTCCTACACAAGAGATCCCTACAGCTTCAAGACAAACGTCATCCGCTCTTCCAATCCCAGTGGTATATTTTTTCTTGGGCTTCTGCTCCTTTAGTTTCTTTTACGTATTTTCCTCATGTTGATTCAATCTTTCATGTGCATATTATAGTGCAAACTAATGTCCTGCTGTTTGTTTAGCTTTGCTGCATCAGAACCAGAGGATGCAAAGTAGTGCGTTCACAAAAGAGCGAGAGCTGAAGTTGCAGTTATCTAGGAGAAATGCTAGGATGTCCCTGTCCTTACAGAAAAGTAGACGGTGGCTTGGTCAATCTTCTCGCACCAGATGTTCAGATCAGAGTTTCACAGGTATTTACAAGCACTTTCTATGTTACCAGCCCTTCATACTTCTAAGTTCTAACTGCTCTTATTGTCATGTTCTGTTTGTAGAATACAATGTTTCCTTCAGCATAAACTGGAAAATTTTAATCTTTGGTAAAATGACCAAAAAAGCAGAGATACATACCTTGCCATTTATCATTCATGATTCGTTAGATAACTCCAATGTTAAATTGATTATTCTTAATCACAAGCTGGGCAAGATATGTTAGAAAGCATCCTACCAGCAACAAGATGGTGGTACGTAGTTGTACGAAAAAAATAATAGAGCTTGTAGGTCACTTCCGATAAGCCTTTGTCTTCTATATGGGTGCTTTCTGTTAATAGGATGCTGAATTTCTGATGCCTCTAGCTGGTTCATTCAATAGCATATGGCTAGGACAACTTAGTGACATCAACAACATACATCTGATGGAAGCATGTCAAAAGCTGCCCCTCTCTTGCAGATTCCATGATCATGGAGGGATGATTGTTGAAGGGTGGTCAAGGCGGATGGAACCACCATAACTGCTTGTTGTAGGGTGGCTAATTCGTTGTTGCGAAGAACGGAAAACAAACTCTGTATTTCAATTCAGCAACCCATTTTCTGGTGCACCATGCGTTTTAGAAATAAGGGGCACTGCCGTAGTACCGTTGAGTTGGCTGTCCCAGAGGCCTCAGATTTATACTCATGTACTGCAGTTTGTACCCTAGGTTCCCTTGTATGCATTTTTTTTTTCTGTTTATGTTGAGAAACAATGGTTTGTATATACAGGATTAGTGAGGCTGGGACTGTCATTTTTAATTGTGGTTGTAAGTTGCCCATGAAAAGCTGTACTCTTGCCGAAAGCGCAGCTGATTTTTTTACTCAACAGTAGTGTTAGAAGGATCTTTATATGAACTCTATTTATGAGCTTTCTAGATGAAATTGCAAAACTAAAATCCATTCCAGAATCAACACTCACTAATGTTGCCAAGCTGTATGAAGCATGCCTTTTATAGCTGTTGTATAATACTCTTGATATATGTTCTTTCTCTGTTCTCATAAAGAATCTAGAAACATGCATTCATTCTCCTCAAACAGGTCATGCATTTTTTTTTAAATATGTATATGTGCCGAACTTATACATTCTGCTGTTGCAGGTTGAACACCCGTGCACCATCAGTCTACCACTGCGTTGGGCCTGTCAAAAGCCATTTTGTTTGCAATGACTTGCATCTATTATATACTTCTTACAAACGCTCTCGAGCCGTCACATAACACTCTAATAATTTATTAGAAAAAAATCCTACAAATTTTAACAAAAAATAAAACCTCTAGCCCCTTGATTTTCATTTAAATTGGTGGACCCATTATTTCGGATTAATAGATTAAATCTGAAAAAAAGCAAAATATCAAGCCCTTAATTTTCACTTAAAATTGATGGATCCGTTCGGATCATTAAATTAAATCTATTAAAGTCCTTCCTTCTAATCTCCGATGCATGGATCTGATACATATGGATCGAGAGGAAGGTACGTATGTACTACTCGTAAACAAAAAAACCAGAAATACATGTTACGTTTACAAATGTAACGTACGATCGGAAATTAAAAGAGGATAAAGCCGAAAAAACCATAAAAACATAAAAACATAGATTATACATGTCATTAAAAAATACTGATGCTTCTCTCTTCTTCATTCTTTTCTCCCTGCGTACAGGTGAGATAACAATTAATATTAGTGATAATAAATTTTAAATAATTATAATTCTTACAAACATAGAGTCATCATATAACTCTTTCAAAAACATACATAACTAAATTAGCTCTACAATGTTTAAAAATAAAATTTACTTTCTTCGGTTCTATAATTCTTGACGTTTTGAATAAGGTTAAGGTCAAATTTTTATAACTTTAATTATTAATAAATTTAAAATTATTTAATTTAAAGGCATTAGAACAACATATATAGATTTTTTTTACAAAGTACTATAATAAAAGTAAAAAATGTATTTATTTATTGTATATATTATAATAGAAATACACTCACTAATGTTGCCAAGAACTATTGAACCGGAGAGTATAAAATTATATTTTTACCCATTAAATTAATAATGAAAGATAATTTTACTTAAGCAGCTGGACCCATTTTGTACTATTATTTTCAAATAACAGACTGCTTGAATATAAAGTTTATGCCATTATGTTTTGTACCCATTAAATAATAATTTATGATCTATACTGACTAATCTATACTTAAACGAGTAAACCAACTATTTTAAACTATTTTTTAATAAAAATATATTTTCATCGATCTTCACTTAAACCGATGAACTTATTATTGTAGACCATCACATCTATCTTTTGTTAAAAAAGAAAGCCTTCAAAGACCTCTCTCCGACCCTCTGCACAATGCATGACTTCATCTTTGCCTTCTGCATGTACGGTGAAGCATCGTACCTAAGGTGATCTGCCAAGGTGATCACGATTGTAGCAATTCTACTACTTTGCCAAGATAAAGACACATAAAATTATCAATAAATAATAATTGGTTTTGTTAATAACATGAAAACAAATTAAAGATGGGATGCAGAGAAAGAAGAATCCAACATCGTGGGTTAAGTTTTTTCAACATGTAGCTCTGTGTAAGGTTAAAAGGAGGGTTGATTACCTAATTATAATGTACTGTGATATGTTGTATTTAGATTTTGTACTATTTGTCAATGAAGGAGAAAGAAATAATTACGTTATGATTATGAGCATAATATTAACCAATATCAATAGACCTTTTATCAAGACAAAGGTGTTATAGTGGAGTCTAAAGCCCTATTTTTCTTTACTTAATCTAGATTTTGGATCTTTCATTTGCACGCTTCCCAAGCACCTCAATGGTGCGTTTCATGCAAAAAAATTTTTGAAGTGCTTTTCCATAACAATATTTCAACTTTGTAGAAGTTAATTCATTCATTTATACCCTCAAATAACTATCATAAAAATCATATAATCCGTTAATCCATCAATTTCAGCTATCCTAAACCGTAAGTAGTACTTTTGTACGAGTCATGGTGATCAATAGGTATTCAAAGTCATGGGATAAATTCGTAAGAGCTATTTTAATTAGGTAAAGAACAATTGTTAATAGATGTTAACATTGTTGGTTGTTAGACAATCTTTAAATGTATGTAAATATGGACGAAGCTAGAACAGAACCATACATATGAACTATATAGTTAATGTTCTAATACATGTCTTAATGAAAAACATGCTTTGAGAAAATCATTTTGGACACTGAGTTCATGCACGAGGGAGGAGCAATGTGGCGTTACCGCTATATGCAAATTAAATAAGTAGATAATATATGGCCCATATGACTATCACAAGACGAGGAATGACTGAAGGATATTACCGAGTTATGAGTGGACAAAGAAGTCACAGCAAAAGTCTACTTTTCCTCCTAGATACGGACGATGGAAACATCTAAGTCTAGTTTACGTCCTCCCTTCAATCGGGCCAAGGAAAATAACGACTTTTCTGAAGTCCAGTTTACATCCTTCCTTCAATCGGGCCAAGGAAAAAAACCAAAAAAACAAAAAAGACATCCGTAAAAAAGATTAAAAAAAATAAAAAAATATCTGATTTGTACGGCAACGCAAAAAAAAGCCCAAAAAACTACAAAATTAACATGGTTATGCATCATTGGGTGTGGCTCTGCTCATAGCTAAAGACGTAAGCTAAAGGTAAGGGTGAACTAGAATACATAGTGGACTTCTATTTTGTTTAGAAGGTATAAACTATTTATTAACTATATAAGACGAGGTTTTTTTGTTACCCGTAGCAACGCACGGGCATTTTTGCTAGTACAATAAAAAGAAAAAAAAACTTCTTCTCCGATTGATGTCTTGCCGCCGCACGGGCCCTCCCTCTCCCATCGCCTGCTACTGGTGTCGTCGCTTCTCTCACTGCCATAGCAGGAGCGGCCCCGCTGCGCCAACTGCTTCGAGTTTTCTTGAGAGGTGCCTGACCCCAACTCCGGTCAACACTAGATTCCGGATAGAAAGAGGGCTGCCTGAGGGTTGGCAGGAGGAGATCCGGTGGCGATCAAAGGTGGCCTGGTGGGAGTGGATCCGACAGTGACCGTAGAAGGCGTGGCGGGAGGGGATCTGGTGGCAGCCAAGAGAGGTGAGACGGGAGGGGGTAGTTGACAACTTTTTTTGTCACGCCGCTAATCACGATCCGGAACCTAACATTTTGCGGTGGTTTGGAGTTGTCAACCACCTCGATCTAGACAAATCTAAACCAAAATGGGTTTGGAAGATCAAAACCAACTAGCGGAACCTGTTTAGGCAAAGTAGGGATAAACACTCTTCTCGTGGGTGAAACGGAAGGTTTTTGGGATAAACCTACAAAGAGAATTCATACTTTCACTATGAGGATGGACGGCTTGATTAGGTTGCGTTGCCTTCTTTTCATGGCTCAATCAGGTTCACAACTTCTTTGTCTCCCTGGACATATTTTCTTATCCTTGGCTGGTGCTTCTTGGACAATTGGATTTTATTCTGAACTGACTGTGGCATATATCTAAAGGTCCAAACAAATCGGATAAAATCCGATCCACTCCAAATTTGTCTGAAATCAGGATATGGTATGGGTTTATGAAAATCCGGCAGATAAAAATGCAGATTCGGATAGTATGGTGTGGATTCGGGTGCAGATGTGGAATCCATAAAATCCTATCGATACGGATTATCCAATAGGTTCTTTGCCAGATAAATCGAAATTGTTAGCTCACATAACCACTCTATCTATTCCATATAACATGAGTTGGCCCATCCAATAGCCCAATTCATCAGTTAAGCTGGACTCCTCAGTATAAGGCTCTCACCGTTTCATCTCACGATTGAGCTGCCGCCATACACTGACGCAATGCAAGGACACAGCGAGCAGCGAGGGATGCCCTTTCGGCCCTTCCCTTCCCACTTTCTAATATCCGACATAGCACTATTACAGAATTAATTTTTCTGGACGAGACCCCCTTTAGATTGCAGGCGGACCATAACTTCTCCCACAAGCAAAAATCGATCCCTCGTTCACGGTTCAAGAACCGCATGTGAAAATCAATTTTCGTAGGTGGGCCTCTTAATAGGCCTCTTAAGAAGACTGCATGCAAAAATACCCCCAATCCTTTTTTCTCTCCCTTTCTATCTCTCCCCACTCCTCCTGTCCACTACTCCTTTTCTCTCGTGTCCACCACTCCTCCTTCCACTCCTTTCTATATCCTCTCACTGCCTCTCCTATTGACAAGGTGGCGGGCGAGAGCGGCGACGGCAGGTCTAGCGGTGCGGGATGGGTAGGAGTGGCTAGTGGTGGAGGAAGGGGAGGGGGAGGACGGTGGGTGCGGATCTAGTGACGGGGAGTTTGTGGGCGGCGTGGGGCTTGGTGGTGGCGAATCTGATGCGAGGGACGACGGGCGAGGGTGACGGGCTTGGACTCGGGCTCCAGCCACGGTGGGAGGCGAGGACGGCGGGCTCGGGCTTAGGCTCCAGCAGCGGTGGCGGCGGGAGAGGGCGGCAGGCTCAGGCTTGGGCTCCGGCGGCGACGACAGGAGAAGTGGATCCGACGCCCCCTCTCCCTCTCGAGTGGATCCTGCCGCCTCTCCGCCCCCCGCGAGCACGGATACGCCGGCAGCTTCAAGCGATGACGAGGACGACGAGACGATGACGGCGATGGCGGCTTCTAGATTCTAGGGTTAGGGTATCGGGGCCAAGAGAAATCGATTTTCAAAATTTTATTTTTTTTGCGATCTTTCATTTTCGCAATCGGACGGTTTAAGCGTCTGCATGCGAAAATTGGATTTTCACGTGCGGTTGCTCTACTCGGATACAAAAATCCAATTTTTGCAGACACCTGGGTGGATGCGGCCGCCGAGCCGCCTACGAAAATCGGTTTTGACCGCTTGCAAAAATCAATTTTGTAGTAGTGTAGGTTCCAGCCTAGTGATGATGTGAGATTCAATATGACGATGACGACGGCCCGTCACACGACGGCTCATGGTGATAATCAACTTGATGTTGTATTGATTACATATATATGTAATATCTGACAATATTAATCGATTTTCGAGCTGAGTTCTAACTGACTCCGCATCATTTCCAACATCTGGAACTATTCGCTCTTCGCTCTGTATCCGCATATTCACACCATCTGCACCTACTCTGAATCCGCTTTAAAATATGATATAGGATTTGATATAACCGCTATTCATCTGAATCTGTTCTGCTTTTATCCCTACATATATCTCTAGAGGGCTGAGACATCAGCGAGGTCAAGTCAAGAAAGACAAAAACAGCCATTTAGGGAGCAGTCACTATATCTACTAGGTTCGACACTAATGGGTATTGTTAGCGAGATATTCATCGCATGGATTGATTGAGAGATCAATGTTACAATATATAGTCTATAGCATCTGTCTTATCTCTATAATCAATTTATACAAACCAATTTATACAAATAGAATCAGGAGATAGGCACGACGACTAGCTAGTTACGATGCGGGATCGCTAGCTAGACCGTGCATTGACAGGAGCCCCGACACATACGTCAAGGAAAGGGGGCTCAGTGCCATGTCCCTACTGGTCGAATCAAATGACTCCGTGTACCCTTTAAGGATTTACTACTTCATTTTAAAAATAGACTAATTCTACCTACAAATTAAGTTGAATACATAATTGTCCATATTCGTATTTAGGATTAAATTTTTATGGGACGAAGGGATACGCTACATCTGTTATTGTGTCTACCTAGCTGTACCCCGTAGGCCCTAACCTTTCATTTCTAATCATGATCGAGTTCTGACAGACAAAATCTCTTTTAAATTTCTGGAAAACTTATAGTTGTAATCAACTTTTTTAGTCACCTGATACAATTCAACTTTCTAATTATCCAGATGGAAAGTAACTATAGCATAACATTTATTCAGATGCACAAAAAGATTATATACATCAATGAGCTAAACTTTTTTGTTATATCCGATCTCTCACTCACACAACACAGTACACATGCATTATCATAGATAACTACATATATATAAACCCATGCAGGAATAATTCTTCCACACTTGGCCTAGCTTTTCATGGAACATTAGTAGTACTAGCTAACGCTGCAACACATGTGTATTAGCTCACGCAAGAATTATTCTTCCCTCCAACTTTGCATATGTACGCAAGTGTAGTAGCTAAGCTAGCACAGATCTTCCTCCATGCTCCGTGGAGTGATCTGGAAGAAGTGGTCCCAGGAGTAGCGGAAGGTGACGGTGGCCATGCTGGCGATCGGCTCGCCGCTGTTCACCAGGTAGTCGCCGTCGTCGGCAGCGCGAAACACGGTCGGGTCGACCTCCACCGTCGTCGCGAAGCCGCCGCCGTCGAGGCGGACGTCCCTGACGCTGCAGCCGCAGAGGTTCTTCACCTGCACCTCGAACACCGTGTCGCCGCCGCCGGTCGACTCGCCGGTGTTGATGGTCTGCACCTCGATGCTGCTTGACGCGGCGCAGCGATCGCCATTTGTCCCTGATGACGATCAAGCTTAATATATTATATTAATTCATAAGGAAAATGCATAATTAGCTGGAAAAAATAACTACTATATATTTGTATTGCAATTATTCGCATATATCAGATGTGCTTACAAAGACTAATACTAGCTAACTCTAGGGGTTAGACAGGAATCATTCACTTGTGAAGATAAGTGTCCCAATAAAGATGGATGATTATTTGTTATGCCATCTGTCATATATATAAGTGGAAATCATTCTACACTGGAATTTTGAAACATCAAATGAAAGAAACTTAATTAATTTATACTAACAAGAAACTTCAATTGTATTATCACATAATCTCTCTTTGTGTTACAAGATTTACCTTGAACCGAGACGACGAAGAAGAAGAGAGCAATGAGAAGGTTGAGAGCAGTGGCCATATATGTTCTTCCTTTGAGAGACCAAGCGAGCTAGCTAGTGGTGTTAGCTTTGTATGTTGGTGACCTGGTTAACTTGTGATCAAGTTGCTGCACGGCCGTGTTCTATTTATAGAGACAGTGTTTAGGTCAGGATCAGGGGAGCTGGATTAGTAGGAATAATCCGTCATAAAATATTGCAAGTATTTGGAGGTCGCTTTCTCGATTGTTCTTCCCATTGACCCCAGCTTGAAGAGACGACCTATGAACTTACAAAATGACTAGCCAGCACAGCACTTCCTCCTTTCCTTAACACACAAGTGCATCTCAATGCAGGCACAGCACATGCATTCAAACCGGCGAAAGGGGCGACACATTGAAAGTTTGCTTATACTTTGCTTGCAGATTATTTTTGGATTCAAAACTTTTTTTTTTGAGACAGATATTTGCTGGTTACCCGGCTGGTCCGCTAATTATATCTACCAGTCGCTAACCCCAGCGTTGCACTGGTTTATATCTTTGCTGCTATATAAAAGTTTAATCATATTAAATACCTTGCTGATATTCAATAGCAGTAAGTTAAATTAAAAGATGAGTAAATTTCAGATAACTATAACTATTTTATCTATCAAAACTATCGGTTTATTGTAACTTTAGTCAAGCATTTTGGAAAACTGCAACAATAAGACATGGTTTTGTCATAAAACTGTAACTTTATAGACTTGAAGAATCTAGGCTCACCAGTCAGGTACACATGTAAAACTCATACAGTTACATATTGGGCCCACATGTTAGACACACATAGTGGGTTAAAGTTGCAGTTTCTTGATAACATCATTTGCTAAAGTTGTAGCTTTGTGAAATGCCCCACTAAAATTGTAGCAAAGTGATAGTTTTGATCAAATAGATTGCAGATTTATAAAATTGTAACAAAGTGATAGTTTTGATCAAATAGATTGCA
The DNA here is from genome assembly GCA_008326285.1 of Oryza officinalis. NCBI lineage: Eukaryota > Viridiplantae > Streptophyta > Magnoliopsida > Poales > Poaceae > Oryza > Oryza officinalis. The sequence continues at coordinate 13,972,473 of BDMV01000008.1, forward strand.
GTTTTATGAAATTTACTCTTAAAAGATTTCACATGTATCACAACTTGCTAATTATTATTTTAGAAATTTAATTAATGGATCAGTAAATTCAGTGTAGATCAGTTCAAGATGAATACAATTTCCTATTTATCAATAATTAATGTAACATACCAAAAATTCGAATTTCAAATTTTGACTTCGACTAAATAATACAAATGTGTTTCCGAGTTGATGACCAAAAATTTTCAAATATAAAACCTATGTAAGGTTAAACTAGCTAGTGTCCATATGCAAATTTTGCGAATCATTTAAAACCTTACCTTCCTAATTTACTTTGACATGAAAAACATTTGCATACTTGCATAAACACAAGATGTGGTGTATGATTTAAGTCCTTTTAAATGTTTTTGGATCTTGGATACATTTCATGTTAGGTCTCATGAACAAAAATCTGTATACATATTAATAAAAGCATTACCCTAATTGTTATTTTAAGTACACTTAACTTAACTCGAATATATACACTCAAATGCACAAGAGTCTTGTGAGATTGAGTATGGTGAAATTAAAGTAAAGTCTAACAACATAATCTCAGGTCAAACAAAGCTGAAATATAATTTTACAATCATTTAATCACATTTTTATAATAGGAAACCTATAAGTAAAGGTAAGCTTAGTAAATTTCTAAAAATAATTGGTGTAATATATAATCATGAAAAAATTCATGTAGATGCTAATCAGTATATTCGATTCACTTGAATTTTGGAATAATTTTATCTTTACATCTAGACCCATAATTAGATTGGACAAAGAAGTCAAAATCCGGTTTAATTCTAAACCTTAATTGACAAAAACCATACCTCACTCATATGAGCATTAAATTACATAATAATGTATATGGAACATAATTTATTTAAATGCTAATATATTTATAATGAATTAATATATTTTTTTCAGAATTTATTCTCTTGGTTTTAATCTCCTAAAAATTCAAATAAAGTTCTATCGAGCCACTTTTCTTTATTTTTCTGAGAGCAAACTATATCGAATTTTTGAGTGCAACTAAAGAAAATGGAATCTAGGTACTTTCATCTATCTCTAGAAAAATCCACTCTAATTTATCATGCCTACAAATTAAACTATGAAGTTACAAATAAGAGAGAAAGAAATAAATAGTGAAAATCCTGGAAATCACCTAAACAGTAAGATTACTAGTTTTTCTACCCGCCTCCCTCACCCTAGCCCTAGGTTACCATGGCCTGGACCCACCTGGCAGCCACTTTAGGTCGCTTCACCTATCTACACCATCCTCCACCGCTCAAGCAGGCGAGAGAGATAAAGAGAGCGGAAGAGATCGGTGCCGGCGTGCTCGACGCGTGGCCAGGAAGTGTCTGCCGCCGAGCTTGCCTATATCATGTCCCGGACGCGTCGCCCTTCCATCTACTCCCTTCCAGAACCGAGCTAACCGAGAGAGGAGGTCCTCTGCCATTCCGTCACACTCATCCTCATCGCCGGCCATGGAGACAACGACCATCGCCATCTCCGATTAAGCCGCGGTCGTCTCAATTCCTTTCTCGATTTATGACCTCCTATCAATACCGAGTCCATCCCCTCTAACCTCGCCTCATGTCGTGCAGTGGTGACGCCGGAATGCCACCATGCCCACGAGAGCTCCGGAGCGCCACTGCCTTGGCATCATCGTCGTCCGGCCGCTGACGACCGAATCCGGTTGAACTCTCACACCAACAAGGTCGCCTCGACATCCTCTTCAAGACGCCTCAAGAACCACAGCCAAAGATCAAGCGCACGCATAGATCGATCACCGTCTTCCTCAACACCGACCACCGGACTCCATCTCCAAATCCTCCCTCTCCGGTGAGCCACTATTCGATTCCTTGCGCATGCAACTCCCTAGAGACCTCCCTAACCACCCGTGCACCTTCTCTTAGCAGCTCATCGACTGGAGCGAGCTAACACCATGAAGCCAACATCTAGTGCCACCGCCAGGGAGTTCTTCCATCGCCATCGCTGTCTGGTCCTTGCCAAACCCCGCATGCAATTTGGTGAGTCTCCTAGAGCCCAAAGAGAGTACATACATGCATTTTTTGGCCAAACCAAGCGGTGATCCGTTTCGCACATGCAGCCTCAAAGCCGCCACCGCTCGCGCTCCTCGTCGGCATAGCTTAGGCCATCACCGACGACGAGACCACCATCGACGGATTCGCAAGAGGGTCATCTACATTTCCACTTTTGGTTGCATCGACCGAGAAGGCACCGTTCGTCAACGACGCTGTCGTGAAGCTCGCCGGTGAGCCCTAGCTCTGCATCAGCTGCCTCTCCTCCTCTTCGTGCCACTGACCAGTAGGGCCCACGTAATCAGGATCTAAAGAATGTGTTTAGTAATAAGTTTAAAAATGCCAAGGACCTAATAGCAAATGTGTATGACATGTGGACCCAAGGACATGCATATAAATAGATTAAAACTTAAGGACTCTTAATGGAAATCTCTTTCAACACGTGCTTTGGAGCTCGGGTGAATTTATAGAACCCTAGGGGCCTTTTTGCATATTGGCCAGAGGCTGACCTGTAGGCCCTAAGTATTTATAATTCAAAAATATAAAGGAAAATGATTAAACCTTTATCTTTTCAATTGAAAATTATGCTAAATTTGTAAAATTCATATAAAATCAAATTTAACTCATTTTGAGGTGAATCCAACTTCAGTAGGTTTATAAAGTTGATAACTTTATTATTGTAGAATAAAAACCTACTTACAGTACAATATTTATTTTAAAACTCCATATAAGAAATAGTTGACACAAACCATGCTCAAACTTTGGAAATTCATAGAAAATTCATTTTTACTCCAAATGGAGTGAACTAAATTTTTGTATAATCAGTAAAGTATGAAATTTAATTTGTTAATATAAAATTTGACACTTTCTGTAACAGAAACAATACTAACAATTTATTTGGTGAAATAACAACCACCTGTACAATCTATTTTCTAAAAATTATAGGGAATTCATCCTAACTCAAAATAAAGTGAACTAAGTCCTGCTAGATTCACAACCATGTACACTTGTACACTGTAAGATAAAATGTAGTACTTTTATTATAGAAAACATCCCTAAAATATTATTAATGCAATAGGAATTAAACCACAACCTATAAATTGTGAAATCGATATAGTACATATTTTAGCTCCAAATAAGCTGAGGTAAAATAAGGTTAGACTCATATAATTATGTTCTTTATTCAGGTTGATCAATATCTAGAACACTTAGTAGAAATAATAAGCCTCAAATTAGTATTACAAATCATCAACATAGACTACATCACTACTTGTATAATACATAAGAAATTCATATTAGCTCTAAAAATTATGAAACCAAATGTGTTAGATTTAGAAAACAATCCTCTTCATCCCAATAAGGTTAACTTTGTCAAAATCAAATATTAAAAATATTTCACTACATTACATAAGTAAATAACACTATATGTCAATACAAATTTTGAAAATTCATAGCTCATAAATAAAAAGAGATAAAATAGGAATTCTTTCACCTAAATTCATCTTAGGTCAGAAACTATCCACTGTGCACAAATCATGCATTTTAGAGCATTTTATATTTTTCGCATATTTCGTATTTATTTGCCTACTGTGTCTATTGTATAGATAAATTGCATCAATGGTGAAAGAGTGTCTTAGTTGGTATTCATATTGTTCAAGATCAAGGCAAGTTACTTCCTCCCCTCTCCTTTGATCACATTGAAACCCATAATTTGGGAGATGAAAAGTGTTGTTTGCAAAACTGCATATGTATTTGATTAAAACGATATTTGAAACTTGGTAAATGGTAGCTATGTCCATATTGCTGCATATACCACCTTGACTAATTGTGATCCCCTTGGTTTGTAACCTTAGTAATGGGAAGAGTACTTTATTTGTGCTCATTTGGGGTTATCCGTACTTATTACACTACCAAATGCTTACCATGCTTAGAATGAAGCAAAATAATCACTCTTATGACTTTATGAATGGGGTTATGGATATTTGGTTATTGCTGGACTGAAAATGAAAATGTTAAGTATTTACGAACTAAAGTGTGAGTAAAATAATTTTAGACTTGGGCGACTAGTGGTGTGCATATAGTGGTAGTTGCACACCGATAGAGGGAGTGTTCGCCTGAGTTGGTTAAGGACTGAACTTCGTGTCACCAACTTAAGTATACCGTACAACCATTTGTGCTATTTATGGGGTGGCCTTAGCTAATTAAGTTACTTATAGTCTAGCCTTGCATATTGATAGACCGAAGTAGAATGAATTAGTCTGAGCGATGATTCATAGGAACTACCTATTTACCCGTTATTGGGGATAGTTTAGGCGTCTAAGTCGGTCCAATTTAACGGTATAGTGTCTCGTGGGGGAGCGGATGTGTTCGCTGCCACGGTGTTAGGTTTATGGCGTGGGCCCGCCACCTAACGGTTCTGGGTCATTTTCAGGATGAATTCACACTTGTCGTCGCGATGCAAGGCTAGTCATTAAGTAATGTAAAGGCTACGTTATGACCTCTAGACCACATTCACCATGAAGAGTGTGATAGTGCCTCACGAGCACGAAATAAATTAGAGTGTTCATATCATGTGGGTAAAGTTGTACAAACTCTACAGAGTTCTCTTAAAACTAATCGATTAGCCGTGCTCACGGTCATGAGCGACTTGGTGAAGTGCCATGAGTATAGACTTTGCTTTATATTTTTAAATTATGTTTTGTGAACTATGGACTTGAAAATGGAAACTTGGGTTAAATTATAATAATTATGTTATATTGATGATGAATGTGAGACTTGATACCGGGCGGGCAATCAAGTATGTTATTATGATGAGATTATGACTTGTTGCCGGTATGGGCAACAAGAGTATGCTTATGATATCATTATGGTGAATATTATGATATAACTATGTTAATGTTTTGTTAATTGAATCATCAACTCTTTTGAAAAGAATTATAAACCAAAACTTGCTTTGCGCTAAAGTTGAACTACATATGGCCTTCCTTGATTATAAGCCATGCATGTAGTATATTAGGATCGTTTTTGGCTTGCCAGTACATTAATTCGATTAATATATTGACTCTTGTCATACTGGAATATCCATTTTGCAGGTTGTATGCTTAGTCTAATTTGAGTGATGCGGGTTTCGACTGGTTCTTCTATGTTGGATCTATATGGGTTACCTCCCAGTCGGCTGCTTGTGGTTTTGGGTAGCCAAGCTTCCACGGATAAGTAACTATTTGGCCGATTAGCCTATGTATTTAATTTAAGATGCAGTGTAAAGTTTACTTGAGTTTACACCCTATTTTTCTGATCTTCTTCGCTTAGATGAAAGTGTAGAACTAGAGCTTATCCTGGGATCTAGTTCTACACTGATATGAGTATTGAGCATTTGGGTTGTCATAAAACTTTAGCGAATTTTGTCAAGTCTCCTGAGATGTGTAACACATTGGGTCGCCACCTTCGTGTGGTTTGATGGGCATGTCCCATGCTAAAGTTGACTGGCATGCTAAAGTCCCAGCAATATTCCCTATGCTCTCTACTCGGCGCTTAAGGTTTTATACTATGTATGTTATTTGACTTGATAGGGCAGCGATGAGATTGGATGGTTACTGTTCTACTTGATTATTATTGAACCTCATCCAACTAAATATTTCACACTATCATTTTAGGTAGCTTACATAATATTTAACCCAGGATGTTCCCACAATTAATAAAACAAGAAAAAAGAAATAGGTCATGATATATAAAATTACATATTTTACATAAGACAAATTCTTCATACAATCTATGGTTTGCAATAATATGGTTTATCTAATCAACATCATGTCTTCTGGTCAACGTTTGAGCTCTCTTGAAGTGCCTTGCCAACATGTGCGTTTCACACACTACTAGGAAAAGCATTATCGCATGCGGCCGAAAATGGTCTTCGCAGGCGGGGAGGCCGTCCGCTTCAAAGAAAACGACTGTGAAGATCGCCTATCTTCGCAGGTGGGGAGTCCGTCCACCTACGAAGATGATTTTCGTAGGCGGACGTTGGCTAGTCCGGTCCGCCTGCAAAAATATGAATCTGCCGCCTGAAAAAAACAAATATCCGCCTGCGAAGATAGATAGAAATTTTTGAAATTTAATAATAATTTGCCCATAATTTTAATAATAATTTGCCCGTTAATAGAAATTCTTGCAGGTAGATTATTATGTACATATATTGGAAGATTATCAAGCATTTGGTATTGAGAAATTTACATATATTGCATAACTCAAAAGTGTTGCCAAAATATATATGTTACAATATTTTTTTACATTGTGACTTCAAATATGCCATCTAGTTACGTTATGGCATAGCAGTGTTCCACTCTCGAAGATTTTTGAATTCATCACTTGTCGCTAGAGCACCCTCTGGGTCGAAGAAATCTCCTTTCACATGGCAGCACTCATGGTGGATGAAGTGGCACAGGTCACGCTGGACATTTGTGATGCCTGTATCGTCAAAGCTTGTTCGACGTTCTAATCTTGGCAACTGCATGCATTGAAGATAAACAATATATTAGTACCATAAATATGTGAAGCTGTCTAGTACATAGTATAGAGACTTACATCCTCTGCGTTAGTCCTGTACCTCCCATTAACCCTAAGGAATTCGCACGCGTAATACCCGCAAAGGACAGTTCCTCTAGGTTGCTTGTGACACTTCAGGACATATCATAGAAAAAATAGTTAAAATTTTCAATTAGTGAAACAATTGAAATACATTAAGTGAGTGTAGTATTACCGGCCAATAGGTGCGTACTAGCAGCTTCTCCCTTGTTCGGGTCTATTCTCCACCCTTGAACTTGTAGTATTGGTACGCACTGTATGGATGTCGTACCGTTTCACATTAAGGAGGATATTTATTTATAATACATTCATATAAAAATGCAAGAGTCATAAACACTTACTACTGTAAGATTGTTAGAAATTCTTTGTATTGCTGGTGTCTGTAATCGAGAGGGTCCAACACTACCATGGTTCCGTCTTTAGGGTGGATGAGTAGACAGATATAATGATCGCTGCATATTAACAACAGTATAGTTAGTTAGTACCAGCTAAAATAAGACATATGTGTAGAAGATAAATGTACCGGACTTACTTAAAATTATAAGCAGCCATGATGACTCTCTTGTTTTGAAAGTGCAAGAAGGCTCGTCCAATGTACTGTGCGACAGTAATCAATTTCTCCTTGTGCAAGCCCTTTTTGTATTCAGCTATCTCTTCTGGAGTCTTGCCCTTCAGCTGGTCTGACCCTGGTGCTAGCCTGACAGTATGCTGTGTTTGACAGATCCGAGTTGGATCCAAAAAGCCGATAGGTTCTTTTCTCTTCTTAACATCCATGTATTGCATCCTACAGAAAAAAGTTTGTTAGTAACAATCACATGGATTTGTATTGTACATATTTTTCATGTAATTAATTAAAACTCATACTCACATGCACCAAACAGCGACATAGTTGACGTCCATCTTATCCCGACGATATACGGCGTGGAGATCTGAGAAATCTAGCCATACGTAACCTTCGGCGCCGAAACAATCTGCCGGTGATCGAGCTGTTATATTGCCCAAGACTTGGCCATTGTTTGCAGTGCACAATTCCTCACTGCTGCCTCTGATCCATCCGGGAACTGGAAGATTTTCTTCAAGTCTTTCCATAGGACTTCCTTATCCCCATTCGATACATGATCCCAGTCCTTGACCGTGATGGGGATCTTTTCCCTTACTATTATGCCACACTGTGAACTGAATTTCGCATGTGCCGTCTTAGAGGCGAGCGGCTCTCCTTTTGGCGAAACATGGGTAACAACATGGAACCCCTCATCCTTTCTATTCACGCTTCTCTCGCCCCTTCTTTTCTTCGCTTTTGCTGACCATTCACTTTTCTTTGAGCCGGTTGTGTTAGCTGGGGCCTCGTCGTCTTTCGACGGATCTTTATTCTTTGGCTCCCGTTGTGATCGCCGTGGCGCCGTTTTCTACGAGAAGGTATATATCAAAGTTTCGAATCAGCTCGGGCTAATAGTAATCACGGTGAACAGTTTACATATTGAATTTACTTACCCCTTCTTTAGGGGGTATGTAGTCCTTGTCGCCTTCTTCTCCCATGCCCTTTCTCCTTCTCTTCGGGCTTGGGCATGGATCGCTTGACGACGAGTACTCATCGTCGCTGTCGGAACTATCTTCCGGTGGGACCGTTGGTTCCGGAGCAACCACAATTGCAAGGGATGGCTCTTCCTCCCCTAAACCCTTCTCTTCGGTCCCTTTAGTACTATCGGCCATCGTTTCAAACTTCTAACATAAAAAATAAACTGTATATGAACACTCTGCGAAACTGTGTATTAAAAACTTATGTACATAATTGCATAAGGTTATAATAAAAACTAATTTGCTAAAAAATTAATAAGGTGACCATATCCTCCACATGTTATAAAAAAAAATTGAACATACCCTCCCAAATGTTATTAAATTTTTTTTGACAAATTCACATATCCTGCAAAATTGAACATACCCTCCCAATTTCATTCACATATCACCCACATTCCCAAATTTACATTCACAATCAACATATAACCACTCATTCACATATCACCCACCCCTCATTCCCATTCACACCCACATGCACACACATATAAACCCCCTCACAGCCACATGCACACACATATAGAAAACAAACACCCACATGCACACGTCCGTGAACGATGAACGGCCGACGACGAGGTTCGGCCGTGGACGACGAAGGACGGGCCGACGACGAGGTTCGGCCGTGGACGACAACCGGCCGAAGACGTCGTTCGGCCGAGGACGTCTTAGCTCGTGGACGACGACCGGCCGATGAAGCCGTTCGGCCGCGAGACCGCGACTGTGAGCGAGAGAGAGAGGTGGCGGCGGCGGCTGTGGAGGGGCCGGCGGCGCGGTGGAGCTGCCGGCGGCACGACGGTCGACGGTGGTGGAGGGGCCAGCGGCGGTGGAGCTCTAGAGGCGTTAAGTGGAGCTCGCGCGCGCGCGGTGGTGGAGCTCGCGTGTGGTGGACGGTCGGCGGCGGCGGTGCAGTGGAGCGGCGGAGGCGGTCGGTGGAGCTCAGCGGTGGAGCGAATGGCGGCGGCGATGCGGCCGGCGGCGGTGGAGCGGAGGACGATGGCCGGGACGAGCTCCAAGGTCGGCGGCGGCGGAGGACGACGGTCAGAGGGCGTTGGTCGCAGGCGGGCGGCGACGGCGTGCGGCGGCGAAAAAATTTGGCAGCTTAATGGCACCAAAAATTCTAGGGTTCCCGCCTGGACTTAGAAGTTTTGGCGCGGCGGGCGAGACCTTATATAGGGAATTGATCTTTGCAAGCGGGCAGTCCGCCTGCGAACATAGTCTTCGCAGGCGAACCGCCCGCTTGTGAAGATCGTTTTTACTATCTTTGCAGGCGGACCGTCCGCCTGCGAAGATGTAAACCCTAATCGGCGTAATAGGCTTCGCAAGCGGTCCGTCCGCCTGCGAAGATTGTTACAAAGGTGAATATATTTATTTTAAACTATTTTTTAATTTATTTTTGTAATTTGTAAATGTCTACAGTAGTGGTAATAAAAATGGTAATTGTACATACAAATATACAAATCTTAATATTATTACTTTTCAAACATTAATATGACTACTTTAAATTTTTTAAAAAAATTTCAAACAATGGTGTTCTTTTGCTTGAATGAAAATTGGAAACTTGCTTATCTGAAAAATTGGAGTCATCCTGACTGCAAAGTCCAATATAAATAATTAAGATTTAAAAACTACAGGCCTCCGGTGTAGCAAGTGTCAGCGCAGTGGGCTCCATTGCTACAGTAATACAGCATTAATGGGTGACGAATCTCTTCTTTACTATGGTTCCCCTGCCACTCAATCTGCTCTCGTGTCGGGGCACAGGTGCTCCAATTGCATATCCATCTTTGAGGTAATTGATACAGCACTCGACAACCTCTTCAGTATTATAACCCTCAACTAATGATCCCTCTGCATGTGCACGATTTCGGACGTAATCCTTCAAAACAGGGTTTTACGCTCGTATGACCACATTTGATGGAGATACAATGGGCCAAGTGCAACCATCTGTGCCACTATGTGAACAATGAGGTGCATCTCAAGTTGGACAATTCATCTCTATATGGAGACAAAAACCTCGGCCAATGATACATCCATTCCCGACTTTCCATATCTCTAAAAAAAATGAACATAAAATATTTGCACTATTAATACCAAATTTGCAGGGTTTATTGAAAAAAATCCTTCGCTATTCAAAACTAACTGAAGGTTAATTGTAAATTAATAAAAAAAAGTTTATTTCTTTTTTTTACACAGACATGCCAAATTAGTATATTAGGAAAATCTAACAAAATCTTATCATCGACATATTACAAACTAATATAATTATTTTTTTGATTGCACCAAATAAATAGACATTAAAAATTTTATTCTCTCTCATATATATCTTTGCAGGTGGGCCATATAAGCGGCGCCTGCGAAGATAGATCTTCGCAGGCGCCGCTTATATAACCCGCCTGCAAAAATCGATCTTCGCAAGCGGACCGCCCCCTCCATCCCGGGTATCGTCTTCGCCGGCGGGATTTTGACACCGAAGACCATACCCGCCTGCGAAAATTTAACCCCTACGACGTCGAAAATGAGTTTTCTAGTAGTGACAGTTATTACCGAAAATGAGTTTTCTAGTAGTGACAGTTATTATTGTTATTTTAAATGTAAAAATTTCTATGATACATATATTTGTTATTTTTTGAAATTATAGCTGATCTAACTGAAAGAAGTAGACGGTTGTTAATTAGTCCTAACTAATTATTAATTTGAATTACTGAAATAACATATACTAAATTGATAGTCAACATGGGCACAACTCCATAGTTTTTTCTAAAACATAGCAGATTAGATTTTAAAAAGAAGTTCACGTCAGTTTTAGTACTAATTAATAATTTTGAATTAAATGAATAAAGTGCTAAAGTGAGAATCCAAGATGGACACAGTTTTATATTTATTAACTAAATCTAGAGTCCTCGATACCTCTGGACATGTTTAATTAACATGAATTCTAATTATATATAGTCCTTGCATGAGCGCATGGCTGTTTCTAAACCTCGTTGATGTGGATGTATTGCATGTCAGGCATGGCCGATGGCGGAAACTGGATCGAGATGCAACGTGAGAGAAAAATAAGAAAGCTACGTGCATAGATCGGATATGCGGCAACTTTAGTGTACGTGACTGTAATCCGATCAAACACGGCTGCAGTTGGAGTGTTTGATAGGTTTTGAAAAGTGCCCACAAAGTAGAAAAAACAAAACTGGTCTGCAATGTTAAATCAAATAGGATCTACGGCTCTGATTCTAAGATCAATCTAATCAACAATCAATTATCGATAGTTAAAGTGAGAGCGCGTAGAAATTGTCCAATTAGTATGGAGATAGATAGATATGAATGTTGTTTCATATTCTGTATCATTAAATACATGTTAAAATTTTGTGTTGTCGCCAAATTAAAACAACTGACATTTTTACTCTTGGATTGTATGGAATTAATAACAAAGGAATATCATATATTACAACACTTACACTACTAAAAACCCATAATAGGTGTCGGTTATATGGTAAGAATCGACATCTATAATGTTTATAAGTGCCGGTTTCGGTTGGGCAAAGGTGCCGACAATTTGGTACCGGCTGGAAAATCGACACCCACTACTAGAGAACCGATCTTTGCTCGATCGACCAAAATAGCAAATATCTCGGATGTATAACTAACTGATGCTAACAATGATCTTTAGCACCTGTTAAAATGCCCAACGACACTTTGAAATCTTTAGTACCCGTTAGTAACACCAACCGGTACTAAAGATCATTTTTAGTACCGGTTCAAATATTGTCAAACCGTGTCAGGCCCCTCGAATCTTTAGTACCAGTTGGTGTTACCAACCTGTACTAAAGATCATGTCCTTTATATAGGTCTTCTTCCTCCTCTAGCCCAAGCTATTGCTCTAAATTTGCAAGGATGAGGAAGAGAGGTGCTGTCAAAATTTTTTGTAAAAATATTTTGGTCATATTATATAAATCAAAGGATCTAAAAGGTTAGCAACTTCAATTCTATTGATATATGGTTAGCATATTACATTTCTAGCTATATTTCTATATGTCATTCTCTCTCAAATAGGTTTATGGAAAAAGATAAGAGAGAAAAATTTTGTACAGAATTAAAATAAGGATACTTCATAAAATTAGAAACATTTGGATAAAAATGTCAAAAAAAAGGACAACAATGGAAAAATATAGAAAATGAAGATAAAAGAATAGAAAACTAAATCCATTTAAAAATCATTAAAATAGTTAGAAATAAGTAGAATCCATTAAAAATATGTTTTGAATTTAAAAAACTATTAAAAATAATTAAAATAAGGATAATACATGGAAAAATATATTTACAATTTTTTAAAAGTGATAGAATTCATATATAATTAACCATGACTCCGATTAAGTCCATTTAAAATTCGTTAAAATCATTAGAAATAAGAAGAATTCATTGAAAATGTGTACTGTCAGTTTTGAGTTTAATTATGATGTTTCAAATTATTATATGATTATTTAATTAGTTTTAGTTTCGTGGACTTTCTTTACATTTGTTTATTTGATGTTGATAAATCGGTAATGGATGTACACCGCGGACCAACGGTGGAAGGAGTTTATTGATGGCGTGTATTATTTTTGGAGTATGGGCAATGCCCATAAGTTTAAGGGTTTTATATATTGTTCATGCAAAAAGTGTAAACTAGAAGGAATATTCTACATCAAAAACTCTTCATATCCAGCCCGAGCCATTGCTACAAGTGTAAGGAGGAGCAAGAGAGGTGCTGCCAAAATTTTTAGTGAAAATATTTTGGTGATATTATATAAATCAAAGGGATCTAAAAGGTTAGCAAGTTCATCCTCTACTAATTTATGGTTAACATTTTATATTTATAGCTATGTTTCTATACATATTTTCTCAAGAAAAGTATGTGGAAAAGGATGAGAGAGAAAAATTATTTAGGAAATATTAGGAAACTTTATAAAATTAGAAACATTTGAGTAAAAATGTTAAAGAAAAGATAACAAAGAAAAATATAAAAAATAAAGGCAAAGGAATAGAAAATTAAGTCCATTTAAAAATAATTAAAATAGTTAGTAATAAGTAGAATGCATGTTTAGAGCTTCAAATTTTTTTTAAAAATAATTAAAATAAGGATAATATATGGAAAAATATATTTACAAATTTGTGAAACTCATAGACTTTATAATCCACATAAAACTTGTTATAATCGTTAGAAATAAGAAAAATAAATTAAAAATGTGTATCGTGAGTTTTTAGTTTAATCATGATATTTTGAATTATTTTACGATTATTTAAGTAGTTTCACTTTTGTCAACTTCCTTTACATTTGTTATCTTCCGATGTAGATGAATCGACAATGGATGTACACCGCGGACCGACGGTTAAAGGAGTTTATTGATGGCGTGAATTATTTTTTGAGTGTGGCCAATGCCCACAAGCCTAAGGGTTTTATATGTTGTCCATGCAAAAAGTGTAAAACCAGAATGAGTATTCTACATCAAAAACTCTTCATATCCACTTGTTACAGTCGGGATTCATGCCAAGCTATAATTGCTGGATCTCGCACGGAGAGTCAGGGGTTGCAATGAAAGAAAATGAAGAAGACGACAACATTCCGGACAGGGCTCAGTACGATGGATTGCAGAAAATACAACAGGCAAGGTAGACAGAGCTTTTGAAGAAAACAACGGTGTGGATGATCTTGGTCAAATGTTGTGCGACGTAAAGAAGGACTACGAAAGTGAAAAGGAGGTCCAGAAATTGGAGCGGATGTTAGCGGACCACAAAACGTCCTTGTGCCTAGGTTGCGAACAGGGGCAAAAAAGTTGGGTACCACACTGGAATTCTCGCGATGGAAGGCAAAAAAATGGTGTGACTGACAAGGCATTTGGCGAGTTATTGAAACTCGTAAAGAATATTCTTCCCAAGGGAAACAAATTGCTGAAAACAACGTACAAAGCTAAGAAAGTACTCTGCCCTCTAGAACTGGAAGTTCAGAAGATACACGCATGTCCAAACAATTGTATCCTATATCGCGGTGAGGAGAACCTAGAAGCATGCCGGGTCTGTAAGGCACTACGATACAAGATTAGACGAGATGATCTAGGTGATGTTGACGGTTAGCCTTCGATGAAAAGAGTTCCAGCTAAGGTGATGTGATATTTCCCTATAATACCACGGCTGAGACATTTGTTTAGGAACAAAGCGCATGCTAGAATGATGTGCTGGCACGAAACGTAAACAAGATAAGATGCTGAGACACCTCGCTGATGGGTCGCAGTAGCGAAACATTGACAGAACATTTTAAGACTTTGGAAAGGATGCACGGAACTTAAGGTTCGGTTTAAGTACGGATGACATGAATCCATTTGAAGAGATAAGCAGCGGTCATAGCACTTGGCCTGTGACCATGTGTATCTACAATCTCCCCCCTTGGTTATGCATGAAGCGAAAGTACATTATGATGCCGATTATTTTTCAAGGCCCAAAGCAACCTGGTAATGACATTGAAGTGTACTTAAGACCATTGGTTGAAGTAAGGTGTCCTTGTGTGGGATAAGGACAAACAGGAGCAATTTAACCTACGAGCGTTGTTGTTCGTAACCATTAAATATTGGCCTGCACTTAGCAACCTGTCCGGACAATCAAACAAGGGGTATAAGGCTTGCACGCACTGTTTGGATGATACTGCCAGTACGTATTTGAAGCATTGTAGGAAGGTTGTGTACATGGGTCATCGTCGATTTTTTGTTGCAAGCCACCTTGTACGAAAGATAGACAAACATTTTGAAGAGAAAGCAGACTACCGTACAAAGCCTAAACATCATAAAGAAAAGACCATGTTTGATATGGTCAAAGATCTGAAAGTAGTATTTGGAAAGGGACCTGACAGTCAACCTATAACAAGTAAAGATGGTCACGCGGCGATGTGGAAGAAGAAGTCTATTTTTTGGGAGTTACCCTATTGGGAAGTCTTAGACGTTCGCCACACAATCGACGTGATACACCTAACTAAGAACCTTTGCATCAATCTGATAGGATTCCTTGGTGTATATGGGAAGTCAAAAGATACACTTGAAGCACGTAATGATCTGAAGCATATGAAACAACGGGACGACCTTCATCTCGAACTAGAGGAGAAAGGAAGCCATTATTTGAGTCCAGCCAGCTACACTTTGAGCAAGACAGAGAAGGAAAATATATTCGAATGCTTGGACAACATCAAGGTACCGTCTGAATACTCCTCAAATATAAAGGGAATAATTGGCATGAAAGAGAAGAAGTTTACAAACCTAATGTCTCATGATTGCCATGTGTGTTGATGACACAGCTGCTACCTGTTATAATTCGGGTATCCTTCCTGATAATGTCCAGATAACAATAACAAAGTTATATGCTTTCCTGAACGCAATTTCGCAGAAGATCATCGATTCATACAGATTAACAGCCGTATAAAATGACATGGTACAATGTCTTGTCAGTTTTGAGATGATCTTTCCACCATCCTTCTTCAATATAATGACGCACCTTCTATGTCACCTTGTCACATAGATTGGTATTCTTGATCATGTGTACCTACACAACATGTTCCTTTTCGAGAGGTACATGAACATTCTAAAGAAGTACGTTCGTAACTGTTCTCGTCCGGAAGCAAGAATCGCCAAGGGGTATGGAATAGAGGAGGTCATTGAGTTCTGCATAGAATTTATTGAATACTTTCATCCTATCGGGGTCCTCGAATCAAGCCACAAGGGGAGGCTACGGGAAAAGGAGACTCTTGGAAGGAAATCAATAATGACTACAGACAATGATTTATTCCGTGATGCACATTTCACAGTTTTGCAACAATCTTCATTGGTGGCTCCTTACATCGAGGAGCACTTGGCGATTGTTCGCTCCAAAAACATCGGTAAGTCCGATGCTTGGATCACACGCCATCACATTGATTCTTTTCCCGCTTGGTTGCGACAACATTTGATGGGTAATGAGACGATTAACCATCAACTAGCCTTCTTGACGAGGGGACCATCTTACTCAATCTCGACATTCCAAGAATATGAGATCAATGGGTATACATTTTACATAAGAGTTCATGACAAAAAGAGCACGAACCAGAACAGTGCTGTTCGTATCGATACCATGAGATACGATGGGACAGCTAGCACATATTACGGTGCCATCGACAAGATATGAGAACTCGACTATGGACCTCTGAAGGTCCCTTTGTTTCGGTGCCAATGGGTTAGGCTAACTGGTGGAGGCGTAGTGATTGATAATTGTGGGATGACACCAGTTGAACTTAACAAGCTTGGATACTCAGACGAACCATTCGTCCTAGCTAATGATGTAACGCAAGTTTTCTACGTGAAGGACATGTGTAGCAAACAAAAGAAGAGGAAAGGGCCTGATGAGCCAAAGCGCCATGTGGTTCTCCTAGAAAAAAGAAAAATCGTCGGAGTCGAGGATACGACTGATGAAGATTACGATCAGTTTGACGGGCAACCTCCGTTCACTGTGACGGTTGACCCGAGCATCCTCCTATCAAATGAGGACACCTCTTACTTATGCAACGATCATAGCAAAGGTCCCTCATTGTTAGGAGAAAGTACGTGAGGTCTACCATCACGTTGTAAATTATTATTAATGTATTGAAGGTCCCTCTGTCTCAATTGATTTTTAATATATTCTCCTTATATTTATAATTTTTTATTTATCATAGCTAGTTTTACGGTTGATTATATATGTTTTTTAAAAAATTATTATAATTTTTAACTTTTTAATGTATTTTACTTATTTTTATATTTTTTATTTTTACTGGACTTAATCGGGCCATGGTTAATTATGTACGATTTTAAAATTTTATTATAATTTTTGACCTATTTTTAATGGAATTAATTGGGCCACCGTTAATTACTAAATTTCTAAACCTATTTTTAATGCACTCAATTGTGCCATGGTTAAGTTCTTTTCGTTACTTTTTAGTCCCGGTTTTTATCCATAGCCAGAAAAAAAATTGGATATAGCTGAAAATATCTTTAGCCCCGATTGGTAGAAACAACCAGGACCAAAGATATGGGTATATATATGTGCGGTTTCGTCTTCTCAGCCGCATCGATCAGGACTTAGCGTTTTTCATCTCTCTCGCTAGCTCTCGCCAATGTTGTCGTCATCATCGCCGTCACCGTCGTCGCCCGGACTCCGACGCCGTTATAGCCACCACCGGAAACGTCGTCCTCCTCTGTCGTCACCACCGCCACGGAGGACAGTCGGAGCCCTAATCTGCGCCACCTCCGCCAACTGCCGCCGGCCCGCTGCCACCGGCCTCATGGACGAGCCAGTGCAAGGTGGACCAAGTCCACTGTGCGTTGGCATGCCTTGGGGTAGGCTGACAGGCTGGGCCCACCTGTCAGTCCCTCCCCGATTTTTGAAAAATCAAAAAAAATTAAATTTAAGAAATACATTGCAAACTTAAAAAAATTATAAATTAAAAGTAATACATTACACAATAAAAATAATACATTAAAAATTAAAGTATAGATAGTACGTGATAGATCTATTTATAATGTTTAGAATCTTATAAAATTAATATTTACATAATTCCTTTTAAAAATCATTTAAATAGTTAGAAAATAAGGAGAACACACTAAAAATATGTTTAGAATTTTAAAAAACTTCTACAAATAATTAAAACATAGATAATTTTTGAAAAATATATTTACAACTTGTGTTATGTTTTAATTGGTCAATGCAAATGTTGTAATTACCTAACGATTGTTTTGTTGTCAGGGTTGGATGCGGGCGACTCTCAAGTTGAACACGCTAAGGCAAATTATGTGAACAAATTCGATATGATGTGTTAATTCTCCGTAGTTCTTAAGTAAGTGAATTTTAGAAGTTTTTCTTAGTTGCCGACAATGTGGATATATATAACAATATACATGTAGGTTGAATATTTCTTAAGTAAGTGAATTTTAGAAGTTCTTCGTAGTTGTTGACAATATGGATATATGTAACAATATACCATGCACCCTTTGTAGTAATTTACATTTTCTGTATTATTTAATGTTACAAACAAATGACAGATCGCGATGACGAACAGGTCCTCTTGGACGAGATCAATGAGGGTAGCAACCAGTACTGAGCGGACAAGGAGGGGAAAAAGACCTCAACCAGTACTTGAATGAGGAGGGGAACGAGGAGAGGAACGTGGAAGGAAACAAGGATGAGCAACAGGCCAGCCAATAGAGCATTGGTACGAAGAGGGCACGTGGACAATAAGGTGTCATGAGGAAGGTGGAGGGGAGACACATCATAACTGAAGTGAACACAGATGGTGAACTAGTTACCCCCATTGATGCAGCAAGGAAGTTTGTGTCACACAGCGGTTGGGTCGTGAGGGATCACGTGCTCATCAGTGTACAGAACTGACGCCAAGCAAGGTCACGCGGGGATGTGGAAGAAACATATCTCCCAAATACAGAGAAGGACATGTTGTGGACCACCATGCTCGAAACCTTCACGATCCCTGAGGCAGATCAGGCCAAAGTGAAGGCTTAGACTCTGAAAAAGATGGACCAACAATTCCAGGGCTACAAGAAAGATTTGTACAACAAATATATCCTTAAGAATCTGACATTGGACTTTAACACATTCCCCAAACTGAAGGATCATTGGGATGCATTTGTGGCCTACAAGACAGAGGAGCAAGGGCAAGCCAAGATAGTGAAGAACAAAGCCAATGCCTCCAAGAAGAAGTACTTTCATCGGCTAGGGTCGAGCAGCTACAAGAAGGCAGTGCCTAAGTGGCAGAAAATGGAGGATGCTTGAGCTGAAAGAGGTATCGTTCCGGCCACACTTGATTGGCCTAAACGATCAAAAAATTGGTACTACACTCATGGGGGTACACTGAATGCTACTAATGGCTCCCTGATCTTTGGCGATGACATACACCAAGCAACTCACCGTCTCATCAATGCCCTAGAGGCCTCTGCTGCAGGAAGATTCTATCCGGACAGAGAGAAGGATGAGCTTACGCTTGCACTACAGAATCCGGAGCACATAGGACGAACGCGCGGAAAAGGCGTGGTTGCATGAAAGTATGGGTTTAAAGATGACATCCACACGTACCAAGTCGCATGAGAAGCAAGAGAGATCAGGATGTGAAGTTGACTGATCTTGAAATAAAGGTCGCGAGCTATGACCAAAGATTGTAGGAGGAGTTGGCAAGATAGGTGGATATACGATTAAGTGAGAGGAGCCAGCAGACCCAACCGCCTGTTCCTCCCGTCATGGTTAGCCCCTCAGGAAATAGAAGTAGTTGCGCTTCTACATGGCAAGTTAGAGATCAGACCAATGAAGCTGCAGTAGGGCCAGCTAACGACGAACCACCATGCACCGTGGATGAAATCACGCAACGGACACCATATGAGCTGGATATTCCCTTCAAGAACCTATCAATCAAGGTATGCTCGTAGTTTGCACATCCACATTTGAAGACTTCAAAAATTGGTCCATATGTTACTAACTAACCTCGTTTCTCGTGAAGGTGGCGAAGGGCAAGGACATACAAGTCCAGCGAGACGCGATGTACCACTGTAGACTGATTCCACCTCGATACTCAAAGGTCAATGTGAAGTAGGTCTGCCCAAGATTTGATGATCTCGAGCTGGACATCCCCGGAGAAGATGGGGAGATGAAACTAGAAGAGACAATCTACGCCATCATACTATGGTGCAAGCGCTACATCGTGCTTCCCGAGCGAGCAACGACATCTGTTCCTACATCTCCACCACCACAGCCTGACAATCCTTGGTCTCTACCGTCTCTACCGTCTTCTCCGTAACCTCGGTCTCCAGCGGCACATCCTTCTCTACCGCAACCTCGGTCTCCTCCGTCTTCACCGTCGCAATGGTCTTGTCCACCTCGTTCTGCGCTGTCAAAGTCCACACAAACGAAGAAGCCAAGACTTGACTAGCCAAAGAAAGCCGATCTCAAGAAAAGACCGTACGATAGGACTGACGACGAAGTGAAAAGGAAAGTGAAGAAGCACTTCAAGCCGCGGAGTCCACAAAAGAAGACTCCAATGGACCTGGCAACTAAGGCCTTCTTTCAGAAGATGAGCAAACCCACGAGAAAGACCTTAGTATCATACTACGACCGCACAATTCGCAAGTCTTATGGGAAGAGTACAAGAAAGACAAAGGCTGTCCCCTAGCTTGAAATGAAAGAAAAACAAGCGGTTTCCCCGATGCCATCGAACCTTGACATTAATTTACAAGAATTTATGGCAGATACAAATCTTAGCAAGAAGCAATTGCTGGGGATAGCCCCTATCAAGAACGCCATAGAAAAAGATCTAAAACACCCATACGCAATCGACGCACCACTTGTCAAGCCAGAGCTGGTCAAGAACCTACCTACACAGATGTACCGATTCCATCAATGGTACATGGATCAATCAGCTCATGACAGGATTACATTCGCTGCAAGGATTAAAGATGAAGATTTCTTCCGTGGGATATACGATATGTGGATCAACTTCAAGGATGTGTACAACATATACCAACATGACGCCCTTGACGTCTCTCTTCTCGCTTGTTGGGTTCTGTAAGTGTCATTTAATTTTAGTTCGTTCATTATCCTGTCGAATGTAACATCAAAGATTTAACTTTTTTTTTCACTGTAGAATGAAGATTCAAAATTGCCGTAGACATGGATACTTCAAGTGTGGTTTCATGGACCCCTACATAATCAACGAGAAGACTGTAGATGACTGGCCAGACGAAATCGAGCAAAACATTTATAAATTCCTAGTGCAGCAACATTTTAAGCAGTTCATACTCTTGTCTTACAACACAAAGTGAGTTTTTACCGTCTCTTGTACCAATTTATTTATCGTATTCATAAAATAATACATACATCACATTTCACGCAAATTGTAGATTACACTGGGTTCTTTTTGTCATAGACATGTCTAACAGCAAGATTCATGTCATGGACTCTATGCGGAAATCAATGGATACTTTCAACAAAATCTTTGACATACTTAACAGGTAATGTCACTAGTAATGTCATTATGATTGCTGCTATTGCTACTATGTAGATCAAAGCATTTGCAACTGCAGGGCATGGGCAAAATTTCGTACTAACGTCCGTGGGGAATTCAAGGAAGAACTGACTATGAGGATGGACTTTCTGGTACTAACATGGTCCAAAATTATATATCTCATTTATTCTATAATAAAAATATTTCATAAGTTCATTTCTCCTTTATTGTTTACGACAAGAACAGGGGACTAACTTGTGCGGCTACTATGTTTGTGATTTTATTCACTGCGTAGCACAAGACATTAACAATGATAACAATATCGAAGTACGTAAACACCATTCTAGAATTATTTATTGATTTAATATATTCATATCTCATTTTTTTTGAAAACGACAGTTTTTTTTTTGTATAAAGGACCAACTCCCTCCAATGGATTACATAAAGGTTGTTCAAGAACAACTAATGAGACTTATTATGGACGAGATTGTTAATCCGTCAGGAAAATTTCATGATAATGGAGAACCTATTCCTCGTCACGAACAGTTCACCTCTTAGCTTTTGTAATATATGATAGAACATTAAAAATTAACAACGACTGTACATATATCAAAAATGTATTTAATTCCTATTGTACACAAGTAATATATACCAGTAATTATATATGTGATGCTATATACAAATATATATTAATCATATGTGTATGTATTTACTTATATTTATATATATATAAAGACATATATATACATGTATATATATATACTTATTTATATATACATATATATGTATTTGAAATTATATATACATGTATATATTATACATATATATATATATATATATAGTTATACATATGTATGCATATATATAAAAAAATAAAAAAACATCTTTACTGCC
Organism: Oryza officinalis; assembly: GCA_008326285.1. NCBI lineage: Eukaryota > Viridiplantae > Streptophyta > Magnoliopsida > Poales > Poaceae > Oryza > Oryza officinalis. The sequence continues at coordinate 13,994,598 of BDMV01000008.1, forward strand.
AGTTGGTAACACTAACCGATACTAAAGATGGTAGCACCAGCTACGTGGCGCTATCATTTTTAGTCTTGGTTGTAATAATCAGGATTAAAAATACTTATCTTTAGTTTTGAATTGTGCGTTCTAGTTGCACAATCGGGACTAAAGAGGCTATCCCCAGTAGTGACCTATGGTCAGTTCTCAACCAACATCTATGACGGTTCCTGCAGTAGTTTTAGTGGTACTCAAGTCTTACTCAAGAAACATGCATTATATTTCTTCATCAAAAGCATATAAAGCGATGTTTAAACATGCAATAACCAAGGATGCATATGCCTTAGCAAGACTGCATTGGAATTGTTTATATAGTTAACTGGAATCTTGGTCCACCAAAGAGACGAAAAGAAAGGTTTCACTCTTGCCATTATTTTTGGCCGAATTAACTAACACTTTTTCTTAACCACGAAGGAAGTACTTCATAATCAACCATTTTCTTTCGGCTCACAACTATATATATATGCACGTGAATCAGATTATCAGACTTTCGGTTCAGTATTTGTTCAAACACAAACAGAAAAAAATGCTTCGTTATATTCTCCTTGGAGGCGAGAGGTAGAGATATTTGCAAGGACTAGTAAAACATTCTTCCTCTTGAAACTAGCTACACTACACCAGAACCCTACATCTGTGACGGCATACCAGTGACGGGCCTATGGATTGGTCACAGATGACCGTCACCTTTGACGGGTCCTTATGTTTGCCGTCATCGGTGAGACATCCGGCTGCGGCCCGTCACAGGTATGACCTCACCTGTGACGGCTTGGAACCGTAAGCCGTCACTGAGATACCAGTGACGGCTTCTAACTACCTAGCCATCACAGGTATCACCCCACCTGTGACGGCCAGAGAGTTAAAACCCGTCAAAGGTAATTGGCCGACATCTTTGACGGGCTATATTTATTTAACCCGTTTGAGGTGAGTTGGATCTCTATAAATACTATCTAACTGCCAACTGCTTTCCATCCCGACCAGTGCACTGTTCACAATTCGGTTGGGAGGGTAAGGGGGGCGAATTTGTGTTGAAATTAAAGGTAAGAAATACATTATTCTCCCTTCATTCCCAATTGATCATCATATAGTTTTTTTCCTATGTCGTTGATTGCAGATGAATCGTAGTTGGATGTACCATGTTCATCGTTCGTCTAAAGAGTATAGGGAGGGGGTCACTGAATTCGTCACATTTGCGGACAATGACAGAAAAAGCAGGATGGCCATGCACATATTGTGTCCATGTAACGACTGTAAGAATGAACAGATGTTCCATGATAGTTCAGATGTGCATTCTCATTTGATAAGGAGAGGTTTCATGGAGAAATATACATGTTGGAGCAAGCATGGAGAGCAAGAGGCACCTGATGTCGCAGTTGAAGACGGCCCGGATCAGGATGTAGTGAACGCCGCTGCAACTCGAGAAGGCATGTTTGTACCTTCTCCGTTAGGCGGAGAGACCATAGATTTGGATACTCAAAGTTTGTCTGAAATGTTGCATGACGTTGAAGACGCAGATGACAACGACAGAGATTTTGAGAAGTTCAGTAAGTTGGTGGAAGAATGTCATATGCCTTTGTATGATGGATGTAAGTCGAAGCACAGCAAATTGTCATGCGTGTTGGAACTCATGAAGCTTAAGGCAAGTAATGGTTGGTCCGACAAGAGTTTTACAGAACTTCTTGAGCTGTTAAAGGACCTGTTGCCAGAGGGGAACAAATTACCGCATACGACATATGAAGCAAAGCAAGTCTTATGTCCGTTGGGCCTGGAGGTGAGAAGAATTCATGCTTGTCGAAACGACTGCATTTTGTATTACAAGCAATACGCTGACTTCGATGTTTGCCCTGTCTGTGGGGCTTCTAGATACAAACGAACAATAAGTGAAGGTGAAGGAAATAAGTCAAAGAGGGGAGGCCCCGCAAAGGTGGTGTGGTATCTCCCAATTGCGGAACGCATGAAAAGAATTTTTGCGAATCCAGAACAAGCTAAGCTAGTGCGTTGGCATGCCGAAGAACGGAAAGTCGATAGTAAGCTTAGGCACCCGGCAGATTCAGTACAGTGGTGGACAATCGATAGGATTTACCGCGAATTGTCAAATGACCCAAGAAACATGCGTTTTGCCATGTGTACGGACGGCATTAATCCATTTGGTGATTTGAGCAGTCGTCATAGTACATGGCCAGTTCTTCTTGTGAACTATAACCTTCCTCCCTGGTTGTGCTTCAAAAGAAAGTACATTATGCTTGCCATGCTAATTCAAGGACCGAGACAACCTGGCAATGATATCGATGTGTTCCTTGAACCGATAATCGATGACTTTGAGAGGCTGTGGAATGAGGGTACACGAACATGGGATGCATATGCACGAGAGTATTTCAACCTCCATGCGATGTTGTTTTGTACCATCAACGATTATCCGGCCCTTGGCAACCTTTCTGGCCAAACTGTCAAAGGGAGATGGGCATGTTCGAAGTGTATGGAGGAAACAAGGAGCAAATGGTTGAAGCATTCACGCAAGATGGTCTACATGGGTCACAGGAGATTTCTCCCAAGGTATCACCCTTATAGGAATATGACAAAGAATTTCAATGGACACAGAGATACAGCTAGCCCCCCGACAGAGCTAACAGGGACAGAGGTGCACAACTTAGTGATGGGAATAACCAACGAGTTTGGAAAAATGAGGAAAGATGGAAAGACAAAAGAGAAAAGCATGTGGAAAAAGAAGTCAATATTTTGGAGACTACCATACTGGAAGGATCTTGAGGTTCGTCACTGCATAGATTTGATGCATATTGAGAAGAATGTATGCGAGAGTTTAATGGGATTACTGCTTAACCCTGGTAGTACAAAGGATGGTCTCAACGCCTGGCGAGATCTGGAAGACATGGGTGTTCGTTCAGAGCTACATCCCATAACCACGGAGTCGGGCAGTGTGTACCTTCCTCCAGCCTGCTACACTCTCTCGAAAGATGAGAAGATGGATTTGCTAACATGTCTGAGTGGTATAAAGGTTCCATCTGGGTACTCATCAAGAATTAGTAAGTTCGTTTCAGTGGAAGACCTTAAATTGATAGGGATGAAGTCGCACGATTGCCACGTCCTTATCACACAGCTGTTGCCTGTTGCAATAAGGAATATTTTGCCTCCTAAGGTGCGACACACGATAATGCGATTGTGCTCCTTCTTCCATGCAATTGGCCAGAAGATCATTGATCCCGAGGGACTAGATGAACTACAGGCAGAAATTGTGAGAACCATATGTCATCTTGAGATGTACTTTCCTCCTACTTTCTTTGATATAATGGAACATCTTCCCGTGCACCTTGTTAGACAAACAAAGTGCTGTGGTCCTGCTTTCATGACGCAGATGTATCCTTGCGAAAGGTACATGGGGATCCTGAAGGGTTTCGTACGGAACCGATCCCACCCCGAGGGGAGCATCATTGAGAGTTACACCACCGAAGAGGTCATCGAGTTTTGTGTTGCCTATATGTCAGAAACCTCTTCAGTTGGATTACCACGATCTCATCACGAAGGAAGGCTTGATGGTGTGGGCACTGTTGGAAGGAAAATTGTAAGGATGGATCGTAAGGTGTATGATAAAGCTCATTTCACGGTACTCCAGCATATGACTGAGGTAGTGCCGTACTTTGATGAACACCTACGATTTCTCCGACAGGACAACCCAGGGCGATCAGAGAGTTGGGTCAGAAAAAAGCACATGTCTTCTTTCAACGAGTGGTTCAAGAACCGAATTGCCAACATGCCGAACTTGTCAAGTGAAACACTGCAGTGGTTGTCATAGGGTCATGAATGGAGTGCTACCACCTGGCAAGGATATGACATAAATGGGTACACCTTTCACACGATCAAGTAAGACAACAAATGCACAGTTCAGAACAATTGGTTACGCATTGAGGCCGCTAGCGACGGTGGTCGGCGTGATCAGTACTATGGCAGAGTTGAGCAAATATTGGAGCTGGATTACTTGAAGTTCAAAGTCCCATTGTTTCGTTGTCGATGGGTCGATCTTCGTAATGTAAAAGTTGATAATGAAGGTTTCACCATTGTCAATCTGGCTAAAAACGCGTACAAGGATGAACCGTTCGTTCTCGCCAAACAAGTTGTTCAAGTATTCTACATAATTGACCCGTGTAACAAGAAACTGCATGTAGTTCGTGAAGGGAAAAGGAGAATAGTTGGATTGGACAACATTTCAGACGAAGATGATTACAACCAGCATGTGCACGGCATAGGTCAGGAAATACCTATAGAATTGGAGGAAGAAGAAGATGAGGTTCAACATGCACGCGTCGACCACGAGGAAGGATTATTTTTGTAATTTATGTCCATTTTGTCTAGTATATGTATGACTCTAATATGTTTGCAATGATCATTAGTGCATTGCTTACGAAATAGTTCATGTAAGTCAAATGAAATATTAAGCACAATAACTACTATAAGTGAAATAAAATAATTAAGTAAAATAAAATAATGAGGTAAGTAAAATATGGTGAAGAAATACTTGAGTTAAAAGGTCAAATCCAGTCAACCTCATTAATGACGGGTCGTAACCTGTGACGGCCGTTTAATTGGAGCCCGTCACAGGTGTCATAACCTGTGACGGCCTTTTAGTTGGAGGCCGTCACAGGTGTCACCACCTGTGACGGCCGTTTAGTTGGAGCCCGTCACAGGTGTCATAACCTGTGACGGCCTTTTAGTTGGAGCCCGTTACAGGTGTCACTACCTGTGACGGCCGTTTAGTTGGAGCCCGTCATAGGTGTTGTTGACTAGGGTAACATTGGTGTCTTTTCCAGATCCAGATCCACTTTACACACCACAGTACACCGCCACCGAACTCGTCCTCCACGCCACCACCGAACTCCTCCACTGCCCTCACCCTCCTCCACCGCCGCCGCCGAACTCCTCCACCGTCGCCGCCGAACTCGTCCTCCACTGCCCTCGCCCTCCTCCACCGCCGCCGCCAAACTCCTCCACCGTCGCCGCCGAACTCGTCCTCCATCGTCGCCGCCGAACTCGTCCTCCACCGCCGCCGCCGAACAAGCCCTCCATCGCCCTCACCCTCCTCCACCGCAGTCCATTCGTCCTCCGTTGCCGCCGCCGTCGTCCTCCGTTGCCATCCTCCACTCGTCCTCCGTTGCCGCCGCCGCCGAACTCGTCCTCCGTTGCCGACGCCGCTCCACGCACAAGCGCTGCGACCCCAATCGCCACTCCAAGCCCTAAGCTGCTACGCCGCGATCCGCCGTTGCTGCAGCAAGTACAAGGTATATTGGCGCTGGCTTTACCCACCCTTCTTCCACCTCAATCATTGTAGAATTTGAGAAATTTGCTTGAATGGAATCTCAGCTAATCATAGTGTCCTCTTTGGTGATTTATGGTTTGTGTTCATTGCTTGGATCCTGAGATTCACAACAGAATTTGGGTCCTATGTGCAGAACTGAACTTCTGAAATATAACTACTGAGTTGCCTCTTCTAGTTAGCTAGTTGATTAATGATACATTATTACTTAAATCAATCATGTAGATGTATGAATATTATATGCATGGCTCTTTACTTCTCCCTCCATTGTCAAATTATTTGTCGTTTTTTATGACATGCGTATTTTGCGTTGCCCTGTTGTGCCGTTCATTTGGATGGACTTAAATGGCCAGTGATGAATAAGAACATATTATCTACACTTGTTCATTTTTAGGTTTCATTGTTGGTTGTCTTATGCATAAGAATAGACTATCTACACTTGTCCTTTTTCTCGATGCTTAAGAACAGACTATCTACACTTGTTCTTTTTTATGCATAAGAACATATTATGTACACTTGTTTTTTTGGGACACTTGCTTTTCCTACTGCTAGCTGATTCCCTCTGTTTTTTTGTCCTTGATGCAAATGATAGTAATTGATGCATAATGCTTGAACAGAACTGAGGCCATATCTTAATACTTTCATAGTGGATCTGAAATCTCATAAGAACAGACTATCTACACTTGTTCTTTTATATGCATAAGAACATATTATGTACACTTATTTTTTTGGGACACTTGCTTTTCCTACTGTCAAGTGATTCCCTCTGTTTTTTTGTCCTTGATGCAAATGATAGTAATTGATGCATAATGCTTGAACAGAACTAAGGCCATATCTTAATACTTTCATAGTGGATCTGAAATCTCATAAGAACAGACTATCTACACTTGTTCTTTTATATGCATAAGAACATATTATGTACACTTGTTTTTTTGGGACATTTGCTTTTGCTACTGCTAGCTGATTCCCTCTGTTTTTTTTGTCCTTGATGCAAATGATAGTAATTGATGCATAATGCTTGAATAGAACTGAGGTCATATCTTAATACTTTCATAGTGGATCTGAAATCTCGTTTGAAATTTATAAGCGTATTCAAACTATAAGTCGATGACAACGCCCGGCGCATCCCCGTCCTCAACGACGCCTGCGAGGATACAGGTAGAAGCAGACCCAGCCACGGTTTCCGCAGGTCATCCGTCGACGACGGCAGCCGAAGAACCCGAACCTCGTGGTAATTTATAGGATAACTTTTCAATACATGACAACAAAATTTGTACCTATCACCCCTTAGCAAATGCTCCTTCTGTCTTAGCTGCAGAAGTGCCTCAAGAACAACAACCGTCGCCTTCGACCGGGACAAGTGCATCTAGGTCAAGTAGAAATCCCCGGACACAAAATAGATGGCCGACCACAGTGCAGGTTATAAGAGAGGTTGACGCATGTGGTAGGCCCACGGCGCCGAGGACTGTCATAGGAAGATGGTCTAACTGCTGCGGGCTGGCAGCACGTGAGAATTTCGGCATCCTCCACAAAAATATCGGAAGGGTCCCAGAAGCTGAGATGGAGCGAGCTTGGACGGCTATGGAGAAATGGTTCACATTTCCGGATGAAGCAAAGGAAAGGCTTAAGCGGAAGGCATTTCATAAGATGGGCAAAGCATGGAAGAATTGGAAGTGGAAACTCTTCACGGAGTATGTCATCCCACCTGGCAATCGTACTCCGTTCGTTGAGTACCCTCAAATAACGGAGACGGTGTGGGAGCAATTTTGCGAGATGAAGAACAGCGAAGATTTTAGGCAGTCAAGCGAGGCACATCGCCTACTGCAAAAGCGGAATGAGCACCCGCATCGACTGGGCACGGCTGGGTACATCGGCAAGGAGCAAATATGGGCCCAGGATGATGCAGCCGCTGCAGCAGCGAATGTCCCTGCCCCATTCGCCGACATCCCTGAACGAAGAGCTCGCAACTGGGCGAGGGCTAGGGGTAAGGTCAACCCTGACGGCTCCATCACATTTGACAATCAAAGTGACGCCAACGTCTATCAGGAGCTGGTGAGTTCGCTAATTAACCTCATTAATGTCCGTTCATATTAAGCAAAAGATTTGTAACAAGAATCCTGTTTTTTATAGTTAGGGTTGGTTGCCGAACAAGCTTCGCAGAGCGAGGTCGAGTCCGCGCCGAAGAGACGCGAAGATGACATCCTCACGAAGGCGCTCGAAACCAAAGAACATCCTAGCCGGACTCGGGGAATTGGCGTTGATGTGCCCTGGAAGCATGGCCTGCCCCAGTACAGCTCCCAATACAGGAAACGGAAAGTCTCCAAGGAAGAGAAGGATGCTCGTTTGAAGGCCGAGCTTAAGTTGGAGGTCATTCAAGAACTCCAAGCAGACATGGACGCCAGGGTGGAAGAAAGGGTTCAGAAGGTCCTCGCCGAGATGAATATACGTCGAGCCGCAACACAAGTTGTCCATCCAACTCCTCCTGCACAACACGAAGCGAGTCTGTCACAACACAAGAGTAGCTGTGCATCCACAGAAATGCCGGCCCCTCATCTCCCTGTCACACCACTAGATGCGGTGGACAACATAGAGGTAATCGATTATATCCGATCCATATCTACTCAAATACCTTTACATGTTCCAATATTAAATTGATACTTTAAAAATGCAGAACGTAGAGCAGTGTGTCCTAGTGGTGAGGGTCCACCCAACTTTCGCGGCCGAAGTCGCTGAGGGCATGGCTTTCAATCCCTCGGACACAGAAAAGGTGCACGGCATAAACCTACGTCATGGGTATGCCAAGGTGTCCATAGATTCAGTCAAGGACAACTGGTCAGCCTTTCCGCTGCCTGTGCCCCCTAATGATGAAATCACGACTTTGGGCGATGCGTGCAAGACGTACATACAATGGCCCAAAGAAGACATAATTGTGAAGATGACTCCTCGCCCAAGTCGACCGACGGAGCGAACACCTTCAACGTCTAAGCTATCAATTGAGGCTCCCCGTGGACCGGCGTTGTCAGAACCCCATTCACCTGCCGCAGCCGATATGGATTTGACACACATAGCTCAGAACCTGCCTCCAATAAAGACCACAAGGAAGGCTGATAGCTCGCCACCCATTGTCAAGGGACAAAAACGTGAACGCGGGGGTGCTACAGGAAAAGGGAAAGTCGAGGAGTCGGCGCCGGTGAAAAAAAGGGGGAAGGCTGCAGCGTCGGCGCCGTTGACCAAAATGGGGAAGGTCGTGAAGGCCCCGGCATAATTTGAACTAGGCATGCCGTTGGTGGAGGACAATGTGTTGGCCGTGATGGGTATTGCTTGCCGAGAGCTACACAAACAGTACATAGAGCTAAGCAATGCCAAGCGGAAAATGAGGGAGTCATGCATAGTTGGACATCACGACCACCAGCCCTTCCTATCGTCGCCTGCCTATGTAACTATAGGCTTTGATGACCTCTTCGACCTATTCAGGATTCGGAAGTTAGACACAGGACTTCTGAAATGCTACTCCTTGTAAGTGCAAACCTTCCTCCTTGTGATATTAATGGACTATCGTCTAAATTAATGCTAATACGTAATTGTTTTAAGGTTGTGTTGGATCGAGGGTCGTCGCCTTGGTAATCAAGTTGGGTTCCTTGATCCATCGATGGTCAATGAGGTCAATCTGCAAAATAACTTCAATGAATTGGTTGACTACGTGAACTGGTGCTTATGGGCCCACCAAGACAAGGAGTACATCATGTGCGCGCACAATCAAGAGTAAGAAGACAATAATCATTTCGTGTATATTGTTGTTGAAGCTAAGTTTCTTATTACTAATGCTACATAACCACCGCGTAGGCGACATTGGGTTCTCCTAGTCATCGTATCTAAATGGAGTAGGGTCTACTACCTTAACTCAAGTAAGGCAAAGGATTATAATTTCACTGAAATCATCAAGGCCTTAAATATGGCTTGGGAACCATATGTGGAAAAGGGTGGTAGGTACAAGGAGGGCAAGGACCAACTTTATCATCACACCAATTTCGCATACGCACAACAGATCGGGGACCAGTGCGGTTTCCACGTGTGCCACAATATGTCGACACTTCTAAGAGAGGTCAAAAATTTCGACCCTGAGGTTGTTGCTAATGGCAAATTCAAACATTTCAATACCAAATATTAATCTTATAAACGTGCTAACTTATGTATTATTGAACAGAAAGGTAGAGCTGGCTGGAAGGTTTCACCCATCAACCCTCCTGCTATCAGAGGCGAACTATGCGCCTTCATTCTCGCCGAAATAATGAACAAGAAAGGACATTTTCACGTGTAATAGACGATTGAACTGGGCTACTTGTGATGTCGTGAACAAAACAGTTATCCAATTTTCTGTGATATAAAAATAGTTGTTTCTATGGTTCTGTAGTACGGTATGCTATGTAATTTACTTTCACTGGATGGATATGGTCACCTGTGTATATTTTCTTAGAAAAGAGATTTAAAACTGATTTGGAACATTACCTCTTTACTACTCCTTCCATTTTCAAATTATTTGTCGTTTTTTATGACATGCGTATTTTGCGTTGCCCTGTTGTGCCGTTCATTTGGATGGACTTAAATGGCCAGTGATGAATAAGAACATATTATCTACACTTGTCCATTTTTAGGTTTTATTGTTGGTTGTCTTATGCATAAGAACAAACTATCTACACTTGTCCTTTTTCTGGATGCTTAAGAACAGACTATCTACACTTGGTCTTTTTTATGCATAAGAACATATTATGTGTACTTATTTTTTTGGGACACTTGCTTCTCCTTCTGTCTTAGCTGATTCCCTCTGTTTTTTTTTGTCCTTGATGCAAATGATAGTAATTGATGCAGAATGCTTGAACAGAACAGAACTGAGGCCATAGTGGATCTGAAATCTCATGCATTTTGGGTGCTTTTGGGGGAAATGGGATGCAAATGATGAATGAATTGATGAATTGATGAATGAATTGATGAATTGATGAATGCATGTGATATTGGCGCTGGCTGGCATGTATCTGTGATCTTTCTGTTTTTCAGAGGGCATGGCTAGCAAATCCTGAGGCTAGCCAATATTTAGTATTTATTTTTTTCGGGATTTAACACATCAGTGACGGGTCATAAAAAAAAGACGTCACAGGTAACCATCCTGTGACGGATTCGTAAACCGCGGCCGTCAGAGCTGACTCTCCTGTGACGGGCCTTTACTTTCTTGCCCGTCACAGGTAGCCCAGCTGTGACGGATTCTAACTACCAGAGACTAATACCTCTGACGGCATTTTGTTTAGTTGTCCGTCAGAGATGAGACACCTGTGACGGGTTCTAACTGGTCCTAAGCTAGCGGAGACCAACACCTCTGACGGACGTCTATTTATTTGTCCGTCAGAGATGTGTGTCACCTCTGACGGCCGGCCACCCGTCAAAGGTGACAGGACTCACCAGTGACCACTGATCACTGACCAAGTCCAAATCCGTCAAAGGTGAGGGTTTGGGCCCGTCACAGATGACCTTATCCAATGTAGTGCTAGCAAATACTCACTTAACTAATTGATTAATTTGCATGCAGTAGAATTATTTACAGTATATATATATACGTGTTCCGTGGATCAAATCTTACTAAACACCATCAAATCAACTTTAAAATACGCACCTAAATTTCGGTTAAAAGATGTATATCAACTTGACATTTAATGTTGGACCGATTCCTTAAGAGCTATATGATTATGAAGAACGTGCTCTGTAAAACACGTACTAGGCGTGGATGGGAAGCATCGTCAGGCATGCAACGCAAAAGAGTGTTCTCGCAATGCTGTAAGGAAGGAACAAACTAAAGCAAAAAAAAAAGTTGAACTAAAAAAATTTCAAAGCTCACGGCATAAAACTAATAATCATGTGTTTCGAAGCAACAGTTTACTTTATTTCCTTTTATTGCGAGGGAGCATGCCTCACTAGGCGTTTAATTACAAGAAGCATAGACATTATCAGCTGACTTGTATAAAAAGACTACAAGAGATATGTTAGAATCTGTGTTAGAATTTATACCCGGGTTTTCTTATTTGTCTATTTACTATGGGCAATCATAATGTATAAAAAAAGGTAACCTTTAAAACAATGATTGCACTTGTAAAATAAGTCACATATATTATGGAAAATAACTTTAACTTATGGTGTACCTTATGCTTAAGGTCTACCACAAGCAAAAAGAAAATATTTTCTCTCTCATCCATCTCATGAATAAGAGCTCAAGCAAGTTTTTCTATCTCATGTGAAACCCCTCTTGTGGTTAAATCCTAGCCATAGCATTGTGAAAATTGCTTTAACAATGATCCATTATTCGTGAGCCCGCTCCTAAGGTCATAGTACACCATATACATTGAGCTTGCACTAAAGACACACACATGCACGACAAACGTATCATGTGCACATAAATTATTTCTTGTGCACACTTCATACACAACAACTAGCAAATATCATTGAAAATTTTAAAAAAAAATTTCATGTCCAATGGTACTATACCTATGGGCAAAGTTGTATCTTTAAATTTATTATATTTTAGCTAAAAAGACAAAATTATGACAATTTTAATAGTATAATTCTGTCAGAAATTTTTTCTACGACCAAATATAATGAATTTGCATACGGGACTTTAGAAGTACGTGTATAACATTTTCTAAAATTTTCGATGATACTTGTTAGTTGGTGTGCACAAAGTTCACATCATAAGTTTGTATACATAGGATATGTTTTTCACGTGCACACATATCATTGCACTTATTGTGTATTGTGTTACTTATATGTTCCTCGTATATTTCTCATTTTTATATATGCTAAGACTACTTGACTTGATATGTAAGCCACGTACTCTATGTATAGCTGCTAAGCTCGCAATATGTGTGATCAATTATTATCCGATCCTGCTCCTATACATAGTATACCTCAACCAGTTTTTTTAATAAAAAAATTGCACTCTGCCAATAATCGTTCTTGCAGAAATATCTTCAATATCCATCAGTCGATTAGGTCGTCTAGCACTCTGCATGGTTGACGTACCGTCAACGGTTTAAATTTCTGTAGGAACGAATCTATATGTAGGACAAAGCTGTACTGATTGAGAGTATATATGCTGATTCCTGACTAGTACATACTATTAGTTCTATTATTGAGACCACACTCGTTTATCATTCTCATTCCCGTACTGCACCTTTCGTCTTGGTTACACCTTTTCTCAAGCAACGAGCATTAATTAGCTTATGATCTTGCGTCATTACGCAGACGTAGATCATATCACATTTATCTTAAAGACGTAGATCAGCATATACAAGATTCTCTCGGCAGCTAGCGGATTCATGCCCAAATGATTCTTTGCAATCGATATACACTTCCCAATTATGACCTCTTTTTAATGTGTACAGATGATATTTATATATGTTGCACACGCAAGGCTTCTTTTTTTATAACGATCAGCGCCAGACGAAGTGATCATTCATTGAATAGAGTGGAAAAAAATCACAAGGCCAGTACATGGAAGGCAATAGCCATGAAAAGAAAAAAAAGTCCATCACTACGCACCGACAACACCTACACATAGCTAAGAAGAAGGCTAGCATCGGATCGGCGCCACTCGGCCAACAAGGACGATACAGCCGGGACTGCCTGAAACCAATTTTTAACAACCGAGCACCGAATTCAACTCTATCCACGTCTTTGGGATTGAGAAGGAGAGAGTGAGAAAGAAGAATGTATCCGCTCTCCTCCCTACAGCCCACCAACGTGGCCAACTTGCATAAGCTAAGACGTCGCCACAAGAGGACTAGACATCTAGAGAGAGCTTGCACCGGCTATCGGAGGGAGGTTTTGGCAAGGGGCCTCCTAGATGACGTCTCCAGGGAGATGAACGATGATGAGAATTGCCATCGCCATCCGTCGAGGTCTCAGGGAGATTCAAGACATAGTTTTCACCTCGCAACCCCACCAGAGGAAAGGGGACGACTCAACAACGCCCCCAAGAGGGAAGACCACACTTGAAGTGCCGTCGTTGCCGGCTCGGTAAGACCAGGCTAGGTTTTCACCTGCCGTCCGCCCCCTATCAATCCACAGTTATCGCTCCAACATCGGCCATCCTCCGTCAGCATGTGGACAATGCTGCACTGATGCCCCCCCCCCCACCGGCAAGCCTCCGCGCGCCTCCACGTGATCGACCGTGCCACCACCAGCCGCCGCAACGCCGGCCTCCCTGTCATCGCTGCGTCGACCACCCATGCCATCGGTGGGGCCAGCCTCACTGCCATTGCCCGCACCGACCTCTCAGCGCTACCCGCGTCAGCCTTCCTCAGTCGCCAACGCCACCCGCCCCGGCCTCGTGCTGCTGCTGGTGGCAGAATTCTTTTGGAGTATCAGTTCCATTCTTACCGAGATTTTATTACATTCAACGATATAAAATTAACCTGGTATAGCAAAACCATCACCATTCTGTGATGTCATTAATTATCTATACAATCTATATATATAGAAATTTAGGATTATACCATCACAAAAGAATGATTTCGTTGGAATGCCATCACTTCAAATGGGTTCGCTAAAATATCATCATAAACCGAGAGACATTCACCAAAATGTCATTTTCATTCTTTTTCGTTAATACAAATGTTTTTGCTCTATTTTAATTTTTTTCCAAAACAAAAATACCCCTGCCTCTATCGTTCTTGATGATACCTATTTATGCATTTAGTGATGATTTTAAGAACAATGGTTAGTTTTAGTTTATTTGGTATGGACAAAATTGTTTTGAATGACATGTCTTTGTGCTAATATTAATTTATATGTGGCATACAAATTGAAACCGGAGGTGAAAAACTTTTGTTGTGGAAGAAATGTTAAACTTCAATTATGTATCTCTACGCTATCCAATTTTATGTCTACATGCTGTCCAAATTTAATTAATATGATACTTGCCTACATGCTGTCCAAATTTAATTAATATGATGTTGAAATGAAAATGATAATTCGTATGCCATATATAAAATAATGAAACAAAAACATGTCATTCATAACAATTTTTTCCATGCCAAATATACAGATACCAATCATTATTCTTCAAAGCATCACTAAATGCATAAATAGGCACCATAAAAAAAATAGAGACATGAGTATTTTGGTTCAGAAAAAAAATAAAATAGAGCAAAAACATTTGTATTAACCAAATAAAACAAAAATGGCATTTTGATAAATGTCTCTCAGTTTAGGATGGTATTGTATTGAACACGTTTGAAACAATGATATATTACAGTGAAACCACTGTTTTGCGATGGTATAATCCCAAATTTCTCCAATCTATATGTATAGTTAGTCTCCACTAACAATTATAACAAGATAAAACAACACATGTAAGTAAGTCACATCATCATCCACTAGAAATTGCTATTCTAGAGTGTCTTAAATCTTATGCAAACATGACACTAGAGTATAATATTCTAGAGCTCAATATATAAGTATATCAAATTATCTTTATCACATCATTTTTATAATATTTCAACATTCATCATTTCTATAATATTTAACATATATTCATCCTTACATTCCGCATACATTCCGTAGTAAAGCGTGGGGTATCATCTATTATATCTATAAATTTTATTTCCACCGAGTACAGTTAATGCTATTTTTGAATTCTCCCATTAAGACATGTCATTTTAATTGTTTTTAGTCATTAGATGATTGATCTATGGTCCATATTATCTCTATTTTTTTCTTTGAAGTCATATCACCTTAATTTTGTCGTTCGATAATTAATCTATATTATCTCTCTGCGTTTTCTTTTTTCATTGAGTCATTTCATCCTTGTTTTGCTTTTCAATGATTAATCTATATATAATTTGAAATGTTCTAAACCCATAATCATTTGTTTATAGCTTTTTTAATAGTCAATGAAAGATGAAAATTATATTATATATATAAAACATATAAAGTTACGACGTTTAGCTATCTTATGTTATTTCTATTATTAACATATAAAATTGATCACGTGGCAACGTATAACGTTTCATCTAATTATGTGAAAAACGAGTATCACGTACGTACGTATGTATATCTGAATGGCGTGACAAAGGAAAAACGTGTTTTTGAGGTTCGTTATGATATCACTAAGAGCAAGGATATAAGGAGCCCGGTATCGGCTCTAAAGCTGATGTTATGTCCAGTGTATATAAAGGCAGGCCCTATATGCATACTCTAATATCAACAAATAAATCTTTTTGTATTTTTTTTGGGTCCGGTGTGGCGGTGTGCCCTGTATCTCCCTTCTCAGGACGTGGGACCAGGTTTCAATGTGGCCGAGCTGTGGCCTGTGGGTTGGACGAGGGCGACGAGATGCTACGTTGCGAGCTCATGGTGGAGGTCAGGATGTGGAGGGCTTTGGCTGTGGGATTGCTTGTTGGGGGTGTCAGGTGTGGTGTGGATTATGTAGAGGGCGTGTTCATTAGCAGACTGGTAGAAGTCGATGAAGTTTGTATCCCTTTGTTTCAAAATAATATCTTTCGTATTCTCTTATTTGTACTAAAATATATTTGTAGTAAAATAAGTTTAAAGTAATTTTTGTCTCGAAATTTGTAAAAGTTGGACTAAATAAAATGAGAAGCAATTGTATCGAGATTTGATGAAGTCAGGGTATTATGTTTTTTTTTTTGCTTTTTATTAGTATCTATGAGATCGATAAAAAAATAAACTTAAATTTATTTAAGGACAGTGGTAGTTCACAACTTCAGCACGCATATGCAGCAAAATTGCTCCGTTTGTTGCATGCATCTATCCATGTCCAATTGGTTGGGTTGAGGCCGCTTTCATAAGATTTTCTTGGCTGGGTTTGTTGATGACGATTGAAACCAGAAAGATCGTTAATGCAAGATTACTGAAATTACATTAGCTGTTATAAATTTGAAATTTTAGTTTATTTCATTTTCTTAAAAAACTTTTATGTATTTTTTTTAAAATAATACCGTTTAATAATTTGGAAAGTATGTCAGAATCCACGATATTTGGCGAAAGTGTTTTTTTACTCGACTCGTATTTTTTTATTTTGTGAATTTTTTTTAAAAATTTAAATATGGAGTCTCCTGTAATTTATTTTCAAAACTAGACCTTTTGACCACTCCAGTTTTGCTTGCGTGACGAAATAACATCATCACGCCTTATGGTGTGACAGTGTGATGTGGTCATGTCAGGTAGCTAAAAGATTTATATTTGAAATAAGTTTTGAGAAAGACAATTTTTAAAATCAAAAATTAAAATGTCTAAAAAAGTGAAAATTATTTATTCGGTAATGCTAGTAGAGAGTAGTTCTTCGGTTTGTTTTAGTTCGCAAACGTATCTTTTATATTGATCCATTGGTTCTAATAAATTGTAGTCTATGTTCTTTTTTATTAAAATATAGCCTATCTCAAATTTTGTTAGCATACCTTTTAAAGTACGAAACGATATATTTCATGTAATTATTAAGGTGGCTCTAAAATATCAAATATATCTATTTTTTAAACTTAAAATAATTAAAATTTAATTGATTATAAATTAATAACTTTCTCATTTATGTAACTGTACTTAATCATCTATGACAGGTTTGGCCGAGGCCTTAAGCTCTTCTTTATATGCCAACACCTCTCTCCTTTCAACCCTATGGTGCTTCCAATTTCCATTTCTCTTTTTTTTTAAAAAATTTTCTTTGCCATTTTCTCTATGAGTGACAAAAGACGAGATTACCTTCATTCTTGTGATTTCCACGGTCAATTAAGCACACAGTAGATCATTCCTCACGACTTCCAACTATAGCAGCTTTTCTGTCGGCCATAGAATAGATGGGTATCTTCTTCTTAGAAAAAAAAAACCTCATCAAACATTGGTTCATTAAATAACCGTTACTGATGAACGGAGCATCGGTGCCGGTTTGATGAACAACGATTGAACACGCTGATCGTTCGAATTTTTAAGTCCCGTCGATCTCTAGAGCCAATCGAGAAGGCCATAAGCATAAGAACACGCTGAACACGATTAACTCTTGTTTCTCTTTCGTTCTTGATCCGAATCCGACTAGTGCAATCCGTTCAACAGGGGTGGTGGCTCCCTTCCTCTCTTCCACTCTCCTCGAGGTTGGATGTGATGATGACGAGTGTTGGTGTCTAAAAACTTCAACACGTGATTCGTCAACAACAAAATTGATAAACTATACAACTGTATTTACGCTGAATATAAGTCATATTTCCTTTGTTCCAAAATAGAGCTATATTTACGTATGAAAAAACGAGTCTATTTTCGCATGCGGTTCTCTTAAGAGACCACATGCAAAAATAGATTTTCACATGCAGATCTCTTAAGTGGTCCACATGCAAAAATATCAGCTCCCACCTTCACAGTTTTTTCTCCCCTCCTCTCTCTTTTCCCTCTCAAGCACTTCAAAATTTTCACCTCCTCTCCTCTCTCTTCTTCCCCAACTTATATTATTTTACCCCTCTTCTCTCTCTTCCTCTGTGCGGCAGCGGGCGGGCAACGGCTGGCTCGGCGACAGTCGGCCCGAAACGGCTGGGCAGGAGGGCGATGGGCGGGAGGTGTGGCGGCTCCACCTCCGCCATCGCCGAGCGGGCGGGCGGCGGCGGACGGTGGATCCGACCGCCGCTCCGTCCCCCACGCACGTGGATCCGGTCGCGGCGGGGCGGATCTGGAGTGGGCGACGGTGGAGGGCTCGACTGCATGCGGCGGCTGGTGTGGCGACGATGGATCCAGCACCCCTCTCCCTCCCATTCGGGTCCGACTGCCGCTCCGCCCCCCATGCGAGCGGATCTAATGGTGGCAGGGCGGATCTGGTGCTGGCGATGACGGAAGCAGCAGCGATGACCTCGGCAGCAACGGGCTTGGCCTCCGATGGCTGGCGCCGACGAAGGAGCGGGGGACGGCGGGGCTAGGGTTTGGGTTTTTTATTTTTGGAATTTTATTTTTTTGTGATTTTTTGTTTTCGTATGTGGTTGCATCACCCGAATGAAAAAATCGTCATTTTCACATACGACTGGTCCAACCGCATGAAAAAATTATTTTTTAGCAGTGGTTGTCAAGTACTAGTATCCATTAAGAGTAATAAGAATTACAATTGATATCGTGAGAACAATGTTGACTGATTTGTTGTGAAAAAATATCATAACTCTTTGTATTTAAGCTAATTTATGTTTATATGTATGTTTCTTAAAATAGTACTCCCTCCGTCGTATATTAAAGATTGTATGATGTTTTAAAGTGTGTTCTTTACTCCCTCATCCCAACTACTTTTCTCTTGTTTGCATGTCTGCGCTTTCCAAACTAATTGATTAATTATGATACGCTAATAATTTATCCTGTTTTATGAGATAGATCAGGTTTCTCACTCTCCGTTTTATGAGGTTGGAAGCTAATTTTTTTACATGTAAAACGAAACTGCGAGTTAACACATAGTAATTAATACATAGTAATTAATTAAGTATTAACTTAAAATATTTTAAAAAATAAATTAATATATTTTTTTAAAATAATTATTTTAAAAAATAGTTTGAAAAAATGTCACTCGCTTACCTGCTCTTGTGAGGCCACACCCTCATTTTTCGCTCACATTTTTTCTTACAACAGTTTGAAAAATTCTTACAACCAGCTCTTGTCAAGATTACCTGCTCTTGTCAAAGTCTTTTCGGTGTTAATGTCACTCGCTGCTAAAGACCGTGCACCAGGGAAACTTTAACTTTTGAAAGAAAACAGTCTACTCTACTGTACGCTTTTGAGTCCACAATGAAAAGAGAAGTCCATGGCATAGGCTAATGCAGGCATGCAGCAGAAGTGCAGAACACGCATGCTAACGTCAAATCGGAGAACCATGGCAGGAGTGCAGAGTAGCGCATTTGCCTATCGCTCGTACTATTCCAGTATAAAAGTATTAATTCGGGTCCTGTAGTACCGCGGAAAAAACTGACGTTAAAGACCGAGGAAAAAAAATCGAAGGATTGTCAATGGGCTACGCCGAACGACTTGGGCTAGTGATGTACTCGCTCTCGCTCTGTTTCGTAAAAACAAAACAACTTATCTGGATGTAACGTGATCAGAAATTAATTATTTATAAGATGAAGGGGTATTAGCCGCCGGTCGGCTGTGGTTTTAACGCCGTTGAGATTTTCTGTTCCAAACACAGGGGAGGTACCATCTGTTGACCCAGAACGAAGCTACTTCCTACATAAAAACACTAACCCAGATGAAGATATTATACAACCTAATACAATAAAATTGAACAGACCTAGAAGTCTAGTTTATTGGAATAGGTTTTGTTATATTTCCACCTATCACTTAGGCACCTAAGTTATTTTTTAAGGATGGAGAAAGTAGTAATCAAGATTTTCTAAAACAATTAATGTACTCATGATGGAAAATGTTAAAGGCTGTTGAACCAACTTCTACTCGTGCATTCTGCCTCGAACAAACTGCTCCTGGTTTCATTCAGGTTGATGTTCGCCAAATTGAATGTGTCAATGGATATATTGTAGGGTGTACAACCATCCGGTGTGTTCGAACCAGTGGGTTCATAGCTTATTCATGTCAATTAATATAATTTTTGAAGCAATTTTTATATTTTTTTTAGAAAATATAAAGTACGAAAAATGAAAGAGCAGGAGTTAGGAAAAGAGAGTGTCCAATGCAGTCAGGCCATCACCTACTTACACTTGTCACCACTTGCAAAAATATAATCACCCCAAGCGCAAAAAAATTATTGGTAATTGTTACTTCCTCTGTCGCTTATTAAGTTTATTTTTAGATTTTTTTCATTTATCTCAAAATAAGTTTATTTTTGAAGTAGCATTAAAGTTTATGAAAATAAAAAATAATTGTATTGAAAAAAAGATAAAGTACAAAATGGTTGCATTAGGATTTGATAAAATAGGGATATTTTAGTTTTTTATTTTATATTAGTGTCAGAGAGTGGACTCCTCGAGCGGGGGGACTGTGAGGTCCCGTTTTGTTAGTTCGGCCAGGGGCAGCGGGTGAAAGTTTGAGGAATTGGAAGCGCTTGAGGTGAGATGTAGAGGGGGTCGGGCCCCCTCAGCGAAGATGAGACCGAAGGGATTTATACAGGTTCGGGCCGCTCGGAAGCGTAATACCCTACTCCTGTGTATGGTGATTTTTCTGAGCTTCGAAAGTCTCTGAAGCTCCAGTGTACCAGCTAGAGCTAAACAAGCTTTCAGACCCGGGATCCGGAATCCAAAGAAAGAACCCCCTTCTCGCTAGGCATGGTCCTCCTTTTATACTCTAAGGGGATACCACATGTGCTGCGAGAGCTACCTAGGGAAGAGGAAAAACATTCCCTACATTAAATGCCTATTTGGCGCCTTAACTCGGAAGCTACTAGCACGCCGGCTGCTGTGCAGAGTCCACCGAATCACGCCGGCTGACACGGGGATGCCCCTGTCACTCACCATTTAATGGATAAGGATTTGGGAGGCATGCATGCACCGGGAACAAAATCCCGGGCATGTCCGATGCAGTCAAGCCGGCTCCGGATTGGATGAGAGGCTCAGAGCCTCTCGTCATCATGATGGGACGGGGCATACCTGCTGCACGTCCCCTGACACATGGTCAGGGCGTGAGTGACTTGCCACCGTCCCCTCTGTCAATCGACCAGTCACGGACCGGTCGCAGACCGATCACAGGCAGAGCATGTGCGCAACACGCCGCATTCAATGCGGTGTGGTGCGCCCGCTCTGCCGGCATTGAATGCGGTTAGATGGGTGCTAAGGGGCACCCACCTAACCCCATATGCGTGGCGGCCACATGGTGGCTGTGAGGAGGGGTCGGGGTGAGCCGACCTCTCGGGCTTGGATGGGATGGCCGCCGCTCATCCACGGGCTCAACCCCCCTCGGGGGGAATGCCACATGGACGCCAGGGGCGGCCTCTCCCCTCTAAGCTTGGTACCACCGGGCCCATATCACCGACAGTAGCCCCCGGCGTTACACCTGGCTCAAGCCTACCGCAAACGGCCAAGCGTGACGCCAGTTCACCTGAGTCAGTGATTTGTGGGCCCGGTGGCGGATTTTAAGTGCACGGCCACATGCGCAACTGAGACGTCGCGCCCTCAGCAATGATGGCCCATCACCTCGTGACTGCCACGTCATCTGGGCAGCGCACGAATAGGGAACGTCAGCGGGCCGCGCCGTTATCCCTGCGGTAATCATGCGCGATTATGACGGGGGCGGCCCGTTTGAACCCGCCCGTAACGGCCGCACGTCTACCACATGCGGCGGAAACGAACAAGTGGGACGAGTGGGATGAGTGGGCGCGAGAAACGAGGGGGCAGGAGTAGTGGTCGCGAAAGATGAGCAGTCGGGCGCGGCCGAGGAGAGGATAAAAGGCGTTGGAGGGGGATTTCCTTCCCTTCCTTTCGCCATTCCAACTCTCCAAGCTCGGCGCGCCCTAGCTCTCATCGTCTTCGGTCTCCTCTCCGGCCACACGCTCTCGCTTATCCCACGCCTCAACTCGTGGCGCAATGGCGCGAGGCTCCGGTCCGCCAGACAACAGCGTGTTGCCTCCCTCCCGCATCACGGGGAGAAGCAAATGGGCTTGCTGCGCAAGTTCATGCCGGAGGCACCCGGCTGCGACGTGGTGGTGGCGGGTGAGGCACGCCCACGTCCGCGCTACCCAGAGCGATCCATCCACCTCTTTTCCTACGTCATGGCGGGGCTGATTTCGCCGTTCTCCGGCTTCTTCTACGAGGTTGGATTTCTACGAGATCCAGATGGCGCACCTCGTCCGCAACGCCGTGATGATGCTGGCCATCTTCGTGCATCTGTGCGAGATGTTCGTTGGGGTAAGGCCGACCATCTGCCTCTTCCAGCATTTCTTCACCCTACAACTGCAACACCCCACGACGGAGGTGGGCGGCTGCTACTTTCAGCTGTGGCCCCAAATGATAGGCCAGTACATCGAGTGCTCACTTCGTAAGAAGTGGGACGACTGGAAGAGGGATTGATTCTACACCGCCCTTCCCAACCACCCTCGTCTTTAGCTTCCCATTGGGCCACCGGAGCAATCGGCGAGTTGGCGAGCGACGGACGTACTGGGAGATGAGTACGACGCGGTCCTCAACCGCCTCAGCGGCCTGCGGGCCCACGGACTGACGGGGGCCATGGTCTAAGGCGACTTCCTTCGTCATCGGATTGCACCGCTCCAGGAACGGGCCCGCGTCGTGTGGGCGTTCATCGGCTTTGACGACCCCATGCGCACCCACGTGGGGCGCCGCTGGGAATAGAGCCTAGAGGACGTCAAGGTGGTGATCCAGCGGGTGCTGAACCTCGCCTCTGCCTCTGCAGCGACCGTGACCGGGACAACATCCTGGCCATCATGATAGTGGTCGGTGCAGCTGGGGACCGTGGCCACGGTGCAGGCACAGGTGGCAGCCGTGGTGGCGGCGCTAGCGGCAGCGACAGTGGCGGCACGGGCGGCATCGACGGCCAAGGGGCGCAACGGCCTCCGTCACGTGGAGGACACGAAGGGGGGCCCAGTGGCCCGGGCCCTAGCGACGGCTCTTCCGTCGACCCGAAGGGGAAGAGGAAGACACCTGACTCCTCTCCTCTGTCTCCACCCCACGGGGGCGGCGCGGAGCGCGTCGCTAGCCGACGCCTGCCCGGCCACAAGCCATCGGTGCCATCGGAAGCCGGGCGGAAGAAAAGCGGATGCGGAAGATGGGGGAGACCCAGCCATGCCTGGGGAGTTTCATCGAGCCCCCGGAGTGGAGCTTCAAACGCCCTGCCCGCAGGTACGGTTCTTTCCCCCGACTCCCGCAACCTTTTCTCGCGATGTTTGTTTTTACTTATTTATTAGCTTTGCTGGTTCGTTCGCTTGCACAAACGCAGCGAGATCCCTTCTCATGGTGGCCCGGACGACAACTCCTCCCGGCGGTCCATGTCCCGTCGAAGGGAGAGGACGAAGGCCGAGGCGGTGGTCAAGACGGGGGAGGCAACCACCCAGGCGGCCGCGCCCGAAGCGCAGGCGACCGGGGCCGAGGAGGAAGCGGCGGTACCGCCAGGCGACGGCGCGGTGACACAAACTTTGGGCGAAATCCCGGAGCCAAGTGTCGCTCCCGAGGCCGACTTGGGGCGGGCCCCAGGAGGGGGCCCAGATCCAGGAGTGACGCCCGAGAGGGAGATCGAGGCTGCACCCGAGCCAGAGCTCGAGGCGGGGACCGAGGCCATGCCCGAGGTTGAGCCCAAGGTGGAGACCGAGGCTGTGCCCTAGGCGGGGACCGACGTCAATAACAGAATGGACCAGGCGTAGTGATCTCTTGACCACCCGAAGGCAACTGATAGGTGGCAGGAGATCACTACAACCGCTGATCGACAACCAGGCGTAGCCATCTCTCGACCACCCTAAAGCAGCTGATAGGTGACGGGAGATCACTACAATGCTGGTCGAGGACCAGGCGTAGTCATCTCTCGACCACCTTAAGCAACTGATAGGTGGGGAAAGATCGCTACAACGCTGATCGAGGACAAGCCGTAGTCGTCCCACGACCACCCGAAGGAAATTGATAGGTGACGAGAGATCGCTACAGCGCTGGTCGACAACCGGCCGTAGTCGTCCCTCGACCACCCGAAGGCAACTGATAGGTGACGAGAGATCGCTACAGCGTTGGTCGACAACCGGCCGTAGTCGTCTCTCAACCACCTGAAGGGGCGCTAGAGTTGGTTATTACATGTGCACCTCATGGGGCTAACATGACTCAATACCAAACTTGTAGCATATTCGGATCTCTGTTCGCAATCATGTCGGATGATCAAGCCGACAACGTTCGCGGGAGGATTATCCATAACAACCCTTTCTCAAATATTCCGGCCGTGGCCGACGCTATACGTGAGATAGGTCATCGGTCTTCGTTAGTAAGTTTGATCTGACAACTCCGCATTTGTCTGAGAACATTCTCGATAATGGTGTTGTACCCTATCGCTGCCTACTCAAGTACTCAATTGTTCTTGAAAAATATTTTCTAGAAGGCAAGATATATAGTAGAGAATATCGAGCGTATACTCAAAAACTGTATAAATCTTCTAGTATTATCAGGATATAATGAGCAGATTCAGATTAAATATCAGGCATTATGTAAACCATAAACAAGCATGATTTCTATAGAAAACAGAGCAAGCCATCAGTATTAGACCGTAGTGGCCTAATATAGGAAATGTTCGCACAATGAATATTGTATAAAAAAGCATGCTCTAGATAAATGTAGTAGATTACGGATCTGAAAATAAGTATGGTAAATTGTATATAAAATATTACGTACCTGTGTAGATATATGCCGGATATATCTACGAAATTAGTAGATTAATTTAATAATTGATTTACTAATTACCTTGATTAGAGTGTGCCAGCCCGTCTGAATTGTCCTCTGGGTACATAATATACGTAGTGATAAGCACGCATGGGTGACCTACTTATGTACGTGTGCATATGTACCTATGGCTAAAATAGCCTTCGGTACATATAATGCATTACTGTACATGGGTCCCACTGCATGCATGCTAATATACATGTAGATGGGTAATGCAGTCGGCCGGCTGCTTGCTTGGCTGTCCTGCTGCTGCACTTGATATCGATCTGATTCGACCACGGCAAGCCAATAGAGGCAGCGTGTCGTAGCACTTTGTTAATTAGCAGCTGTTCGTGTCCGAGGAGTCAGGTCCGCACAGATAAACAATCTGGGACTTGGCCTCAAAGTACTCGGACTCGGTTGGCTGCAACACGGTAGAAATTTTGGCGGTGACGTTTTGAAGCTTGGCTGATCCTGATAGATAAAATTGTTGGTGGCGATGATTTCGATCTGGTCGAGGAACGTATTTTGATCGGGTTAGATCTCCTAGAACCAAAATTGTTGAAGTATCCCTCGTCGAAAATTCTACGGCGACGATGACTTGACGAAACTTAAGATGACAAGAATCCCGATCCATCGAAGAACACACTTCGGTCTATCTCCCTAAAGCCAAAGTCGTCGAGTAGTTTGTCGTCGAAGAATCCGTCTTTTGAAACTTATCTCGTCAAAACCTGGCGCGCCAATGTCGACGGAGTAGATCGCGACTACGGTGTTTGTAGAGTATGAAGATCGTTGGTACCAGTGTATATACGAGATTGAGGTAAAAGAGACAAGAAACAGAGATTTTTATACAGGTTCGAACCCCTTAACTGACAAGTAGTAGCCCTACTCCTGTTGGCTAAAGCAGATGTTGCTCTTATTTAGCAAAATCACACAAGTACAATATTTAGGATAACCTATCTTGTCGTCGTCGACTTGGCGGCATGAAACACCAGGCGTAGTCGACGACAGGGTAGTCTTCCTCCTCGAATACGAACTCGGCGAGATTAAAGATAGCGCTATTCCCTCTAGTCGGCCTCTGTGGCACCAGATTGGGTATGTCTAGGCTTATCTCTGATGTTGATGTCTGGCTGCGTGTGTTGATGTTTATTCCTTGTAGTTTTCAACTTGAACTCTGTCTCTCCTTTCTTATCTGAAACTGTTGCTAAATATATGAGGCATGATTCCGTATAAGACTTGATATATGGTGGGCCCGTCGAGCCTAACCCAAGATCATTGGGCATGCCTTATCCAAAAGGCTAATAATAATTTTTATGACATGTTTAAACCACTTTATTATAGTTGCTTTAAGAGTAAGGATAATAGTGGCTTATAAACCAGTTATGAAGAAAAGAGAGAAAAGAGTCTCATACAATAAATTTGTACACTTCAACAATATACTCCATAAAATTATATTTCTCTTCATATCGAAGGACGAAATAGACTTTTTATATAGAAATTTAATGGTCAACTAATAAAAGGGTATGAAAAAAATCCAAACTAAAATTTAGAGGTATATAATACCATAAATGAGCAAATCTCGAGAATATAATCATTGGGAAAACTTTCAGGTCCCTTTGGATTATAGGAATGAAAAAATAGAAGGATCGAAAAAATACAGAATTCTGATAGGAATATAAGTGTAAAATAGATGATTGCAAAACGCATGAATGATCGTTTAATTGAACCACAGGAAAAACGTGGGAATCAGATGAGAGGGACAGTTTCAAAGAAATTTTTCCAAGAGGTTAAACCTCTTACTAAATTTTCTTCAAAACGTATATGCAACGAGTCATTCCATAAAAATTTTATATGATTTGCAAAACTCCAATCCTTTATATCAAAGAGCCAAATAAGAAATTTTCATATAGGATTTTAATCCTGTCAAATTCTTTCCTAAATTCAATTCTTTGATTAAAAAGGCCCTAGGGTGAACAGTAAAGTTTCTTATTTGAAAGTGATGTGATTGAAAGGATATAAGTATTATTACATGATTGTACATATTTTAGAACAAAATTTGAGTGTACAACATCAATTATTATTTTAGGATGGAGGCAGTAGTTAAACTAATTAATATTTATAGGTTTTTTTTCAAAATAATAATACTAAAGGTGCGCTCGTTAGAAGGATAAAGGAAGAAAAAATTCCTCATTTTTAGCTCACACGCTGTGTTTTTTCAAAAATAATATCTATAGAAAAATTATTTTAAAAATCATATCAGTTTATTTTTTAAATTTAAAATAATAAATACTCCATTAATCCTACATTAATAATCTACATTATTTTACATATTTCTTGTATGTGTCTTTTTCCCTTCTGTCGAACAGAGACTGTCTGAAGTGCTAGTATTTGTAGACAGAGACAGCGGCAGTGCTAGTACTAGCTAGTATTGTCCTACAGTATTTTTTTTCAAGATTAGGGTTGTTTCTTTCTTTATCTTTTTCAACTCATCTTTTTCACACACATATTTTCAAACTATAGTATGTGTTTTATAAAAATTTTCCATACAAAAATTATTTTAAAAAATCATATTAATTTTTTTAAAAAATAAATTAATACTTAATTAATCATGTGCTAATGAATCGTTTCGTTTTAGGTGCTAAAGGACTAAGTTCTCAACACTTGCATTTCTCTATCTTCTCCGATCTTTCCTAACTCACCTTTCTCGATTTTCGCGTGCACGCTTTTTAAACTACTAAATGATATGTAATTTTGCAAAAAAGTTGTTTTAAAAAAATCATTTTAATTAATTTTTCAAAAATAAATTAATACTTAATTAATCATGCGCTAATGAGTCGTTTTTGGGTACGAGAGATTAGCTCCTATCTCACACTATCAAAAGCAGCCGGGTCTGTTCGGCTGCCTTTGTTCGGAACGCCAAAGCAGGGTTCGGAACGCGCACAGTCTTTTTCCTCCCGCGTACGTTTTTCAAACTACTACACGGTGAACTTTTTTGCAAAAAGTTTCTATACAAAAGTTGCTTAAAAAAATCAAATTAATCCATTTTTGAAAAAAAATTTAGCTAATACTTAATTAATCACGTGCTAATGACCGCTCCGTTTTCCGTGTTTACTGTGCGCGTTCTGAACCGAAGGTGGCGAACAAAGAATGCTCTTGTCGAGTCTAATGTTAATGTCACTGGCGGGGTAAAGACGGTGCAGTAGAAAAAGTAGACGTTTTTCAGTCCATGGCAGAGATTCCGAGAGGAAAAAGGAGAAGTCCATGGCAGATGCTAAAATGCAGTAGAGCTCGCAGGGTAACCTAAACTAAAAGTACCCTGATAAACAGTGATAAATCGGACAACCAAACTTCTTTCGGTTCAAAATAAACTAATCCAAATTAAATAAAATATTATCTAATATAATAAATTTAAATATAACCTTATTTAGATTTGTTCCAATTCTGTTTCATTTAATTCTAAGTTAATTTATTTTGAAACAAAAGTAATATTTGTCTATTGCCATGGTCCCATTGTACACGGTGGTCAAATCGGAGAACCACACTACACAGTACTTGGCTACTGACGGTGGCAATTATGGAACTGATGGAAGTAAGATGAGTTTTTGTTTCGGTTTAAGGCACCCAATATTTTCTGTTTGGATTGAATAATTTTACATTTGTTTTATTTTTAATTACTTTAACTCTTTTCTTAACTATATGAACGATTTTAAAGACGTTAGTTCATACTCATCAATGAACTACCACAGCTAAATTTAGACAATTGCTTTGACACATGACAAATTGATATAGATAGATAAAATAGTTGAGAATGTTTCAAAGTGCTATAAAGATAATTTATCTAGTTTATAGTAAAAACATTTATTAAAATATAATCCAAAGTTAAACAACGATAAAAAAGTGGCTCAGGGTAAAATTTACTCAAGTATTAATTTGGGCTGCACTTGCGTGGTCTTTTGTTAACTTAAGTCTTAGGCTGCATTCTATGTGTTCTGCAGCTGTTCCCAACGCGCACAGTAACTTTTTCGCCCGCGCACGTTTTTCAAACTACTACACGGTGTATTTTTTTGTAAAAAGTTTCTATACAAAAGTTGCTTAAAAAAAATCAAATTAATCCATTTTTGAAAAAAAATTAGCTAATACTTAATTAATCACGCGCTAATGACCGCTCCGTTTTTCGTGTTTACTGTGCGCGCAGGGAACGCTGTCTGTTAAGTGCTACTCGGATGGTCTACTTCCTCGTTTATCATGAGCTAATGTTTCTTAGACTATTAAACAATATATTTTTTAAATATTTTTTATATTAAAGTTTTTCTAAAAAAACGAGGCATGGCCTCTGATTAACCGAATATAGCCTTATGTGTGTTCGGAAATCAAAGCAACTCATACGAATGTAGTGGACGCAAATCACACTTACACTTACACGTGAGAAGCACAAGAAAGAAGAAGAACCCATCATACAGAGTATGTATTTTGTGGCACCACACACATGGCTTAGTTCTTTACCTCATCTTTTCAACTCATCACTTTTTTTTCATGTGCACGTTTTTCAAACTACTCAACGGTGTTTTTTTAAAAAAGTTTCTATACAAAAGTTTCTTAAAAAATCAAATTAATCTATTTTTTTAAAAAAATTTAGTTAATACTTAATTAATCACGCGTTAATGAACCGTTCTGTTTTCCGTGTGTCCTCGCAGTCGACGTGTGGGGGACGGTGGGTGGCAGCTGGTGGCCAGCCGGCTCAGCGTCCTCGGATGGTCGATGGCTGGCGGATATGCCTCCGCCAGCCCCGCGACGGTCGGATCCGCGGGCGTCAGCCACGCGATGGCCGAATCAGCTGCCGCCGGCCCCGTGACCGCCAGATCCGCATCGCCGCGGCCATCGAGGTCCAAATGAGAGCTAGCTAGGGTTTTGATTTTTGGAGATTTTTATTTTCTTTGGATTTTTATTTTTGCGTGCGGATGACGTAAACACGATTTTCGCGTGCGGGTGCGTCACCCGCATGAAAAAATAGAGATTAAGTGCGCACGCAAAACAAGACAAGTCAGTAGCACATGATTAATTGAGTTTTAATTATTAAAATCTTTTTTGCACGAAACGTACCTTTAGCAGTTGAAAAAACGTGCTAACGGAAACCGAGAAAAAAAAATCTGTATCTTCATCAGTTTGGAACGGGACCTGAGTACATATTCTTAGCCTATACAACTGCTCAACACTAGATGCTCATAATTACATGTACACTTACAGATCGAGAAAAGAAACTATCACAACAATTCGAGGTATAAATATTATACGGAGTTAGGCCATCGATACAACAAGCTTTAAGTAATACAAGTCGGTGTGCTACTCATATATTGTAAGTAGTAGTACACAAGTATGCACGGTTGGCACTAACTTACAAGCTTTTAAGGCTCTATATGTCTTGTTAGCTAGGCTTAGAAGACGCCAGGAGCCGATGATGCCGGTACACATTATACTCCGTTTAGGGTAGCACCTGCGCCCAGCCTCCATCCAGTGTACTAACATGCTGATGCTCGGTTCTTCACACATGGCGCGCTTTTGGTCAGCCGCTGTGAGTGGGGGTGCTGCCGACCGAGCACACGACGAAACAACCAAGCCCAACAATGAGTATCTTGGAGCTAGAGTGTCGATACATACCATCAAGAGCGCGACGAAGAACTTGATCTGTTCAATGTGATTCTTCTATAATTGTTTAGCGGTAAGAGAAAAAAATGCATAGATTCTGTTGCCAATCCACAATCATAAATAATTTATTACTAGATAAAATCCTGCGCGTAGCTGCGAAATTTTAGCATGATGATAGTATAAATAATGTGTAACATAGCTAGAAATTTTTTATCGATCATTAAAAGGGTTATAAACTGATGTGTTTTATAATAATTTAAATAGTGTATATATTGAAAATCAAAAAATTAAAGTAAGGTGATGTCGATTATAGATTAACCATTTAAAGACTAGAAACAATTGAATGATACGGTTTAACGAGAGAAGATAAAAAATATTAACTAAATAGGGATGAACTATATAGGTATATAGGGCATTATAAAAAATGACGAAACGATATATGTAAAAATATTATGTAAATTATGTGAGATAATGATTTAATATTTTTGTATTTAAAGCTTTAAAATATAATAAAATATAGATGATATAGCAGATTTGTATGAGATTTAAAATAAAATAATTGTTAATGGATGATGTGATTTCTTTATGTTGAGTTTTAGGATTTAGTGGGTTGTAACTTTATAGATAATATAGAGTAGTGTACATGATTGTGTCCAAGAATTCATGTTAATAAAATACGTAATTGGAAATACCGTACCATGCACCCTTCAATTTTAGTTTTTTTCTAAAATATAATGTTTCTGACGTTTGGAATTAATAATGTGAAGTTGTACCATCATTGAATGTCAATTTGTTAATTTACTTTCTAAACTGAAAATTAATAGTGAACAGCAAGTTTGACATGGACATATTTAATATGTGATTAAAATGTTAATATATTATAATATATATGATAGTAGCCCGTATGATACACAGGTTGACGATTAGTTAGGTTAATCGCTAAA
The DNA here is from genome assembly GCA_008326285.1 of Oryza officinalis. Classification (NCBI taxonomy): domain Eukaryota; kingdom Viridiplantae; phylum Streptophyta; class Magnoliopsida; order Poales; family Poaceae; genus Oryza; species Oryza officinalis. The sequence continues at coordinate 14,025,899 of BDMV01000008.1, forward strand.
ACTGCACAGCCCTCTGGTGGTAGGTTTGCAGGCGTCTGTGCGGTGGGGTGGATGAGTGAGCTTACAGTACTGGCTTTTTTTTGTTGAGGTACAATAAATTAATCGAATATTTAGACCAATCGAATTAACGATCGAGGAAGCATGTTACGAAATACAATATATATTTTTTTCAAAACTTTTGGGGTATATTTCCCTGCTTACAACAGCTAGTAGGCTCACAGCTCACTACGAGATCTTTTGAGACAATACTACCATTTGCCAACCACCAGTATCAATATACGATGGCTTGAAAATAAGCCACCATATCTGCTCTGGTCTTTTAAGATCTAAAAATTAATACATATCTATTGAAAAAAGAGAAATATTTACACTGCTAGAATACAGTGGGTCTAATTATAACTGTGGACGTATACAAAATACATCTATATCTTTGAAAGAAATAAGTTTTGTATATCAAATCCAATTTTATAATTGAAATTTATTAGCTCCGTTTGTGCGGGAAAACCAGCTAGTTCCTCCAAGATGAGAGTTCCCTATTCCACTGGCTCCTCTGCAAAGCTGCCGAATATCAGAATTTCTATCGTTCCAGTTCCAGAGTCAACAGAAATAAGTATTGCATGCACAGTGCGGAAAAGAATCTTTGAGTTTTTGCTAAGACGCAAGGTGAAGCTAGAAACTGCAAAACATATATGGAAATACTTTTGTGGTGGAAAGAGTGGTGCACAAATATCTGTAATATTTTCAGAGGGTACAAACAATACGCACGGAAGCACGGCATTGAGGTTGAAGGTTTGTGGAAGAATAGATGTACGCATCGGCATATATATTTATGTATAAACACCCTGAATATGTAGGGCAAACAATGAATCAAGTATGCAGTTCTATTTCTGTAAGACGCTAATAGCAGCTTCGGCTTGGCAGGACCAACCAATGCCAGCCACGGGCACTTCTTTCACCAGAAGTCATCTACTTTGTGGCACCGCGCGCGGAAACCGGTTTTGCTGGACGCTGGCGCCGCGTGCTCAGCCCCTACCATCAGTGGGAACACTATAGATGGTCAAATCGGAAGTTCGGCATGGCCAGTCTGGGCATAATTAAGGCACGACCTGACTGACCCGTTGTATCGAGTCGTGTTCGTTCACAGGCTGCACCTATGACCTAGGCACGGCCTAATAAAATTTAGGCCGTGCTATGTTGGTCCAAAGATACAATCAGCTCTTCGTGTTTGTTTTTCGAATAAGTTTATTTTGTCTTTCTTATTTTTTTTGGACCATGTTTTATATATGGCTAAAATAAGTTTATTTGCCTCTCGTATCTTTGGGCTGGCCGCCAACGAGCTACGACCTGTGGGAGTGGAGGATGTCAGGCCGCGGTTGTGCTAATTGTTGTTTAGGCCTAGACATGACCCAACAGTCAGACCGAGCCGTGCCATGTCTGAACCGAACCAAATGTCCATATGATGGGCCGGGTCGTCGGGCCGTAGGCCTTTTGGCCAACTACATAGGAACCCTATCGGAGTTCTGATGCAACACCGATGGCCATGGGCTTGTATCGAACTGAAAAACAACGGGTAGTGCATAGTCCTGATGCCTTCCATGTCAAAACCAGTGCTGTATATGAAGCTCTCATGATTAATGGTTACAGTTGATGGCTAGATGAATAGAAGCTGTTGTCACAGCACATAGCAATTTATAGGTGAAGCAAACCATACATGATCCTCTGACATTGAAGAAGCCAAGTCACAGACTGCAATATCTCTACTACTAATAAACTCCTTTTGTTTGGCAAAGCCACCATAACTTCTCCTCTCCATTCCATCTCATCTTATTTATGACTCTCATCATCCATACCCAATTCATCTTTCAAGCAATTTCTGTTCAATTATAAAATAGGGTAGCACTGATTTAGTTGTAAATACTCTGTTTAATTAATTGTTTTCATTAATTGTAATATCATTCTTCAAAGTAATTTCTAAAAAAAGTTAACAAACTTTTTCAGCCGGATCCATAATTTCAACTTAAATTTATCATCGCTATCCACACTGTTGTTCGTGTAGCCATCGGTGAGTTTTCCCCGATACATTATTCTCATTCTCATGACGTCTCCTAATCTACAAATCCTAGCTTTGTCCTTGCCTGTACTAACCATGCGTGTCTATCTTTCAAGCAGCTAGAACGATCATATCTGCTCCCTCCGTCTTAAATTATAATAAGACCTACATTTTCTACCTGGTCTTCAATGATATATTTTGAGTATTAATTTATTTCATATCATGTTTTCAATAAATATGAAATTAACATCACGTGTAAGTACTTAAAAATATAAATATAGTGATATAACTTGTATGATAATTAGTATAGATATGGTTAGTATAATTATTAGTCAAAACTTACCAAATTTGAATTTTCTTAAAAATAGAGCGTCCTATAATTTGGAACGAAAAGAGTATTATATAATAGAAGTCCATTAAACTTCCTATAAATGCTCTCATGCTGCCACGTGGTCTCCATATGACGTTCTAATAAATTATTAAAAATCATAAAAAAATAAATAAACATCTAACCATGAATTTTTTTATATCGGTGTACCCACTATTTTTAACCATTAGATCTAAATCTCAAAGAAAAAATGGTAATCCCCACCACGACCGTACGCATGTACTCCCTCCACAAGGGGGGCTGATCCACGCGTCACGTGGGCTTGTGGGTGCGTGACCAGCCCCGCCCCCTCTAGTCTATACGTATATATACGTATGTATATATACTTTATATATATACATGTAAACTTTGTATTATACAATATAAAGTTTATACGTATGTATATAAAGTATATATATTCGTATATATAGGATAAAATATGTGTAAAACTTTGTGTATATATATCAATTTTTTTATATGTATACACATAGACTTTTGACGTATAAAATTACATATATACATATACAAAGTTTATATACATACATATATAAAATATACAAACTTTGTATACATACATATAAAAAACAAAAAATATATATACGTATATAAGGTTTATATACGTGTGAATACAAAATATACAAACTTTGTCTACATAGATATAAAAAACCAAAAAAAAATGTATATAAATATATGTACCTGTATATAAAGTTTGTACGTATAAAAAACCAAACAAGAAAGAACAAAAACGAGGAAAAAAGAAAAAAATAGGAGAAAAAACCAAACAAAAAAACCAAAATAACTGGGAAAAAAACCAAAGAAAACCAGCCACCGCGCCGTCCCCTCTCTCTGCGTGCGCCTAGATGCTCATTAGGAGTTTCGCCCTCCACACCCTCCAAAGTCTGAACTCTCCCCTCTCCTATTTCCTAGTTGTCTTCTCCTATTTTATACCTAACTTCTCGTATATAAAAATAATAATAATCAAACATCAAAATGATCATAACTCTCAAGTTGCCTAATATTTTTCTGTTTTTCAATTGTTGTGTTATTTATCAATTAAATGCATAATTTAAGATCTATATTACTCATATTTTGTTATCTAAGTTTGATCATGTAGCCGTTCTAACTATAAATGTCTAGGAGCTATCTAATAATTATTGAGTTTTTATATGATTATGTTGGTTAAAAAAAGAGAGGAGGTTTGGAGAGAGAAGGACAGATAGGTACGTACGTAGGGGTGGACGAAAAGCTCGTGGCTAGTTAGCTCGCTCGACTCGCGACAAGCTCGGCTTGGCTCGGCTCGTTTCATTTTCGTAATGAGCCGAGCTGGCATTTTAGCTCGTTAGAGATAACGAGCCAGCTTGAGCTGGCTCGCGAGCTGCTCGCGAGCCTTAACGAGCTGAACCAACCTCAGGTCCTCAGCAGAAAAAATTAAAGCGAGCACGAGCAAAAAGCCACACACGCACGACGGCCACGAACTCCCTCTCCTCCTCTCCCCCTCCCCCCCTCGCCGTCTCCTCCTTCTCCCCACCACTCGGCCACTACTCCTCCATCCATCCATCGCCCGATCCGCCTCCCAGATCCACTATGCTGCGCTGCCGCCTAGCCTAGCCGCCGAGCCGGCGGAATGGGGTGGCCCAGGCTGCCCGGCGCCGTCGGGATCGACCCCATCGCGGAGGAGCCACCTCATTCCTCTCCCCTCGCCGCTGGGGATGGCGGCGACACGGCCGGCCTCGCCTGCGCGATCTCCGCCGAGGCCAGCGCCGTGCTGGCCGTCATGCGCCGCAGCCTCCGCCACCCGCGCGCCGACGCCGCGGCGGACCACCAGCTCGTCTCCTCCCTCAAGGCACTGCGCCGCCTCGTCTTCTCCCCGCCACCGCCGCGGCGGCGCTCCCAGCCGCCGTGCTGCGGCCCTTCCTCGACGCCGTCCGCTCCGAGGACGCCGGCGCAGCCGTCACCTCGGCGTCGCTCGCCGCGCTCCACGAGGTGATGGCGCTCATGGGCCCGTCCCTCCCGGGAGTCGCGCTGCGGGAGGTCGTGGACGCCGTCACCAGCTGCCGGTTCGAGGCCGGGGCCGAGGCCGCCGCCGAGGAGACCGTGCTGATGCGGATGTTGCAGGCACTGCTCGCCTGCCTACGCGCCCCTGCTCATATGTTGCTCATATGCTGCACTGTGAATCTGTGATGCATTGGCTCACGAGCCAAACGAGCTAGCTCGAGCTTTCGAATGAGCCGAGCCGAGCTGGGAATTTAGCTCGTTTGGATAACGAGCCGAGTCGAGCCAGCTCGTTATCTTAACAAGCTAGACCGAGCCGAGCCGAGCTGGCTCGTTATCCACCCCTATACGTACGTACCTGCATGTTTCACGGTGGGAAGGAGGACTTTTGCTCTTTTTACATTGTTAATACAAATCTAACGGTATAAAATAATGATCCATCATTTTTAAATTAAAATTGATGGTTATATATATATATATATTACAATTTTCTCTAATTTATTATAGTGCCACATGAAGACTTACTAGCGTTTGTAGAATCCCACATGAAATCGTATGTCCTCACTAATCCTCATGTATATAAGTTCGATATATAAACCACTATCCATCAATTGCCAAGTCATGTGACTTACTAAGTATTTATGCACAGTACACCTAATGATTAGCTGACATCTAATGAGCACATGCGCCATCAAACATCGAAGATAAAAAAACAATACTAAATGAAGAACCATCAACAATGGATAGGTAAATAAAGTATGCCACCTAGCCATAGCAAACAATAGTTGACTACAGGTAGAATGTGACTATGAGATGTAGTAGCGTTCCTACACTCCTATAAATACATTTAAGTCACCATGTGACACTCTAATAATTATGTTTTTTATAAATATAAGAAATAAAATAAAACATCTTATTATTGGTTTCCACTTAAATAAATGGACCTACTACTTTATATGGTTAGATCTATCTTTGAAAAAAATTCCAAAACCAAACTTCCTCTCTCCCCCTCCTCCCCCATGCGGCGTACACACGCACGTACGACCCATCTCCTGTTCCTCTCTCCATACCCTTCCTTCTAGGTTTTTTTTTATCTCCACAGCAACTAAAATTAAATTATCTTTACAAAAAGAAAAGCCCACAAATAAACCTCCATCTAACACGTCTATAGCCAGCTCTGCCTCTGTTCCGCGCTTTTCTTCTCTTTTACCTCTAAAAAGAACATAAATTAGACTTTAAAATAATAATATATTTTTAAATTATATATTCAACTTATGATATGTTTAGACTATTATAATTTTCAATTAAATCAATAATTTAATATGTGTATTGACTTACTTTGTGGACCACATCTATCCACCTTGAGGCCTCCACCAAATAAAATAGAATAAAATAAAATACTAGAATTTCTCATTGAAAATTAAAATATTCCAACTTCTAGGGTTTATTTAATATGCGTATGGACTTACATTTTTTTATTACATCATTTTTTACGTCATAACATGGATTGAAAATAAGCAACATGGTGCATTGAACATCGTACAAGATTCTAACAAGCATGTGGGTTGTAGCAAGGTATTTAGCAGTGAAACAGCCATAAGTGACCTCTATAATATATCATATCAATTCCAGATGGAGATTAAAAACCATGCCATTTATTTATTTATTTAGAAAAACTTGCTAAAGTGCATTGTCAATTTAGAAACACTCCAATTTAGTGGTAATATACTTAAAAACATTATGACTATTATTTTAACATTTCTTACTTAATTGGAGAGAGAAATTTAGAAAGGATGCCATTACCCATACCAAGTTGTATGGTCTTAATCCACTTATATTTTTGTTCCAAATTGCAAAGATCAAAATTAAAAAATAACATGAAAAAAAATTGAAAACTGAACATTTTTTGTTGTTGAATTTGACCCATTTGACCCATTCTAAATAGCAAAGTTCAAACATATTAGGAGTACTGATATAATGAAAATATCTAAAATTTTAAATAAAATTAACAGAAAATTTGATATTTTGGGCATTATTTTGGAAATAAAATATAACATAATTTCAGTTCGAAGTGTATAACCCTTAACTACAACTTGAGAGCGGTAAAAGTTTTCTTTTGTAAGATATTCTTTGATTAAGCAAAATATTTACTGCTAAATCGTAGTTTCCTTATGTACTTACAATTAAATCAATAGTTCAACATATCCACCTCATGTAATTAGATGATGTAGTCCTATTAACCATATTTTTAATAGAAAATATCTTCAATTAATATATAGTATACAAGAAAAAATGTTACTTAGAGTTTAGAAACTCTAAAAATAACGTATGCTAAATATTAATATTAAAAAAAGAAATACATTACGAAGAAATGATATATATATAGTTTCATAGGTAGCAACTCCATTAGAAAATAAAATATTACTACTATTCAAAGAAATCCCAAAAAAAATATTAAAAAAACATGTTTACAATAGAGTAAGCATAAACATTCATAAAGAAATTTCAAACACATTAAATAAGATACCCGCACATGTACACAACGTTCACGTCAAACATACAGGCATACAATCAACTCCGTTTCAGAATACACACTTGTGTTTCTGAGTGGATGATAGAATAAATTAAGTTGGATGCATCTTTAACTCGTTCGGCTAAAAAATAATCTATTTGTTTTGCTTTTGCTACATATTTATCGTCAAATTTTCTCATAGAAATTAGGAACTTTTCTAATGAAATGATTTACCACTACTGGAGAACTGATCTTTGGTCGGAATCAAAAAACCGGAATAGTCCCGGTTCGAATATGAACTAGGGCTAAAGATCAACTTTAGTCCCGGTTAAAAAAGGCAACAGGTCGCGATGATCTTTAGTCCCGGTTCACACACCCACCGGCCCTGTCAGGCCGGTGTCAGGGGGGCGGGGATCTTTAGTCCCGGTTGGTGTTACCAACCGGGACTAAAGATCATCACTTTAGTCCCGGTTGGTAACACCAACCGGGACTAAAGATAATTTAGATCTATAGTCCCGGTTAGTGTTATTAACCGGGACTATAGTGATCCACCTTTTTATACTTCTTCCTCCTCCTCTAGCCCGAGCCATTGCTGTCAAGAGGAAGAGAAAGAAGGGAAGTGCTGCCAAAATTTTTGATAAATTTGTTTTGGTGATAATATACAAATCGGAGAGATCGAAAAGATTAGCAAATTCATTCTCTAATAATGTATGCTTAGCATATTGCATAAAATATTTTCTCCATAAAGGTTTATGCAAAATGATGAGAGAGAAAATATGTTAGGCAAAATTAGGTTGATTTTGACATTAGAAAATTTGGATAATGATGTTAGGCAAAATATGTTAGGCAAAATTAGAATATTTTCTCCCTTCTCTTTTCTAGAAATTAGTTTCTTTAAATAATGATGTTTTAAATTTTTGTATGATTATTTAATTAGTTTCGAGAATGTGGATTTCGTTAGTAACATTGGACTATTCGATGTCTAGATGGATCGACAATGGATGTACACCGCGGACCGACGGTCGAAAGAGTTTATTGAAGGCGTGCATTATTTTTTGAAGGTGGCCAATGCTAACAAGTACAAGGGTTTCATGTGTTGTCCATGCAAAAAGTGCAGTAACCGAAAGGAATATTCATCATTAAGAACTATTCATGCGCGCTTGTTTGAGTCTGGATTCATGCCTGGATATAATTGTTGGACCTCGCACGGAGAGCTAGGGGTTACAATAGAAGAAGATGAAGTAGAAGACGAGAATATTCCGGACTGGGCTCATCAATACGGTGGATTTGAAGAAAATCCGGAAGGCGAGGTGGACGGAGCTGTTCAAGATAACGACGCTGTAGATGATCTTGGTCAAATGTTGCGGGACGTAAAGGACGGCTGCGAAAGTGAGAAGGAGGTCCAAAAATTGGATCGTATGTTAGCGAACCACAAAACTTCGTTGTACCCAGGTTACGAACAGGGGCACAAAAAATTGGGTACGACGCTAGAATTCTTGCAATGGAAGGCAAAAAATGGTGTGAGTGACAAGACATTTGGCGAGTTATTGAAACTCGTCAAGAACATTCTTCTGGAGGGAAATGAGTTGCCCGAAACAACGTACGAAGCTAAGAAGGTGGTATGCCCTCTAGGACTAGAAGTACATAAGATACACGCATGTCCGAACGATTGTATCCTCTATCGCGGTGAGGAGTACGAGAACCTAGAAGCATGCCCGGTTTGTAAAGCACTACGATACAAGATTAGACGAGATGATCCAGGTGATGTTGACGGACAGCCTTCGAAGAAGAGAGTTCCTACTAAGGTGATGTGGTATTTCCCTATAATACCACGGCTCAGGCGTTTGTTCAGGAACAAAGAGCATGCTAGCATGATGCGCTGGCACGCAGAAGAACGTCTACAAGACGGGATGCTGAGACACCCCGCCGACGGGTCGCAGTAGCGAAACATCGACAGAACATTTCCAGACTTTGGAGAGGATGCCCGAAACGTAAGGTTCGGTTTAAGTATAGATGGCATGAATCCATTTGGAGAGTTGAGCAGCGGCCATAGCACTTGGCCTGTTACCATGTGTATCTACAACCTTCCCCCTTGGCTATGCATGAAGCGAAAGTACATCATGATGCCAATTATAATTCAAGGCCTAAAGCAACCTGGTAACGACATTGATGTGTACCTAAGACCATTGGTTGAGGATCTGCTTCTGCTGTGGAACAAAGAAGGTGTCTCCGTGTGGGACGAGGACAAACAAGAGCAATTTAACCTGCGAGCGTTGTTGTTCGTGACCATTAACGATTGGCCTGCACTTAACAACCTATCCGGACAGTCAAACAAGGGGTACAAGGCTTGCACCCATTGCATGGATGAAACTGAAAGTATGTATCTGAAACACTGTAGGAAGGTTGTTTACATGTGCCATCGTCGATTCCTTGTTGCAACCCATCCTGTACGGAAAAAAGGCAAGCATTTCGAACAGAAGGCAGACCACCGTACTAAGCATAAACATCGCAACGGAAAAACTGTGTTTGCTATGGTGAAAGATCTGAAAGTAGTATTTGGAAAGGGACCTGGCAGCCAACCTATAGAGAGCGAAGATGGTCACGCGACGATGTGGAAGAAGAAGTCGATTTTTTGGGAGTTACCCTATTAGGAAGTCTTAGACGTTCGGCACGCGATCGACGTGATGCACCTCACTAAGAACCTTTGCGTCAACCTGTTAGGCTTCCTAGGTGTATATTGGAAGTTGAAAGATACACTTGAAGCACGTAATGATCTCAAGCATATGCAACAACGCGAGGACCTTCACCTGGAACCGAAGGATAAAGGAAGCCATTATTTGAGTCCTGCAAGCTACACCCTGAGCAAGGAAGAGAAGGAAAGTATGTTTGAATGCCTGGAGAGCATCAAGGTACCGTCTAGATACTCCTCGAACATAAAGAGAATAATAAGCATGAAGGAAAAGAAATTCACAAACCTAAAGTCTCATGACTGTCACGTGTTGATGACACAACTGCTTCCTGTTATAATTCGTGGTATCCTTCCTGAAAGTGTCCGGGGAACAATAAGAACGCTATGTGCTTTCATGAACGCAATTTCACAAAAGATCATAGATCCAGACAGTTTATCAACCCTTCAAGAGGACGTGGTCCAATGTCTCGTCGGCTTTGAGATGATCTTTCCACCGTCATTCTTTAATATAATGACGCATCTTCTATGTCACCTTGTGAAAGAGATCAGTATTCTCGGTCCTCTGTACCTACACAACATGTTTCCTTTCGAGAGGTACATGGGCGTTCTAAAGAAATACGTTCGTAACCGTTCTCGTCCGGAAGCAAGCATCGCCAGGGGTTATTGAATAGAGGAGGTCATTGAGTTCTGCGTAGAATTTATTGAAGATCTTCGTCCAATCGGGGTACCCGAATCAAGCCATGAGGGGAGACTACGGGGAAAGAGGACTCTTGGAAGAAAAGCAATAATGACCGTGGACAACGATTTATTCCGTAAAGCACATTTCACGGTTTTGCAACAATCTTCGTTGGTGGCTCCTTACATCGAGGATGACGGAGCGTGAAACTCCTCACCGGGAGACCGTGCGGGTCCCCCTTTGCCGGTTCGGCCGGGGGCGCTAGGAGGAACCCTTGGCCCCTGAATCTGAGGGATGTCAGCGAGAGAGAGCCAGAAAGAGAAAGAGAAACACGGGCGATGTAGACAGGTTCGGGCCGCTTGAGCAGCGTAACACCCTACTCCTGTGTTCTGGTGGATCTGAGAGTGTTCCAGAGTACAAGGGAGAGTTCAGCCTCTAGACGCATTGGCCGGAGTCCCCCCCTTTTATATGGTAAGGGGCTTCCACACGGGCCACACGTCGCCTAAGAAAGGAAAACATTCTTTTTACAATCAGGGCTAGCCTACTGACGGAAGTGACCTCTCGGTAGACGCCCGCTTCAACCTTCTTTAAATGGCCCGCGACTTCCCTTCCATGCGTGCGCTGAAATCTGGAACGATCTGATCGGGGCTGACGTACCAACTTCAGGAGTTGGCACGCCAGCTCCGGCTAGGGACGAAAGCCAGGAGGCTCTCATCATTCTGACGGGACGGGGCGAGGCGTGCCGCAGGCCGCCCATCGCCACCTAACCCGCGATCTGACCGGTTTGTGACCGGCCACGCGAAGCGACCGGTCACGGACCGGATAGGCACGCGCTGCGCCGCATTAAATGCGGCGTGGTGCGCTCGTCTGACCCGCCATAAATGTGGTTAGGTGAGCCCTACTGTGCTCACCTACCCCACACACGCGTCGCCGAGACCGCAAGGGGTCGGGGCGCCCCAGCCCTCGGGGCCAACAGGGGAACGGCCCGACCCCTCGGGGAGGCAACGGGAGGAGCGGCCATGTCACCCTCGGGCCCGACCCCCCGGGGGGGCGGGCCACGTGGACGTCGCGGCCGCTCAAGCCTCTAGTCACGACACCCCCGGTCCCATGTCACCGACAGTAGCCCCCGGCGTTACACCAGGGCGAGCGCCCCCCTCGGGGGGGCGCCCAGGCGTGACGCCACTCCTTGGGCCCGGTGACAAGTGGGACCGTTCTTTACAGGCAGGCAGAAAGTTTCATGATCCCGAATCGCGCGCGTCGGCAAGGGCAAACTGACGAATAATAATGAGCGGTCTCTTTAAGACCGCTACATTACTCAAAACGGTGCGCGGATCAGGACGTGTCAATCCGTTTCGCCTGGGGGCATAATGATGGCGCTTTTCGCGGGAACCGAGCGCAATCAATGCGCGCGCGATCTGCCCCACCTCGACCGTCACGGTCGCACGACCGCCGCGTGTGCCGCAAACGGGCGAGTGGGGTTAGTGGAGGCGTGGGAGCGAGAAACGAGGGGGCAAGGTAGTGGGCGCGGGAAACGAGGAGCCGGGGACGGCGTGGCAAGGGTATAAAGGTGGCGAGGAAGGGATTTGTATCCTTCTTCTCGCCACTCTTTCCTTGCCTCCGCCATCTGCGCCCTGACTCTTCGCTTCTCGCGCCCCACCTTTGCTACACACACTCGATCTCAAACTCCCCCTTCGCCGGCACCATGGCGCGGAGCTCCGCACCGCTCGACGGAAGCGCGCTGCCGCCCTCCCGCATTACGAGCGAGAGGCAGGCCGGGCTGCCGCGCCGGTTTATGCCGGAATGTGCCACGGGTCGGGAGGTGGTCGCGCTGGGCGAGGCGCGCCCGGCGCCACGCTACTCGGGGCGGTCCGTCTTCTTCCTCTCCTTCGCTATGGCGGGGCTAATCCCGCCATTCTCCGCATTCTTCATGGATGTCCTGGAGTTCTACGGGCTCCAGATGGCGCACCTCACTCCCAACGCTATAATGACGTTGGGCATCTTCGCACATCTGTGCGAGATGTTTATTGGGGTGCGCCCATCCCTTCGGCTGTTCCGGTGGTTCTTCACCGTGCAGCCGGTATCGCCGCCGACGGTGGTCGGCGGCTGCTACTTCCAGCCACGGGGGCAGGTGCAGAACCGCTACATCCCCTGCGTCCTTCGCAAGAAGTGGGACGACTGGAAGAGCGACTGGTTCTACACTCCCTTGACTGACGAAGCGCGCCTCCGACTACCGAGCCAGCCCCCGACACAAGCGTCCAGCTGGCGGGCGGCGGTGGATCTGGGGGACGGCTACGACGCCGTCCTGGACCGCCTGGCCGGTCTGCGTGCTCAAGGGCTTACCGGGGCCATGGTGTACGGCGACTACCTACGCCGCCGGATCGCGCCGCTTCAAAGGCGTGCCCGCAGCGCTTAGGAGTACACCGGGCCCGAGGACCACCTGAGGACCCACCAGGGGCAGGAATGGGACTGGGATCCCGAGGATTTCAAGATGGTGGTCCAACGGGTGCTAAATCTTAGCTCCGCGGAGGCATCTCTCATCCCTCAAGGGATCCTTCCCCTCTGCTGCGATCCGGAGCGCGCTAACATCCTGGCCGTCATGCAGGCGGTCGGGGCGTCGGGGGAGCAGGCCCCCCGAGGCCCTGACGGCGCGGGCAGCAGTCGCAGGGGGGAACAATCTACCCCGGGAGGGGGCCATGCTTCTGGACCCCGCGGCGGGGGCCCGGGGGGCAACCGCCCTGCCGAGCCAGGGGGAAAAGGAAGCAGGGGAGCACCCCTCCCCCATCTCCTCCCCGAGGGGGCGGGGCGGTGCGCGTCAGCGGCAGGCGCCCGGAGGACGCCGCGCCGATGCCGCAACCCGAGGCGGAGCGGAAGAAGAAACGGCTCCGCAAGATGGGGGAGACCGAGCCGTGCCGGGGGAGCCTTATCTCTCCCCCGAAGTGGTCGTTTAGTCGACCACTCCGCAGGTTCGCCTCCATACTCACGTCGGCCGTGTTCTTACTTCCGTTTCGCACGGCTAGTTTCTACTCGCCTTTCTTTTATTTCTGACTTTTCTTCTGTCGCAGCGAGATCCCGCCGCGCCCCACGCGCCACCCCAAGACCGGCCGGACGGAGGCCGAAGACACGGCGACCGCGGAGGCTCGGAGGCGGGAGGCAGATCGCCGGGAAGCCGCGGACCGCCTCAGGGAAGCCGAAGAGGCTGCCCAGGAAGCTGCCCGGGAGGCGTCCCGGGCTCGCCAGGCCGAGGAGGCCGCTCGGGAGGAGGCCAGGGTTCGCCGGGCCGAGGAGACTGCCCGGGAGGCCGAGGCGGCACGCGCGCGCGAGGCGCGGGCGGCCAAGGCCGCCGTACAGGCCCCCGACCCGACTCCGCCTGAGGCGGAGACAATCCCCGAGGCCGTCCACGACGAGGCCGAACGGGCGCACCCGGGGCCCGACGCCCCGGGTGACGCCTCGGGCGAGCCGGCTCCGGGAGAAGCCCCCGAGACCGGCGCGCCGACGGCGGGCCGAGCCGCCCCGTGCCAACCAGCGGGCCGAGCCGCCCCGCGCCAACACAGGCGTGGCCCTCCCCTCTGCCTCCTGCCGGCCCACTGGGCGCGGAGCCCCTCCTGCAGGCCCTGGCCGCCACGAACAGCACAGTGCTGGACGGGCTAAGCGCCCAGATAGGGGCCCTGCAGGCGGAGCGGGCAGAGATCGACGCGGCATGGGCACGCGTCGAGGAGGGACGGCGGTCGGTGGAGGCTATGGTGGAGGCGGGGCGGAAGGCGCACCGCAGGCACGCCTCACAGCTCGAGGCCCGTCGGAGAGACCTGGCGGAGATCGCCAGGGAGGTGGAGGAGGAGCGGGAGACCGCCCTTGTCGCCACCGCCGTGCTCGACGAAGCGCGGGACGACTTCCGTCTTCAATACGGGAGTCGGATGATGGAGCTGGAGGAAAAGCTCGACGCCGCCTGGGGGGTTCTCGACGCCGCCGCCGCCCGAGAGCAGCGGGCGGCGGAGAGCGAGGCGGCGACCCGTCAGCGCGAGGAGGCCCTCGAGGGCCGTACCATGGCGCTGGAGGAGCAGCTCACCACCTTCGGGCGGCGGGCCTCACGCCTACTCTCGCAGGAGACCGCCGTGCGTCGGCGGGCCGAGGCCCTCGACGTCCGCGCTAAGGAGCTCGAGGCGCTGGAGGAGCGCGCCCGCGCCCTGGACGCGAAGGAGAGCGCTCTGGCAGACCGCGAGGCCGCCGTCGCCACGAGGGAGGCGACGCTGGCGGCGCATGAGGCCGCCGCCGCCGAAGAGGAGTCCGCACTCCGCCTCCGCGAGGACGCGCTCGCCGAGCGGGGGCGAGCTCTCGAGGAGGCCGAGGCCGCAGCGCAGCGGCGGGCGGACAGCCTGTTCCTCCGCGAGGCGGCGCGGGAGGAGCAGGCGCGCCGCAATCTGGAGAGCGCCCGCGCCGAGAGGGACGCGCTGAACCAGCGGGCCGCCGAACTCGAGGCGCGGGCGAAGGAGCTGGACGCGAGAGCGCTCAGCGGCGGGGCGGCCGCGGGCGACGGCGATCTGGCCGCCCGCCTCGCAACCGCCGAGCACGTGATCGCGGAGCTGCAGGGCGCCTTAGACTCGTCCGCTGGGGAGGTTGAGGCCCTCCGGCTGGCGAGCGAGATAGGGCCCGGCATGCTCCGGGATGCGATCTCCCGCCTCGACCGCGCCGGGCGGCAGGCAGGAATCTGGAGCGGGCGGTACGCGAAGTACGCCGCCAACCAGGGGGGCCTTGCCCAGCGCCTCACGGAGATGGCCGGGGCCCTTGAAGGGCTCCCCGAGGAGCTCGAGGAGACAATTAAGTCATCCTCAAGGGACCTCGCCCGGGGGGCGGTGGAGCTCGTACTGGCGAGCTACCAGGCCCGGGACCCCGACTTCTCCCCGTGGACGGCGCTGGAGGAGTTCCCCCCGGGGACCGAAGACGGTGCGCGCGCGCAAGTCCGGGACGCCGCCGACCACATCGTGCACAGCTTCGAGGGGACGGCCCCTCAGCTCGCCTTCGCCCTCGACTCCGATGAGGAGGGCGGCGACGACGGTGCAGACGGCAGTGACGGCGAGGCCGGGGACCCGGGCGCGTCGGAGTGAACTTCGGGCCCGCTGCCGATTTTGATTATCTTTTCTTCTTTTTCCGAGGCCCTCGAGCCCCCGTCTTGTATATGCTGGTTAAATCTGCAATCAAACAATGAAATTTCTAAATCAGCTGTGTTTGTCGTATGTACGGGATGAGGAAATGGTCCGTGCCGCGGTCCTTCTGTGCCTTGGCTTGAACGAGGGCTCGTGCCCAGGCCCCATCCTTAAACAGCACGGGCCGGAGCTAGTGCCTGGGGAGATCCACGTGTCGAGACTGGCCAGGCCGGGAACACGGTGACCGAGGGTTAGGATGACCCGATTGTGGGCCTTTGCCGATTCCCCCCCGGAGTTCACCGCGCCCCGGGGCACGGCTCGGTTCTGGGCCCCGTCTGGCGGTTTTAGACGGCCCGGGCCGCTGAGGGCGGGGTCGAGCACGAGCGCACTAACTCAGGCCAAGGTTCTCCAGAAGGACACGACAACACGGACCCAGTCCTCGAAAAATCGAAAAAGCTTTTATTGAAATACAAAAAGGAAATTGAACAAAGAATAAACATGTGGGAGCCCCCGGCCAACCCGGCACGCCCGAGGGGGGTGCGGGGTTGGCCCGAGCCCGAGACATGACACCCGACCCCCCCTCAGGGGTAGAAACGGCGAAGATGTTCGATGTTCCACGGGTTAGGCAGCTCTGTGCCGTCGCCCGTGGCCAACCGAACCGAGCCCGGCCGGGGGACGCCGATCACTCGATACGGACCCTCCCACATTGGTGAGAGTTTGCTCAGTCCAGCATGCGTTTGGACGCGGCGTAGGACGAGGTCGTCGACGCAGAGTGATCGGGCCCGGACGTGGCGCTGATGGTAGTGCCACAGGCTCTGCTGGTAGCGCGCGGCTCGGAGGGCCGCGCGCCGCCTTCGCTCTTCCAGGTAGTCGAGGTCGTCTCGGCGAAGCTGATCTTGATCAGCCTCGGCATACATGGTGGCCCGAGGGGACCTCAGGGTGAGCTCAGACGGGAGGACCGCCTCCGCGCCATAGACGAGGAAAAAAGGCGTTTCCCCGGTCGCTCGGCTTGGTGTGGTCCGGTTCGCCCAGAGCACCGCTGGCAGTTCCTCGACCCACGAATCGCCATGCTTCTTGAGGATGTTGAAGGTCTTGGTTTTGAGGCCCTTGAGGATTTCCGCATTGGCGCGCTCCACCTGGCCGTTGCTTCTGGGGTGGGCGGGTGAGGCGAAGCAGAGCTTGATGCCCATGTCTTCGCAGTAGTCGCCGAAAAGCTCACTAGTGAACTGGGTGCCGTTATCCGTAATGATACGGTTAGGCACCCCGAACCTGGCGGTGATGCCTCTGATGAATTTAAGTGCCGAGTGCTTATCGATCTTGGTGACCGGATAAGCCTCGGGCCATTTAGTGAACTTGTCGACCGCGACATACAGGTGCTCGAACCCACCCGGGGCCCGCTTGAAGGGACCCAGGATGTCCAGCCCCCAGACAGCAAACGGCCACGAAAGGGGTATGGTCTGCAGGGCCTGGGCCGGCTGGTGCGTCGGTTTGGCGTGAAACTGGCACGCCCTGCACCGTCGGACCAGGTCCACCGCATCGTGGAGCGCCGTCGGCCAATAGAAACCCTGGCGAAAGGCCTTTCCGACCAAGGTGCGCGAGGCAGAATGGGCCCCGCACTCGCCTTCATGGACATCGGCGAGAAGCTCGATGCCTTGTTCCCGAGGGATGCACTTTAGGAGGACTCCGTTAGCCCCGCGCCGGTAGAGGGGCGCGCCAGATGACGGAGCGTGAAACTCCTCACTGGGAGACCGTGCGGGTCCCCCTTTGCCGGTTCGGCCGGGGGCGCTAGGAGGAACCCTTGGCCCCTGAATCTGAGGGATGTCAGCGAGAGAGAGCCAGAAAGAGAAAGAGAAACACGGGCGATGTAGACAGGTTCGGGCCGCTTGAGCAGCGTAACACCCTACTCCTGTGTTCTGGTGGATCTGAGAGTGTTCCAGAGTACAAGGGAGAGTTCAGCCTCTAGACGCATTGGCCGGAGTCCCCCCCTTTTATATGGTAAGGGGCTTCCACACGGGCCACACGTCGCCTAAGAAAGGAAAACATTCTTTTTACAATCAGGGCTAGCCTACTGACGGAAGTGACCTCTCGGTAGACGCCCGCTTCAACCTTCTTTAAATGGCCCGCGACTTCCCTGCCATGCGTGCGCTGAAATCTGGAACGATCTGACCGGGGCTGACGTACCAACTTCAGGAGTTGGCACGCCAGCTCCGGCTAGGGACGAAAGCCAGGAGGCTCTCATCATTCTGACGGGACGGGGCGAGGCGTGCCGCAGGCCGCCCATCGCCACCTAACCCGCGATCTGACCGGTCTGTGACCGGCCACGCGAAGCGACCGGTCACGGACCGGATAGGCACGCGCTGCGCCGCATTAAATGCGGCGTGGTGCGCTCGTCTGACCCGCCATAAATGTGGTTAGGTGAGCCCTACTGTGCTCACCTACCCCACACACGCGTCGCCGAGACCGCAAGGGGTCGGGGCGCCCCAGCCCTCGGGGCCAACAGGGGAACGGCCCGACCCCTCGGGGAGGCAACGGGAGGAGCGGCCATGTCACCCTCGGGCCCGACCCCCCGGGGGGG
Organism: Oryza officinalis; assembly: GCA_008326285.1. Lineage (NCBI taxonomy): Eukaryota > Viridiplantae > Streptophyta > Magnoliopsida > Poales > Poaceae > Oryza > Oryza officinalis. Next base: position 14,043,898 of record BDMV01000008.1, read on the forward strand.
GGGCCGGGCCACGTGGACGTCGCGGCCGCTCAAGCCTCTAGTCACGACACCCCCGGTCCCATGTCACCGACAGAGGAGCACCTGGCGATTGTTCGGTCGAAAAACATCGGCAGGTCTGATGCATGGATTACACGCCATCACATCGATACTTTCCCCGTTTGGCTACGACAACGTCTAATGGGTGCAGAAACCATTGACCGACAACTAGCCTTCTTGGCGAGGGGGCCTTCTTGCTCGATATCGACATTCCAAGGATATGAAATCAATGAGTATACATTTTACACAAGAGCCCAAGAAAGAAAGAGCACAAACTAGAACTCTGCTATTCGTATCGACGCCATGAGATACGATGGTGCAACTAGCACGTATTACGGTGTCATCGAGGACATATGGAAACTAGACTACGGACCCCTGAAGGTACCTCTGTTTCGATGCCAATGGGTTAGGCTCACCGGTGGAGGTGTAACGATTGATGAGAGTGGGATGACAACGATTGACCTAAGCAAGGTTGGATACTCAGACGAACCTTTCGTCCTAGCCAATGATGTCACACAGGTTTTCTACGTGAAGGACATGTCTAGCAAACCAAAGAAGGGTAAAGGACCCGACGAGCCAAAGCGTCACGTGGTTCTCCTAGGCAAAAGGAAAATCGTCGGAGTCGAGGGTAAGACTGACGAAGATTACGATCAGTTCGACGGGCAACCTCCGTTCGCGGTGACGGTTGACCCGAGCATCCTCCTATCAAAGGAGGACACCCCTTACTCACGCAACAATCACAGCGAAGGAACATTAGTGAGGAGAAAGTACGTGAGAAAAACTGTGACATAGGACAGCGAAGGAACATTAGTGAGGAGAAAGTACGTGAGAAAAACTGTGACATAGGTTGTTGTATGGACAATGCAAATTATTTATAATGTATTGAAGGCCATGCAATGTTTGTGTTTTTTATTACTACAATTATGTAAGGAAAACTGTGACATAGATTATTGTATGGACGACGTAAATTATTTATAATGTATTGAAGACCATGTAATGTTTGTGTTTTTAGTACTACAATTATATATGTAATATCAATTTTAAACTATTTAAATAGGTAATATAGTATATTTAATAATAATTTAAACTATTTAAATAGGTAATATGGTATTAGATATTTTTATACTATTCAAATAGTATTTAAATTGGTCTATATGTGATTATTTATATTTAATAATAATTTAAAACTATTTAAATAGGTAATATGGTATTAGATATTTTAATACTATTCAAATAGTATTTAAATTGGTCAAATTTTAATTATATATCATTATTGGAATGTAATATCAAATTGAAACTATTAAAATAGGTCATATGCTATTTATATGTGCACTGTTTCAATCTTTAGTCCCGGTTGTTAAACATAGCCGGGACAAAAAGATAATTTGGCCGCAGCGGAAAAACATTTTAGTCCCGGTTGGTAGCAGCAACCGGGGCTAAAGACATCTTTAGTCCCGGGTGGTGGTATAAACCGGGACTAAAGATGTCTTTAGTCCCGGTTGCTGCTACCAACCGGGACTAAAGATCCCGACTATAAATAGCTGGGCGCATCGTCTTCTCCGGATCCACACTTAGCCGTTTCTCATTCTCTCTCAACTCTCAGCGCGCACGTCCTCCGTCTTTGCCGCCGCCGTCGTCTTCGTCGTCTCCGCCGCCGTATGTCGTCGCCATCCGCACCGCGCCTCCCGGCCGAGGTTTGCGCCGATCTCCATCTTTTCTTTCGTCCGTTTTCAAGAATGCCACGTATACCGCGCACCGCCGTCGCCGCGCCGTTCGCACCGCCGTCGCCATGAATGGCACGTACCCGAGCCACCGCCCGCCGCCGCCACCACCACGGCCGCGCCACCACGGCCGCCGCCGCCACCACCACGGCCGCCCCACCACCACGGCCGCGCCACGAACGACCTAACTATAGAATGAACGTGAACGGACGTGAACGAACGTGAACGAACGAACGATCGACCGAACGACCGAACGACCGAATGAACGAGCGAACGACCGAGCGAACGACTGAACGATCGAACGACCGAACGAGCGAACGACCGACCGACCGACCGAACGACCGAACAAGCGAACGACCGACCGACCGACCAAACGAACGAGCGAACGACCGAACGAGCGAACGAACGACCGACCGAACGAACGAGCGAACGACCGACCGAACGAACGAGCGAACGACCAAACGACCGACCGAACGATGGTACTGGTTCGCTTGTTCTAAGGAGGTACTGGTTCAAGATATTGGCTAAACACAAGCACTCGGTCTTTCATGACTAAACAGAAACGAAGAATTTTCAAAAAAAATTGTCTTGACTCCTATGCATGGGGAGTCAAGACAAAATTTGTTATGAAAATTATTCGTTTGTAGCCATGAAAGAGCGAGGTGTTGTGTTCACCCAATATCTTGAATCACTATCTCTGTCTTTATTCATTCATATGTATGTATGGAACGATTACCTCTAAAAGTATATATTTAATAATGATTAAAATTAAAATTTTCTTTGTCTTTTCTATATGATTAAAATAGTTATGTTTGCGAATTTGAATATAATATTGCATATCTTTGTACATTTTCTAATAGTGTTTTAATTTTTTGTCTAATTTTTTTTCTAATAGGTGCTGACCCCCATCGTCGCTCAAGCTTAAGTGGCCCCAATAACTCCAAGCAAAACTAAGGCAAGTTTCATGAATTCCTTCATGTGTGTGTATATGTATATATGACATATGCACGTAGGTTGCATGTATAACAATGAATTAACTGGTCATTATACGTATTTCTCAACAATGTCATTATATGTAAAATAATATACTGTTAGTTGATGTGCATCTCGTAATGTTACAAACAGATGGCAGATCGCGATGATGAACAGATCCTCATGGACGAGATCGCAGAGGGCAGCAGCCAATATTGGGTGGATGAGGAGCCAGAGGACCCCAACCAATACCTCAACGAGGAGGGAAACGAGGGCACAAACCAACAGGAAAGTGAAAGGGAACCGGCCGTTGGAGAGAAGAGGGCACGCGGACAACGGGGTGCCGCAAGGAAGCTAGAGGGCAGGCATATTATTACTGAAGTGGCCCCAGACGGCGAACCAGTTGCCCCGGCCGGTATACTACGTAAGTTTGTGGGACACAGTGGTTGGGTCGTGAGGGATCACGTGCCCATTAGCATAGTGCACTGGCGTCAAACAAGAACAACAGAGGATGATGAAAGTTATCTGCCAGATACGGAGAAAGCAATGCTGTGGACCACCATGCTCGAGACCTTCACGGTCCTTGAGGCAGATCAGCCAAGACTGAAAGAATGGACGATGAAGAAAATGGCTGAACAGTTCCAGAAGTACAAGTCAGCTCTATACAAGAAATACGTCGTGAAGGGTCTGACACCTGATTTCGACAAGTTAACGAAGCTGAGGGATCATTGGGATGCATTTGTTGCATACAGGACTTTTGAGCACGGGCAAACGCAAATAGCAAAGAACAAAGCCAATGCCGCTAAGAAGCAGTACCAGCACCGGCTAGGGTCAGGTGGCTATAAGAAGGCAATCCCCAAGTGGGATGAACTAGAAGACGGGTTGATTGGAAAGGGTATTGAGCCGGCCACAACGAACTGGCCTGAACGTTCAAGAAATTGGTACTATGCTCATGGTGGAAAGCTCGATCCCACTGATGGCTCCCTTGTATTCGGCGATGCGATCCGCGAAGCAGCTAGCCGACTCACGGAAGCAGTGGAGGCATCTGCTCAGGGAATATTCCATCCTGACAGAGAGAAGGACGAGCTTACGCTCGCATTACAGAATCCCGAGCATCCAGGACGAACACGGGGAAAAGGCGTGGTTGCATGGAAATACGGATTTTAAGAGGACAGCCACACTTACAAGAGTCGGATGAGGAGCAAGAGGGATACCGAGGACGAATTAAGATATCTCGAGGAGAGGGTCGCCCTGCAGGAAATACGGATGCAAGAGGAGGTCGAACGACGGGTGGACCAACGCCTTGCGGAACGACAGAGCGAGCAGACGGTGCAGCCCTATGCCCCTCCAATCATGGTGAGCCCCTCGGGCAATCGCAGCAGCTGTGCTTCTACAGGGTAGGCAGGAGAACAGGGCATGGAAGGTGTAGCAGGGCAAGCTCAGGACAACCCATCGTACCCCGTAGATGAAATCACGCGGCGGACACCTTGTGAGCTGCACATTCCCTTCAAGAACATATCACTCAAGGTATGCTCTTAGTTTTATGATATATGTTTTGTAAATTGCATAACCGGTGGTGCATGCATCTGTTAATTACTAAGTAATCTTGACTCTCGTGAAGGTGGCGTCGGGCATGGCCATACCAGTCGACCCTTCGGGGACATATCATTGCAGACCGATTCCACCTGGGTACTCAAAGGTCGAGGTTGAATTGGTGGAACGAGGGTTCGACGATCTCGAGCTGGACATCCCCGGAGGAGACGGGGAGACGAAACTAGGAGACACAGCCCACGCCATTATACTATGGTGCAAGCGGCACATCGTGTTTCCCGGGCGAGCAGCGGCGTCTTCTCCTCCGTCTCCTCCGCCTGCACCCTCTCCTCCGCCTGCACCTTCTCCTCCGCCTGCACCTTCTCCTCCGCCTGCACCGGCTCCTCCACCGCAGTCTCCTCCGCCTGCAACCTCTCCATCGCCTACACCAGCTCCTCCACCGTAGTCTCCTCCGCCTGCAACCTCTTCTTCGCCTGCACCGGCTCCTCCGCCTGCATCGTCAGCGTCTGCTCCGCCTTCACGGCCTAAAAAGTCGTGCCCACTTTGTCCCACGCCATCAAAGTCCACACCACTAAGAAAGAAGCCAATACTTGACGAGCCAAAACTCCCCGCTCTCAAGAAAAGGGCGTACGACCGCACTCTCGAGGAGAATGAGGAGGTCGTACGAGCAGAAGTGAAGGCGTTCTTCGAGGCACGGAAACCACCAAAGAAGATTCCAATAGATCCGGCTGCTAAGAAGTTCTTCCCGAAGATGAGCGAACCGGTCAAGAGGGCTGTACTTTCCGATTATGACCGGTCGGTGACAAAGTCGTACAAGAAACAAAGAGCAAAGGCCAAAGAAGTACCTCAGCTCGGAAAGCAGCGAAAACAATCGGTTGAGCCATTGCTACCACCCGGTGAAGAGGAGCTGAGGCAATGGATGAAAGAGACGGGTCTGAGCAGGGCGCAACTGGTGGGAGACACACCGATAACCATGGCGACAAAAGCCGACTTGAAATACAAATTTAAAGTCGGTGAACCGCTTGTCAAGCCTGGTGAGGTGAACACTCTCTCAACACAAATGCATCGATTCCATCAATGGTATATGGAACGTTCATCCAGAGGTAGAATAATGTTTGGAGCGAGGATAAGAAACACAGACTACTACCAAGGAGATGATGTTCTGTGGATCAACTTCGAGAATGTGTTCGATGTATACCAACTAGACGCTCTCGACGTCTCCATTCTCAGCTGCTGGGTTTTGTAAGTATCGTTTTAGCAAACTTTATTTTGTTCCTTAGCTTCATCTATGTACCATTCCCTGGTTAGAATGTGACGATAAGACTGATGCAAATTCCTTTATCTTTTGTAGAATGGAGATTCAATCGTGCCGTAGGCAGGAGATTTTCAATATTGGATTCATGGACCCCCGCAAAGTCAATGACGTAATGATACGGGACTTTGAGAAAGATACAGAAGACAATATTGTTCATTTCCTAGTGCAACAGCATTACAAGACCTATATACTATTGCCCTACAACACAGAGTGAGTTTTAACTGTCTTTCAAATTTGTACCAACTTCCTCCCCGTACTCATACCGTCACATATATATCATCTGACGCAATTTGCAGATTTCACTGGATCCTTTTTCTCTTCGACCTTGAACTTTGCAAAGTCCATGTCTATGACTCAATGGATAAACCAGAGTCTACTTTCACCAAGGTTTTTGAAGTGATAGACAGGTAATGCCATCTGTTCAACTGTCATTAATTATGAACACTGCTATTGGTACTATGCAGATCTCCGGTATTTAATCATAGCTTCCAACTGTACATAGGGCATGGGCAAAGTTCCGTACATTGGTCCGTGGGGTTTGGAAAGAAAAACTTGGTAGGAGATTTAATTTTCCGGTGAGTACATTCTCCAAAACATATTTAATCATTCATTGCTTTTAGAAAAAATTAGTACATTAAATCTCTCGTCGTTTCTCCTTAAGTGTGCAAAACAGGAGAAGAGGAATAACTTGTGCGGCTACTACGTCTGCGAATATACTCACGCACTTGTACAGCAAATCAACAGTGACAGGGATCTGGAAGTACGTAAAAATTATTCATACATTATGTCCCGATTTCCTATTGACTTCATATATTTATATCTCAATTTTTTTTCAAATGATAGATTATTTACATGAGGGAAAACCTATCCAGCGAAGAATTTATCAAGGCTGTTCAAGAACAACTGATGGGATTTATCAATAAACAAATAATTGATCCTGCGTGAGAATTTTACTACGATGAAAGAGCTATTGATTATCCTCCCCATGGATAATATGTCTTAGCTTTCTTCGTAATATACAATAGAACATTATAATTAACGAAAGATTGTAATATATGTACATATTCAGATGTGCATTTATGTACTTATGTGTGTGAGTATATTTCGGTAATATAAGTATATATTTATTTGAGTGCTTATATGTAGGATATATATATATATATATATATATATATATATAACATGTATTTATACATATATATATATATATGCATATTGCATATATATATACATATAAATACATATATTACATATATACGCATATTATATATACATATATTATGCATATATATGTATTTATACAGATATATGCATAATATATAAACAAGCAGCTGGCAGAACCAGCAAATATTTTTTTTTAAAAAAAATATCATTAGTCCCAACCGGGACTAAAGATGGCTGAGGCAGCTACGTGGCGCACAACCATCTTTAGTCCCGGTTGGTGTTACCAATCGGGACTAATAATGGATCTTTAGTCCCGGTTATTTGACCCGGGACTAAAGATGGGCATCTTTAGTCCCGGATTCGTAGTCCCGGTTGCATAACCGGGACTACAGGAGGTTATGAACCGGGGTTAAAAACTCCTTCTCCACTAGTGTACGCGGAGATTCATGTCCATCTTAGTTGTTTCTTTTTTCCTCTTCAAGTTGCCTATTACTTGTACTCCTCATTTCACTACACTAGATAAGGTCACCTGTGACGGGCCCAAACCCGTACCTTTGAGACGGATTTGGGCTTGGTCAGTGATCAGTGGTCACTGGTGAGTCCTGTCACCTTTGACGGGTGGCCGGCCGTCAGAGGTGACACACATCTCTGACAGGAAAATAAATAGACGTCCGTCAGAGGTGTCGGTCCCCGCTAGCTTAGGACCAGTTAGAACCCGTCACAGGTATCTCATCTCTGACGGACACATAAACAAAAGGCCGTCAGAGGTATTAGTCTCCGGTAGTTAGAATCCGTCACAGCTGGGCTACCTGTGACGGGCAAGAAAGTAAAGGCCCGTCACAGGAGAGTCAGCTCTGACGGCCGCGGTTTACGAATCCGTCACAGGATGATTACCTGTGACGTCTTTTTTTAATGACCCGTCACTGATGTGTTAAATCCCGAAAAAAGTAAATACTAAATATTGGCTAGCCTCAGGATTTGCTAGCCATGCCCTCTGAAAAACAGAAAGATCACAGATACATGCCAGCCAGCGCCAATATCACATGCATTCATCAATTCATCAATTCATTCATCAATTCATTCATCATTTGATCCCATTTCCCCCAAAATCACCCAAAAAGCATTAGATTTCAGATCCACTATGGCCTCAGTTCTGTTCTGTTCAAGCATTCTGCATCAATTAGTATCATTTGCATCAAGGACAAAAAAACAGAGGGAATCAGCTAAGACAGCAGGAGAAGCAAGTGTCCCAAAAAAACAAGTGCACATAATATGTTCTTATGCATAAGACCAAGTGTAGATAGTCTGTTCTTAAGCATCCATTCATTCATCAATTCATTCATCATTTGCATCCCATTTCCCCCAAAATCACCCAAAAAGCATTAGATTTCAGATCCACTATGGTCTCAGTTCTGTTCTGTTCAAGCATTCTGCATCAATTGGTATCATTTGCATCAAGGACAAAAAAACAGAGGGAATCAGCTAAGACAGAAGGAGAAGCAAGTGTCCCAAAAAAATAAGTGCACATAATATGTTCTTATGCATAAGACCAAGTGTAGATAGTCTGTTCTTAAGCATCGACAAAAAGGTTAAGTGTAGATAGTTTGTTCTTATGCATAAGACAACCAACAATAAAACCTAAAAATGGACAAGTGTAGATAATATGTTCTTATTCATCACTGGCCATTTAAGTCCATCCAAATGAACGACACAACAGGGCAACGCAAAATACGCATGTCATAAAAAACGACAAATAATTTGAAAATGGAGGGAGTAGTAAAGAGGTAATGTTCCAAATCAGTTTTAAATCTCTTTTCTAAGAAAATATACACAGGTGACCATATCCATCCAGTGAAAGTAAATTACATAGCATACCGTACCACAGAACCATAGAAACAACTATTTTTATATCACAGAAAATTGGATAACTGTTTTGTTCACGACATCACAAGTAGCCCAGTTCAATCGTCTATTACACGTGAAAACGTCCTTTCTTGTTCATTATTTCGGCGAGAATGAAGGCGCACAGTTCGCCTCTGATAGCAGGAGGGTTGATGGGTGAAACCTTCCAGCCAGCTCTACCTTTCTGTTCAATAATACATAAGTTAGCACGTTTATAAGATTAATATTTGGTATTGAAATGTTTGAATTTGCCATTAGCAACAACCTCAGGGTCGAAATTTTTGACCTCTCTTAGAAGTGTCGACATATTGTGGCACACGTGGAAACCGCACTGGTCCCCGATCTGTTGTGCGCATGCGAAATTGGTGTCATGATAAAGTTGGTCCTTGCCCTCCTTGTACCTACCACCCTTTTCCACATATGGTCCCCAAGCCATATTTAAGGCCTTGATGATTTCAGTGAAATTATACTCCTTTGCCTTACTTGAGTTAAGGTAGTAGACCCTACTCCATTTAGGTACGATGACTAGGAGAACCCAATGTCGCCTACGCGGTGGTTATGTAGCATTAGTAATAAGAAACTTAGCTTCAACAACAATATACACGAAATGATTATTGTCTTCTTACTCTTGATTATGCGCGCACATGATGTACTCCTTGTCTTGGTGGGCCCATAAGCACCGGTTCACGTAGTCAACCAATTCATTGAAGTTATTTTGCAGATTGACCTCATTGACCATCGATGGATCAAGGAACCCAACTTGATTACCAAGGCGACGACCCTCGATCCAACACAACCTTAAAACAATTACGTATTAGCACTAATTTAGACGATAGTCCATTAATATCACAAGGAGGAAGGTTTGCACTTACAAGGAGTAGCATTTCAGAAGTCCTGTGTCTAACTTCCGAATCCTGAATAGGTCGAAGAGGTCATCAAAGCCTATAGTTACATAGGCAGGCGACGATAGGAAGGGCTGGTGGTCGTGATGTCCAACTATGCATGACTCCCTCATTTTCCGCTTGGCATTGCTTAGCTCCATGTACTGTTTGTATAGCTCTCGGCAAGCAATACCCATCACGGCCAACACATTGTCCTCCACCAACGGCATGCCTAGTTCAAATTGTGCCGGGGCCTTCACGACCTTCCCCGTTTTGGTCAACGGCGCCGACGCTGCAGCCTTCCCCCTTTTTTTCACTGGCGCCGACTCCTCGACCTTCCCTTTTCCTGTAGCACCCCCGCGTTCACGTTTTTGTCCCTTGACAATGGGTGGCGAGCTATCAGCCTTCCTCGTGGTCTTTATTGGAGGCAGGTTTTGAGCTATGTGTGTCAAATCCATATCGGCTGCGGCAGGTGAATGGGGTTCTGACAACGCCGGTCCACGGGGAGCCTCAATTGATAGCTTAGACGTTGAAGGTGTTCGCTCCGTCGGTCGGCTTGGGCGAGGAGTCATCTTCACAATTATGTCTTCTTTGGGCCATTGTATGTACGTCTTGCACGCATCGCCCAAAGTCGTGATTTCATCATTAGGGGGCACAGGCAGCGGAAAGGCTGACCAGTTGTCCTTGACTGAATCTATGGACACCTTGGCATACCTTGACGTAGGTTTACGCCGTGCACCTTTTCTGTGTCCGAGGGATTGAAAGCCATGCCCTCAGCGACTTCGGCCGCGAAAGTTGGGTGGACCCTCACCACTAGGACACACTGCTCTCCGTCCAAGCTCGCTCCATCTCAGCTTCTGGGACCCTTCCGATATTTTTGTGGAGGATGCCGAAATTCTCACGTGCTGCCAGCCCGTAGCAGTTAGACCATCTTCCTATGACAGTCCTTGGCGTCGTGGGCCTACCACTTGCGTCAACCTGTCTTATAACCTGCACTGTGGTCGGCCATCTATTTTGTGTCCGGGGATTTCTACTTGACCTAGATGCACTTGTCCCGGCGGAAGGCGGTTGTTGTTCTTGAGGCACTTCTGCAGCTAAGACAGAAGGAGCATTTGCTAAGGGGTGGTAGGTACAAATTTTGTTGTCATGTATTGAAAAGTTATCCTATAAATTACCACGAGGTTCGGGTTGTTCGGCTGCCATCGTCGACGGATGACCTGAGGAAACCATGGCTGGGTCTGCTTCTACCTGTATCCTCGCAGGCGTCGTTGAGGACGGGGATGCGCCGGGCGTTGTCATCGACTAAATAATTTGAATACGCTTACAAATTTCCTATCATTTCACTAATTTCACTAATTTGAATACGCTTTGAACTATTATATATATGAGGGATGTGAAATATATATGCGAACTACATGACAAAAAGATCATGCGAACTAAAAAATGTTTATTAGTTTAAAAACTTTAATCATGTAATTAATTTAAGTTCTAGCGATTAACAGTAAAACCATAAAGAAATTTACCGCTACAACTTATTTAAACAAATTGCCCTTTCGTAAAATTATAAAATTAACAAGATATATTAATATGTAATATTAATAAATGATCTACAATAAACATATAGGATACATTATATTTATCTTTGATTAATCTACAATATACATATAATAAAATTCGATGCTTATAGGAAGAACTCTAGTACAAAACTTTTTTTGCAACACATACTTAACTCTAGTACAATTAATTAATTGCATGCATTTTGCTACTAATTTATTGGAACCCTATATAAATGCTAAATGTTCTATATAAATCTGAACCCTATATAAATGTTTTCATAAGTGCTAAATGAACATACATACAAGAACCCTATATAATCCATCTCAGAAACTACCACATCACAGATATGAGCCAATTTATCAATATACAAGAACCCTAGAAAAAAATAGATCAAAGGGGAAGACGAGTTCACACTGTGTAGCAAAGAGGGGGGGAAGGGCTTCTTCTCTGGGCTGCACAGAGGAGGAGGTCGGCCGGCACTGGAGGAGGTCGACGGCGGTGGAGGAGGGCGAGAGGGTGGAGGTCGAGTTCGGCGGCGGCGGCGGTGGATGTCGAGTTCGGCGGCGAAGGCGGTGGAGGACGAGTTCGGCGGCGGCGGTGGTGGAGGTCGAGTTCGGCGGCGAAGGCGGTGGAGGAGGGCGAGGGCGATGGAGGACGAGTTTGGCGGCGAAGGCGATGGATGTCGAGTTCGGCGGCGAAGGCGATGGATGTTGACTTCGGCAGCGGAAGCGGTGGAGGAGGGCGAGGGCGGTGGAGGAGGGCGAGGGCGGTGGAGTACTATGTTGTGTAAAGTGGATCTGGATCGAGAAATGGCACCAATGTTACCCTAGTCAACCACACCTGTGACGGGCTCTAAGTAAAATGGCCGTCACAGGTTATGACACCTGTGACGGTCTCTAACTAAAATGGCCGTCACAGGTGACCATAGCTGTGACGGACTCCAACTAAACGGCCGTCACAGGTGAACATATTTGTGACGGGCTCCAACAAAACGGCCGTCACAGGTGACAACACCTGTGACGGGCTCCAACTAAACGGCCGTCACAGGTGACAACACCTGTGACGGGCTCCAACTAAATGGCCGTCACAGGTGACTCATAAACACCTGTAGGTAACAACTATGTCCACTCCTCTCCTCAGAAGATATAACCCAATTTTTTTTTCTAGATTTGCTGCGATGGCTTGCCTATACCGTCTCAACGTCTCAGCGGCGCCATGGGAGCCACCGGTGACGCGCGCGCAGGTGGACTTACCTCATTATTTTATTTTACTTAATTATTTTATTTCACTTATAGTAGTTATTGTGCTTAATATTTTATTTGACTTACATGAACTATTTCGTAAGCAATGCACTAATGATCATTGCAAACATTTTAGAGTCATACATATACTAGACAAAATGGACATAAATTACAAAAATAATCCTTCTTCATGGTCGACGCGTGCATGTTGAACCTCATCTTCTTCTTCCTCCAATTCTATAGGTATTTCCTGACCTATGCCGTACACGTGCTGGTTGTAATCATCTTCGTCTGAAATGTTGTCCAATCCAACTATTCTCCTTTTCCCTTCTCGAACTACATGCAGTTTCTTGTTACACAGGTCAATTATGTAGAATACTTGAACAACTTGTTTGGCGAGAACGAACGGTTCATCCTTGTACGCGTTGTTAGCCAGATTGACAATGGTGAAACCTTCATTATCAACTTTTACATTACGAAGATCGACCCATCGACAACGAAACAATGGCACTTTGAACTTCAAGTAATCCAGCTCGAATATTTGCTCAACTCGGCCATAGTACTGATCACGCCGACCACCGTCGCTAGCGGCCTCAATGCGTAACCCACTGTTCTGAACTGTGCATTTGTTGTCTTGCTTGATCGTGTGAAATGTGTACCCATTTATGTCATATCCTTGCCAGGTGGTAGCACTCCATTCAGGACCCTGTGACAACCACTGCAGTGTTTCACTTGACAAGTTCGGCATGTTGGCAATTCGGTTCTTGAACCACTCGTTGAAAGAAGACATGTGCTTTTTTCTAACCCAACTCTCTGATCGCCCTGGGTTGTCCTGTCGGAGAAATCGTAGGTGTTCATCAAAGTACGGCACTACCTCGGTCATATGCTGGAGTACCGTGAAATGAGCTTTATCATACACCTTACGATCCATCCTTACAATTTTCCTTCCAACAGTGCCCACACCATCAAGCCTTCCTTCGTGATGAGATCGTGGTAATCCAACTGAAGAGGTTTCTGACATATAGTCAACACAAAACTCGATGACCTCTTCGGTGGTGTAACTCTCAATGATGCTCCCCTCGGGGTGGGATCGGTTCCGTACGAAACCCTTCAGGATCCCCATGTACCTTTCGCAAGGATACATCTGCGTCATGAAAGCAGGACCACAGCACTTTGTTTGTCTAACAAGGTGCACGGGAAGATGTTCCATTATATCAAAGAAAGTAGGAGGAAAGTATATCTCAAGATGACATATGGTTCTGACAATTTCTGCCTGTAGTTCATCTAGTCCCTCGGGATCAATGATCTTCTGGCCAATTGCATGGAAGAAGGAGCACAATCGCATTATCGTGTGTCGCACCTTAGGAGGCAAAATATTCCTTATTGCAACAGGCAACAGCTGTGTGATAAGGACGTGGCAATCGTGCGACTTCATCCCTATCAATTTAAGGTCTTCCACTGAAACGAACTTACTAATTCTTGATGAGTACCCAGATGGAACCTTTATACCACTCAGACATGTCAGCAAATCCATCTTCTCATCTTTCGAGAGAGTGTAGCAGGCTGGAGGAAGGTACATACTGCCCGACTCCGTGGTTATGGGATGTAGCTCTGAACAAACACCCATGTCTTCCAGATCTCGCCGGGCGTTGAGACCATCCTTTGTACTACCAAGGTTAAGCAGTAATCCTATTAAACTCTCGCATACATTCTTCTCAATATGCATCAGATCTATGCAGTGACGAACCTCAAGATCCTTCCAGTATGGTAGTCTCCAAAATATTGACTTCTTCTTCCACATGCTTTTCTCTTTTGTCTTTCCATCTTTCCTCATTTTTCCAAACTCGTTGGTTATTCCGTACACAAGGCAAAATGCATGTTTCTTGGGTCATTTGAGAATTCGCGGTAAATCCTATCGATTGTCCGCCACTGTACTGAATCTGCCGGGTGCCTAAGCTTACTATCGACTTTCCGTTCTTCGGCATGTCAACGCATTAGCTTAGCTTGTTCTGGATTCGCAAAAATTCTTTTCATGCGTTCCGCAATTGGGAGATATCACACCACCTTTGCGGGGCCTCCCCTCTTTGACTTACTTCCTTCACCTTCACTTATTGTTCGTTTGTATCTAGAAGCCCCACAGACAGGGCAAACATCTAAGTCAGCGTATTGCTTGTAATACAAAATGCAGTCGTTTCGACAAGCATGAATTCTTCTCACCTCCAGGCCCAACGGACATAAGACTTGCTTTGCTTCATATGTCGTATGCGGTAATTTGTTCCCCTCTGGCAACAGGTCCTTTAATAGCTCAAGAAGTTCTGTAAAACTCTTGTCGGACCAACCATTACTTGCCTTAAGCTTCATGAGTTCCAACACGCATGACAATTTGCTGTGCTTCGACTTACATCCATCATACAAAGGCATATGACATTCTTCCACCAACTTACTAAACTTCTCAAAATCTCTGTCGTTGTCATCTGCGTCTTCAACGTCATGCAACATTTCAGACAAACTTTGAGTATCCAAATCTATGGTCTCTCTGCCTAACGGAGAAGGTACAAACATGCCTTCTCGAGTTGCAGCGGCGTTCACTACGTCCTGATCCGGGCCTTCTTCAACTGCGACATCAGGTGTCTCTTGCTCTCCATGCTTGCTCCAACATGTATATTTTTCCATGAAACCTCTCCTTATCAAATGAGAATGCACATCTGAACTATCATGGAACATCTGTTCATTCTTACAGTCGTTACATGGACACAATATGTACATGGCCATCCTGCTTTTTCTGTCATTGTCCGCAAATGTGACGAATTCAGTGACCCCCTCCCTATACTCTTTAGACGAACGATGAACATGATATATCCAACTACGATTCATCTGCAATCAACGACATAGGAAAAAAACTATATGATGATCAATTGGGAATGAAGGGAGAATAATGTATTTTTTACCTTTAATTTCAGCACAAATTCGCCCCCCTTACCCTCCCAACCGAATTGTGAACAGTGCACTGGTCGGGATGGAAAGCAGTTGGCAGCTAGATGGTATTTATAGAGATCCAACTCACCTCAAACGGGTTAAATAAATATAGCCCGTCAAAGATGTCGGCTAATTACCTTTGACGGGTTTTAACTCTCTGGCCGTCACAGGTGGGGTGATACCTGTGACGGCCAGGTAGTTAGAAGCCGTCACTGGTATTTCAGTGACGGCTTACGGTTCCAAGCCGTCACAGGTGAGGTCATACCTGTGATGGGCCGCAGCCGGATGTCTCACCGATGACGGCAAACATAAGGACCCGTCAAAGGTGACGGTCATCTGTGACCAATCCGTAGGCCCGTCACTGGTATGCCGTCACAGATGTAGGGTTCTGGTGTAGTGTTTTCCACATCCCCAACAACTCAACAACCACTTTGTTTTCATTTGAGCTCTTGTTTGCCCTCGCCGATTAATCTCTAGCACCTCGTTTTGAAAAAAAAAAAAATTCCTGCCTACAGAGGAGGTCGGAGTTAATCTTCCAATCCCCAAGACCTCGCGTGCGTACGTGACATGAGCGACTACTTGGTGACTTCTCTTATCTAAATTGTTAATCTTCTGACTAACCGATTGTTGATGTGAGCGTGTGAATGATTGATCAAATGTTAAACTTGAAAGCTGTGAGCGGTAGGCAGCACTGGTCAATCATCATGTCCTCATCTCAAATATAGATGGAGATCTATATTTGATAAAAAAACTAATTAGTATTTGCATGGTTACTGCTAATGAAATGTTAATTGGAAGATGCAAATCTTGTCACAATTGCATCGCTCAACCCACCTACTTCCAGCTTTGTGTAAATAAACAACATGCATACATCGAGAGAAGACATGAAAAGAAGACAGGCAAAGGATCGAACAGAGCAAAAAAAAAAAAAATCCCCAAATCCACTGACACAGCAGAACTCAGAAGTCAGGACCATTTCTCCTAGCTGCTTGTTTGCTTCAATCAACGGAACAACCACAACGCGGCAGGAGATCTGCCTTGGCGACAATGTCTGCTTCATACGGAGGGCATCAATCCAGCAGGCATCAGGCATTGATCTGATGGCTAAGCACGAGAGGAACAGGAGCGATGGCAGAGCTTCCGCGGCACATGCATGCGGTTTTCATGTACGGTGGAGATTAGCTAGCTCCGACGAGCGGCGGTAGGGAAAAATCACGCGGGATCGATGGGGTTTCGTGTGGCCCAACAAAACGAGTTTTTTGTCGCCAAATCGTGTGTGGAACCGTGCTAACGTCGGACGGTAGATTAGTCATCCGCTTCGTTCTCTCCTCGATTCTCTTTCCTTTACGTAAGAATATGATGATATGGAATATTTTAGAGCCCGCTGAGTACGATTATTGTAAACTAGCTGCAGAGAGAGAAATTAATGTTGTTGTGCAGAAAAAAAGTTCCTTGTGTTGATCAACTGTAATTATTTTTATTGATTGCTTCGAGCACCAAATGTTCATGGCTGTTTTTAAAGCAGATGTAATATATATGAGCACCGCAATCAGAATGGCTTGATTCCGTACAGCAACATTTGGGGAGTGGATGAACCTTCAGATAATTACATTTGAAGGAAGCTGATGGTCCATGAGCACTGCAATCAATTTAATTTGCATTCTCTGCATTCTTGTAGCAATTAAGAATCAAATCACATCTAGAATGCTACAATTTGTTTTAGCCGGCCGGGCCATCAGATATTAAGTTCACATTCAAGTTCGGATTAGTATTTATACTGAGAACCACCCATTGATCAGAACTGCAAAGAGACAACATAAAATTTACCACAAAACAAGACAGGACTATGCATGTGCAACGGGTGCAAAATGTGCTCTACTCGATATGTCCCAGAGATGGATGGATGGATTTGTGTCAATGCCTAGGAATTTAGTGTGTACTTACACTGAATACTGCTCGACTTGTCCAGTCACTGTAGGAATGCGCCTTTAACCTTTTCTTGCATGCAGCTTCCAACGGTTGCCATCTTGAGTAACAAGATGATAGCATATTTTGCATGCTGTATTTTGCAGGAATTGTTGAGTTGGGATACTTGAACGCGTGAAGTATATGTGGAATTCCGTGACTCATTAGGCTAAAAAGGAAGAACGAAGGATCTCGGAATACTATTACAGCAACAATAAGCTAGCAAGAAGTATTATTCAGTGCCTTTTCATGTTCTTTTCTCAATTGCATTGTAATTAATGCATATATATGTGATGTGTATGTCACTTAGTATTGTGAATATAGAGTTAACAAAACTAATTTGTATAACATTGATCTCTTTCTTTTGTTGCCGTAGAGCTGCTGATATTGCAGGTGAGATATATAGAAAGGCCAAGTTACATGCATGATAGAAACATACAACTTACATTCAGATTTGCATATACTACAGTCACAATGGACACACTATACCAGTAAATCTTGTGTGTAGAGTAATTGAAGTGTAAAATCAGTAGTAGTATTAGGAGTACAATGTTGCTCTTTATTCTCATTACAATTTGCTATATATGTCTATGTTTTATCTGCTAATTATGGGCTTGTGAAGCATCGGGAATTGGATGTGCACGAGCGGTGAAGCAAGCGCCCGTTTTACTTTGGCCACATGCAGCGTCTTCGTTCTCACTCTGCTCCCTATTCCTATGGTTGTCACTGTGAAGCAGCGGCTCGATCGACGAGTCGTCAAGAAGACTGTGTCGTAACAGCACACTCGACCGATCGATGCAGCGGCTTTTCAGTGTGTGAGGACGACGGTGAAGAGAATCATCACGCACAAGTGGTGTGATCAAGTGACAATTAAGGAACAATACAGAAACAACAGCTTTAATTTTAGTTTTTAGCATGCAAAGATGCGAGCAGACAGTACTTTTTTAGGCTGCTGATGAGTACCATAATAAGAATGGCTTGCTCAGATTTTTCGTTGAGACCATTTAACCAATGGTTTTGTTAGAACCACTAGTCCTCTTTGGTGATGCAACAATATTCAAGGGATGGCTACCTTGCTCTTTCAGAACCTTCAGAGTTAATTCTCGTCGCAAGATTGTCAGGTTTTTAGATATTAATCAGCTTGCATGACAATTAAGAATAGGTCTGCACAGAACTAAAAATAATTTTACCCTGTCCCAAAAAGAAAAAAATAACCCAGCCTGAGAACTACAGATGTTAACTTTAGATTAACTTGCGACCATTATATACACCGGCGTGTTCCATTGATTGAACCTGAGAGCGCGAATGTTAGCACCAACATGCAGCTAAGGTTAGCATGCGCGACACCAACAAGCAAAAGGCTCTACTCATTCTGTTGAAGCACGCCCGCATGCTTATTAACATATGTGCATGCGCTCGTTCTGTTAAATCAGGGCTTAGGAGGGCTTAGGAGGCATAGGGAATATTGTAGCGGGCACTTAGAAAAAAAATACACTCTTCCTCCTTCTCCTGTCAATGCCGATGCACTTTCACTTAGCTGATAGATTTGAGTATGTTAAATATATGATCCGAATTTAGGCATACAATATATTCGGATTAGTTTCCTAGTAGGATTCCTAGTTGTTTCCTATTAGGAGTTTTTTCTTTTATCTCCTATATATACTCTTGTAAGCCGTACGGGAAGAAAGAAGTTCTCATTGTTATTCCCTTACGTTTGTAATCAATTCCTCAATAGTGATCATTGCCGATCGGCGCCCGTGGTTTTCCCGCAAGGGTTTTCCACGTAAAATTCGTGTCTCCATTGTGCATCTATTTTTGTAACAAGTGGTATCAGAGCATTGGAGATCTGATCTGCGGCACGCCACGCTGTCATCAAGTTCATTGCCGTCTTGCTGAAGTGTTGATTCAATCTGGTGGGTAAGATCAGTTTGCTGTCCGGCCATCGTCGTGTTTGTCGCCTCGTCTGCACGGCCGCCATCGTGTCATATCTCTTGTCGAATCATCCAAGTTATCTGTTCGACGAGATCGATTCTCAAGAGCCGACATTTACCAGTCCGAAGCAGAGTCAGATTGGTTCTTATCAACATTAAATCCACTCATCGTTGCAGCGGCGATCTACAGAGAAAAAATCAGCAGCAATCTATCTGTTGCACACGCATCCCGAGGAAGGAGAAAAGTCCTGCCTCGGTTCAGTTCAAGAGGAGATCAAGTACTGTGCAGATTCATGTTCAATTGCTACATTCACAAAGCTTGTGTACCAGGAAGATTTCAGATCTACACTTTGTGTACCCAAGAAGTGTACCCAGAGATTCGCGTTTTTGCTAGGTTTACCCTAATTTCTTACCAGCAAATTCAGGATTAATTCCATGGCGAGTTTGAAGTATGATCTACCGCTCCTGGACCGAGACACAAGATTCTCACTATGGCAAGTGAAGATGCGAGCAGTTCTTGCACAACAAGACCTCGATGATGCGCTATCTGGATTTGACAAGAGGACTCAGGATTGGTCCAACGAAGACAAGAAAAAGGATCGTAAGGCTATGGCATATATTCATCTTCATCTATCTAACAATATTTTGCAGGAGGTGCTTAAGCAGAAGACAGCCGCTGAGCTGTGGTTAAAGCTGGAACAGATTTGCATGACAAAAGATCTGACCAGTAAGATGCACCTGAAGCAAAAGTTATTTTTGCACAAGTTGCAAGATGATAAATCGGTGATGGATCATCTCTCCGCTTTCAAGGAAATTGTTGCTGACCTTGAGTCTATGGAGGTAAAGTATGATGAGGAGGATTTAGGCCTTATTCTATTGTGTTCGTTGCCTAGCTCATATGCAAATTTCAGAGATACTATTCTTTATAGTCGTGATACTTTAACCTTGAAAGAAGTTTATGAAGCTTTGCATGCCAAAGAAAAGATGAAGAAGATGGTACCTTCTGAAAGTTCAAGTTCACAAACAGAAGGCTTGGCAGTTCGGGGCAGGCAACAAGAGAAGAACACAAAGAATCAATCAAGAAACAAAAGTTCAAGTAGCTACCGTGGAAGATCAAAGTCCAAAGGCAGATATAAGTCATGCAAATACTGCAAGAGAGATGGACATGATATCTCTGAGTGTTGGAAGCTACAGAATAAAGACAAGAGAACCGGAAGTTATAGACCGAAAGGTAATAAAGAAGACGAAGGTAAAGCCGCAGTTGTTACTGATGATAAGTCTGGTGCAGAATTACTTGTTGCTTATGCTGGTTGTGCACAAACTAGTGACCAGTGGATTCTTGATACTGCATGCACCTATCACATGTGCCCAAACAGGGATTGGTTTGCCACCTATGAGTCTGTGAAAGGTGGTACTGTTTTGATGGGTGATAATACGCCATGCAAGGTTGCAGGTATTGGAACAATTCAGATCAAGATGTTTGATGGTTGTATCAGAACATTGTCAGATGTGCGGCATATTCCAAATTTGAAGAGAAGTCTCATCTCTTTAAGTACTCTTGATCGCAAAGGGTACAAATATTCCGGTGGAGACGGAATTTTAAAGGTAACCAAGGGCTCTCTTGTTGTGATGAAAGCTGATATTAAAACTGCCGACCTGTACCATCTGCGAGGTACAACTATATTAGGTAATGTTGCTGCAGTTTCAGAATCATTATCTAATTCCGATGCTACTAATCTTTGGCATATGCGTCTTGGGCATATGAGTGAAATTGGTTTGGCAGAATTGAGCAAGCGAGGATTGCTAGATGGACAAGGCATCGGGAAACTCAAATTTTGTGAGCATTGCATCTTTGGCAAGCATAAAAGGGTGAAGTTCAACACATCTACACATACTACAGAAGGTATTCTTGATTATGTGCATTCTGATTTATAGGGGCCTGCTCGTAAGACATCTTTTGGAGGTGCTCGTTATATGATGACTATCGTTGATGATTATTCGCGAAAAGTTTGGCCTTATTTCTTGAAGCACAAATATCAAGCTTTTGATGCATTTAAAGAGTGGAAAACTATGGTTGAAAGACAAACTGAAAGGAAGGTGAAAATACTTCGTACTGACAATGGGATGGAGTTCTGTTCTAAGATATATAAATCATATTACAAGTCTGAAGGCATTGTGCGTCACTACACCGTTCCTCATACACCTCAACAAAACGGCGTAGCTGAGCGTATGAACAGGACAATTATATCAAAAGCCCGTTGTATGTTGTCTAATGCAGGTTTGCCTAAACAGTTTTGGGCGGAAGCCGTTTCCACTGCTTGTTATCTTATTAATAGGTCACCCAGTTATGCAATTGATAAGAAGACTCCAATTGAGGTATGGTCTGGTTCCCCAGCAAATTATTCAGACTTAAGAGTATTTGGTTGTACTGCTTATGCTCATGTTGATAATGGTAAATTGGAGCCTAGAGCTATTAAGTGCATTTTTCTTGGTTATCCGTCTGGTGTGAAAGGCTATAAGTTATGGTGTCATGAAACTAGAAAGATTGTGATTAGTAGAAATGTTGTCTTCCATGAATCAGTTATGTTACATGACAAATCTTCTACTAATGTTCCTGTTGAGAGTCAGCAGAAAGCAAGTGTGCAGGTGGAGCACTTGATCAGTTCAGGACATGTACCAGAAAAAGAAGATGTTGCTATTAACCAAGATGCACCTGTTATTGAAAATTCAGATTCTTCTACTGTTGAGCAGTCGCCAAAACATTCTATTGCGAAAGATAAGCCCAAAAGAATTATTAAACCCCCTCAAAGATATATTGAAGAAGCGAACATAGTTGCTTATGCTTTGAGTGTGGCAGAGGAAATTGAAGGTAATGCAGAACCTTCGTCATATTCTGAGGCTATTGTTTCTGATGATTGCAATAGATGGATAACTGCTATGCATGATGAGATGGAGTCACTTGAAAAGAATCGTACTTGGGAATTGGTGAAATTGCCAAATGAGAAGAAACCTATCCGTTGCAAGTGGATCTTCAAAAGAAAGGAAGGTATATCGCCAACTGATGAGGCAAGATACAAAGCAAGGTTAGTTGCTAAAGGTTATAGCCAGATTCCAGGTATTGATTTCAATGATGTTTTTCCCCTGTTGTGAAGCATAGTTCAATTCGCACTTTACTTGGTATTGTTGCAATGCATGATTATGAACTAGAGCAAATGGATGTTAAAACTGCATTTTTACATGGGGAGTTAGAAGAGGACATTTATATGGAGCAATCTGAAGGTTTTGTTGTTCCTGAAAAAGAAAATCTAGTCTGTAGGTTGAAGAAGTCTCTTTATGGGTTGAAACAGTCACCTAGACAGTGGTATAAGAGATTTGACTCTTTCATGCTTTCTCAGAAGTTTAGAAGATCCAATTTTGATAGCTGTATTTATTTCAAAGTTGTTGATAGTTCAGCTATATATTTGCTTCTTTATGTCGATGATATGTTAATTGCTGCAAAAGACAAATCAGAGATAGCAAAGTTGAAGGCACAATTGAGTAGTGAGTTTGAGATGAAGGATTTGGGCGCAGCGAAGAAAATTCTCGGTATGGAAATTACTAGAGAAAGACAATCTAGCAAGTTATATCTTAGTCAGAAAGGTTATATTGAAAAGGTTCTTCGTCGTTTCAATATGCATGATGCAAAACCAGTGAGTACTCCTTTAGCTGCACATTTCAGATTATCTTCAGATTTATGTCCACAGTCAGATTATGATGTTGAGTACATGTCTAGAGTTCCATATTCAAGTGCAGTTGGTTCACTTATGTATGCCATGGTATGTTCTCGTCCTGACTTATCACATGCTTTGAGTGTTGTCAGTAGATACATGGCTAATCCTGGCAAAGAGCATTGGAAAGCAGTTCAATGGATTTTCAGATACCTTCGTGGTACTTCTAGTGCTTGTTTGCAGTTTGGGAGATCTAGAGATGGACTTGTTGGTTATGTGGATTCAGATTTTGCTGGAGATTTGGATAGGAGAAGATCACTCACAGGTTATGTTTTCACTATTGGAAGCTGTGCTGTTAGTTGGAAGGCAAGTTTACAAGCAACTGTTGCCTTATCTACTACTGAAGCAGAATATATGGCTATTTCTGAAGCTTGTAAAGAAGCTATTTGGCTTAGAGGTTTGTACACTGAGCTTTGTGGAGTTACGTCTTGCATTAATATATTTTGTGATAGTCAAAGTGCAATATGCCTTACAAAGGATCAGATGTTTCATGAGAGAACAAAGCACATTGATGTGAGATATCACTTTATTCGAGGTGTGATTGCTGAAGGTGATGTCAAGGTATGCAAGATAAGTACTCATGATAACCCAGCTGATATGATGACAAAGCCAATTCCTGCTACTAAGTTTGAGCTTTGCTCAAGCTTGGTTGGTGTTACAGTATAGTCCTAGAGACTATTTGGCGCGCGGTGATTTTTTATCTACGTGAAGTATTTCTGGGTAATTGATGTTTTTTATGCTACAAGAGGAAATTCGTCTCAAGGTGGAGATTGTTAAATATATGATCCGAATTTAGGCATACAATATATTCGGATTAGTTTCCTAGTAGGATTCCTAGTTGTTTCCTATTAGGAGTCTTTTCTTTTATCTCCTATATATACTCTTGTAAGCCGTACGGGAAGAAAGAAGTTCTCATTGTTATTCCCTTACGTTTGTAATCAATTCCTCAATAGTGATCATTGCCGATCGGCGCCCGTGGTTTTTCCCGCAAGGGTTTTCCACGTAAAATTCGTGTCTCCATTGTGCATCTATTTTTGTAACAGAGTAGATGTAACTTGTTCACAGGACGCTATCAGTTTGGTTGTGACATCCTAACTCAAAAAAGTTGTGACATGTATGACCCATGAAAGCTATGTGTACATGTTTAATGTCACATTGCTAGTTTAGGAAGGGTGAAATCAACTTACATAGGTTTGTCCCTTCAACTATAACACTCCTAAATTAACCCTTTTATATAAAGCAGGAACAAAAATGTAATGAGGTTGTATGTCTAAGTGAGCCCGTCCATCGGATGGGCTAGGGCTATGTGGTTCTAAAGGATGGGACATTACATTGGCATTCTAGGTGACAAGCTGACAGGAGTGGCATTTAACTATTTGTCACTTTTAAGATGTGGCAATTAAAGATTTGTCAATCGCAATCTATATCATATGGGTCCACATATGTCTATAACATATGGATTCAGTAACAAATCATTGCCACTTGTAAGAGTGGCAAATAGTTAAATATCTTAGCTGTTAAAGACCTGTAGCTTAGTCAACGTTGAACTCTTGTCTCTTGCTAGTACATGTTGTTTGTAAGGCTGCTGATGAGCATTGTAATTAGAATAAAATTGCTCATCCTATCTTATTATAAAGTTATAACCCACTAAATTTTAAAACCCAACATGCAAAAAGACACATAATTACCCACTAACAATTATTACATCTTAAAAATCATGCAAGTATGCGATATTATCTATGATTTTATAATTTATTAAATTTGAGAGCTTTAAAATACAGGCATGTTAAATTATCATGCCACATAATTCACATAATAGTTCAATATATCTCTTCATCATTTTTCATAATATCCTATATACCTATATAGTTCATCCTCACTTAGTTAATGTTATATTTCTCTTTTCTCATTAAACCATATCACATCAATTATTTTTAGCCCTTAGATGATTAATCTATGGTTCAAATTATCTCTCTCCTTTTCTTCTCTCATTAAGTCATATCATCTCAATTATTTTTAGCCCTTAGATGATTAATCTATGATTCAAATTATCTCTCTATTTTTCTTCTCTCATAAAGCCATATCACATTACTTTTACATATAAATCATCATTCCTATTTAAATTATCGTAAACCACATCAACTTACATAAACTTATGCCGTTTAGCTATCTTACACATTATTTCTACTTATTGTTATCATACTAAACTTCTGCAGCAACGACAGGGTCTCATCTAGTTTGTTGAGAGTTGAGACCACTTAATTAATATAGTTTTTGTTAGAATCATGAGTCCTCTTTGCTGACACAACAACATTCAAGGAATAGATCGCTCTTTTGGAACGTTCATAATTAATTACTAGATACTTCCCCATAAGCCCCCAAATCGATTCAATTTGCCTTCTATGTGCTCTTATGGCAACTTATAATCGTGTACGTGTAAAGCACGTTTTCCACGTTGTCTTTCTTTGACTTACCATTTAATTTGGGGACTCAAATGGCAAAGGATAGACATGTAGTAATATCAAAATTTAAAGGCCAAGCATACAGTAATATCAAAATATAAAGGACATCCATATAGTGATATAAAAATTTCTGACGTACCAAAATCAGTGATGCAAAAAATTGGTGTGTAATTAAACAAATTAGTGGTGCAGATAGTTAGGAGTGGATCGAAGAAAAACGAAGGGTGGATTAAAACAAATTAGTGGTGCACATAGTTAGGAATAGGCATATTGTTATTAGCTGACAAGCATGCCAATGTGAAGACAAATGTTGTATGGATAGCTAAGGGCATGCTTGTGAACCCCCACACCATATGATATATACTTTTTGTTAGAACACGCAGGAAATATGTGTATCATTTCATTAACACACCTCAAGTGTTACATGAAAAACAAACAAACAAAACGACCCCCCTAGGACGCATGGCCTATCGACCCAGCCAACATATCTTGGAGCTTCGATGTTCCAACCAAGCAACAAAGTGTGCAGCTTCAACTGTTAGAGAAACTTCATAGTAATCGGTTAGAACTGATGAGAATGATTAGCAGTAACATTTGAGGCTAGTTTAAGCCATAACTCCAATAGATGGCAGGTAATGGCCATGCTTAATATCTTCTTAAACCCAATATAGCTTCTAAAAAAATATAAAATATGACTATTTTCAGAGCAAACTTATGTGTAAACATAGAGAGAATAGATTCACAAGCAAGACTTCATTATCGCTGACATGGGTACAAAAATTAGACCGACTATGGCAAACAACCTGAAATCTTTAATTTCTATACCAAGAATGAAATTTAAGTTAACAACAATGGTATGAAAATGAATGGCTTGTCTAGAATATAGTAAACATGTAGAAAGGTCAATTTATTATTTAATATCTGCACAACCAGCTGCAACCAATATTGAAATATCAGAATGAAAAAAAAAATCTAACATGCATGTAAAAAGATACTATGACACCAAACAATCAGGGATATTTCCACTTAAACAATCAGGGATATTTCCACTTACATTTACTGACAAGCGAAGCAAATTAATGGAAAATATATTAATGATATATCTGAAGCATTTTAGCAAACAACTGGTCAGGAAATTATAAACATCCATCCAGTCAAAGCATTTTAACAAACATATGATCATTGGCAAAAATAGAACAAAAATAATGGGATAAACACCAGGAGTCACATGCATGATGCATATTCCTTCTTTCTTCTGCTTCCCTTTTTTCATCTCCCCTTGGAAAGCAAAGTAGGTAGCTATATGAATACTGAATGACATTTGTTTCATGTACATGTGAAAATTTTCCAAACAGATCAAGAAACAAATACCTAGCATTTAGTATAGCAATATACTGTTTAGCATTAGAAAGATAATTAGCACTGTACCTCTCAAGCTGTTGCATTCCAAAGCTTTGCGATCGCTGGTGATGTCCGTTGAGATAATAGAATATTCAATCATTGGTTTCCAACTTTCCATAAGCAAATAATGGCAGTTTAGCTTCCAAACATGGATGGTTTCCCTCCATTTTAGTTTCCCAAGTATAGCCAGGAAATTTTTTGAGAAAAAACAGCAGGTTACTACGATATGGAAAAAAACAGCAGGTTACTACGATATGGAATTTACTTGTATGCAATAGTGTTTCTCTAGCAGGTTGAAAAACATGTTTCTTTCCTCATTTGTGATCTATTACCTCCAATGAGGTAAGGCAAATACTGGCCATTGGATCAACATGCTGTGAACGGTCTAAAACAAAGTTGGAACGCTGTAAAAAATTCCGAATAAAAACCATGTCTCATTGAAAGACATGTACCTTGAACATTAGCATGCATGCATAATAATACTACAAATCCTTTAGTCTGGCCCAAGAGATGCAGATATTAATTGTACATCGATTTGTGAGCAGTATATATATACCACCACTGCACTGGACCTTGATCTTTCAGAATTTCACTACAAGCCGAAAGCTACAACCAGGTTGGAGTACCATGCAGAGAGCACCAGAATGCAAAAGACTCGTTATCTGCTCAGTTTGTTCTAGCATGCTTGAGTAACCTTGAGATTTGTTTGGGTGTCTTTCGCTTGATTAGGGCTTAGGAGGCATAAGGAATTCTGTATACACGAGATATAGAGAACATCTTCCCAAGTAGTTGCATTGATGTGCCTATGCTTGATCACGGCTTCCAACGCATGGTACTCTGGGTACGATATTGATAGCATGTTCTACATTGGTCCAGTTAGGAGGTGTAGAATCAGTAAAATGTACGCCAGAAGAGTAACAGTAGCCGAAGGGAGCATCAAGATACTGTAGTACTGAAAAAAAATGTCAAATACATGAATGGGCAAGCCTCTACCTGTTTGGCCTCTAGAGGATGACGAACAAGGATCTCCACACACATTAGAACAACGGTTTTACTTGATTTGTTCAAGCATGAAGCATATGCATGGATTGGTCACTGATCAGTTGGCTTATGCTTAGGCTTAGAAGGCATGCACTACCACAAAATTGATTTTTCTGGGCGACACCCTCTTTAAATTGCATATGGACCATAACTGCTTTCATGTTTTTCCGAAGTTAGTTGAAGGGCCGCATCCACTTAAGAGGGTCATCTGCAAATATAAACTTATTTTTTCAAGCGGGCCTCCTAAGCAGCCGTATGAGAAAATGCATTTTTACATGCGGGCCTTTAAGAGGTCTGCCTACAAGTCTGACCTCCCTCCTCTCTTCCCTTGTGGCATCTTTAAAATTTTTCAAATCCTCATCCTTATCTCCTCACTTCTCTCCCTCATTCGTTTTTCTCCCCTCCTCTCCCACTTCCTGCTCGGGCTGACGGGCTTGGGCAACGGCAGGAACGGTAGCGGCGAGGATGAGCGGCGGCGGTAGCATCGACGATGGCACAAGCGACGATGGGAGCGGCAGCAGCGTCGACGAGGGCTGCGGCGAGCTCGGCCTTTGACCACGCGGATTATGTCGCCTCTCCTCCCTATCTTTCTCGTCTTCTTCTATCTTGACGGCCGGAGGTCGTGGGACAGGGGATCCGTTGGCCGCAGATCCGGCCAGGGCTGATCCAACAACGGCGGGCTCGGGCAATGGCTGCGGCGAGCTTGGGCGGCAGCGGGCTCAGCCTCCAACCACGTGGATCCCGCCGCCTCTCCTCCCTTTCTCCCTTGTCTTCTTTGATCTCGACGACCAAAGGTCGTGGGACGGCGGTGGCAAGCTCGGATGGCCAACGGGCATGGGATTCACTGCCACCAGCGAAGGAGCGGGGGTGCCGGGGTTAGGGCTTCAGCTTTTGATTTTGGGATTTTTATTTTTTTCATGATTTTTTGTTTTCGCAGGTGGACAACATAAGCACTTGCACGCGAAAAACAGATTTTCACGTGCGAATGTGCCATCGGCATGAAAAAATCATTATTTTTGTAGATATTTTCGGATAGAAGAACGGTCTAATTGTATAAAAACTAGGTTTTTATCACATGAAAAATAGGTAGTGACGGGAAATTCAGTGTGCACAGATGGGAACCAGTATTCCTCCATTTCATCGGCACGATGTTCGTATGCTTGTGCGCGGCTTCCAAAGCTTGGTATTGTCGGCACCAAATGGATTAGATCATGTTGTGTGTTGTCGAAATGGGAGGTGCAGCTCCAGCTCTGTAGGCACCACAATCATGTCCAAGCTGGACTAGAGGGCAGCGGACGACAATTCCATATACTACCTCCGTCTCCGTTTCTTAATATAACGCTGTTCATTCATCTTATTTAATTTTTTTATGCAAATATAAAAATTTAAATCATGTTTAAAAAACTTTTGATAATAAATTAAATCACAATAAAATAAATAATAATTATATAATATTTTAAAATAAGATGAATGGACAAACATATTTTAATGTTAATGTTAAGGATGCCGTGTATAAAAAAGCTAAGGGAGTATATTGCATGCGGCACCGGCGGTGCCGTATCTACGATTTGGAAGACCCGGAACGAAACTCATGATGTGACCCTAAAATCTATAAGAAAATAATATAATAAAAGCATAATTTTACTTCATTATAAAGTTTCAACATATCAAATCTTGATGCTAAAACAATACAAAAGTACTTAAGCAACAAACTGACCTTATGTTCTAGTTTCTACTGAAAAGCATTATTCTTCTAGTATTCTTCATTTATCATTCTCCTAGTATTCTTCGAAATGAGGTTTCAATTATATCTTTATACTTGATCATCTCCAAGATATCATTTTCAAGTGCTATCGTTGCCAACGCATTGAGTCTTTCTTGAGTCATTGCACATCGCAAGTAGGACTTCAATAACTTGAGTTGAGAAAAGCTTCTTTCCGCTGATGCAACGGTAACAGAAATGGTTAACAAACTCTGTATACAACAATGGCGTTTGGAAAAGAATCATGTTGTTTCAAATATTTCAGAATATCAAGAGGGCCCATAGATCTATCAATATGATCTTTAATGAACTTTAACTTCACGTATAATTCTCTTCCATCAATATCTGAATGTTCTCCACTTTTAAGTTTAACTTCTAGATTGACACAAGAAGAAAGCAATTTTCTATCATCCAAGGAACGCAACTTATCTGAAGTAAACAGGAAACCAAAAATATTTTGGAATTCCTCATATTGTTCAAATCTCCTAGAAAGTGAAGCTATGGCTTGATCAACAACCGGTATAAAATAATCACGCCGAAATAAATCTTCTGCAGATTGAGAAGGAGAAGATGCATCATCAGGGCTCTCACCAAATTGTCTTTTCCTTTTGATCTTACGTTTGGTGCGAAAAATTGGATCAATTTCCATCTCTAGTGCAATTTCTGTTGCAGCTTGCAAAGCTTTTGAAAAGCCCGTTTCTCTGTACTCTTTGAAAAAGGATATTAGCTCTCGTACATTCTCAATGGCAGTATCAATAATCATATCCTTTGCTTGTAGCTGCTTGCTGACCAAATTAACAGTGGATAATAGTTCATACCAGATGAGTACTGCCACTAAAAAATCAAAGCTACCAAGCTCATTGTCTGCTAAGGATTTAGCTTCACTACTTGACAATGGATCATCATCACTTTCAGCCACTTGCAGCAAGGCCTCCCTTATTTCTTGCATCTGGAACCTTATAGCCTTAACACTATCAACACGACTCTCCCAACGAGTAGTTGACAATGGCTTGAGTGTCAATCCTGTAATGTTATCCAAAAGAATCTGCCATTTCTTAGTGGATTTACCAAATGTCATATATATACATTGTATGACTCCAAAAAAATCTTTGCTTTACCACAAGACTTGGCCATATCACATAATGTTAGATTCAGACTGTGACAACCACAAGCTGAATAAAAAGCCCTGGGATTTATATCCAAAAGTTTCTTTTGTACTCCTTGATGTTTACCTTTCATATTTGACCCATTGTCATATCCCTGCCCTCTCACATTGTCTATATCAAGGTCAAGATTCTTCAGTTCATTCTGTAAGACATCCTTGTCCACTAGTGTCATTTACCTCCAAAAATCCTAAAAAGGATTCTTCAACACGAACAGAATCTGAGGACATATCAACATACCTTATGATCAAAGACATTTGTTCCTGATGGCTTGCATCAGGAGTGCAATCAAGTATAACCGAGAAGTACTTTGCTTGTTTTACCTTTCTAATGATTTCACTCCTAATTGCATCACCAAGCAAACTTATTAACTCGTTCTGGATGCCATGATCAAGATAGTGCTTATGAATTTCATCATTGGTGATGCACCGAACATGCTCTTGGATAACAGGGTCAAATTCAGCAAGCAATTAAACCATTCCTAAGAAATTTCCATTGCTATCTTGGTATAACTTGCTATTATTGCCACGGAATGCTAGATTATGTGATGCAAGAAATTTTACAATCAAGATAATTCTGTACAAAACTTTTCTCCAATGTCCCTTTCCTTTTGGATTTCTCTTTGAGCAACACTGTCAATTGTTTGATCATTCTGCAACCTAAGGCGCAACTCATACCAAGAAGCCATATTCGAGACATGCTCCACACTAGTTTCATTTTCTTTAAGTCTAGTGCCAAAATGATTCCAATCACTGAACCCATCATTTGCTAACTGTCCTTTTGCATGCCCCTTTCTCAATAATTTGCAACAAAAGCAAAATACTCTATCTAGAGGTTTGCAATATACAAGCCATTCTCTGTCACAAGTTTCACCATTTGCGAGAACTCTAGTGTAAAATGTTACAGAAAATCTTCTAGAAAATCTATCTTTGGGACCTTTAAGAATTGATAAATCTTTTTTAGGACCCTTCTGCAGCAATATATCAATCATTTTAGAATCAAGTGAATCCTAATATCTTGGATCATATATGTCAGGCTGGAAAGAACTATTGTTGTCATTGTTACTTTCAGTTCTAGCATGTGCTTCATCAACATGTCTGATACTTTCACTGTTAATTTCTTTCCCAACTTCTACTGTGTTTCTACCATCATCAGCATGATCCTCGCCAATATTAGCATCAGGGGTTTGATTTTGAGAAGTAATATGAGAATCTTTCAAAACTTATCTATCAAGACACCCCTTTGAGTTTGAGCTGCTGCTTTTAATCTCTGTTTCTTCTTACGTTTTTCATGACCAGATTCAAACCTCCTATTTCTTGAAGACATGATGCAAATTTGAAATCTCTTGTGAAATTCCCTAATTATAATGCAGATTTTTAGACTAACATGCTTTTAAAGATACAAGCGTACAACTGTACACAATTGGGGATGAAATTTGTGTGTGTACCAACTACGGAGCTGCCGACGGACGACAGCGGCTTCTTAGCAATGCCGATGTTTGCCTGAATCATGATCGCTGCGATGCCGTGCCGAACAGCCACGTCTAGGTCTAGAAGCTGCAGCGGCGCAACGATGAAAGGATTGCGACAAACGTTGCTGCTGACTTCCAGGCCTATATGTGTATGTATGGGCTATGGACTATGGGGAAGACAGAGTCTGATGGCCTGCCAAATTTCATGGGCTGATGGGCTGATGGACTAAATTTGATGGCCCTAAAAATTTGGAGGCCCAGAGCAGGTGCACACTTTGCACCTGCTGATATATGGGGCTGGCACCGCATCGGAGACGGCCGGAGTGGCTTCCAGAGTTCTGGAGCCTATGGCGATAGCTTTTAGAAAATCTTATCCATGGTCAATCTTGTCATTCCAAATCGATTATGCATTTGGCATTTTCCATCAAGTCTTAGGCAGTGTTCGGCAGTAGTACCTGCGAGCCCCTTTTTTGAGTTCGGTTCACCGGTACTGTTTGTCCACTGTGCTGTACTGTGGAGGTACTGTTCTGTACTGTATCGTCATAAGCGCCGTTGGTCATCGTCGCGGATGCCGTCCGTCTGCCAACAAATTCCGTCTACGGCGCCGAGAGTCGTCGCAGTCGACGCCTTTGAACGTGATGTGGGCAGCCGCTGGCCCCACAGGTGACGTAATTTCCTACGCGCACGTGGCTGAACAATGTATTCGAAACCGTGAAAATAATAATTAAATCCAATAAATGTTGCAATTACGTATTAATTTACGTGTATGTGTAATTTTTCGTCCAGCATAAAAAAATTAAAACGTAGTTAGGAAAAAAGTATAATTTTAAAACTCCACAATGACTTGGAAACCAAATAAATAATAATTAGCTCAAATACATAGTGCAACTACATAGTAATTGACACGTATTTCTAATGTTATGGACAGCATGATAAAATAAAAACGTACTTAAGAAAAAAAATCTCATTTTTAGAAAATGTCACTTGTAAACCGCATAATAAATTATTAAATCGAACACACGTTGAAATGACGTAATAGCTTACGTGTTATGGTAATATTACGTCGAGCATGAATAAATTAAAACGTTGTTATGGGAAAGTCCAAATTTAAAAAAATAGCAGCAAGGACTTCGAAACCTGCCAAAATAATAATTACATCCAATTAATGTTGGAATTACGTAATAATTGATGCGTATCTGTAATTGTACGTCCAGCATGAAAAAATTAAACTACAGCTTCTTGAAGAGTTGGGAACCGCATAATTAGTAATTTCATCCAATGCGCGTTCGAATTAGTACATTATTGACGCGTAATTGTAAAATTACGTCCAGCATGAAAAACAAACGTAGTTCGAAAAAAAAAAGATCCAATTTTGGCAAAATCTCCGCCACGACTTGGAAACCGCATACATAGTAATAAGATTGAATACCTAGCGCAATTACATAAAAATTGACGCGTATTTCCAATATTGCGTCCTGCATGAAAAAATGAAAATGTAGTTAGGAAAAATACCAGTCTTAGAAATATGTGAGCAACGACTTGGAAACCGCCAAAAATAATAATTACATCCAATTACTGTTGGAATTACATCAGGCATAAAAAAAATTAAAACGTAGTTAGAGAAAAGGTCTAATTTATAGAAAAGCTCCGCAACGACGTGTAAACCACATAAATAATAATTAGCTTAAATACATAGTACAATTACTTAAAAATTGAAGCGTATTTCCAGTATTGCGTCCAACATGAAATAATTAAAACGTACTTACGAAAAAAGGGCAATTTGTAGAAAATATCAGCCATGACTTGTAAACCACATAAAATTGTTGGAGGTGCAACACATATTGAAATAACCTATTAGCTTACGTGTTTTGGTAATATTATGTCCAGCATGAATAAATTAAAACGTAGTTACGAGAAAGTGTCAATTTTAATGGAGTCTTCGCAATGACCATGAAACCGCATAAGTAATAATTAAATCCAATTAATATTCGAAATACGTAATTAATTGAAGCGTACTGCTAGTACGGCGTGCAGCGTTGAAAAATTAAAACGTAGTTAGGGAAAAAGTCTAATTTTAAAAAATTCGGCAGAATGACTTGGAAACCGCATAAATAGTAATTCACGCGCATTTGTAATATTGCGTCAAGCATGCAAAAAATACAACATAGGTAGGAAAAAAAATCTAATATTTAAAACACGGACAGCAATGACCTCGAACCTGCATAATTAGTATTTTCATACAATCCATACTAAAATTACAAAGAAATTAACGCGTATTTGTAATATTGCGTGCAGCAGGAAAAAAATTAAACGTAGTTAGGGAAAAGGTACAAATTTTGAAAACGTAGTCACGAAAAACGTAGTAAGTGACGCGTCTTTGTAACATTGCATTCGGCATGATTAAATTAAAACGTAGTTATGCAAAAGGTCCAATTTTAGAAAAAGCTCGGCGGTGACGGTGAAACTGTATAATTACTAATTACATCCAATACATAGTGCAATTACTTAAAAATTATTGTGTATTTATAATATTGCGTGCAGCACGAAAAAATTAAAACGTAGTTATGACAAAAGTCCAAATTTGTAAAAAAAGTGACTAGTAACTTTCAAACCACGATAATAAAAAAGTTATGCAATACATATTCCAAGTACATAACAAACATATGGCTCAGCAGCATTTCGGATAACTATTATCTTGGAGAGCAACTACTGATAGCGATAGTACACCTCATCGACAATGCGATCACGCAAGCTGCTCATAGCATGCTCACTATTTGTTGCGTAGTATAGTTGATCGAATGATGGGTGCTGCAGGGGCACAGGATAGCTGTTGTAAAGAGCATTACTTTGACGGTAGTTCGGATCCCTACTGTCCAACCTGAAATTGTGTAGAGCAAAAGCAGCATGTATAATACGTGTGGGAACACGTTCATCACGATAGTACGGTATTTCTTTAAGGATTTTCCACTGCTTCTTGACGATGCCGAATGTTCTTTCGATGATATCCCACAATGAGGAATGTCGATAGTTGAATGTCCCTTCTCGTCCCTCCGGTGGTGGCACTCCTTCCCTGCCAAGTTGATCCTTGTGGTAACGGACATGTGGATACGGTGCAAGAAATCCCATCCTACTTGAAAAGCCAGAGTCGACAAGTAGGTACTGACGGAGCGTGAAACTCCTCACCGGGAGACCGTGCAGGTCCCCCTTTGCCGGTTCGGCCGGGGGCGCAAGGTGAAATTCTTAGCCCCTGATCTGTGGGATCTCAGCGAAAGAAAACGCGTGGACGCAGGCGGTTTAGACAGGTTCGGGCCGCTAAGAAGCGTAATACCCTACTCCTGTGTTCTGGTAGATCTGAGAGTGTGATGGGATTCAGAGAGATTCCAGCCCCTAGACCGAGTCAGCTAGAGTCCTCCCTCCCTCTCCTAGGCTTGGGCCTCCTTTTATATGGCAAGGGGCTACCACATGGGCCACGAGCTGCCTAAGAAAGAAAACATTCTTTTACATTTAGGGCTATCCTACTGCCGGAAGCAGCCTCTGACGGACGCCGCAGCACGCCTCTGCTCGGCCAGTCGACCTATCTGGGGGACACCCGTTTCAACTTTCATTAAATGGCAGGCGACTTTCTCGTCTCGCCTGCGTCGGAATCGGGAAAGCATCTGACCGGGGCTGACATACCAACTCCAGGAGTTGGCACGCCAACTCCGGCTGAGAGACGAGAGACAGAGGGCTCTCATCATTCCGACGGGACGGGGCGAGACGTGCTGCAGGCCGCCTGGCACCACCTAACCCGCGATCTGACCGGTCTGCGATCGGTCACTCGCTGTGACCAGTCACGGACCGGATATGCACGTGCCACGCCGCATTAAATGAGGCGTAGTGCGCTCGTCTGAACCGCCATAAATGCGGTTAGGTGAGCTCTGCCGTGCTCACCTAACCTGCGCACGTGGCACCAAAACCACAGGGGGTCGGGGCGCCCCAGCCCTCGGGGCAAAAACGGGAGCGGCCTGACCCTGGGAAAAACCGGGAGGGCAGCCGCCACGTCACCCTCGGGCCCGACCCCTCCGGGCGAATGGGCCACGTGGATCCCTGTGGCCGCCGTTCCCTTTGGTCTCGACACCCCCGGTCCCAAGTCACCGACAGTAGCCCCCGGCGTTACGCCTAGATGGCCATACACGGGGGGGTGGGGCACCCAGGCTTGACGCCACCCCACAGGCCTGGTGACAGGTGGGACCAATCCCCAAAGGCGGGCAGGACTCCTACAGTCGCGAGCCGCGCACATCGGTGAAGAATGCCAGTCGACATTAATGAGCGCTCTCCATGTAACCGCAACATTACTCGAGGCAGCGCGCGGATCGGGACACGTCGGTCCGTTTTGCCTGGGGATGTGATGATGGCACTTTTTGCGGTAACCGAGCGCGATTAATGCACACACGATCTGCCCCTCCTCAACCGCCACGGTCGCACGACTGACGCGTGCGCCGTAAGCGGGCGAGTGGGGTCAGTGGAGGCGTGGGCGCGAGAAACGAGGGGGCAAGGAAGTGGGCGCGGGAAACGAGGAGCCGAGCGCGGCGGAGGCAAGGGCATAAAAGGCGCCGAGGAAGGGATTCATTTCCTTCCTCTCACCACTTTTTCCTTTCCTTTGCCATCCGTGCTCTAGCTCTCTCGTTTCTCTCACCTTACTCTCGCCACGCGCTCTCGTTCTCAAGCTCCCCCTGCCGGCGCCATGACGCGGAGCTCCGCGCCGCTTGACGGCAGCGTGCTGCTGCCTTTTCGCATCACCAGCGAGAGGCAGGCCGGGCTGCCGCGCCGGTTCATGCCGGAATCTGCCACCCGGGAGGTGGTCGCGCTGGGCGAGGGACGCCCAGCGCCGCACTACCCGGAGCGGTTCGTCTTCTCTCTCCTTCGCCATGACGGGCTTGATCCCGCCATTCTCCACATTCTTCATGGATGTTCTGGAGTGCTACGGCCTCCAGATGGCGCACCTCACCCCCAACGCGGTGACGACGCTGGCCATCTTCGCACACCTGTGCGAGATGTTCATCGGGGTGCGCCCATCCCTTCGGCTGTTTCGGTGGTTCTTCACCGTGCAGCCGGT
Organism: Oryza officinalis; assembly: GCA_008326285.1. Classification (NCBI taxonomy): domain Eukaryota; kingdom Viridiplantae; phylum Streptophyta; class Magnoliopsida; order Poales; family Poaceae; genus Oryza; species Oryza officinalis. Next base: position 14,081,272 of record BDMV01000008.1, read on the forward strand.
ATCGCCGCCGACGGTGGTCGGTGGCTGCTACTTCCAGCGCGGGGGCAGGTGTTGAACCGCTATATCCCGTGCGTCCTTCGCAAGAAGTGGGACGACTGGAAGAGCGATTGGTTCTACACCCCCTCCCCGACGAAGCGCGCCTCCGACTCCTGAGCCAGCCCCCAGTGCAGGCGCCAAGCTGGCGGGCGACGGTGGATCTGGGGGACGGCTACGACGCCGTCCTGGACCGCCTGGCGGGCTTGCGAACCCAGGGGCTCACGGGAGCCATGGTGTTCGGCGACTACCTCCGTCGTCGGATCGCGCCGCTCCGGCGACGCGCCCGGGGCGCCTGGGAGTACACCAGGACCGAGGACCTACTGAGGACCCACCAAGGGCGTAAGTGGGATTGGGACCCCGAGGACTTCAGGATGGTGGTCCAACGGGTGCTAAATCTTAGCTTCGTGGAATCATCCCTCATCCCTCGGGGGATCCTCCTCCTCTGCAGTGACCCAGAGCGCGCCAACATCCTGGCCATCATGCAGGTGGTCGGGGCGTCGGGGGATCGGGCCCCCCGAGGCCATGATGGTGCGGGCGGCAGCCGCAGAGGGGACCAATCTACCCCCGGAGGGGGCCATTCCTCCGGGCCCCACTGCGGGGGTTCGGGGGGCAGCCGCCCTGCCGACGCCAAGGGGAAGAGGAAGCAGGAGGCGACCCCTCCTCCATCTCCTCCCCGAGGGGGCGGGGCCGTGCGCGTCAGCAGCAGGCGCCCGGACGACACCGCACCGACGCCCCAGCCCGAGGGGGAGCGGAAGAAGAAGCGGCTCCGCAAGATAGGGGAGATCGAGCCGTGCAGGGGGAGCCTCATCACGCCCCCAAAGTGGTCGTTCAGCCGGCCACCCCGCAGGTTCGACCTCTCACCCACAACGGCCACACTCTTATTCCCAAACCCCCAGGGCTTATCTCTTTCTGTTTCATGTTTTTCTTATGCCTCAGTGAGATCCCGTCCCGCCCCACGCGTCGCTCCAAGGCCGGCCGGCCCGAGGCCGGGGAGGCGGCGACCGCAGAGGCTCGGAGGCGGGAGGCCGACCTGCAGGAAGCCGCAGGCCGTCTACGGGAAGCTCAAGAGGCTGCTCGGGAGGCGGCCCGAGTCCGCCAGGGCGAGCAGGCTGCTCGGGAGGCGGCCAGGGTCCGCCAGGCCGAGGAGCTTGCCCGGGAGGCAGAGGCGGCGCGCGCGCACAAGGCGCCGGCGGCCGAGGCTACCACCCAGGTCCCCGACCCAACTGTGCCCGAGCCGGAGGCCGCCACTGAGGCCGCCTGTGATGACATCGGGGGGGCACACCCGGGGCCCGACGCCCCAGGCGGCGCTCCGGATGAGCCGGCCTCGGGAAAGGCCCCCGAGGCCAACGCACCGATCGGCGAGCTGAGCCGTGCTTCACCACCACCGAGGTGGTCTTCCCCCCTTTCTTCTGCCGCCTCGCTGAGTGCGGAGCCCCTCCTGCAGGCCTTGGCCACGGCCAACAGCACGGTGCTGGACGGGCTAAGCGCCCAAATGCAGGCCCTGCAGGCGGAGCGGGCAGAAATCGACGCGGCGTGGGCGTGCGTCGAGGAGGGACGACGCTCCGTGGAGGCCATGGTGGAGGCCGGCCGTAAGGCGTACAGCCTGCACACCTCGCAGCTCGAGGCTCGCCACAGGACCTTGGCGGAAATTGCCTGGGAAGTGGAGGAGGAGCGAGAGTCTGCCCTCATCGCCACCGCCGTGCTCGACGGGGCGCGGGATGACTTCCGTCTCGAATACGGGAGCCAGGTGGCGGAGCTGGAGGAGAAGCTCGACGCCGCCCGCGGAGTTCTCGACGCCGCCGCTGCCCGGGAGCGGCGAGCGGCGGAGATCGAGGCGGCAACCCGCCAGCGCGAGGAGGCCCTAGAGGCCCGCACTATGGCGCTGGAGGAGCGCCTCACTACGCTCTGGGGGCGGGCCTCGCGCTTGCTCATGCAAGAGGCCGCCGCGCGCCGGCGGGCTGAGGCCCTTGACCTCCGCGCCTGGGAGCTGGAGGCGCTGGAGGAGTGCGCCCGCGCCCTGGACGCAAAGAAGGCGGCGCTGGTGGCACGCGAGACCGCCGCTGCCACACGGGAGGCGAGCTAGCGGTGCACGAGGCTGCCTCCGCCGAGCAGGAGTCCGCACTCCGCCTCCGCGAAGACACGCTCGACGAGCGGGGGCGATCCCTCGAGGAGGCCGAGGCCGCGGCGCAGCGGCATGCAGACAGTCTGCTCCTCTGCGAGGCGGTGCGGAAGGAGTAGGCGCGCCGCAATCTGGAAAGCGCCCGCGCCGAGAGGGACGCGCTGAACCAGCGGGCCTCTGAGCTTGAGGCGCGGGCGAGGGAGCTGGACGCGCAGGCGCGGGGCGGCCGCAGGCCACGGCGATCTGGCCGTCCGCCTCACAGCCGCCGAGCACACCATCGCCGAGCTGTAGGGCGCCATGGACTCGTCCGCCAGGGAGGTTGAGGCCCTCCGGCTGGCGAACGAGGTGGGGCCCGGCATGCTTCAGGACGCCGTCTCCCGCCTCGACCGCGCTGGGCGTCAGGCTGGCATCTGGGACGGGCGGTACGCAAAGTACGCCGCCAACCGGGAGGGCCTCGCCCAGCGCCTCTCGAAGATGGCCGGGGACCTTAAGAGGCTCCCCGAGGAGATCGAGGAGACGGTCAAGTCTTCCTCAATGGACCTTGCCTGAGGAGCGGTGGAGCTCGTGCTGGCGAGCTACCAAGCCCGGGACCCCGACTTCTCCCCGTGGACGGCGATGGAAGAGTTCCCTCCTGGAACCGAGGACAACGCGCGCGCCCAAGTCCGGGATGCCGCCGATCAAATCGTCCACGGCTTCGAGGGGACGGCCATTCGGCTCGTCTTCGCCCTCGACTCCGACGAGGAGGAGGACAGCGACGATGGTGCCGACGACGACAGCGACGGCGAGGCCGGCGACCCGGGCGCGTCGGAGTGAGCCCCCGAGCCCCCGCATATCTTAATTTTTTTATTCCTTCATCTTCTGAGGCCTTTGAGCCAATGCTTGTACAAACTGGCTTCATTTTATCTGCAATCAAACAAGATTTTAATTTCTATGTTAGCTATGCTTGCTATATGCGCGTGATAAGGATGGTCTGTGTTGCGATCCTTTTGCATCTTGGCTTGAGCGAGGGCTCGTGCTCGAGCCCCAGCCTCAAGCGGCGCGGGTCGGAGTTAGTGCCTGGGGAGATCCGCATGTCGAGACTGGTCAGGCCGGGAGCGCGGTGACCGAGGGTTATGGGGACCCGATTGTGGGCCATTGCCGATTCCCCCCCGGAGTTCACCGCGCCCTGGGGCACGGCTCGGTTCTGGGCCCTGTTTGGCGATTTTAGATGACCCGGGCTGCCGAGGGCAAGGTCGAGCACGAGCAGACTGACTCAAGTCAAGACTTTTCAAAAGGAAACGATAACACAGGCGCGGTCCTTAGGAAATTGAAAATGCTTGTTATTGAAATGCTAGGAAAGAAATAAATAAGTATGTGCATGTGGGAGCCCCCGGCCAACCCTGCGTGCCCGAGGGGGGTGCGGGGTTGGCCTGAGCCTGAGGTACGACACCCGACCCCCTCATGGGTAGAAGCGGCGAAGATGCTCGATGTTCCACGGGTTAGGCAGCTCTGTGCCGTCGCCTATGGCCAATCGAACTGAGCCCGGCCGGGGAACGCCGATCACTCGATACGGACCCTCCCACGTTGGTGAGAGTTTGATCAGTCCAGCGCGCGTTTGGACGCGGCGTAGGACGAGATCGTCAACGCAGAGTGATCGGGCCCGGACATGGCGCTGATGGTAGCGCCGCAGGCTTTGCTGGTAGCGCGCGGCTCGGAGGGCCGCGCGCCGCCTTCGCTCTTCCAGGTAGTCGAGGTCGTCTCGGCGAAGCTGATCTTGATCAGCCTCGCAATACATGGTGGCCTGAGGGGACCTCAGGGTGAGCTCGGATGGGAGGACCGCCTCCGCGCCGTAGACGAGGAAGAAGGGCGTTTCCCCCGTCGCTCGGCTTGGGGTGGTTCGGTTCGCCCAGAGCACCGCTGGTAGCTCCTCGATCCACAAGTCGCCATGCTTCTTGAGGATGTTGAAGGTCTTGGTCTTGAGGCCCTTGAGGATTTCCGCGTTGGCGTGCTCCACCTGGCCGTTGCTTCTGGGGTGGGCGGGTGAGGCGAGATAGAGCTTGATGCCCATGTCTTCGCAGTAGTCGCCGAAGAGCTCACTAGTGAACTGGGTGTCATTGTCCGTAATGATACGGTTAGGCACCCCGAACCGAGCAGTGATGCCCCTGATGAATTTTAGCGCCGAGTGCTTGTCGATCTTGATGATCGGATAAGCCTCGGGCCACTTAGTGAACTTATCGATTGCAACATACAGATACTCGAACCCGCCCGGGGCCTTCCTGAAGGGACTCAGGATGTCCAGCCCCCAGACAGCAAACGGCCATGAAAGAGGTATTGCCTACAGGGCATGAGCCGGCTGATGCGTTTGCTTGGCGTAAAACTGGCACGCCCTGCATCATCGGACCAGGTTCGCTGCGTCGTGGAGCGCCGTCGGCCAATAGAAACCCTGGCGAAAGGCCTTGCGAACCAAGGTGCGTGAGGCGGAGTGGGCTCCGTACTCGCCTTCATGGACATCGACGAGAAGCTCGACGCCTTGTTCCCGAGGAATGCACTTCAGGAGGACTCCGTTGGCCCCGCGCCGGTAGAAGGCCCCTTCTACCAGCACGTAGCGCTTGGAGATGCAACTGACGCGTTCACTCCCTTCGCGGTCCTCGGGTAGAGTCTGATCTTTGAAGAACGCCTGGATCTCAGTCATCCAGGCGATCAATCTTGGGGGGCCGGGCTCGGCCCCCCCAAGTCCCGAGGCCTGGACTTCGACGGGCCTCGGGGGCCGTGCAGGCGCGTCTGTCTCCCCTTGGGGGTCGGGTCGCGCTGACGGCTGGGCCAGCCTTTCTTCAAAGGCGCCCGGTGGGGTCGGGGCTCGCGATGAAGCGAGCCTTGAGAGTTCGTCCGCGTCCGCGTTATCCCGTCTAGGCACGTGCCGAAGTTCTAACCCGTCGAAATGGCGCTCCATACGCCGCACCTCGCGGACGTAGGTGTCCATCTGTGGGTCGGAGCACCGGTACTCCTTGGAGACCTAGTTAACGACCAACTGGGAGTTGCCTAGAACCAGGAGGCGGTGGATCCCCATTCCGGCTGCCACTTTGAGTCCTGCAAGGAGTCCCTCGTACTCCGCCATATTGTTGGTTGCCCGGAAATCTAGGCGAACCAAGTATCTGAGGACGTCTCTGCTCGGCAAGGTCAAGGTGACCCCCGCGCCGGCGCCCTGAAGGGCCAGGGAGCCGTCGAACTGCATCACCACAAGGTGGCGTGAGGCAGCTGTGAGGGGCTCGTGCTGGCCTCGGGGGCGGAGAGTCCGAGATCGGGCTCGGGTGCCGGGGTCCACTCCGCCACGAAGTAGGTGAGGGCCTGGCTCTTAATCGCATGGCATGGTTCAAAGCGCAAGTCGAATTCGGAGAGTTCGATTGCCCATTTTACCACCCGTCCAGTACCCTCTCGGTTGTGCTAGATTTGGCCGAGGGGGTAGGACGTGACCTCCGTTACCTGATGCGCCTGGAAATAATGGCGCAGCTTCCTCGAGGCCATCAGAATCGCGTAGAGCATCTTCTGGGCCTGAGGGTATTGGGTCTTGGCGTCCCGCAGCGCCTCACTAACAAAGTAGACGGCCCGTTGCACCATTCGGCGGGGCCTATCCTCTTCGTTGAGGGCACCGTTCCCGGGGCACTCGTCATCCGAGGGGCCTTGCCGGGCCTACTCGGCTTCTGTGCCGACCACCTCGGTGTCGGAGGGCGTCGGGCGCGGCCTTCCCGCAGTGGCCCCGGGGCCTTCCTGGGGGTCGGGGGCGTCCGGCGCCATCGGACGAGCGGGCAGAGGGCCACATCCGGTCGTCAGGGGCCTTAGGCCGCCGTCCGGCTTGGGGGCCTCTCCTCCCTTCTCTGTCCCGGGTCGGGTCGGCACAGGGTGGGGGCGCGCGGGCCGAGGGTTGTCCTCGTCGTGCTCCACAACCAACGCCACGCTAACTACCTGAGGGGTTGCCGCCAAGTAGAGTAGCAATGGCTTATCTGGCTCTGGGGCGACCAGGATCGGGGGGAACTGAGGTATGCCTTCAACTGGGTGAGGGCCCGCTCAGCCTCCTCCGTCCAGGTAAACGGCCCAGAGTACTTAAGGAGCTTAAATAGGGGCAGCGCCTTCTCTCCCAGTCTCGATATGAATCGGCATAAGGCAGCCATGCATCCGGTGACGCATTGCACGTCCTTAAGCCTGCTGGGGGGCGCATCCGCTCTATAGCTCGTATCTTCTCGGGGTTGGCCTCGATGCCTCGGGCAGAGATCAAGAACCCGAGAAGCTTGCCCGCAGGCACACCGAACACACACTTTTCGGGGTTCAGTTTTATATGATAGGTTCATGAGTAAGTAAAGCACGATTTAGTACACTTCATTGTACACTTTTTATCGGCTTTATATCGATCTTACATTTGAAAGAGAGAAGTAAAGATTTACTTTGCAACTAAAATCATAGTAAGGATGTTAAAATGAGAGTAAGGAGAGTACGGACTCTAGAATGAGATAAGAAGTAAAAAGGATCACACATCTTTTGGTGCAGAATTTCGACCCGTCCAGCAACCAAACAGGTTCCGCGTTACCACGGCGGCCTGAGAGATCTGCTTAACTCCAGTGCAGGTCCAAATGGCTTGCCTAGTCTTGAGCAGAGCGTGCCAGTTGATTTGATCTACAATCAACAAGAAAAACAAGTAAACCAAATCAGAAAACAATGACCGATCGGCCAGTAGACCGATGACACATTGTCATAGCCCAGCCGATAGGGCAAAGCTATATCGGCTTACTCGTAATAAAAAGATAATTAATGCATGGATCTGATCTTATCGGCCTTTACGGACGTGTATGTGTCAACTAACAGCATCGGCCGATAAGAACAACGAAGGTAACTACACTAGCTAGTACTCTAGTGCAAACTTATACGAGCCAATCGGCCAATATAAGCACATCAACCATAAAGAAATCTTAAGATTACTTCACAATCGACATATCTATACTTATCGATCTGCACATATAAGTGGCAAACACATGCAAGAAGCATAAAGCAACCACATGCGTTAGATAAGACCGGCTGAAACCCCGGTACTATCCTTAGTTACAATCAAAAACAGGCTTCGTGTTAGATCTCAAAACAGGACTAGGGTCGATAGCAACTCGAAGTGTGAATTGAGACTTAATGCGAAGAAAATCAAGTCGTTGATTGCCTTTGGGGATGGTAGATGCATTGAACAATCTAGCCAAACATAAAAATTAAACCATTGTCGGCAATAAACCCTAAAACGAGTAAACTGCTGGCAAAGCTTAATTAAGATGCCTGTCAGAATTATCCAAGACATGATAATCGACGATCACATCATCGGGGCTTAACGTGTCTAAAGCGACACGTTAACCCCGACGATGCAGATCGTCGGGAACGAGTTCTTACCTCTGCTTGAGGAAGCAAGAACTTCGTCAATGAAAACCTCTTACGAGGGTTAGCGATGCGCCGAAAGTAGATTGATTGTGTGGTTGATTGAGAATTCGATTCCTTCTATGTACAAACTATCGGGATATTTATACCCGAGGTTACAACAGAACCCTTGTTGGGCACGATCTTATCTACAACTAACAAACAAGTCCTTGCGGCAAACTTAAGCCACAAATTAGATCTAAACTACTTAATTTACAAGATAAGTTGCCTAAAACCGAGCTTTATCTCTATTTGGCAACTTCCTTGAAGCTTATTTCGGGCCCAGACCAAACCCACGCTGATACAATCAACTCATAACCCGTATCGGCCCACGTTATCACCAAATCCGTATCGGCCGATACGCTCTTATAGCAACATCTCTCTAGTCCGATACGGTTATCGAGTCCGATATGAAGCCTGGTCCGACTCCAACTCAACCCTTCTTCTCTGTTTCGGTTTCCCTTTTCTTTCCAAGTCGATTACCAAAATCCGTCGTTAACAACATCCTAAAGATTTTCACAAATAATCCAAGTTGAATCTTTTCAAATTCTTTTCAAATCACCAAGCTAGACTCTAGCCTACAGTCAGCATTGCTCTGTGGGCACCCGAAAATTATACCGTCCAATGCAATTTGTGACCACCACATAATTTTGATTGAGTGGGATCCATACACGCATAAATAGCCACTCATATCTCAATGTGCTCATGATCACAGATTAACACCATTCGATATAAAATCCATAATATCGAATAATGAGCAAAGGAGATATTGCTGGGACTCCGCATGCCAGTCAACTTCAGCCTGAGACATGCCCGTCAAACCACACGAAGGCGGCGAACCAGATGTGTTACACATTTCAGGAGACTTGACTCAAATTGCGAGAGCTCTACAATATCTCAATTGATCAAAATTCATATTCGTGCTTAGCTAGTCCCCAGGAAAAACGACTAGCCTTGCACTTTCATTGCAAGCAATTGATAAACATCACAACTGCGTAAAGGTAGATAAAAGAACAGTAATATACATATACCATAATGGGATTTGACAACCCATCTTACAACACAAACTAAAGCAGCGGAAGTTGTATAAATCCACATAAACAAAAGTAAAACCCGTCGTTTGCCAACCATCCCACAAGGCAACCGACCGGGGCAAGAGTAAAGCTGAAAAGACTACTCACCACCCTCACCGCCCTCGGTAGGGTAGTAAGAACAATCAAGTTCTCCAACGTCCTCTTCTGAAATTGCAGACATCGGGTTAAGTACGGAATGTACTCGCAAGACTTACTCTTTAATATATATATATAACAAAGGAGTATGCAAGCTTCTACCTTAGAAGATAGTATAATGGTTTAAGTTTTGCATAAAAGCCAATTTAGTTGAGCAAATCACAAGTTGCAAATATAGATTTTTTTTAACTTAGCATAATCTGAAATTTAAACACAAGTAAGCACAACCAGCACAACCCGTGCTCTCTATACCATTTATATATAAGCACAATCAGTGCCTTCATCACCAACCATGGACAACCATTGTCCAACTATGGCTTATCAATATATCCATTTCATATCCAAGACTAACCAATCCAATTTAACCCGGTTTGATGCTAACATAGATTGACTAACACATCAAGCGGTCGTCCTATAACCGTGGACACGGCTATTCGAATAGTTTTACTCTGATCAGAGGGGTACATCTTTACCCACACGAAATGAACAAGAATCAAATGCTTTCACCACCACACAGGTGTGACTCACAAGTGACACAAGCTCATAACATGCTCTTTCCTAGTTTCACCCCAATCACCTAAACTCCGCCTAGGCCCCCGACGACTTAGCCACGTGCGTGTGTGATGTGGCTAAGGCGGGCTCACCATCGTGGGAGACACCCCGTGCCAAAACACGGCACACCTGGGTTCTCCAAAGGAACAGCATCCTCATGATTGACCAGCATAGTGTAGATGATTACAGTGTAACGTAGTACTAAGTCAAGCCGTCCCATACCGGCGTGTGGTAGTACGTAAGGTGCTTGAATAGATGTCAACATGTTCGGTCCTTAACAACCCAGACGAGGCTACTTGCATCAGGGAAAAACCAAATCCCTTCATCGCCCTATCACTCGTCCAAGTTAAGCATATTTTCCATATGAATCATTTGATGAAAGTAGTCAGATTTTATGCCCATAAATCGCAAATAGTGAATAACTTCAATCGATGGCTCCATCCATCGATTTTTAACACTACTAGACCTAAGCATGGCTAAGCATCGGTAAAACAAATAAAACATTCTCAAGTATTTCCATCCCGAGGTTACAAAGATAAGTGGCAACAACAACACAAGGATGGATATGCAGCAATTAGGTATAACCAATTCTAACCATTACCGATAAGTTTGTAGTAAATCAACACATGCATATATATTGTTTTGCAATCAAATCATTTTAGCAAAATAGGGATTCTATATGCTTAGATGCTTGCCTGTCTGCTGTGAGAAATCACAAGCAAACTCAGGTTCTGACTCCACGTACTCCGGAACGTCGGAATCTAAATAATCATAACGTATAGAACGAATAAACATCCAAATAATGCGAAAAATCCAAAATGTTCTCAAATACATGAATTCCTCACAGTGGGTTGGTCATATCTTAAAATGATTTTAGGTGAAGAGATTTCTATTTTATCCTTGCTATTATGAGAGTTATAAATTTTATAAATTTAATAAAAAGAGAATTAGTTATTTGTTTAAACTTGTTTTAGAAGGTAGTTTTGTCAAATTCCTTTCATCCATATCAAATGGTACACATTTCTAAGGTGAACAGCAGTGAAATTATAATTTTGGGAATAATTATAAATTTTCTAGAAATTAAATAAGTCCTATTTTGCAAAATAAGTGTTTTTACATGACTTACAATTTTAGTCTTAATTCCTGTACAGAAAGTACCATATTTTATTTCACCAAATTAAAGTCACTTTACTGGTTCTACAGAAATTTAGTTCATTTCATTTGGAGTAAAAATGAATTTTCTACATATTTATGAATTTCTAAGTTACCTATTTCATATTTGAAATTTAGAAATTAAAATCCTACTGTGAGCACAGGATTTTACTACACCATATTAAAGTTTACAATTTTATGGACCTACTGGAGTTGGTTTCATTCCAAAATGAGTTATATTTAATTTTGTATGAATATTACAAGTTTGGAACACTTTTTAGTTGAAAAGATATAGATTTCTCCATTTCCTGTTATATTTCCAAAATATAATTCTTTTGGGTCCACAGGTCAGCGAATGCAGATTTTCAGAAAACCCCCTATGGTTCTTGAATTAGAACCCGCAGTCCAAACACGTGTATCAAGCTGTTTTCATTAAGAGTCCCTGGAATTTTCAAGTTATTACATTTAGGTCGTAGGCCCATATGTCATTGAGGGGGGGGAAGTTACACATCGAACCCTGGAGTTAGTCGAATTTATAAATCGTGGTCCCTGGGCATGAGTATACAGACAGTGAGCCATGGCTGTAGCTCGAGTGAGCTCGCCGCCGGCGAACGACACCTCGGATTGGGTCGCGGCCAAAATGAAAAATGTAGAGGGGTCCTCTGCGAACCCGATGGTAGTCGAATCACGGCCTATGGTGACCATATTTGATAGCAGCAGCGTCGCAAGCGGCAACAGCTCTTGGGGTGACGATGCATGTGGGGCTAGAGCTTAAGTGGGACTAGATGGATGTATGCAAAAGGGTTTCATGGTCCTCCTGGATGCTCACCGAAAGTCCAGCTAGGGCTGGTGAGGCTTGAATGGCGACGGTCGCAGTGAGGACAACCCGGCGACAACGGCGGCTTCACATCAACGGCGACGGTGAGAAACAGCCAACGGGCTTGCAAGAAAAGATGCGAACGAGGTTAGGGAGTTCACCAAGAAGCTACATGCGCGAGGAATTGGTCTGCGACTCACCGGAGTGGGTTAAATCGGCGATGGAGCTCGACGACCAGAGTTGGGGAAGACGACGGCGATCTCCGTCCTCGGTGCACCATCCTCGGGGATTATTGGGGCTCTTGGAGAGGACCTTGAGGCAGTGTTGATGGCGCGACGGCTCGGCACGAAGTGGTCCACAGCGGCTGGAACAGCAAAGGCGATGCGACGGTGGTCTTCAGTGCGCGCTCCAGAACTTCGTGGGTGCGTCGACGTTCCCGGCGATTGGCTTTGCGATAGAGAGCGAGGTTAGAGGGGATGGAACCGGCGCCTTGAGGAGGTAGTGGAACGTGGATTAGGTGGAGATGGAGATTGCTCGACGACGATTGGTGGCGCTTTCTACTCCACGGCCGACGACAGAGATGAGGGCGACGGAGCGGCAGACGCCCTCCTCACTCAGCTAGCCCGATTCTGGAAGGGAGTAGAAGAAAAGGCGACGCGTCTGGGAGAGAAAAGGGAGGAGTTCGGCGTCGCCACGACGACGGCCACGCGTCGAGCACCTATGACCTCCCGGGCTCTCACTCTCTCGCTTCTCTCTGAGTTGAGCGGTGGAGTGAAAATGCACAGGGTGAGGGCAAGCTCGTGTGGCTGCCATGTGGGTCCAGGCGGTGTAAACAGAGGTAAAACGAGAGGGATGGGTAGGAAATTAGGTGAACTACTGTTAGAGCAGATTTTGCTATTTTCCTTATTTAATTTTCTTTCTCCTTCTCGATAAATCCATAACTTATTTTCTGAGCAAGATAAAATAATGTAGATTTTTCTGGTGGTAGATAAAAATACCTAGGTTCCATTTTCTTTGGTTTCACCCAAAAATAAACTATATTTTAACCTCAGGAAAAATAAAGAAATTCATTCCAGCCGAATTTTGCTTGAATTTTTAAAAGGTCCAAACCTACAAAATAAATTCTGGAAAAATTATATTAATTCTTGATAAATAGTTTAGTATTTGAATAAATTATATCATCTATACATTTTCATGTGAGAAAATACACATATTAGATGTATGTTAGTTTTGCCGATTAGGGTTTAGTATTAAACTATAGTTTGACTGCTTTGACCTAAATATTTGGGATATTAATTGTACACATTAAATTATACCAAAATTCTAGTGATATATATATATATTATATAGTATCTACATGAATTTCCTCATGATTTTATATTGCACCAATTATTTTTAAATATTCTATAAGCTTATCTTTACTTATATGTTTCCTATTATAAAATATAATTAAATGCTGTAAAATTATATTTAGATGATTCTTGACCTAATATGATGTTGTTGAGCATGATTTATAATTTTATTTACTCAACTTCATATATTTTACATCCTTGTAAATATATATTAAGTATTTGTTTCCAGTTTTTAAGTTAATGATCATGAGTCCTAATATGAAATGCCAGTAAAATCCAAAAACAAATAAAAGGACTCAAGTCACAACCATACATCATGCAATTACATGCACTCTATGTTTTATTTTCTTTCTTAAAACTATCAAGTTAAAGGTTTTAAAATAATCACGGATTTGTATATCAAGACTAGTATTATTATACTCACCGAGGGGTTTTTGTATGGAAAATTTTAGGGTCTGTACTTCACAAAAATCATTTTCAATATTTTAGATGCTAAAGTAGAAATTTAGAATTTAGGGTATGTTACAAGACCGGCACCACCGTCATCTTTGTTGAGGTCGATCGAGTCGATCGGATTTGATCTGGCTAAATACAGCACCACGGAAATGATTTTTCTTTATGATGACCCTATAGGTTACAGGCTGACCGTAACTAGTCATGCCTACAAAAATCGATCTTCATTTTCGCATATGGCTCCTTAAGAGGCCCGCATGCAAAATTCTATTTTTTGTAGACGGGCCACTTAAGGGGCCGCATACAAAAAGATTTTTGCATGCGGGCCTCTTAAATGGTCCACATGCGAAAATACCCCCTCTTCTCTACAGATATTTTCTCCCCTCCTCTCTCTTTTCCCTCTCACCACTTCAATTTTTTCACCTCCTCTCCCCTCTCTCTCTTTCTCTCCTCTTGATGTGACTATGACTACCATTCATACAACCATTGCTCACATGATAGGACAATTGGAAGACATTGAGATTGAGCCGCAGAAGTTATGGAATCCAATTCAACCACCTGCAACAGTACTGACTTCAAACGGCCGCCAAATATGCATACGAGATTCGTTTTGGGCCCATGAATACTTGATAGAAAGCACTCGGAGCCCTCTTTCCTACGGATCCAGCCTTATCTCCAAATTCCTTCTCGGTCATCCGCAATCACAAAAACAAAGTGTTGTGTCAGCTGTAATCGGCCTATGTGCTTGTAACTTTATCTGGGATACTGACCCAAGTGGGGCCCATGTGGGGTGCGCCCAAATCTGGTGAAGCATGACCTAGGGACCCCTTGGTCGTCCTCCCACCTCCATAAATAGCTAGGTACCCCTTTAGAGTTTCTCGGGTTTTGTTATATTAAAGTTTTAGCCATTGCTACTTTTTCTTGTAGTTATGTGTGTTGGCTAGACCACCTAATTACTTATCTTCGGAACCCCACCTTATCGTGAGCTTTAATTCCTATTTGCAATTCAGATTGCTTTTATCTTATTCTTGCTTGTTTCTTCGATTTGTTTGCAGGAAGAAAGTTGATTTGCACCGACAAGGTCAACAACTCACGAAGAGGTGTATCAATCACTAAGGCGCAACACAACAACATCTTGTACGGTTGTAGTCGGATCGTCAACGTTTCTCTCAAATCGTAGTTATCATCAACTCACCGAAAGATCGGGACAACCAAATCCCTAAGCGTATCGAGTGGAGCTCAGAGTTTATCACCTCTCCTCTCTTCTCTCTCTTTCTCTTGTCTCCTCTCTCTCTCCTCTCTTCCTCTCCTCACCAAGCGGGAGCAGATGGCGCCGACGAGGCGGGTCAAGAGTGGGCGACACCGTCGCCGACACAGATGAGATGGCCAGGAGTGGGTGGCGCCGCCACCGCCAACGTGGAGGCGGCTAGGACCGGCACCGCCTCACATGGATCCTGCGCCGACGACCCATCCCCGCGTGGATCCGACACCAACAACGACGACGGGTGGTAGGGGCGGCAGATCCAACGGCGACGATGATGGCAGGCTCGAGTGGCGGATCCATTGCCAACCTGCACGGATCCAGTGTCGGCAGGGAATAGGCCCAATGGCAATGACGAGGATGGCAAGCAGCGGATCCGGCGTGGAGGTGTTGGCGCAGAATTTAGACCCGTCCAGCAACCAAACGGGTCCCGCGTTTCCACGGCGGCCTGGGAGATCTGCTTAACTCCAGTGCAGGTCCAAATTGGCTTGCCTAGTCGTGCGCAGAGCGTGCCAGTTGATTTGATCTGCAATCAACAAGAAACAAGTAAACCATATCAGAAAACAATGGTCGATCGGCCGATAGGCCGATGTCACATTGTTATAGCCCAGCCGATAGGGCAAAGCTGTATCGGCTTACTTGATGTAATAAGCAAATTGAAGAGATCTAATCTCATCGGCCCATGCTAAAAGCATGTGACAAATTAATGGAATTAGCCGATGAGGGTTTCATGAGGATAACTACACTAGCTATTACTCTAGTGTAAACTTATACAAGTCAATCGGCTAACATAAATACACCAACCATAAAGAAGTCTTTAAAAACACTCTGTGACCGATATGTTTATATTCGTCGATCCACATGTATAAGTGGCAAACACATGCAAAAAACATAAATAATCACATGCATTAGATAAGACCGGCTGAAACCCCGGCGCTATCCTTAATTACAATCGAAAACAGGCTTCGTGTTAGATCTCGAAACAGGACTAAGGTTGATAGCAACTCAAAGTGTGAATCGAGACTTAACACAAAGAAAATCAAGCCGTCGATTGCTTTTGGGGATGGTAAATGCCTTAGATAATCTAAGCGAGCAAACTGATTCAACCATCATCAGCAACAAACCCTAAAACGAGTTAACTGCTGACGAGACAGAATCAGAAGACCGCATCAAGATTAGCTAACACACGATAAACGACGATCACATCATCAGGGCTTAACGTGCCTAAAGCGACACGCTAGCCCCGACGATGCAAATCGTCGGGTATGAGTTCTTACCTTGCTCTAGGGAAGCAAGAACTCGTCAGGAGTCAACCTCTTGCAAGGGTTGGCGATGCGCCAAAAGTAGATTAGTTTGATTGTATGATTGATTAAGAGAGATTTTCTATGTACAAACTATCGGGATATTTATACCCGAGGTTACAACAGAACCCTTGTAGGGTACGATCTTATCTATAACTAACAAACAAGTCCTTGCGACAGACTTAAGCCACAGATTAGATCTAAACTACTTAATTTACAAGATACAATTGCCTAAAACCGAGCTTTACCTCTATTTGGCAACTTCCTTAAAGCTTATCTCGAGCCCAGACCAAGCCCACGCTGACTCTGTCAACTTACAACCCGTATCGGCCAACAATCATATCGAATCCATATCGGCCGATACACTCTTTCTGGCAACACCTCCTCAGTCCGATACGGTTACCGGGTCCGATACGAAGCCTGGTCCGACTCCAACTCAATCCTTCCTCTCTGCTTCGGTTTCCCCTTTTCTTTCCAAGTCGATTACCAAAATCCGTCGTTAACAGGAGGATGGCGGGCTCGGGCGACAGCAGTGTCACCGCCTCGAGTGGATCCGGTCAATAACAACGACGGGCTAGGGTTCGGCCGATTTGGTTTTTTTTATTTTTATTTTTTCACTGAAATTATTTTCGTACGTGGCCGGTATAGGTGACCGCGATTTTCCCATGCGGTTGCATTGGCCGCATGCAAAAATTCAATTTTCGCAGACCTTTTGGCACATGTGGTTACGCTAGCCGCATGCGAAAATTACTTTTGGTCGTACGTAAAAACGATTTTTGTAGCAGTGACAGTGACAACATCAAGCTTTCCTTCTCCTGCCTTGTTGGCTAGAGAAGGAAATTCAATCTGAACCGATCTGTGTATGTATTAAAAACAATTATCAACACGATTTTTTGATGATTTTATTAGGGACGACAAATTTTGGCTTTACAATTTGGCCGAAATTAATCTCGGCATCTGCCGCCGCTGCGGCGTTCCTTGCGGCAGAACTGATCTGCACAGAACCATCTGACGAAGGCCGCCGTCAACCTATTCGTCTTGCCGAGTTGATTTACACCGCGCGGCTAGTCTTCGCCAATTAAGAAAATCAATAGGAGTATTACTTTCCAATCTAGCCAATCAAGGACGCATATATCTCGCTGCTGCTTGTTGCCGTTCGATCGTCATCAATTGCACACGTGTGCAAAAATCAGGCCGAGCAGTACCGTTCGGCCAGGACCGCTTCGGGCAAAGGCTAACACAGTAGTATTAGGACTTGTGCACGGTTGCCAAAAAGAAAAAAGATCAGGCTTTGAATCAAAGCCGATCTACTACTGCTCACGTATTATAAAGAAAAAGAAATATCAAAGCCGATTCTTTGAGACATCGAAAACTACAACTTTTTGCTAAGTACACACGTCAAAATATACCAAAATTTTGGCTATTAGTTATACGGCCGAAATAAATCAACAAGCACCTTCATCAACTACGACAAGCAAGGACGAGATCAACATGCTCACCAAGGAGAACTTGACCGAAGAGGAGCGGCAGGACCTTGAAGAACAAGTGATGGTGTTGGAGAAGATGAACACTTCGCCATGATCAATCAAGGCATCTCTAAAAGAGACGTCCCGCTACCTCAAGTCGTGGTTTCACATAAGGTAACCTTCGATCCGTCCGATCCGTCCCTTGCTATTCAAAAAACTATTAATTGTTGTATAGATGCATCTATTAGCGCTTATATCGATAAATTTGATGATACATTAAAAGATGCTTTTAATACTAGATTCGATAATGTCATTAAGAGAATTGGCTCCACGAAAGCCAATTATCAATAATCTAATGCTATATCTAGTTATCCTCCTATACAACATTGCCTATAGTGATATGGATGGATCAACAGGTATTTACACAGCCGATTGGACGGGAATCGGCTATACACAGAACCTAGCCAATGGTCAGACCACACGTGATGCTGGTCAGACCGCTCCCTCTGCCAGTCAGACCGTGCCCTACCTCCTCCTGTGACCGATCTGAGTACAACACTAACTGCCGGTCAGACCGGGCCTCGCACCGGTCAGACCGGGTACCTAGCCGGTCAGACCGGGTTGCCTATAGCCAGTCAGACCGACACCCTAGTGTTTTCTCTAGATTTTTGTGCTACGACAAACGATACTGGTTTTAATTGTTATTTGCCTCCTATTAATACTGTTAGTTATGTTATTTCATATACTCATGCTATTTGCGCCAATAATTGCTATGAGCCAGTCCAAAATCATTAGGTGGATGGATTGGCACAAAACACATGTTATAGCCAGTAGGAGGTTTACTCTCAAATCCCTGTTGTGCCCGAAACCATTAGGCCACAAGAACAAGAAGATAATCAATTAAGGCCTGAAGTTTCTGGACATTTTTTTGAGCAAACACGTGCTACGATTACAGAGGTTTTTAAAATTGAGCCAAAGAATAGGCTACTCAAAAGCCTTATCCTGATTACTTTGACACAATTCCATATCCTCATGATTTCAAGGTGTCCGAATTTGTAAAATTTAGCGATGAGGATAACAGGATCACATATGAACACATAGGCCATTTTTTAGCTCAATGTGGTGAAGTAGTTCCAATATTCTTAAATTGTGTTTATTTCCTTTGTCATTGTCTGGAACTGCTTTCACTTGGTTTACATCTTTACCCGAAAATTCTATCTATAATTGGGCTCAACTAGAGTTCAAATTTCATGATTACTTTTATACCATAAAACTGATCTTAGGTTGACTAATTTAACATCGGTTAGGCAAAAATATAATGAGTTTGTCATTGACTATATTAAGAGGTTTACAGATGCTAGAAGCTGATGTTCTAATTTGAATATTATTGAAAGAGATTTGGCCGACCTTGCATATGATGGATTGATTGTTCCTATTAAAGAGAGATTGAATGGCCAGGTATTTCTTGATGTTAATCATGTGTTGCATGAAGCTCTGGGCTCAGGAAAGCCGAGTGGATCACAATAATTTAAGTGTTAGCTTAGACGACAATGCAATAACAAGTATAGCCGAACCAAGTGATGGTTCGGACTGTGTTACTAATTTAGGCAATGATACAACAACGAGTATAGATGGACCAAGTGACGGTTTGATTTGTGCTGCTAGCTTAGATAATAGCATAATTGAAAATATAGCCAAACTAAATGACGGTTAGGATTGTAGTACAAGTGAAAGTGAGATATTGTTGTCATCTAAGACCAAACGACAGATTAGTCATGAGAGTATTAAAAATGAGGTTGCCAATGTCTTGCGGGATAGTGACAAAGTAGTGTCCAAAATAGTCCTGCATACATATTAAAGGTCATATCCTAAGCACGTAGATTCGGTCTCGTACCCGCAAGGATTTGAGGGGTGCAACTTCACAAAATTTATAGGTGAGGACAATAGAACTACATTGAACATATCGGCTAGTTTATTGATCAATGTGGGAAGGCCGGTGTTAACAACAAAACAGATTGGATCCAAAGCAGATTTGAAGGGATAAAGTGATTTTCAAGAAACAGACAGCGCATCGGCTGGAGCCGTATCGGCCGTTATGGAATCGGGCTCGGGCAGCCGATACGAGTAAATTGAATCGGACTCGGTTGAGCTGCTACGGGTAGTCTGGCTTCATATTGGTTTCAGAGAAGTGCTTGAAGATATTGCCAACTAGGAATTGAGTCCAGATAAGGCAATTGTATCTATTAATTAGAAATAAGAGTTAGTTTCTTTTTTTTAATATTATGGTAAGAGTACCTAGGACTTTTTTGTTTAGGCAAGTTGTCAATATTGTTCGGCAAGGACAAGGTTTGTATGTACGGGTATAAATATAAGCCCGAGGTATTGTAAAAAAGACAGCAACAGTTCAATAAACACCTTCGGCGCATCACCACAATTTTCTCTTTACTTTTTTGACGAGTTCGTGCTTCGAGTTCTTCAGCTGGAGGTATGCTTGTTAAGTTACCACATAACTTAGCTAATCTAAGTCGATGGTTGGATTTAGCCATATCGGCCAGGCCTTGTCCAAGGTTTTATCAGTATGGGCCAAATCAGCTTATTGGCCTAGATTAGCATAAGGTATCCACCACTCTGAAAATCATTCAAAGACTTAATTGTGTAGATATCATAAATCTTTTTACACTTTGTGCTGCATTAGCCCTAGTCCTAATTAGAACCATGATCTCTAACCCTTTTCTTGATTGCCATAAGGGTAGCATCGGAGTTTCAGCCGATCCTATCTGATATAACTGCTTAGTTTTGCTTAATTTATTTTAATAATGCTTTTCATGTTATATCTGCCCCTTATATGAGGATATCACTTTAGTTAAATATATCAAGCTTGCCTCGATATATTTACCTAGATTGATACTCTCGTATAAGGCTGCATCGGAGTATTAGCCGATATGGTATCCACTTTTGACCTAATTATGATTTCAAAGGCTATGGTCTAATCCTTACCTATAGATTATGTATTTACAGCCGATGGAGCATAATTATGGTTTGCTTAATATTATTCTTCTTACACCTTACAGCCGATTCAACCAGATCGAATAGGCTAGGCTTACATGGTACGTCATTGGCTTATCGGCCGATCGACTATCGTACATCTAATCTGGTTTTCTTTGAATATCTTGTTGGTTGCAGAATCAAACCAACTGGCACGCCCTGAACCTGTTTTCTAAGATCTGGACCTGCACTGGAGTGAAGCAAATCTCCCAAGCCACCGTGTTTTCACATCAACCCACTTTTGGCACGCCCAATGGGTCACGATTTTCAAGCAACCATCATGCCGGAAATAACTAAAGACAACGTCATCCCTGTGACGGTTGACCAACTGTCTGAAGAGCAAAAGGCAGAGATGGATCAGCTCACACAAGCGTTTCACAAGATATATTTGGATTCCTTCATTGTGTCTCGGTAAGGCAAAGTTATTCAAAAAGGAAAGGTGATCTTCCCAAAGCCCGAGGCAGAATTCAGTACATAACAAGATGAAGCTAAAACAGAAGAGATCAAGGCTAAAATAGAAGAACCAGCTATGGATGAAAAGGTTTCATTAGAAGACAGGCCGGATTATGCAACGCATCAAGCCTTGATCAATCAATCTAATGTGTTGGTGAACACATTAACCAATGTGGTCAGAAAGGTGATGGATGGAACTATAGTCGAGGAGAAGGCAAAAGGACCAATATATTTTTCAAATAATGTGTTTCCTCCATATAGGGCCATCAAGACTGAGATCCCAAATTCTTCAGGGATGCAACAACAATTTGTACCTAGGGGCAAGTATCTCAGCAAATTCAACAAAATCAGGCTCCAAGGATTATACCAACATTGGCTGGAATATTTCAAAGCTCATAGCCAATGGGGGAACAAGTGAATTAGATTCCTGTTCAACAGCCGATTTTGCCAAAGACATCAACTGGACCACAATATGTGCATGAGGTGCCACAAAATTTTCAATGTCAACCTCATCAAACTTACTTCGGTCAAAGTTCAAGTTTTCAGTCTCAATCGATATCACCTCAACAGTATCGGCCAAAACCTGTTCCACAGCATCAATATCAACCTCAGTACAGTGATTACAAACAAGTACCACAATTTGGAGGACAGCAACAACAATGGGCTGGTATGATTGCAGAGGTGGTCAGAGAGCAATTTGGATTGAAGCCCAAGGATAGTGAAAACATGTATCGGTATCCATATTCGGAATATTTTGACAAGGTGCCATTGCCAAGCCGATACAAAATTCCAGACTTCTCAAAGTTTTCAGGACAAGATAATGTTTCTACATATAAACATATCAGCTGATTCTTAGCATAGTGTGGAGAAGCATCGGCTGTGGAGGCTTTGAGAGTTAGGTTATTCCCACTATCATTATCTGGATTGGCCTTCACCTAGTTTTCTTCATTACCTTATAACTCCGTCAAAGGATGGGCCGATCTAGAGAAGCAATTTCATAGATACTTCTTCAATGGGGTTCAAGAGATGAACCTATCAGATTTAACATCAATTAGGCAAAAGTCTGATAAATCGGTTCTAGATTATATTCAGAGATTCAGAGACATGAGAAACATGTGTTATAGTCTTTACTTGACCGATTCACAACTTGCTGACTTGGCTTTTCAGGGGCTACTTGGGCCAATAAGGGAGAGATTTTCTGCACAGGATTTTGAGAGTTTAGCTCATCTGGTTCAAAAGGTATCGACTCATGAACAAAGATTCCAAGAGACAAAAAGGTTTGCCAGGAAGGCTAATAATGTTAACAATATATACAATTATGAGACAGAATCAGAAGATGAGGAACAAGATATTGGTTTGGCAGAGTGGTCAAGGAATAAAAAGACGGTGGTTTGCCATTGGATCAAGGACAATGGAAAAGAAGAGAGATATGATTTTGACATCAACAAAGCCAATAGGATATTTAATCTATTATTACAAGAAAAACAAATCCAACTTCTAGTAGGACATGTCATCCCATCGGCGGAAGAGTTGAGGAAAAGGAAGTACTATAAATGGCATAACACTGGATCACATCATACAAATGAATGTAAGGTGTTCAGACAGCAGATCCAATCGGCTATAGAACAAGGCAGAATCAAATTTGATGATGGAAAGAAGCCAATGAAGATTGAAGGCCATCCTTTTCCTATCAACATGGTCCATACCAATGAAGCCGATAAGAAAAGTTATGGGACTTATCAGCAAAACAAGCTTACTTGTACCAAGTTGATTAGCAAGTACCAGAATAAACAAGACAGGCAGATTCAAATATATTCTCAAGATAATGAACCCTGTTTTGATCCTTATTGGAGATGTGAGTTCTTTAGGTTTTGTTGGTATGAGGGGATGAGATTGCCATCAATTGAGGATTGTTAGGTTGCAGTGATGCAGATGCAATATACCAAGGTAGTTCTCATCAACCAAGAAGTCCAAAGATTGAGAATCGGCCGATACAGAAAAGAATATCAGTACACCAACGTTTAGGGCCGATTCATCAACATTATTTCGAAGATGAAGATGAAGATAAAGAAAAGCAAGTTCAAAACCCTCAATGGTGTCCATTTGAGATATTTACCAAGAATCAAAAAAGGAGGGTACAACGGCTACGAAACCGAGAGCAGATGCAAGAAGTTGATAAGAAGATTGATCATCCACTACAACAAACCATGAAAGAATGGCGTGTCAAGTCCAAAGTTGTGTCAGCCGATGAGGTCAAAGACGATAAAGCATCTGTTAAAGGAAAAGCTATAGCTTCATCTTCGGTCAATATGGTGTTTGTGTTGCCGGCTGAGTACAACATACATGTAGCCGATGAGGAGATTGAAGAATCATTGGCAAAGTTGACAATATCACCAGAGCAAGCTATCTTTGAAAAGCCTCGAGATGATGAGCATCGGCATTTGAAACCATTATACATTAAAGGTTTTGTCAATGGGAAGCCGATATCTAAGATGTTAGTTGATGGAGGAGCAGTTGTCAACCTGATGCCTTATACAACATTTAAAAAGCTTGAAAAAACTCCAGAAGATTTAATCAAGACCAACATGGTATTAAAATATTTTGGAGGAAATTCATCTGAGACAAAGGGAGTTTTGAATGTTGAGTTGACAGTTGGCAGTAAGACAATTCCAACCATCTTTTTGTCATTGATGGAAAGAGATCATATAGCTTGTTGTTGGGAAGAGATTGGATACATGCTAACTGTTGTATACCTTCAACAATGCATCAAAGCTTAATTCAGTGGCATGGAGACTAGGTAGAGATCGTGCAAGCCGACAGGTCAGTTAATGTTACTATTGCCGATTTATCTATTTGGGTGATGGAAGGAGTTGATTGCTTGTCAGGTAAAGTTTGGGAAAACGATTTCTTAAAAGTGTCCGATTGTGATATTCAGCCGATCAGTGAGGAAGGGCCCCAAGTTTTGCTTTGAAAACATAATAAAAAGCCCCAATGCATATGTAGAGGATTCTGTAGATGATTTTGAAGGAAAATTGGGGCAAGGGTTTATGTCAGCCGATGAGTTAGAAGAGGTAGATATTGGTGATGGTGATAGACCTAGGCCGACATTTGTAGGTACTAAGTTGTCAAATGAGTTCAAAAAGGAATTGGTTAAGTTATTAAAAGAATATAAAGATTGTTTTGCATGGGAGTATCATGAGATGCCAGGACTTAGCCGATCTATTGCAGAACATCAGCTCCCTATTAAACCAGGATATCGGCCATATAAACAACCTCAAAGACGATTCAAGCCTGAGATGTATGATGCTATCAAGGCAGAGATTACAAAACTTTATGACGCTAATTTTATAAGGCCTTACCGATATGTTGAATGGGTTTCAAATATAGTACCAGTGATCAAGAAAAATAGAAAGCTTAGAATTTGCATTAATTTCAGAGATTTAAACAAAGCTACACCCAAGTATGAGTACCCAATGCTGATTGTTGATTTATTGGTTGAGGCGGCATCTGGATATAAGATCATTAGTTTTATGGATGGTAATGCAGGATACAATCAGATCTTTATGGCTGAAGAAGATATTCATAAGACTGCTTTTAGGTGTCCTGGTGCAATCGGCTTGTATGAGTGGGTTGTAATGACTTTTGGATTGAAAAGTGCTGGTGCTACATATGAAAGGGCTATGAATTATATTTTTCATGACCTCATTAGTGTATTGGTTGAAATCTATATTGATGATGTGGTTGTGAAATCTAAAGGGGTTGATGGACATATAACCAATTTAAGAAGAGTGTTGGAGAGAACAAGGAAATATGGTTTAAAGATGAATCCTAACAAATGTGCTTTTGGTGTATCGATTGAATAATTTCTTGGTTTTCTAGTTCATGAAAGGGGGATTGAGATAACACAGAGAAGTATAAATGCTATTAAAGATGTTGAGCCTCCACAGAGTAAGACCAAGTTGCAATCCTTGATTGGCAAAATTAATTTTGTAAGGAGATTTATTTCTAACTTGTCAGGAAGAATTGAGCCCTTTACTCCATTGTTGAGATTGAAAGCCGATCAAGAGTTTGTCTAGGGAGAAAGACAACAGAAAGCATTGGATAATACCAAGGAATATTTAAGTCCACCTCCAATATTAATGCCACCTCAGAAGGGGATTCCATTTAAACTTTATCTATCAGCCGATGAGATGTCTATTGGCTTAGTTTTGGTTTAAGAAGTTGAAGGAAAAGAAAAAGAAATATTTTATCTTAGCAGAAGGCTTTTGGATGCAGAGACAAGGTATACTCCTGTTGAGAAGTTGTGCTTATGTTTATATTTTTCATGTACAAAGTTAAGGCATTATCTACATTCAAATGAGTGCACAATAGTTTGCAAGGCTGATGTAGTCAAATATATGCTATCGGCTCCAGTCCTAAAAGGTAGAGTTGGGAAGTGGATTTTTGCTTCAATAGAATTTGATCTTAGATATGAATCAGCTAATGCAGTAAAAGGACAAACAGTTGCCGATTTTATCCTTCAACACTGAAGTAAATTGATTGATTATGTTGAGATGATGCCTTGGACATTATCCTTTGATGGATCTGTTTGTACACATGGTTGTGGCATCAGCTTAGTGATTATATCACCTAGGGGGGTAAGTTTTGAGTTTGCTTTTACCATCAAACCTTATTATACAAACAATCAAGCTGAGTATGAAGCAGTGCTCAAAGGATTGCAACTATTGAAGGAAGTTGAAGCCGATGCTATTAAAATTATTGGTGATTTATATTTGGTGTCCAATCAGTTGTTAGGGAAGTATGAATGCAAGAATGATGTCTTAAGAGTTTATAATGAAAAGTGTCAACAATTGATGAAGAATTTCAAGATTATCACTATGAAACATATTCCCAGAGAGCAAAATATTGAAGCCAATGACTTAGCTCAAGGTGCATCAGGTTATAAGCCGATGTTGAAAGATGTTGATATTGAGATTGCAGGGGTTGACGCCGATGATTGGAGGTATGATATTATTAATTATTTAAAGAATCCTTCTTAATCGGCGTCAAGGAAGTTAAAGTATAAAGCTTTGAAATATGTTTTACTTGATGATGATTTGTATTATCGGACGATTGATGGGGTTTTGCTTAAATGTTTAAATCTAGAAGAAACTAAAGTTGTTATGTGTGAGGTGCATGAAGGTATTTGTGGAACGCATCAATCGGCCTATAAAATGAGGTGGCTACTTCGGAGAGTTGGATATTTTTGGCCGACAATGCTGGAGGATTGCTTTAAGTATTATAAAGGATGTCAAGCTTGTCAGAAATTTAGAGCAGTTCAGAGAGCACCAGCATCGGCTATGAACCCAATTATTAAGCCTTGACCATTTAGAGGTTGGGGAATTGATATGATTGGCCTGATTAATCCACTATCAAGCAAAGGGCATAAGTATATTTTGGTGGCAACAGATTAATTTACAAAGTGGGTTGAAGCAATTCCTTTGAAGAAAGTTGATTCCAGAGATGTTATTGAGTTTATTAGGGAGCATATAATTTATTGGTTTGGGATTCCACAGATGATAACAACAGATCAAGGATCTATTTTTGTAACCGATGAGTTTATTCAATTTGCTGATAGTATGGGCATCAAGTTGTTGAATTCTTCTCCTTATTATGCTCAAGCTAATGGGCAAGCTGAAGCTTCTAACAAGAGTTTGATCAAGTTGATTAAGAGAAAAATGCAGAACAACCTAAAAAGTGGCATACTACATTGGCCGATTCACTATGGGCTTATCGGATGGCATGTCATAGAGCTACACAAGTGCCATCTTATCAGCTTGTATATGGGCATGAAGTTATTTTGCCTTGCGAGACTAACATCGGCTCAAGAAGGATTTATTTGCAGAATGAGTTATCGGCCGATGATTATCATAGGTTGATGATTGATGACTTGGAAGATTTGGCACAAATCCGATCACGTGCTTTGGAAAAAATAAAAAAAGACAAAGAAAGAGTTTCAGGATATTATAATAAAAAGGTTGTGACAAAGACTTTTGAGGAAGTAGAACTTGTTTGGAAGCTGATTTTGCCGATAGGGACTAGAGATAATAAATTTGGAAAGTGGTCGCCTAATTGGAAATGCATACATGCTTAAAGGACTTGATGAAGATGTTTTTGGGAAAGCTTTAAATGGAAAATATTTGAAAAAGTATTACCCAAGTGTTTGGATCAATTCATAATTGGTTGATTAGCTGATGTATGATAACATCGCCTCAAGATGGCCGATATGTACTATTACCCTTAGACCAAAAATACGACAAAACATAGAAAGTACAAGTGTGGAAGCCAAACTCGGTTAAGAAGCCGATGAATATATTGCACAAAAGATTTTAAGTGTTTCGAGACAAATATATCAAAAGCCTAAAACTATTACATCAACCCAAGAAAGCTTAGATTGTCGATATTGCTCGCAGGCGGATTTGTTCGATTTCTTCAATAACTTTAATGTCATCCGCTTCTGTCCCTGGGATCAGCTTCAAGGCTTTGTTTTGGGCTGCCAAATGCTTGGCCGATGCCTTTAATTTTGCTCATTGGGCTTCGATGGCTTTTGGGAGATCGGCTAGTTTCTGTTTTTCTTAAGTGAACTATTTGCGAGTTTGTTCCAGTTTAGCCAAGAGATCAGCTTCTTGTTGTTCCATCTTGGCGATGTGTTTTTGGGTTGCTTCTAGGCTAGCTATTAGCTCATCAAGCTTAGCCTTGTCCTCGTTCACTTGCTGCTGGCTACTTTGAAGGGTTGATTCCAAAGTTTTAAGTTCAAGCTGATCTGTAAGTCTTTGTTGCGCCCTTTGGGCCTTGATTTGATGGGACTCAAGAAAGGCTGCTGAGATATGACATCGATAATTTCATCAGGCAATTGATCTTGGATTTCTTTAAAACTACTCCTAATTGGCCCACTGTTTATAACCAAGACGTCCAAGAAGGCATTGAGCCGATCAGCTATATCTAGTAGCTGGGCTCTTAAACTTTTGGAGATTGGAGATTTAGCCTTGCCGGTGGTTTCTTCATCATCCTCATCCAAGAACTGCCTAATAACGAAAGAGAAAATATTGATCAAATTCTGCAAGAAGAAATTGATGGTTAAAAGAAAATTGCAAATATAGCTGATGAGGAAGGTTTTTGATAAGGTTTACCTAAACCATCGGCGCAACAGTTGTTTTTTCTTGTTCTTCTACATGGTGGCTACCAACAGCAGAAGGAGCTTGATCACTTGGAGTTGGCGATGAGGGGAAACCGATAGAGCTCTTGGCTGAAAAAGAGACAAGTGTTAATTGTTTTTATATTGGCCGATGGTGAAAGATTGGGGGATGTTGAAAGTTACCGATGCCACCAGAGAAGCTTGAGGGCTTAGAGACAAGGGGTCATCAGGAAGTTCTTGTCCTTGGCCATAGCCAATACCATCTTGGGCTACAAAAAGCAGGTGTTAGCAAAATTTTGAGAAAGGTTAAGATTGAAAATGAACTATATTTTACCTTCACTTTACCGATTGTCCTGCGTTGACGAGGTTGAGATGAAGCTTGGGTGTCAGATTTAGCCAGTGATCTTGGAGGAGTGGCCACATCGGCTGGTTCGCTTATATTGGTTGCAGCCTTATCGACTTCTTCCTCCATAATTGCTTCATCCAGGAAGGCTTCAACATCAGAGTTGAGTGGAGGGATGCTATCGGAGGCTTCTTGGGGATGCAACTTTGGGTTTCTTTGTCAACTTCTTAATGACTGGTGGTTTGCGCTTCCCACCAGCCTTGGGTATCGGCTCCCTAACTTGGCCTTCTAGCAATGATGCCACTGTAGGAGCGGCGAAGCCGATGACCGATGAAGCCAAATCGCCTGATGGCATTAAGGCCGGTGCATACACAATCGGCTGGCCACTTATGCTTTGGGCTGGAGGAAGATTGCTTGGAACCTGCAACGAGAAAGTTAAATGATTTTTGATGGCAAAGTTTGAGGATAATTGAAAATGAAAAGAAGATTGATTTACCTGAGGGCTGAGGGACGGAATCAAGGCAGTGAGGTAAAAGCTAGCCAATAGGTGAAATAAGTGTTTCTTCCATTCACTCCACCACTTGCCAAAAAGTTGGCTCCGCAGAAGATGAATATTGACATGGTCTAGAGATCCAAGCACAGGGCCTTCAATGCTCAGAATTCTGTCAATCTGCAGAGCCAATGTCACAGCACCCCTTGTCTGAATTTTCCTTGCAAAGTATAAGCTGACAGGGAGCTGGCCTAATCCAAGTTGTCTTGCAGCCGATGTTGGATGATAGAACTCATAACACACTTGGACATTGCAGCCTTGGGATACCCCTGTCAAGAGGATGCATGGAGAGATGGCCGATACGAAATTTTTCCTTGAACTGGGATCGGTTGCGTCATTCAAGTCATTCAGCCTTAAATCGGCTAGGAGCTCATAATCTGTAAAGCTGACATAAGGGAACTAGGCCCTTGCAGCTTTGGGGAAGCCATTGTAGAATTGATCAAACCACTCTTGAAAGGCCTCAGCCGATGACCCTGATCTAGGGTAAGTTAATGTTGCCTCACCGAAGGACATGCATCGGCGTGTGCTAGCTTCTTCGTCATCTGAGTGGTCCGATGGGAAGCTTGAGGAATATAATGGGGTCCTTTAGCAACATTGATTATATACAAATTAACCACAGCTGTAGGAACCACCAAGGGCCTCCATAACCAACAGGATTCTCTAAGAGAAGCTTGACTGTTGATTGGCTTAAGGTTTGATATACAGCTCCAAGTAGGAATTTGCCCGGGGAATGGATTTCTTTGATACCAATGCTTGAGCCAAGTGCTTCATGTTGGTTGTTGGGCCACAGGTTGATCCACAGAAAATAAACCTTTCTAGCTAGAGGTTAAGGAAAGCTATGTGTTCCCTATCTGTTATTGGGCCTATGCTGATGTGCTTAGAAATATAACCTGACCAGCCACCCACATTCTTGGTTGATAACTTGTGTTCACATTTGACTTTTAGAGAGAAGGGGTTAGCCAATGAGATTGTGTCCAGGCTAGTAAGCATCTTAATATTCAATAAGGTTGGTGTCATCGGCCCTTGGCCAAACAAAAAGGCATTGAGAGTATCGGACCAAAAATATGCAGCCGATGACAGCATGGGTTCATCTTTCTTCATATCAGCTAGAGACAGAGCTAGGCATTGTGCTATTCCTATTTCTTCACACATAGATTGCTTGGAGGCCGATATCCTCTTGTACCATGTTCTCCATCCATCTAGGCTAGAGGGCCAAGATCTGAACACAGTCTGCCAATCGGCTAAATTAAGCTTGGTTTGCTTATAGGGGATTGTATCAGTCTCGGCATTAATGAGATAACATGGGTCTACATCGCCCATCGGCCCAAGAAAATAGTGGGTTGGTTCTTCCAAGACTGGGATTGGAATTTGGTCTCTTAGGTGCCACATTTGAAGAAAAACAGGGATAAATCAACAAATCGTTAAGAAAGGAAATCTAAGAGCAAAATTCCACCTAGAACAGGGGTGATGAGCAAAAGAAGACGATAAAGCTTAAAAAGGTCTGAGAGCGTACCAGGGGGACATCGGATGGTGGCCATGGAGCTTGGCAAAGGAGAAGTGCTGAGGGATCGATGGAGGTCATCGCCGAGAGCTCGCGTCGTCGGTAAGGTCGTCAGAGAAGACGAGGAAGACTTGCGTGGTTTTCGGGCGTTAGTTGGCATGGAGAGAGAGTAACGACGTGAAGTTTGAGGCCGAAAACCGTTGGTATTTATTGCGCAAGGCTAGTAACGGTCATAATACGGAAACCCTAGCTTTTGTGGATCTAAGAGATAATTCCGCAGCATATCAATTTATACTCCGGAATTGGGGGGCATGTGTTAATAGCAAAATTTGGTAAGATAGGCCAACAATCAAGATTGAATCCGAAGCGGATTTGAAGGGATAAAGTGATTTTCAAGAAATAGACAGCGCATCGGCTAGAGACGTATCGGCCGATATGGAATCGGACTCGGGCAGCCGATATGAGTAAATTGAATTGGACTCGGTTGAGCTGATACGGGGAGTCTAGCTTCATAATTGTTTCGGAGAAGGGGTTGAAGATATTACTAGCAAGGAGTTGAGTCCAGATAAGGCAATTATATCTATTAATTAGGAATAAGAGTTAGTTTCCTTTTTGTAATATAATGAGAAGAGTCCACCTAGGACTTGTTTGTTTAGACAAGTTATAAATAGTGTCCAGCAAGGACAAGGTTTGTATATATGGGTATAAATATAAGCCCGAGGTGTTGTAAAAAAGACAACAACAGTTCAATAAACACCTTCCGCGCTTCGCTACAATTTTTTGTTTACTTTTTCGATGAGTTCGTACTTCAAGTTCTTCGGCTGGAGGTATGGCTTGTTAAGTTACCACATAACTTAGCTAATCTAAGTCGATGGTTTGATTTAGCCGTATCGGCCAGGCCTTGTCCAAGGTTTTGTCGGTATCGGCTAAATCAGCTTATTGGCATAGATTAGCATAAGGTATCCACCACCCTAAAAATCATTCAAAGACATGATTGTCTAGATATCATGTATATTTTTACACATTGTGTTGCATCAGCCCTAGTCCTAATTAGAACCATGATCTCTAGCCCGTTTCTTGATTGCAATAGGGGTAGCATCGGAGTTTCAGCCGATCATATCTGATATAACGTCTTAGTCTTGCTTAATTTATTTTAATAATGCTTTTCATGTTATATCTGTCCCTTATATGAGGAAATCACTTTAGTTAAATATATCAAGCTTGCTTCGATATATTTACCTAGATTGATACTCTCATATAAAGTTGTATCGGAGTATTAGCCGATATGGTATCCACTTTTGACCTAATTATGATTTTTTCGGCTATGGTCTAATCCTTACCTATAGATTATGTATTTACAGCCGATGGAGCATAATTAGGGTTTGCTTAATATTATTCTTCTTACACCTTATAGCCGATTCGATCAAATCGCATCGGCTAGGCTTACACGGTATGTCATCGGCTTATCGGTCGATCGGCTATCGTACATCTAATCTGGTTTTCCTTGTATATCTTGTTGGTTGTAGGATCAAACCAACTGGCACGCCCTGAACCCGTTTTCTAAGATTTGGATCTACACTGGAGTGAAGCAAATCTCCTAGGCCGCCATGTTTTCGCATCAACAGCTGGTAGTGATGATTTGCTGAAGTTGAAATTATTTTCTCTTTCTTTATCAAACTTTGTATCTATATGGTTTAGTTTACTTGCTCCTAATTCAATTTCTAATTGGTCCCAAATGGAGCATGAGTTTTATAATTATTTTAAAGATGTGAGCTTGATGAAGCAAAGACCGGTTGATAATTCATCGGTCACTTGTGAGACTATTTTGGTTACACCTATGGCTAAGACCAGAATTGTTCGCGATCCTCTCCCTATTGTTCCTATAGACTTTGACAACAAGGAAGTGTTGATTCAGCCAAGTAAAGCCGAGTCTACAAGAAGGAAGAGTGTTATAATTGGGGATCCTCGGCCCGAGATGATTAGGTTCGATAATAACAATGTTGAAGATTCAAACAGTAATAAATATGAGTCATCTTGTAGTTCCAATAAGATTAAAAAGCCAAAACTTACTTTTGATATGCTTATGGCTAAATACAAGAAAGAATTGGCCGGTCAACGATTCAATAATCAGCCTAATGATTCAAAAAGACCAAGATCATCTTCTAAAAAGAGATTTGGTCAAACACCAAAGCAATCGGAGCCACCAACAATACCAACTCCATACAAACCTTCGGTTGTCACGTAATGATATCCATATCCAATGTCATCATTTGGTTACATTTTATGTATTACATGTCGTGCATGCCTCAACCAGCTAACTCTAGTCATTCACCAAGATCACCGCTTTATGAAGAATGGGAGGAATCACCAAGATCAATACCAAGTCATTCATCTAACTTTAGTCAAGACCATTTCCCACAAAAGAATCGGTCTAGTGAATCAAAGCTGAAAAGGACGAAGAAGGTATGGGTGAGAAAAGACACTAAAGCTTCGGAGGTCATTCCTATCAAGGAGTCCCAACATATCCAAGTACCTAATGGAGATGCAGCAGAAGTCATACAAACAAGGAAAACCAAAGACAGAGCTACGACAGTCGATTGCGTCGATTTGACCGTGCCCCAAGGCCAGTCTAACTGACAACCTCTAGCCGCTCTGACCGGGCCCCAAGGCTAGTCCGATCGGGAGCGTCCAAAAGCGAGGAAGGTAGAGCGGTGTCATGTTGGTTCAATCGGACCTAGGGGCTGGTCTAACCGACGACTTACATCCGGTCTGACCAGGCCCCATGACCAGTCTGACTGGGAGGAACCAGAGATAATCAAGAAACTTGAAGACCACGTAGAAGCTTCCAATTTAAACAAAGGTAACAAAAATCATTATTTATTTCCTGGAACACAATCAAAGCCGAAGTGGTTACCTTCAACGTCTTCGGGCCAAAGATCAAAAGGAGACAAAGGCCGAAGGCATGAGGAACCAAACGTGCAGCAATTTAGAGCCTCGAGCAGCACATAAGAAAATATGGAGACCCAAGGTGATAAAAGTTGAGAGACCGATGATTTCCCAAGGTAGTGATAAATCCAATTTGATGAGAGATGAATCATCGGTCATTAGAGATAATTCTCTTCCATAGGATAATGTTAACATTAATATGGTGTCTATCTTGCATTCGAAATCGTGCAATCAAGAAAGCCAATTTTTCTGGGGGGCAAGACAATTAACATGTTTCTTAGGAGACCGAGAGAGATGAACGCTGATGGGTACAACATCACATTTTTATGGATCACCATATAAGATATCGATTTCATAACCATTGCACCATGAAAGTTTTGATTCTTAGTAATTCACCTTGTGTGAATGGCCAATGTGCTAGTTTTGCTTTATAATTATCTAGTGATGTTGTTTTTGCAACATTGTCCCTATTAGAATAATTTTGCATCTATGCTTGAGCCGATTACTTACATTTGTAGTTTATTGGAATTCATGCGTGTGAGACATATGACTTTGGTGATTCATTATTGATCATCCCTCAAGTAGCTAGGAGTTTTTGATGCCTTGATAATTATTGTTTCAATAGCCATTTGAATTATTATATGTCTAGACGTACTAGTTGAATGTTATAATTTTTTATATGTCTAGAAGGAAGGATATTTTGTCCAATAATTTGACACAACAAGCATCTGGTTATCAAGATAGGAGAGGCAAATTTCATATGCTAAAAGCTGATGCTTGATTTGGAAGTGTGCAAGGTAACTCTAGACTAGGCCGGTTTAATTACAATTGCATGGCCGGTCTAACTGAAACACATGGCTGCTCTGACCGATGCTTTATTGCCGGTTGAACCGATTCCTCGCTGCCGGTCTGACCGGGCATGGGAACTGTCTTGCCTCAAGAGGATTACAGCCCGCAGTACGTAGCTGGGGGGCATGAGTTTATATTTGATTATATAGCCGAATTGATCTTATGAAATTCGGTTGATGTGTTATGACTTCAAAGATTACCAATTGGAGGGTTTCACTAGTTGAATATTTCAAAAATCTAAGCACGACGGTTGATCAGAGGTCTATTGGAGAGTTTGGCGGTAAGCATTTAAATGCATTTTGTTTAATAAAGAATTACACTGCCGAACCATAAAGTTAGTACTTTCATGATATATGTTTAGATACCGATCAATCTGAAATTGCTATAGACTAAAGTGCTATAAGACATTGTGGAATTTATCAATCTGCCTGGGGATTGATTATTTAGCCAGTTGATTCTCCTATGTTCAGTGAGTTGATTTATCAGTCAATGGTTATGAGACACTAATAGTGATAAAGTAACCAATAAATGTTTGAAAACTTTGGAAGGGACTAACGAGATGAAAAGAGAAGGATAGTCAAAGTTACAATTGGAGTGAAATCGTTTGAAGATTAGGGACTTGACATCAAAAGACGATTTCACCGTTAGGGTCTAAGTGCAAAGTGCTCGCTGGGTAAACATCCAGTTGGGAATGTTTATGCCGAGTTGGATGAATCGTTCTTACAAAATTGCTGATTTGTTAGTACACTACAAAAAGAACGGTTTACTAGACATTTGGAAGCCCGTATGGCTGATAGAGCTTATCATCCTAAGACCACATGTTTTGTGCTTTTCAACTCACAAATTCACTTAAAAAGGCAAGGAGGCATGTGTTAACACCTAAATTTGACACCTAGGTTCAAAATAGGAAAACATTGTCAATATTTGGAAAGGACCGAATTGCCTTCACAGGGCCGGTCTAACCGGCAGCATGTAGCCGATCTGACTGGCTGAGGCTGAGTCCGAAGCGAATTTCGCTGGGTCTCAGGTTTCCTTGCATGGGAAGATATTTTTCGAGTTCTAATTAGTCTCTACCCTGAGTTTAACGTGGAGGAGGTCTTCTAGGAGACAAGACCAACCCCTTTATAAAGGCCAAGGCTAGTTCGATTCTAAACACTGATCACAATCCCTACAATCTATCAAATCATTCTTTTACTTTTACTTTTTAGCCATGTTTTCTACTTTACCCTATTTTTTCGATTTGCACCGTAAATCATCCATCTTCGCTATGAGAGTGCGATGCCCTTTGTAGGTTTGTCACGTAAACCTTCCAATTTGCCCATGAGACAGGTGGTTAACTCCATATCGATCTAAATCGGCCTAGAGGCCGATTTTGATATCTTAATCGGCTCTGCTAGCCAGTTTAGTCTTACAAAACCCATTTTGATTTAACTTTTGCTAGATTGAGGTGATTGGCGACTCTATATCACCGCAAAGTTTTAGGTGCCACGATCGTGATTGTCTTCTTGCCAAAAAAGTTGCCAACACTTATATATCAGTTTCCCAAAGTTTGCTCAATAGATACATTTCATTCAATGACTCATAACCCCCTCAAATACTGCTACATTTTGGCAGGACCCTGTCTGTGGAAGTGCACATTGAGTTCTAGCACTATTTTGGGGTGCAAAGCTAGGGAAACAAAAACTGACGGCATTTCATGTTTGTTCAATTGCTAGCTTTTTAGTTTTCACTAAAATATCAAAATTGTCTTGGACTATGTTCTTGTGTTTTTTTTAAAAAAATGCTATATATAATCTGCCAATATGTCATTTCCATGATAGGCTTCTCCACGGGGTGGAACGTTGTACCTGGAGCTGGATGCCAAAAACAGGAGGGCGCGCATCCTGGGAGAAGCTGTCATTGTGATGGTTGGGCCTCTCATGGGTCATGGCTTAGATATCTACGCTCTTTTGCACTTCTTATGATAACTACAGTTGCTCTACCTGTACCGCGAGCGATTCTACAAGTTTATTTTCAAGTATGCAACAGCATTATATCATTTGTTTATGTCATTGAGGCTGAATAAATATGTTACACCAAATGATGTAAAGATTTATAAAGGTCTCTAATCATTTGACATGGAAGTAATGACAATGCCTATGAGACAGATGCTAAAACCGTCTTTACCTCTATAGAGATGAGTATGGCCGTCTTTACAGCACATAAAACCTATTTCTAAGAATTGTTTGTTCTGTAATAATTATCTTAGAAAAATATCCCAAAACTAAAACTATTGGTTAACTAAAACCCTTAAAACCATTCAATTTACCCCTTTCTCCCATTTAGATTTGTTCTCGTCTCATCTGCATTTGGTCAGAAAATTAATTGATAGCTAGTGATGGCCCCACCTGTCATCCTCTTCTTCCTTCACCCCCTCTTCCTCTCTCCTCCTTCCTTGTGCTTCTCCATTCTGCGACAAACGAGCAACGAGAGTGAAGCTGCAAAGGGATCAGACTGCCATTCAAATAAATGGAGAACAACAAGCAAAGAAGCATCATCCATTCGTTGAGGAAAGAAAGCAGCTCTCACCTTGCGATTAGGCAGCAGAAGGAATCAACCCAATCCCTGGATCCTAAAAAAAGAAATAAAATCCAATCCAATCCCAGGATGGAAATATGTCCATTCCAATCTAGGCGGTGAGTCACTCGGTTGTCAATGGCGCTGGCGGGCATGGCGGATGTGGCGGCAGTGAGCGCTTGAACTCGCAGGAGCGGGAGAGGCCACAGGGCTGCGGCGAGGGCAACATCGCGGAACGGGCGGCGCCATGGACGGACAAGCTGATTCGCGCGTACGCGCCGCCAGCACAGCCAGCGCACACGCGCATGTGGGTCGGCCCAGCAGCGCCTTCGCACGTGCGGCCTACGTGTCCGACAGATAAGTCTCGCGTGATTTTTTCCGTGCGCACGATTTTTTTGTGATTTTTTTCACATGATTTTTTTCATGAAATTTTTTAATCACATGCGAATGTTGAGTCAAAAGTTTTTAAAATTTTAGTTAAAATTTTTTAATTTTTAAGTTTGAATGTTTTTAAAATTTAAGTTGAATGTTTTAAATTTTAAGATGAAAGTTTTTAAATTTGAATTGAAAGTTTCAAATCTTGAGTTGCAAGTTTTCAAATATGAGCTAAAAGTTTTCAAATCTAAATTTAAAGTTTCAAATTTGACTTGAAATTTTTCAAATCTGAGATGAAAGTTTCAAATCTTGACTTGAAATTTTTCAAATTTGAGTTAAAAGTTTTCAATTATAAGTTTAAACTTTTAAATTTGGACTTAAAAGTTTTTGAATCTAAGTTGAAAAGATTTCAATTTTTAATTTAAAAACTTTTAAATCTAAGTTAAAAGTTTGTTTCAGTAAAAAAAAGAAAATAAAAGGAAAAAAATTCACTGGAGAGAGGAATTTTTCCAAAAAAAGAAAAACACGCATGGAGTTTTTTTTTCGATGCGCAACGAGATACGTCAAGTGGGCCTAGTCCATCCCCCGTGCATGACTTTGGAAACGACGCGTACATGCCAATTAGTCGGGGCAGTGTGGGGCGGCAGAGGAGCACTGGAGCAGCGCGTGCGCGATGCGAGTGTGGCAGTGCCATTGGTGGGCTGAGTTTTGTGCGTATGTTTTAGGGGTGGGTCATCTGGGCTGAAATTCAGGGTACTCCAAAGCCCCATCCAGATTATCCCTTGAAACCACTCCTGCGTGAATTTGTACTACTATTATTCAAGCACAAATCTGAATTTTGATATAGTAAGTTTTCTGAATAAAACAAAAAAAAGGAGAGGACAGATGTGCCACCCTGAACCCACCCTGCTATGTCATGAGATCCTATAAACCTATACAAGTCATCCCCACTAACTCAGCTCTTTCTTTTCATGTTGTGCCACATCATCTTAAATGAATCAAACCATCAGGTGACAGATAAACGTCTCAGATTTCACTTTTACCTAATTATAAGTCACATGGCTTCCTGCTTCATAGTTGCATGTGGCACAAGCTATCGGCTCACCTTCAAAAACCATTTTATAATGGATTCTCATAACACTGCTAATAAATGGCCGCCTTTTTAATTGCACGTTACTTTAGCTTGATTTCATCGCTGCTATTACAGCCTCTTAGGCTTCCAATATCTCAGCTCTCACCGTCTATTTAGTTGGTCACTGAACCAGCCGTAGGGTGGATTTGATGGATTCCTGAAGGTTGCATCCCACCAGATCTCTTGTGTGCTGATGTGAAGTGCCATCTTCATCACCTACTCATCATCATCATGTAAAGTGTGGTGGGCAGCATCTTTGATCCCGTGCTGAACAACAGCCTTGGCTTGGCCAGCAACCACACGGTGTGTGCATCCATCTAGCTAAGCAGAAGCTGCAGGTTTCCAATTGTATGTCTTGCATGCATTCCTGATCTAATCTACTATTCATGCTCATGTCTCAAACTAGCCAGTATAAGACTCCAGATCCCTTTGGCCATTTGGCGTCCACGTCCTGTATATATATGTGACCCAGCATTGCAGCTGTTAGTGAAAAATTTGTGATGCGTGGTGTCAATGCCATGCTGACGTAGGGTGGGAGACGCCGATGGAGCCCATCGTCATATCACGCTGCGTGTATGTATTCATCAATGATCATATCATATATATGTTCAAGACTTCAAGCAAATGATGCATGTATAATAATTCCGACGGTTATGCAAAGGCCACAATTTTCATTTGTCATATAATTGGATTGTACCTATGTAAACAAGCAATAATGTGTAATATCAGAATGACTAATTTTGTAACTTTGAAATTCTTATGTATAGCTGCTTTGTTTCTTCTGTTTTCAACTTTCTCCCAAAAGCCGGTAGTAATGTTTACCTGTTGTAAAAAAAATTCTTATGTATAGTACATGAACAAGTGGTCGATTTGATTAACATGTTTCATTAAATTAAATAAAATTTCTTTGCACTAAACATTTGTGCGCCCATTAGTTTTGTTGCAGAAGAAATATTTGTTTTAGATGACAATGCAATCAACATGTTTTTTCCTACCTATCGTGCAATCCACAGTTTTATGTCCTATAGCTTTGTATGCATATGCAAATAATTTTTCGACCAAAATTTTCATTGATCCTCGCAGCAACGCGCGAGGAATTTCTAGTTTTTCTGAATTCTATATCTGTCCCATGCGATTATATATATGGCCTATCTCTGCGAGGTGAGATTTCAGTTCAGAGATGCTATATTTGTGTTGACATAAAATCTGTTTGATTTCAGTCAGATAATCTGACCCTTGGATATCATGTAGATTCGTGCTGCCCTATTGATCCATTTTGATTTGATGGTCGTTTGATCTTCTACCTATTCTCTATTTACTACGACCCTGATGCACTCCCTAGTTCTACGTTTTCCATTGAATTTGCACTAGCATCTTCTATTTACATAATCAAACCTGTGATCAAGCATTTTTAGTCGTAGGTTTGTCTAACCTTTTCATACCATTTTACATGAAGTTCAAAAGACATCCATACACTGTGTAAGTGGAATTACATCCAATTACATAGTAGTTACATTCTAGATACACTAGTAATATGCCTGCCGTAAACGCTACGGTGTAACTTTATTGTCTTTAATAACTTTTAAAATTTCATGTTAGCAAAAAAAATATTTTTCTATGATTTGTGCAATTGAGCTTTAATTCAATTCATGTCATACATCAAATATATTTCACACAAAGTACAATTATATGATATTGTGTGGGCACAATAAATCTTGACCAGAATTAATTATATATAATCACTTCAGTACACAATATAAGCAAGCAATGTACGTTTTAAAAAAACTACCCTAAGTTATTCCATTAATTTGTTGCGGGCATAAACAAGTATAAAGTAAAGCATTGGATACATACATAGAATATACTCTACATGTAAATAACTACCCTAATGTTTAGCATTTGGATGTTCCCTTAGGTCAATTCCATTCATTTTTCGTTTGGCTTATGTACTTAAAAAAAATCTTGATTTTCCATTGAGGATATAGCATGAGGGCGTGAATATAATCCCCAATAATAGTATTTTCATTGAGGACATACTATGAGGGCGTAAATATAAACCCAAATAATAGTTTAATATGAGGCGGATGTCAAAGTAATAGTTTCACCATGTATAATAATATAACAATTATTGGTCATCTCGTTAACGTCTTCTTTCATGGCACGATTACTAAAATTTGCCGATGGCAAAAATATATATTTAAAGAGATACAAGTGTTAACATATAGTCATGTTATTAGCCCGGTGCAAACTGACACATGTAGCACGAGATGGTATGATGAAGAAAATTACACAATATTCCACCTAAATGGTGATGGCTTGCTGTACAAAACAAGAGGACGTTGGTGAGTAATATTTCAACTAGCAATTTACTATTTTCTAGAATATGTATACAAATTAATTTTGATCATGCGAACCTACCTTTGCTCAACAGTCAAGAACATTTTTATACACGATATTCCTAGTACTCTTTCCTGTGGGGTCTACTTCTTTCTTTGGCTTTGCCAAAATCCTTGTTGTTTGCCTTGACACACCCCTCGACAATGCCACATACAGTTGACCATGGGAAAAAACGGGTTCTAGAAGATAGATCTTAACATTTGGGATGGTTTGTCCTTGTGATTTATTTATGATCATCATGAAACTGAGACGTATTAGAAATTGCTTCCTCTTGAATTTGAAAAGAAGAGATATATCATCGGAGGGAGACAAAGGGATCCGTGGGATGAACACCCTTTTGCTGGCATGTTGTCCACCAACAATCTCAGCATCAATTGCATTATCTTGAAATGCTCTTACCATCAGTCTAGTTCCGTTGCGCAACCATTATTAGGATCAAGGTTACGAAGAAGAATCACGGGATAATTGATTTTTACTATTAGCTCGTGTGATGGGAAATCATTTGGAGTGATGGAGTTAAGAAAGTCCAAAGGATTGCCATTATGAAGGTCATTATCAACAGAGTCAAAGCTGTGATAAACCTTGGCCTGCCCTAAAAATCTGACGATCATATTTGCGTTCAGCTTGTCCATATAATCATTTTTAGTGGATAGAATGGCCTGTGTGCTCATATAAGCTACAGAGCTTGCATTCATTTCATCTTGAAGCGAGGGAAACACATGATTAATCAATTTGTGTACTGAATCCTTGCTATCCCCATAAGCAATCACAATTTCATCAAGCAAGCGAACGTAATCATCTATGATAGTGTTTTCAGTGTCATTTCCAATCCTAAGGAGATAATCTGAAAACCATTAATCAGATTGACCCCTCATGTTACACGACAATCATATCTTCCTAATATTTTTCCATAAATACGGTTTCTGTAATGTTGCATCAGTTATTTGGGCCCTTGTCCCATGTGTTAGCACGAGAAGAACCTATCTGAAATCACTGCCAAAGACAATAACCTTTCCTCCAAATATCAATGAACAACCCATAATGTCTTGAAGAGATCTATCAAGTATCTCAACAGCTTGACGCTTTGTCATTGCAGTTTCATCCCAAATAATTAAGGACGCCATGAAACAATTTCGTGGTGCCACTTTGCTTCATGAAGTTGCATATGCTATTGTGAGCAATCTTAATGGGGATTTTGAATCTCGAGTGCGCAATACATTCTCCGGGCAATATCGACGCTGTATACCAGACGTCACTGTTGCAATGGCTATTAATCCCTCGGACCGCACTCTAGCAAGAAGTGTCTTATACAGAAATGTCTTTCCAGTGCCACCTGGACCGTCGATGAAAAAGATCTGACTCTTCTTATTAGTTACATGATCAATGATCTCATCAAATCCTGCATGCTGCTCATCATTAAGAGATGTATATATGTTTAAATCACCTTGGTTCACTGCATGTTAAGTTCCTCACTAATCTCTGTCAGTATGTCGTTGCAACGTTCACCTGATTGATGAAACAGAAATAGATACATCATGAAACTATCGGTGGGTGGTGCTAGTATAACCAAAATTACCTATATCATTGATCTCAGGAAGGCCATAATCCATGATATCCTTCCCCATGGAAATGAAGCAGATCACGTATGTCTCGTAGCACCATCTGCTCTACTGCTGCAGGGTTACTGTTCCCTCGGCTGTGATCTTTAGACATTGAAGCCTTGTGATTGTCTCATAGTGCACGGATATTGGTGACTTCGCAAAATACCTGTATGGTTGCAAATAATCGATGCAGAGCAGACGACATTTGGAAAGTGGATGCCTCATTCAAGCAATCGTCATGTGACTTGTCCGTCTCCACAAGCCAGCTCTTCTCGCATGCCTCTCTAAAAGTAGAGTACATTGTACCAGACACTGTCCTCAAATCTTCAAATGAGGTTGCACCTCACACGTGGTTGAGAAGCACTCTCAAGTAGTATCTCTCCCCCTCTACAGGGTGAGCGTACACAACCCGTCTAACCTACCCTCCTTTCATTTTTCTTTTCTGCCATACATCCTGTCCCATTATCCAGTGATAGTGCTTAGGGAACTTGTGTAGCAATTTCCTTGCAACTGGGTCTACACAATTCATTTTGAAATACTTGGTAAGAGTTGTCATAGAAGAAGATGGACGATTGACAACATCCTCGAGATTACCATCCTCATCATACGTAACATATTGCATGTTAGGAAGATGAAGTTAGAGCTGTAAAACAGCTGGATAGATACCGAACAGGGGGAAACCAAGAATCCTATATATAGCCTCTGGTACCGATACGTATCTGGCATTCTTGTACTATCGTATCTCATTTATTTTCCCAAATGGATTAACCGAGAATGATGCACAGTCGTGGCTTTTATACACATACTTATATAGGTACTTCATAGATTTGATGCTTGTACAAGCTTCAACATTGATGTGACAGTAATAGCGCATAAGCAGTCCTGGATTATATGGGATCACCCACCTGTTGTCTAACTCCACACCTCTAATCTTGACACGCCATCCATCATCTCTCCTCCTATACAAAGGGTACAAGTCATTCTCTTGTTGTATTGCCTGGTTGAACTGTCGAGAAAAGTTGAAGCAACACTCTCCATCCACCATAGAAGCACAATTTTTGTTCAGTGTGCTGCATGGTACGTGCAACATATGCTTGATGACAAGACGAGACAACACAGGGTATTTGGCCTTTTCTGGTATCTCTGCACAAACTACTTTATTGTACTTATCTGAGTTTGTCAATTTACTGCCTGACTTAATGATCAACAGGATATATTTATGTGGTAGTCCCCTCTTCTGAAACTCAGTGACGTGCGTATAAGCCTGAACCTCCGCAAAATATTTTTTCTTTACAAATAGAT
This sequence comes from Oryza officinalis, assembly GCA_008326285.1. Taxonomy (NCBI): domain Eukaryota; kingdom Viridiplantae; phylum Streptophyta; class Magnoliopsida; order Poales; family Poaceae; genus Oryza; species Oryza officinalis. The sequence continues at coordinate 14,124,655 of BDMV01000008.1, forward strand.
CCAGCATATTTCATAGCTTAGCCCTGAAAACTCTTGCAATAAGGTCTGGTCGATCTTGCGGTAACTGGCCAAGTTCAAGATTTTCTGTTATCTCATCCCAGTATGGGTTGCAGGTCATTATGATGAAGTAACCTGGTCTCCCAAAACACTGAACAAGAGTCATCGCATTGAGAAACCTTCGCTGCATGTCACGATCACCTCCAGGGAAAGAGCAAGGTAGCACAATCCTCTTACCAACCGCCGAATCACTTGTCTCTCCAAAAGAAAGCACGTCAACCACACCCTGCAATCATTAAATAACAACATGATCAAATAACTTGTCTGCTAAATTCTAGATGGGTGACAATGTTAACAGTCGTGGAAAGTATAACATGTTATACCATTTACCTGGTATAGCTCAGCCCGTATCTTTTTTTGGTTCTCAGGGTTTGAGTACCAATCGAGTCTCATAGACTCAATTGTGATGTACATGTCAACAGCCCATTGCTAGAAAAGTCATCCTTCGAACAAAATGATGTTTAGAAGTCCCCTTCTAACCTGCAGCCTGAAACAACAATAGTACTCCCTCGCTGTGACAAACCTTTCTTTTTTCTTTTTGCCAGATCTGTTATTATCGTCATTATTATCTTCATTGTCTAGATAATTGTCAGCAATCTCGTTCTCTGCGTCAAAACTTTAGAAATTATGTATATTAATTAATATACACATACAATGCATAAGAGCATAAACTTTAGAAATTATTCGACAAAAGTCACGAGTGTAAGTACCCAGAAGATCATCAAAAAGTGTTTTCTTCATTGATATGTACATTACCAAAAGTTAGCGCCTCACATGTTTCATCCATTTCCACATCACAAGGATTCTTGTTGGGATCCTCGTACGACATTTTCAGGTTCCATCCAGTCTCCTCGTTACGGTTAAATAAAGGATACGCCAAAGGATCATACCAGTCATGTATGCTTTGATAAAGCTGGGCTTATCACCTTTGGTATATACCAAGACATGTCTATCAAAAGTTTTCATTGGATCATCCCCCTCTAACCAGATAGAAGAAAGTTTTCATTGGATCATCCCCCTCTAACCAGATAGAAGCCACCTACAAGACGGTGGGTGCATTATATCTTCGTTGGTCAGGCGTTACGTTAGTGTTGAGCTCAATCATGTAGTCGTCTAGATTAGGCATTAGGCATGAATCTGACTCTGTTGAATGTCTGTACGTACGGGTTCTGCGCCAAAATACCTAGAATGACTCAGACAAGGTTGATATCAAGGTCAGGAGACCTCCGAACTCTATGGGCCAGTGCATCAGCATCTTCTGTATCATAAAAGTAAAACTATATATGCTGAGGCCCTTGAGAACCTAGAACCAAATTGTTCAGGTGATGGTACAATGCACCGTGCACACGAAATGTATACACATCAGTACCTGCTGCATGCTGATGTTGCGGTCAAGGGTCACACTAATACTTGTGAATGAGAGATGAGAGTTGAAGTACTAGATGTGCTTTCTAAAATACTTTGCATAATTATGCACCTGACTTGTAAACAACTGTATTAACTATGGAAAAACGGTTGAAACCTTCACATTTATCTTCCCCTGCTGACAACAAAATCTAGGAGACTCGAACTAAAACCTTATCGCGTTGCAGAACTTGCAGTCAGACACTTTCTTTAAAATGTGATGTGTATTTGACAATTTATGGTACACATGGTTGTATAGATCATCAACTCTAATACCGGTAACACCCTCAATGTTAACATGATATGACTCGTACCCATCATCCTCCAAGTTATACCGGTAACACCCTCAATGTTAACATGATATGACTCGTACCCATCATCCTCCAGAACTGGTCTGGCTTCATCAAAATCATTGTCTTGACCTTCTGCGTCCTCAACATGACCTATAGAAGAATGGTTGATTATGCATCTGCTCAAAATTAATTTAATATATAAGATGTATTAAATGAGATAATGATTATTGAGTTCTCACCGTTGTGGACACCACCTTCATTTGCAGGCTCGAATACTATCGAATTTGACGTAGTCATTATCTGGAATTAGACGTAGAAAGCACTCGATCAAAAACCATAATCCCATAATGCTCAAAAGCCCATACTCCCATTATGCTTAATATTTCGGTATAACTTATCATGTCAAATTTTCTTGTTATACATTTTTTGCACATTTGGATGAAAAGAGAAAGGATCACTTGCTGAGGATGATATATCTTCCATGGCATAGTATGTACCTCTGGAGGCAAACGAATAAAAAAATTGAACTCCGCTTAGGCCGTACTACAAATTGTTAAGAGATAGTACAAATTTAGACTTCCAAAATTAACCTGTTACCGATTCCAAATCCTGCAATCAAAGAAACTATATTCCTATTGGTTGAAAAATAATGTTTTAGACAGATCAAAGCAACTCAAATCCAAAACATCAACTGTGACAGTAGATCAATCTATTGACAATACCATGCAAGTAGATGCATGAAAATCGCATTATTTTTTCCAAGCAGCAGCATGTTTGTTTTATAAAATTTCCTGTTCAGAACTTCAAAGATCAAGTGTATGAATAGAGTATTGAATAAGGAGGATAGGATTTTCCATATGAATGGTTTCCTGTTAAAAAATGGTAGCAAGCTTCGTTTAAAATCAAACCAACCTGTCAGTAACTGATGCTTACTCCATGCTTACTTTGAATATTATTTTTCAACAATTTATAGAAGGAATATTTTGATCATTAAATGACAATAAGGCAGCAGTGTATAAGCCCATAGCACTTTATGTTATCGTTTGTGCAGTAATGCTGAGACAGGAAACTATTACTCAGTAAAAAGAACAATTATTAACAGCTTTAATCAGTTATAGTAGGCATGCGGTTGGCGTCGGCGATCTGGAGGCGGAAATCAGTGCCATTATATTTTTAGAGTCTATAGTGGTGTAAGCTTGAATAAAAGCAAACATAAAACATAAATAGAATCATGATGCAGACCAATAACCACATAAACATAATGGAGCACACCTACATGATGTGCGTCTCTGAGAATTAGTATCTACGAATCTATGTTTTCCCAAATTGGTCCATAGTTATATATGGTCCAAGCTTATTCATTCATGTATTTTTTATATATATTTGTGCAAACACTCTAATAGGCTAACACCAAGGATATAGACATATTAGAGCAATATAAATATTCACGCCCTCATGCTAGTTTATGGTACATAATAAGTTATAAGATTTGATGGATAGGCCTTCAATATAATAGTGAAAGAGACATTTGCTTAAAGTTATCTTCAGCTACAAAACATTCTTCAGAAAATTATGCTCATATACATTGTAATTAAAGTTGATAATTCTCATGGTAAAAAAAAGGTGCAGTTAATCAAATGACCAAAGTTTGAAATCCCCAAAATTTCAATAAATGCAACACATTGGTTGTCATTGAATCACAGGAGCATACAAGAAAGAAATCACAAAATATATCAACCTACTAGCCACCGAGATGTTTGTAGCAGGAACACAGGGGGACAGGGCACTACCGAGTGGTTACCCCAATAACCCACTAAATTTTGCACAAACACTAATGTTGAACAAAATATTACTATATATACTATATTCTTCCTCCCTAATGGTGCTATGTACAAGATTTTTTGCCAAGTTCAATATTAAGCCTATAAAAGCAATCATGATGATTAAAATAACAAAAATATAATAAATAATAACTTTGTAAGTGATCAACCTAGTAGTTATAGGTTGACAATATATGAAATGATTGAGTTCACAGATCGAACAAAAGTAGTAAAGAGGAAGTAAGGATACAGATATATAGTATTCAAAACAGCACCAATGTATCCATCGAAAAAGAGCTGCAGTAGCCTATAATATCTACATAGACTGGATTCCTGAAGTCGGCTTGTTCTATTCTGAATAATTAAATGCATGGCAGTCATCCATAGTCAAATCATTTGAAGAACATTATTTCGTGCAAACATATATACAAACAATAGACCATTTTAGATAATGAACCAAACCAGTAGATATATACCCTAATCAGTGCCATGTTATGATATGAACAGTACATTATTCTCTGTATAACTTCTGAGTTCTAAAAAGACAGGGAGTATAGCTACCCTTCAACTCTTTCAATCGTACATCAAAATATATTCATATATTCTAAATTTGAACAAGCCATTATATTCACAGGATGCAGGACAGTTTTTAATCTGCTAGAATGAAAAATAATCTGTGTTTGTTTAGTTTCACTTTAGAGCCCTTTGAGTGATCTAAAAGAGAACTGTGCAATTTATAGAAATCAGTAGATTTAATCCTTTTAGATGATAATACTGTTAGCTCAAAAGACTGCCTGGATATAAGCAGCTTACCTTTGTTGAGACAATATACTTATATTCCTTTTCTTTTTGGTAGAAAAAATACACACAAATCAGCAGCTTCCAAGGCCTGCTACCATGACCGTATCCAAATATCGCAAGCGATCCAATATTGATTAGAAAACAACATATCTTGTTACTTTAAATGCAAATATGGAATATCAAGGAAGCAACAATGTGAAATTTCATGATTAATGTTATCGTGTCAAATTTTCTTGTTACACATACATATGCAGGGGTCAGGTAACAACAGCACCGGGAGCAAGAATCATAGTATAAAAACCATACATATGCAGGGGTCATATGAACATCAATAATCATCACTGCACATTCCTCATTGTGAAGAACAAGTGCAAAATATATGGTCATATCAATCACGCAAGGATTTTAATTCTTTTCCCCGCTATATATTGATGTTGCCACTTTTAATCATGGCATACAACCTGGATGTTAATTCTTGGAGGTAGTTATGCTGTGAAACAGATTCAATATCTTCTACTTATATGATCCATGTTTAGCTAACTTAAACAGTTTACTGGAGTACCTAGATTTATGTCAGACTTTATACATTCTAAGTAAATGGGTCTTCTAAGTAAATATTAAGTCTTATGTCAGACTTTATACATTCATGAGATAATCAACAAATACAGGCTTAATGATTGGTATCATATTTAAAGGGTATAGAAGGAAAATGCAAATAAGCTTGCAAAGTGGGTATTTGGACTGTTTCCCTTATATGAGCCTAAAGCAATTCATCCCAAAAATGTATATCGATGTAACTCAATAACAAGCTTTCAAGAATGACGCATTTAATAGCAAACCATAAGAAATTATTTATTAGAACTGAAAACCTTAAAAACAGTTAGGTAATTTTGTTCCTGTAAATCAAATGAATGAAGTAAAATGAACATGAATACTTTGTAAAATCTGCAGATAAGCGTGTCAGAGCATGGAAATGCATTTTTCAAATTTCATAACTTCAGATCAAATTTCATAATACCGTACTGGAAAATTCACAAGCAAAGCACTGAGAGTAAATATCAAAACTAAGGTCATTAACTACCACTTTGACCTTTTGATGCCAAACAGAGCACTATGCATTCCTTAGTCAATTAAGCAGCACATTATTTAGCCATTCTAATTTTGTTTATCCTTTATATGATGTATTTTAATATACATCTGGCTTGGGAGGTTTGGGAGCTAGATAGTTCTGTCTCTTCCTTTCATTAAGTATACATTGTGATTTTTGAATCTTATTGCAACCTTACACAATCATGACCTCAGTCATTTCTGTTTTGGCATTTCTTACAAGGGATTGACCTCAATCTTACTGATGCTTGCGCATCTATGAAGCAATAGGCATTAGGGCTTTTTATTTTCAAGTATTTTGGTTGATTATTTTGGATGGGGAATAAAGAGAAGGGGGAGGGGGAAGGAGCACGATATCTGTACCTTTCGGCGAATCAGCTCGAGGCGAGAGACACTGTTGAAGAGGCCGAGACCGGTGGGCGCGCGGAGGTGGTTGATGACACGGAGATTAGGGGCGGCGCCGTGAAGAACATCAGCGCGGGCAACGGTGTTGTCGGATTTCCGGGGCGACGAGGCGGGCGACACGGCGCGCGGAGGCGGTTGACATCCTGGAGATTAGGGGTGGCATAGTGGAGAACGTCGACGCGGGTGACGGTGTTGTCGGATTTCCGGGGCAGCGCGAAGGTGGGCGATAGGAGCCACCGAGTCGGGGAGATGGCGTGATGCTGTTCCGGCGGCGGAGATCAGGGGAGGTGCGGAGGAAATCGACGACTGGGGAGGGGAGCGCGGGTCGGGGTGCGGCGTGCGTTGTGCAACGGCGAACTGGCGGCGTGCGGAGGCGCGGAGGAAACTGACGAGAGGGGAGGGGAGCGAGGGTGCGGCGTGCTGCGTGCGGCGCTCGACGATGGACTGGCGGAGTGCGGCGGAGAGTCGTGGAGAGAAAAGGGGAGGTTAGGGTTAGGGTTTGGAGAGCGAGGGATGGGCTAGGGCGATGTGGCCTGTGGGACGGTGGGGAGCGAGGGGTTGGGGGGCGCGGGTATGGGGGTGAGATTACATGAAGTATCTGGGCCATTAGATATAGGATAGATGAATACTAGCTGTTATATTTGACGTGAGATTGTAAGAGTGTAAGAATGATAGAGGAGTGAACTCTATGTAAATTGTAATTACATACATCTACTCGAGCTGTTATATTTCTAAGACGTGAGATTATAAGAGTGTAAGAATGATAAATGAGTGAACTTTACGTAAATTGTAATTACATACATCTACTTACATTTTACTTACATCTCTAATTTTTATAATATTTAACAATAAATTTTGTGTTGGCCTGTTCTCTATGTGAAATTTAATTTATATTGTGTTTGATGTAGTTGCATGAATAATGTTAATTTAGCTGCGAATGATGTAATTGACTATGTTTTTTATTTGCATTGATCGAGCCTAGCAGTCGTACAGTGTAGCTACCTCCCTCCCGATCAAGCCATTAGCGTTTGTTAATTGAGCAGTGGTAAAACCGACTGATATATACAAAATTTTCTGTCGCCATATGGATGGATATAGACCTTATGCCACAGCACTTCGGTTTGTCCGCTTTAACGCTTGCGCATCTGAAACTACTAACCACGACTTCACCCACAGAAGCACCATGAGTCAGTGGGTAAGGCCAATTGTGTGAGTCGTGCTAACCATGGCTTGCAGTTTACTGTCGTGGTCAATGACAATAAGTATAGGTTGGACAATTTGGTTTCAATCCACTTATTTAAATTATGTTTCGCAAAAACATGAGGAAACTATAAATAGTTTTTTTTTACTCTTTGATCAGAATATATAGCATAAATCTTCATTGCGGCCTTACAATTAAAATCACAAAATAACAATGTATCTGGGTAAGATAGAAGGGCAGATGTCCCCATGGTCTTTAAGACCAATTAATGTTTTAGTCGGCGTGCCTACCGAAATATTACACATTAGGCACAAAATTTCCGTATATGGTAGCGTGAATAAAATGACAACAAAGTATACGAAAATAATAGAGAATACAACAGCAAAAACCACAACGATACAGCATGAACTAGTAAGCGTCCAAGCTGCCTCCACTGACAGAAGTTAAAACATTTTTTTTCAGCAGAAACAAGGTCGTCCACATCCCGGTTCCCTCCTCTTCTTTATTCTGAAACCATATCTTAATATCAATAACAAAGGAAATAGTGTCTTGAAATAATGATTTTTTAGGACAGAGTGAACTTGGAGGAAGTTATATTTGATGGACGAAAAAACTGTATGATATAAGTTTGGAGTAAATGGAACGTGGAAAACATTAAACAGAGCAGGGGATGAAATGTACTATCTTGTATCAATCATCAGTTACATCAAATGGTTTATAGTATAGTAGTATGCCTATAAAAAAGGTTCATATTATTACCAAATACAGAACAAAGATACACCTACTTGCACAAATTAGCACAGAAATTCAAATTTACGTTAATCAAATTATTCATCGAATTATTGCTACGAATTATCTACTTGGTTGTAGGGACAAATTAAATATTTTGAAAAATGAACTTAACACAAAAGGTTAGATCAAGTGGTCTAGTCAAAGGAGTAGAAGATTTTTTTTTGGATAAAATGTATTTTTAAATGCACGAAGCAAATAATCTGTGTCAGTAATATGGTGAATTAGCTAAAAAAGTATTGACCCAACACTATTTAGATATGTGCTTGGCTAATCCTTGGATTACAATCCGAATCAGATTTTAAAAGGGACGAATAAGACTACTTGATTACTTCTGTTGGCAAGCACTCTTTTCGTGATACTAAGAATTCTTAAAAATCAACTTAAAATTTCAAAGAAACTATGTATTATAGTGCAAATTTGAGACAAGTGGGGACAAACTGCTTGTTTTAGACTGCACAAAGCAACAAATTGAAACAACATAAATGAAGGAAATCAAGGTTGTTTTATTCACTACAGTTTATTAATACAGTAACACATTATTTTAGTTGAGTACCTATTTCACACAAATGCTAAGATGTTTCTTACTGATTTGCTGCAACAACATATGGTTTTGAAATTAAATATAACTGAGGAATAATTGCTAGGATGAAAGGAGCTTCTTATTGAGTGAGTTATATTTTAAACAAACTTTGAATATGTTTTAAACAAACTCTCCTAAGGGCACTTGAGACAAGTCTGAAGGAAATATACTTTGTCATTAGTATTAACAGCTAAGTAAGCAGTACACCAATCAGTTTACAACATTGAGTTGTTATGAATTATGATGTAGTCTTTATTAATGCAATGTCCAGCAATTCTTCAATGAAGTGGAACGAGCATGACAGTACTAGTGAAGCCATACTTACAGCTAGTTTGATAGTGTTTGCCACCAAATTATCAGTTTGGGATGAAACCTGATGGAAGTTTTGGGCATCCTTGGACAACACACTGCTTCAGTTTTTCAGAAGATGGCAAGCCCTCTAAGGAACCTAGTGCCTCACAATCATTGATGCTTAACATCGTCAACGCCTTGCAGGAATGTAGTCTGATGGATGTTAAAGCCGAACACTTGGATATTTCAATTTCTCTTAACTCGAGTTCATCCTCCTCATCGGCAGAGTTGAATTCAATCCTGATATTTTTCAGACAGGGCAGACCAACCAAGGACAGCTTCTTCAGGAATGGCATCTCCTCGAATGGTGGTAGGATCTTCACTGCTGCACAATCCTGGAGATGGAGGCTTTCTAAATTGCCAAGTGAGAAATTATCTCCTAATAACCATGACGGAGTAGCACCAGAATAATTGTAGACAAGAAGATGGGAAAGATTTTCATGTGGTTTAAGACCCTCCATCACTTCTTTCTGGACAGTAGTAGTACTTCCGCTTGCACTTCCCCATGTCAGTGAAAGTGTCCTCAGGTGTTTTTTGTCTTTAATCCTTGCACGAGTTGCATCTCCCTTCTTTTTGACAGTCTCAAGGCCGAGGATACTAAGTGATCCTCTGATTTCATTTATGTTCCCGAGCTGTAAAATCTCAAAGCCATCGGCTTCTTGAACCTGGAATTCTTTCAGTTCTTGTAGAAACTTAAGTTCCCCAACTCTGGATATCTTGGAGTGCAATGATCCTGACCCCGGAACAAACAGATACCGTAGGTTCACAAGATTACTCATATCCTGTGGCAAATCATTTAGACAACTCCAATGTTGAACGTCTAGTACTTGTAGGTGGTAGAGCTTGCATATAGCCTCAGGCAAAGATTTGGGCTTATCCGACGTACACCTCAGCTCTAAGTAGCGAAGATGGATTAACTTTTTTATACTGGATAGTAGAATGTCAGAATTGAATGGCATTGCTGTTAACTGGAGCACCCGGACATAACGTACTCGCTCCAGAGTCTTCACAAACTTAGCAGAGTAGTTCTCATCATATACACCTGCAAGAATTAAACTCTCCAAGCTTCCCAAGACATTATCCTGGACTGCATCTATCTTCTCTTCAAAGTTATCATTCCGTTCTATGCTTTGCTCATTGTATACTGGCTCAGTCCAGATACTAAGGTGACAAATGGACGACGGAACAGTTCGAAGATCTGATCCATCAATAATAAGGCATTTGTTAATGGAGACTTCTTGTGCAACATCATGCATTAAGTCATGCACAATATAATACTGTGACTCTCCATATTTCTGAAAAAAGCTTCGGTCTACCAAATCATCAAAACAGTCACTTCCTTCATCCTCCAATTTTTTTCTCTCATTCATGACAAATCCCAGAGCAATCCATGTACGTATCAACTGTCCTTTGTCAAAATTGTAACCCTTTGGAAACATAGCACAGTAACTGAAGAGTAGCTGAAGACGATAGGGAAGGTGATTGTAACTGAGCTTTAGTGCAGGTATAATGTCATCAATACTTTCTTGTAACTTCCATTCATTGCTATCTAGAATTCTTGTCCAGTAATCCTCATTAATATTTCTTCTCAAAAGTGTACCAACACTTTTTGCTGCTAATGGATTGCCATTCAGTCTGGTGGCTATTTTCTTAGCAATATTTTGTAGCTTCCTTTGGCCTTGATAGTTTTCGTCACCAAATATGCATCTTTTGAAGAATAACCAGAAGTCAACTTTTTTCATACCATCCAAGTCGATGTGTGCTTCTGTGTTGCTAGTTATCCTAGCCACCGATAACTTCCGAGTAGTTACCAATATTATGTTACCCTTAGCCTGTGTGGATCTAAGTGGGGCCAATAACTTGTCCCAACGACCCTCACTCTCTTCCCACATGTCATCCAGAACAAGTAGAAATCTTTTGGTCAAATATTTGTTGATACCACGCTGAAGCACAGTGAGATTCTTAGTACTTTTGAACTCACATTCAGGTATTTGTTCCAGAATCCCTTGTGTAAGCTTAACTTCATCAAAGTTAGCAGATACGTAGATCCAGAGCATGATGTTGAATTTATCTTTTACTTCTGGGTCATGGTACACCAATCGAGCAAGTGTTGTCTTCCCAACACCACCAGCACCAACTATTGGAACAACTAAAAGTTCTTGATCACTCGATGCACCACTATTAATTAGTTCTAGAATATCTTTCATTTCTTCCCTTGGGAACACCTTATTTCTAGAATTTTCAGTGAAGTTCTCCACAGTCTCACGTTTGTCTGTACTTGTGTCTTGAGCTGCTTGTTTAATTGCATCAAGTTTATCTAGCAAGAGAGCCTTGTGAACATCATCACAAATGCTATGCAAATATCCCACAGTCTCTCTAATCTGTTTTATGTCTGTTCTATTGTACTTCGGCTTTGATTGCCCAGCTTGAGTAAGGGGTAAATTCATTTTGGATAATGGATTGCTGCTCTTCTGGTTCCTCTTTACCTGCACAACATAAATGGAAAATGGTAGCTAGGATGTCAAAGGATACAGATGAAATCACTATACCATATAATGGAATGGCGTCACAATGGGTGAAATTCAGATCAAGATTTTACAGACTACAGAAGCATTAATATAGTCGAAATCGAAAATAGAGCTGTGCTAGCACTTATGAGAGGATGGTTGATTAAGCGTCCAAGGATTGACTGTAGGACGCTTAAACTGGAACAGTAAGGGGGTTTTTCCCATGCTGAAGTCAACCAATTGGGAGATCCATGAGCCTACAATAGACCACCTTACTAACTGGATCTTAAATGCACATAGAACAGCTAATTATTTAATTGTGGCATGACAATCCTAAAACAACTGACACATATGACAACGCTCACTGACAAAGTGCCATCCAGGAGTTCCAGCACGCAGATACACAACTCGTTAGTAGCATCACCTAGCGATTACACTCCCATTACTGACCATCATTAAGAGGCAACCATTTGGTGACCACCTACCACCTCTTTGTTTTTGGATATTTCTGGTTTCTTTTCGGCAAAGGTTTGAGGGCCCATGTCCTGTGACTCCTGTCTTTTTATTCTTATACATGCATCTGCACAGAAAATTTATCTGAATAACATTTTTTATAAATTATACGTATGAATCTCAACAAACTTAATTGCCAAGGCTATATATTAGTTTGGTTAAAACTTGCATCTGAAGTCTCACAATATATGTCAATTCCATATACTTGAAATTTCCATTTCATTATGTTATATATTGAAGAAATCAAGAGTATAGTATTTGCTACATTTACAATTTTTACCACTTTTTTAACATGGTAGAAGTTTTTCATGATATATATATTTTTTTCTTGCACAAGCATATCATCCTCTTGGTTCGCAGTCCAATAAGATTTCAACTTCCGCTACAAAATTAGATTTCAAGTGCACACTATGAAGTCTAAGTTTTTTTTATTAACAGTACAATTTATTAAAAAAAATCTTACAAGTGACTTAATTCTAATTTGTGTCGAGTTTGAATATTTGGCCACCTGAGTAAAGTGTGTTTCAAATTTTAGCATCTGGTTAATATAATCGCACCTTGTAGTCGTAGAAGTGCCTTTTTTGTGGAACCATATGTGCCTGGATGGCATGATCATTTTCTTGTTTATATTGAATTGGTCTCCACGTCTCAGTTACTATTTTGTTTCATTCTGTTTGGACATGGTCTGGACTCTGGACTCTACAGTAGGAGTTGAATAGGACTTAAGTACTGATTGCGAGTCCATATGTAGGAATATCTACCATATGGGAATTTTAGTCCTTATTCTCTCCTGCAATTGAGGGGCATGGCTGTCAGGAGAGCCTCCGATTACTATGTAAGCAAAGTTTTGCAATGTGAGGCATAAGCATATTTTGAGGTACTTTGACAAATTGATGGCCCACATGATTGAGCTGTCAAAAAAGATTCCCTGGAAAGCTAATCACTAGGCTCAGGTGTTTAATAAGTTACTAGTACTAGTTTAAGACTAATAGTACTCCTTTCACAATCACCCTTCACCCACCCAGATGTTAACATCTCCTGATTTTTTCTAGCCGAATTGAGCTTACTTGGTTTTTACTCTTTATAAAACTAAGAAAAAGGTATCCTATATCCTATATATACCTATAAAGTTCATCTCCACTGAGTGTAGTTAATGTTATTTTTCTCTTCTCTCATTAAGCCACATCATCTCAATGTTTCTAGCCTTTGAATGATTGATCTATGGTCCAAATTATCTTTCACATTTTCTTCTCTTATTATAAAGTCATATCACAATTGCCCCCTTTTTTCTCAGCCAAGCTTTGCAGTTGCAGCAAACCAAACAACTGGAGAACCTAAAAAACTGTTAGTCTGTGACACGACCTTAGAGATTTAGGTAAACGCTCCCCCCGTTCATCTCCACTGAGTGTAGTTAATGTTATTTCTCTCTTCTCTCATTAAGCCACATCATCTCAATGTTTCTAGCCCTTGGATGATTGATCTATGGTCCAAATTATCTTTCACATTTTCTTCTCTTATTATAAAGTCATATCACAATTGCCCCCTTTTTTCTCAGCCAAGCTTTGCAGTTGCAGCAAACCAAACAACTGGAGAACCTAAAAAACTGTTAGTCTGTGACACGACCTTAGAGATTTAGGTAAACGCTCCCCCCCCCCCCCCCCCCCAAAAAAAAAAAGATTGCAAATGAAAAAAAAAGCGATAAAATTTCGAGTGCTGAAAGAAGAAACTGAATCGCCCAAATTGCAACAGTAGGGTATACCTTTTTCTTGACGTCGTAGTACTCGAGCTCGTCAAGGTGCCTGGTCAAATCGGTGGCTAGCCGCTGCACCCGGTCGATCTGCGGAAGTAGCTGGTCGTTCCCAATCCTGACCCCTGCGGCGGCACCGGCAGGCACGGCGCCGAGGACGAGCGTGGCTCGCCGCAGCGCATCCCTGAGGGAGCTGGCCTCCGCGTCCAGGCCCTCCGAGCCCAGCATCTTCTTGATGGCATAGTCGCTCAGCCGGTCCAGGAGCTTGTTGATCAGCCATGTCGCCGCCGTAGAAGCAAGAACGATATCCATCGCCGACGATTCACCAAGGAGGGGAGAAGGGGCAGGGCAATGATGCGTAGCCTACAGCGCGCCCGTCAACCTTCCGGCGTGTTGGAGTTGGACGGGTTAAATAGCCACGTTGTGTTAATTATCTGTGTCAGTCTCAATTTATTTTGTACATCTTTTAAAATATTATTTTCAATAATGTTACATTTTTATTAATTTATTACACCATACTACCCGGTCTATTTGGGCAAAATCTCCTATATTTTAGGACATACTATCTCCGGATGAAACATTTCCTAAGTATCCGACCGGTTTAGATTCATATTATAAAAAAATGTCGGTCGTAGGATTTTATATTTTGAGATGTATAGAGTATGTAGTATCTGATTAACATCGAAAGCTTTTTTTTCCCTACATTTCTCTGGATTTTTCTCGGGGCACATTCTTGTTGAATTGCAGAGAAGAGAGATAGGAGTGGTGTGTATGTATAGTATATAACGATAAAGACAAGGGATGGACTAGAGATAAAAAAAGGACTTCAAATAAATCAATTATATCTTAATATTCCATAACTATTATATATATACTCTAACATGCCCACAATCCAAGTGTGAGCAGAGTATATGCTTAAATTGAAAAATAAACCAACAAAAGAACTCAATAATCATAGTCTTTTGTGCCGTTGTCGAGGTAGCCGAAACGAAAGGTGCAATGGAGCCATGTCAAGAGTAACAGTGTTTAAAGTAGTCATGGCCAACATGTCAAGAGTAACAGTGTTTAAAGTAGTCATGGCCAACGTAGTTGATGACGAGCAAGCCAACCAAGCCGTGAGGCGTCCAAGAGGCACCTAGAATGGTCGCGGGCGCACGGGACAATGCCATGGATCGTTTGCGTGCAGTGCACCAAGGACGAAAACAATGACGCAATCGTGGTAGTCGTTTAGGATATGACACCAAAAAGACAATATTGTCAAACCATGGAGAACAAGATGCTACAATGGGATTACTAGGCCTGACGACAACACGGGATGAACGCATGTAGCGATGATGACAACAATCATGGTAGTCGTGCGGACAAGGTAGGAGACCACCATTGCAATGAGTTGTAGTGGTCGAATACGAAGACGAAGCAATAGGACCAATGGCCTAGAGCGACATAGGTAACCAAAGGACAGCGTTGATATTTTTTATGCCCTCACAATTACGTTCCGCCGCAAGCATACAGAATTTATCAATGTAACATTCAGCTCGAAGTATTCTATGGCATCATATTTATATTTTCCCCAAGGACATACTAATGACATAAAACATTTCATTCTTTTTACCTTGCTTGTCTATGGAAATTTATACTAACCAAGAATCTGGGTAAGATCCGATAAAAGATACGATAGTTTAGGATGACATTCTCATATCTAATTCTTAACTAATTCTTGTAGTTTTGAAGAAGACTACGGGGTAACCACAAATCAGACTCAAGCTATTCTCGGCACAACTAGTTCTACTGGGGGTAAGAGTTTAACTTAGGACACCAGAGCACTGGTTCTCGCTATCAAAGAATAACTCTCTTTGGTTTGTTAATGCTAACAGGCTAAGAGCTAACATGGACGACTTCAGAGGACGCCCGAGGCTTTCACCACCTGACTGACTACGTTTGTTTCTGTTTATCTAGCGAACATTTCCTAGAACTTTATGGCCAAAGCACCAAGCCTTTGTCATACATTAGAATACTTCCCTTGGTTAGGAGAAACTACCCCAGAACTAGCTAGGTCAACTAATCCCAAGCAAAAAAAACTATATGATTCAAAAGAATGTAAAACATATATATGATAACTAAAATGTACAAATTAGAAATTAGAAAAGATACAAGAACCATTACCGAACTCCAAGTCCACCCTTGATCGACCGGCCCGGCCTACTTGCCTAGTCAGGATTGTTAATTTTCTTTCAAAATTGGTGCATTTTCAGCTTTATTTATATAGTACCTGCAAATTTGCTAAGAGATGACAAAACTAGTGGAAATTGAATAGTCTAAACCAAATCGACGTGTTTAACGCTGTTTAACCCATTTTATTGCCGAAAGTTGCAGGTTGAATTGGGGTTTAACGACCACCTACAACTGTCCCAAGCTTAAACTTTTTCTCGAGCAAAGCTAAACTCGGGTTTTGATGGATTAAGAGTTGCTGCAATGTCAACACCCCACAAGCTTCCAGAAATATAGGGAAGTACTCAAGTAAGATTTATGTAAAATACTGGCATAATAAAAGATTTGTGTCAGTGTCAAATATAAAGCATACCTCCTATACATAGGTTAATGAAATAGAACGATATCATATACCGGATAGTATACGAGAAGATATCCTTTAATTAAGAAAAATAATGAAATGCATCAATATCATATACCGGATAGTATATGAGAAGATATCCTTTAATTAAGGAAATACGACTAATAAAGAAGAAAATTATCTTTCTAGAATAGAAGTTGAGAGTCGTAGTCGGGGAAGATAAGGTTTCCTTAGACCTGTATCCTACTTTATCTCTCCGAGTTCTGCTTGAAGAAGAAGATGATCTGTGCTATATATACAAGACCCTCACGTTCAGGGAGGAGCATCGAGTTATAAACCATAGCCAAAGCCACGCCGAGAAGCAATCCGAAGGAAGTCAGCGCCGCCATATTTGCCGAATAGATCTCGTCGGGTCGTTCTCGATAGCTTCTAGTCGGCGGATTCATCCAGTTGTTCTATTCCCCATTGTACTCTGAGCGATATTCTCATCCATAATACATATAAATTGGAGTAGGGTTATTACTCATCTTGAGGGCTCGAATCAGTATAAACCCTTGTCCCTTATCTATTCGATCTACTCTCGCGTATACCCTGGTTCCAACAATCCCCATACTCTACAAATACCGTGGTCGGCGTATAGTCCAGCGACAGTGGCGCGCCAGATAGGAGGCTTGGTGCTAAAATGTTTCGACGAGATGAATTCAAGAGCGGGATTTTATGACGAGGGCTTCTATGATCAACCTGGCCTGGGAGATCCAACCCAACCAGCCTTCACCATGGTCCAAGTTGGCTCCATCATCTTCTCAGTCTTCGTCTCCGTCCCGATCTTGCCCACCTTGGCCCATGCTGAGGACGAGGCCATGACGACGGCATGAGCAGACACATCCTTCGAAACAGTCGCTTCTCTGGTTCATACCGAGAACAAGGCGTCGAAATCTCAATCCGTTGACAGGGTTCCTAAAGCGGCTCAATCTTTGGCTCCAGCTCAATCTTCTGCCGACAAGGTTGGTGCATGGTATCCAATCCACAAGACCTTCGGTCATCTGTTGGCTGGATGTCATGTCATAATCCAAGCCAAAGCTGAACTCAATGCTTGCAAAGAGCGTGGGATTCAGCGTGTTTCTCCGTATAATGTGTGGTGCACAATCCATAAATCTAAGAGTCACCCCCTAACCAGCTGCGAGATATTCCTAAAGCTTGCAAAACCAATTACTCAAGTTCCATGATGCCCAATCCACTCTCATAGAGATCAATATCATACGACATCTGTGGACGACAACCCTTCGGATCGCATGGCGGATTACATCGGAATTGGTCCCAGCGAACTATCTGTCCTCCATAGCCTGGACAGCGTCGAATCTTCAAGCTCGAATTCTCCGCGCGACGTGAACGTGGTTGATGTTGAAATCAAAGACAGGGATGCATACAACCATACACTGTGGGGTTCCATGGAGGAGGGCGAGTTCGTTTGATCTTGAGACGTGCCCCCTCCACAAGCTGAACCCGTCCGTACTCGTGCAAACACTTCACCACCTTCAATAATCTGATCAAACAATCCCCTTTCGATCTAGTTACCAACCCGAAAGCGGATGCGTGGTTAAAGCAAATGGAGTCCACTATCGTAAACCTCAACTTTGCTTTCATCGCGACGGCAGGACCGTCACCCCCAGACGTTCCTCCTCAGGATGATGAGGTTGCCGAGAAGGCCCTTAAAACGATGAACCTCGCAATCCCGACAATGCATCACCACAACAACGTGCCTGATAAGTGCCTCCCTGACAAGACGCTCGCAATCTCCGTGACCAGCTAAACGGCCGAAGGCGAGAATGCCAAGATCAACATGATGACGGATGCCGACAACCCCATGATCTTCGACATCGGGGCAATCGTCGGGACAACAATCGTGGTCGAGACAACAATCGCGATCGCAACCAACGTCGTGATCGTCAAGATAACCCAGTACGTCGAGGTGACAATGAGCAAGCTTCACATCACCCCCATGACGACGAAGAGGATTCTAGATCCCCGTCCCCAAGGCATGACCGAGGTCGCAATCATCAATCTCGCGATCGCACTCCTGACTACGGTGATCCCTCATCATCCTCTTCGTCCTCATCTCAGGGCAGTTCGCGCGGTTGCTGTGGATGCCAACCACCCTTCCTACCCGGAGGCGGATGTAGAGCCTTTAAGTCTTCCCTTCGAGAAGTAAACTGGCCCCCAAAATTCTATCCCACAACAGTAGAGAAATACAATGGGAGCATAGATCCAGAGGAGTTCTTACACATGTACTCTACTGTTCTATATGCCACCGGCGTAGACAACAACACACTCTCAAAGTACATGGCAGCAGCGTTGAAGGGATCTGCTCGGTTATGGCTAGTTCACCTTCCTCATAATTCGATATCTTCCTGGGCAGATCTTTGCAAATAGTTTGTCGCAAATTTTCAAGGCACCTACAAGAGACACGCTGTCGAGGACGATCTACCTGCCCTCACACAGAAGCCGAGTGTACATCTTCAAGATTTATTCGACATTTCTATGAATGTCGGAACACAATCCCTAAGATCACCAATGCATCCGTAATACAGGCCTTCAAGTTAGGCATTCGAGATCGCTACACAATTCAAGAGTTGACGACAAGGCGGGTGACGTCCACTATGAAGCTATTCAAGATCATTAATAGATGCACTCATGCAGACGAAGTCACCGAAGGAACGACGAGAAGGGGAAGTCGGTAGAAGAGAAACCACCAGATAAAAAATACAACCCGGAACCAAGTTAGAAATCTAGTCACAAAAAAGGAGGAAAGAGAAAGGCACAATCGGAGGTTCTTGTCGCAGAACAAGATAAAAATGCTCCCCAATGGCCCAGTACGACAATGGTGTCCAGTGCACAAGACCAGCGCTCACACATTCGAGGAGTGCAACGTATTCCAAAAGATCATGGCTAGAAAGATAGCCCAAGACCAAGGAAAAGAGGGTTCACATGGTAGAGAAGGGCAATCACGACCCTCCGTACAATGATGAACCAGACTTCCCTGACTTCAACCAACATGTGGCCCAAACCTTCGGCGGCTCGACCTCTTATTATTCAAAAAGAGAATACAAGAAGGCAGAATGCAAGGTGTGCTCCACAACCCGTGGCATGGCGTCTAAAATGAAGTGATCAGATCAAAAGATCGAGTTCTCCGATGCCGACCACCCAGCTCTGATGATAACACCTAGACGATACTCGATAGTAGTTGAACCTACTATCCGGAATGTAAAAGTTGCCTGAGTTCTCATTGACGGCAGCAGCTCCATCAAAATCCTCTTCACCAGTACGCTCGATACAATGGGGATCCCAAGAAGCGAGCTGATCCCTTCAGAACAGCCCTTCCATGGCATTACCTCAGAATCGTCGTCAAGGCCTTTAGGAAAGATTATGTTGCCAGTAACCTTTGGTAGAGCTGACAACTTCTGAACAGAGTAGATCACGTTTAACGTAGCGGAGTTCGACACCGCCTACAACGCCATCCTCAGAAGGACAACACTTGCCAAGTTCATGGCAATTTCGTATTACGCCTATCAACTAATCAAGATACCAGGACCTAAATGGATAATCACGATATCGGGAAACTCAAAGATATTCGTGCAGTGCGACAAGAAGAGCCTCGACATGATCGAGCAAACTCCCACCATGCCCGCCGCAACTGAACCTCCTCGAAAAGTGACCAAACCCAATGCAACACCCAAACCAGATGGCGCTATAAAAATAATCCCGCTGTCCAGTAACACCCCCGACAAGACGGTCAAGATTGGGGTCGAGCTCGATAGCAAATAGGATCTCGAGCTCATCACCTTCCTTCGCGATAATGCAGACGTTTTCTCTTGGCAAACGTCCGACATGCCCAGGGTCCCCAAGGAGGTGATCGAGCACAAATTGATGGTTCGGCCAGACGCAAAGCCTGTCAAACAGAAATTGTGCCGCTTTGCTCCAGACCGCAAAGAGGCCATCCAATATGAACTCAACAAGCTTCTGAAGGCTAGTGTCATCCGAGAAGTCCTCGATCCAGAGTGGCTCACGAATCCAGTCATGGTGCGCAAGGCTAACAGCAAGTGGAGGATATGTAGATTTCACTGACTCAACAAGGCGTGCCCCAAAGACTACTTCCCCCTTCCGTGCATCGACCAACTAATCGATTCTACTATCGGATTTGAGTTGTTAAATTTTCTTGACGCTTACTCCGGGTAGCATCAAATCAGAATGGCCAAGGAAGACAAGGAGAAGACAACCTTCATCACACCCTTTGGTGTAATTTGCTACATCAAGATGCCCTTCGGCCTGATCAGTGTTAGGTCCACATACCAGCGTGAGATTCAAGGGGCTTTTCAATATCAACTCGGTGACAACGTTGAGGCCTACATCAACAACGTCGTAGTCAAAACAAAGACGAGAGATTGCCTCATCGATGACCTACGGGAAACGTTCAACAATCTCCGATGACATCGGCTTAAGCTGAACCCGGAGAAGTGCACGTTTGGGGTACCATCGGGCAAACTGCTCCGATTCCTCGTCTCCAGACGAGGTATCGAAGCAAACCCGGAAAAAAATCAAAGCCATCGAGAACATGAAGTTGCCAACAAGACTCAAAGTCCAAAAGCTTACCGGATGTATGGCAGCCCTCAGTCTATTTGTAGCCAGGATGGGAGAATGAGGACCGCCCTTCTTCAACCTTCTGAAGAATCAAGACAAGTTCGAGTAGACATCGAAGGCCGAGGATGCGTTCCGCGTGCTGAAGCGATGCCTCACAAATCCACCCGTGCTCATTGCCCCATAGCCACAGGAGGATCTCTTCCTCTACATCGCCGCAACACCATACTTTGTAAGTACTGTTATCGTAGTCAAACGCGACAAGGTGTGGCGCCTAGTCTACACCATACTTTTATGGCATTGCTCATGAAGAAGGACGATCTGGTCTTCTCGAGAGGCCAGCGCGTCATCGAAAGTAATGGCAACCAAAGCACGTTCACCACTGCTTGGGGTGGATGAGACCTAGGGAGTACTGGGTCTGACGACTAAGTCTGAGGATCATCCGCCTTGCTGGAAGTTCTCGTTCTCGACTTCAAAATATCTATAGAACACAAGATGGCGAAAAAGACCTTAAGGAGGATAAATCAATAAGGAAGTGTTCTCAAACACCAAACCTAATACTTGTCCTCAAGGTTTATAGCAAAATAAAAATTAGAACATTACTCTTCAAAATAAGGGATCACGGAGTCCCCGATGTCCTCCACCTTGGACATGATGTCCTCGCGATGCTCGGCAGCTCCCTAGGTCATCATCTCCCCGATGTCGACCTACGGGTGCGTGAACTTGAGGGAAGCGAGAAAATGGCATGCCTTGGTCTTGATCCCGGTCCACATGCGGTTAGCCACCTGCTCGGCGTGGGAACTCGCGGCACCCTCAAGCGCGGTGATGAGTGAGCCCAAAGACCCCATGACTATCGTCTCGTCAGAGAACTCGGGTTGCCGGACGTTTTCCCCAAGACACTTGGCGACCACATCCAGGCGACAGTAATTCTCTTGGAGAGAACGCTGAAGAGAGGCCAAGTCCTCTTTGGATTCAGCCAGCGAGTGCTCTAGCCCTCGTCACTACTGTTCATTCCTAGCCACCACCTCCGCCTCCCTTAGCTAAGTTTCCAAGACTGTGATCTGGTCGTCGGCAGAGGAAGTAGCCTTCGCAAGGTGTCCGACTTCGGCAAGGACGTTCCGGGCACTCATCTGCAGCAACTGACATGTTTGCAATATCTTGTCAGAGGGATTGAGGGAGTGATAACAGTGGTTGTCATCGAAGATTTGGAGCTGACCTCGTCGCTGCCTCCCACGCTTTATCCTGAGGCTGTGAGGGATGGGCTGCAAATAGAAGCTTTCATGATTACAAAGGATGGGTGATAACGGGCAAAATAACAGCCTATCGAGTCTACGCTTACCCGGTCTTCTGCCGCTTCAGTAGCAGCACCTTCTTCGAGGAGGTTGGTTTTGCACTAGATGTGGTCTGCAGAAGAAAAGGGGATGAGCGCGGGAACGGCTACCACGGTTATAAGATGAACCTGGGATCAAAGCCTCACCTCGGAACCACTTGTTTGGACTAGCTTCCCAGCCACAATGGACTTGGTCAGCAAGGGCCAACATCTTTTTTTTGACCTGCTGCTTCCAGGCACCAGGGCGGCGGTTGCTTGTTCAGCTACCACTTGCTTCTTTAGAGAAGCAGACGTCTGGTGGTCGACGAGCGGGTCGATCACGTCTGTCAAAGGCAGTGTCTGAAAGAATCTAGATTACTACTTCTAGGGGCACAAATACGAATGATAAGGAGTAGTGGTTTATGATGCTTACGTTTACGATGGCACCCCGCTCCTTCGGTGGGAGGTCACATATTGGCATCGAGATGTCGGTGGCAGACAATGGCGGGTCGATCACCACTTTTCCAACGTGCTCTGCCACGGTGTCTTCGGAGAGAACTATGATAGAAACAAAATGATAAAGTTACCAATTGGAGACAGTTTTATATCTTATATCATCAAAGAAGCTATTGAAAGGACCTTGATGTCGCCTAGAGGGGGGGTGAATAGGCGTTCCTAAAAAATTATCACAACTTCATAGCACATTAGAAAGATGAGAACTTTCGGTTCAAATCGAAACTTCCAATATGGGATTGAAAGTTCCGGTCTCAACCGAAAAGTTCGGCGGACAACGGAATAAAACACTAGCTATGAAATTGTAGCTCGAACAAACAAAATGTAAATGAATCAAAAGGTGACAAACAAGATATCTAAGTAAGATATTAGGTCACCAACTATATCACTTAAGCATACAAGTAGATCGGGTTAAAACAAGCTCAAGCACAATAAGAGAGAAGGCAAGAACGAGCGAACCAAGAGAGGAGACACGTGATTTGTTTCCCAAAGTTCGGATCCACGGATCCTACGTCTCCGTTGAGGGGCCACAAAGGCCGGGTCTATTTCAACCCTTTCCTCACGAGGTTGCACAAATGCACTCCTCGATTTCACTCTTGATTTCTTCCCTTGCGGAGGCGAAATCGAAGCCTTCACAAACTTTCTGAGGCACACCACAACCTTGGGTGCTCACCGGCGACGCCTAGCCATCTAGGAGACCTTAGTCCCCAAGAGTAACAAACACAATCGAAGATTTGCTTGCTATGAACTCTAGTGCTTAAAGTATGGAGTGAAGCTCACTAGCTCTCAACTTCTCAATCTCTCAATCCAACTCTCTTCCCTTCTCAAATCCCTCTCACAAAGAGGCACCACAAAGGTGGGGAAATTGAAAAGGCTATTTGGCGTTGGATGTGTCTAGTAATGCCCAAAAACAGCAGCCACTCAAAGGAGGGGTGGAGGAGTTTATATACCCGAGCCTCTCAAAACTAGCCGTTGGAGGCCAAGATTCCATTTTTTGGAATTTCCGAAATGCATTTTCGGACAAGTCCAAAAATCAACAAAAGGCAATCTCAGTTTCGCAGACATTTTCGGAACTTCCAAAAATTTTTTGGACTTTCCAAAATATTTTCGGAATTTCCGATAATTTTTTTCGGAATTTTCGAAAAACACCAGGAAACACGGCCATAACTTTTTGCTTAGAAGTCCGTTTTTGATGAACTTGGACTCTATGGAAAGCTCACTCAGAGAACTACCCAACTCAACCAAAAGTAAGGTCTAAAACCACTCAAAGGATATTTTAAACACATGTTGAGATCAATTCCAATGGATTTTCATAGAAAAGCTATAGTTCTCAAAAATTTTCACTTTTGGCTAAAAGGTTTATTTTGAAATTACCAACTAGCAATTAGCCAACTTGAGCACATATAGAGGATGTGATATGCATGAACATGATTGAGTACTAAACTCTCATATGCCACAACCTATCTTGCTCAATAATGCATAAATGATGAATTTTATATATAGAAGGAATGCAAATTTGTAAATGCTATGAGAATGCAATGCAACCTACACAAGATTATATGAAAGATAATTCGATGTAGATACATGTTACCGAGATGACATTGGTTCTTGATGTAAATTTTGCAATGGTTGGCTCCAAATTCCAAACTTGGTGAGATCCACCTTTTTTTTTTGCCTAAGCCATACCTCCAATGCCTCTCCATGTACCTATATTCTCATTTTAGCACATTTTGGTTTTCAACAAAATTGGGTCCATAGAGGTTAGTCACAAGAGACTTCGGCACCCAAATGACATTTGTGCTAACATGTAGTGAACTAATCACTCTAGTAACACTAGTGACATTTTTGGTCTTTCTAAGCAAGTTATCATCACATGAAAGGTTTGGGTTAAAAATGTTACCATTGGGATAATTTTTACCAATATGTCCCTTTGACCGGCAATTGTAGCAAAGTCGATTCTTGTCTTTACATGGTGCTTTCTTCACCACATCTTGCATCTTACTTGCTACCTTGCTATTAAGTTTCTTCCTTGATGACACAAAGCCATCCTTCATGTGGGGGCAAGATACAACTTCATGACCCTTCTCATTGCATCCATAACACTTCCTATTGCTTCTTCTTGTACTCCTCTTTGGAAGTGTGGCTTGGTCATCAATCTTGTTGGAACACATCAACGCATAGTGTCCCACTTTCTTACACATGAAGCAAGTAACGGGAGTTTTGATCCTACTTTGAAGTTGCCCCTTACTCTTGTTGTTGGACTTGTTGTTTTCTTGATAGAACTTGGTGCAAGCTACGGTTAATCCCTTCTCAAGCTTCTTCACCATGTTTTCACGGTTATCTTGAGAAGGTTGAGCATTGCCCTTGAACATAGTCAAGCCGTTCTTGATACTTGTATTGTTGGGCTTGTTCTTCTTGTTATGATTGCCACCTACATAATCCAAGTCACATATAGTGCTCGGGGAATCTTTTGCTTGAGAGCAAGATGGATTAGCACAAATAAGGTCAACTTGAACATGAGGCTTATATGATTTTACCGTTGTGATTATTACCTCATGAGCTACTTCTAGCATAGCATGGGAATCTATAAGATTTTCATGATAGCACGAAAGCTCATCATATTTTTCTTGTAGCCCAACATGCTTGCTAGTGAGCACCTCAAGTTGGACATTGAGTTCTTGATTCACATTCTCCAATGGTGCTACATAAGAATTAGAGGTATTAGCATGTTCATGTCTCAATTTTTCATATCTCATAACCAAGGATACATGAGAATTGTTGAGTTCCCCATGCTCTTTGGTTAGAACCTTGATTTCTTCAATCTTCTCAATGAGACATTCTTCTTGCCTCTCAAGCTTTTCTTCTAGCTTTTCAATGGTACCTATGAGCTTGATCACCATTCTCATGTCCTTTTTGCTCAAGTGATCAAACTCAAAATCCACATCCTCACTTTCACAATCTTCCTTTCGAGCCGACCACTTTTTACCTTTTGCCATAAAGCAAGTGTGGGCTTTGGCAATGGAAATAGAGCATGAGGTGGCTTCTTCACTTAGTCATTGGCGTTCATGTACTTCTTCCTTCAAAAGGTTAGTTCCATAAGTACCATAGGAAGTAGAGCATCCATCCATATCATCCTCATGCACACACTTAGTGCTAGGTGATATGCACGAGTCAACAACACAATTAAATATAGTAATTTCATTATCGATGTTGTTGGAGTCAAATGGGAGAGTTAGAAGATCATCAACCTTACTCACCAATTTATTATCTTGGTCATAGTTATATGTTGGTGAGATGGATGATGAGGTGAGACCTTCTTGGTCGGAGGACATAGTCATTTGGGACTCGTCATGATGAGGCGATGAAGTAGAGCAATCCCTCAATGATGCTTCCACAAGAGCATCCTCTCCATCACATTTGGACTTGTCATATCTTTCCTCTAGTGTTGTCCAAATGAGATGAGCATCTTCAAGTGGCATGATGGTTTTGAACACATCTTCACTCAAAGAACTAAACAAAACATTAGTAGCTTGAGCATTGAGATGTGTGCATTTCTCTTCCTCTTCAAATGATAGCTCTTTATCATTAGGAGGAGAAATACTCACATGTACAACTCGCTCTATACGAGGACCCATGGCCCTAAACACATTAAGCACGCGAGTACTCCAAGATATGTAATTTGAACCATCTAGCAAAAGAAGTTCTAGGAACATTTCACCTCTTGTCGACATCTTCTCTCAAGGCGGCGAAGCCCGAAATGAGAGACCTTGCTCTGATACCAATTGAAAGGACCTTGATGTCGCCTAGAGGGGGCGTGAATAGGCGTTCCTAAAAAAATATCACAACTTCATAGCACATTAAAAAGATGAGAACTTTCGGTTCAAATCGAAACTTCCAATATGGGATTGAAAGTTCCGGTCTCAACCGAAAAGTTCGGCGGACAACGGAATAAAACACTAGCTATGAAATTGTAGCACGAACAAACAAAATGTAAATGAATCAAAAGGTGACAAACAAGATATCTAAGTAAGATATTAGGTCACCAACTATATCACTTAAGCATACAAGTAGATCGGGTTAAAACAAGCTCAAGCACAATAAGAGAGAAGGCAAGAACGAGCGAACCAAGAGAGGAGACACGTGATTTGTTTCCCGAAGTTCGGATCCACGGATCCTACGTCTCCATTGAGGGGCCACAAAGGCCGGGTCTATTTCAACCCTTTCCTCACGAGGTTGCACAAATGCACTCCTCGATTTCACTCTTGATTTCTTCTCTTGCGGAGGCGAAATCGAAGCCTTCACAAACTTTCCGAGGCACACCACAACCTTGGGTGCTCACCGGCGACGCCTAGCCATCTAGGAGACCTTAGTCCCCAAGAGTAACAAACACAATCGAAGATTTGCTTGCTATGAACTCTAGTGCTCAAAGTATGGAGTGAAGCTCACTAGCTCTCAACTTCTCAATCTCTCAATCCAACTCTCTTCCCTTCTCAAATCCCTCTCACAAAGAGGCACCACAAAGGTGGGGAAATTGAAAAGGCTATTTGGCGTTGGATGTATCTAGTAATGCCCAAAAACAGCAGCCACTCAAAGGAGGGGTGGAGGAGTTTATATACCCGAGCCTCTCAAAACTAGCCGTTGGAGGCCAAGATTCCATTTTTTGGAATTTTCGAAATGCATTTTCGGACAAGTCCAAAAATCAACAAAAGGCAATCTCAGTTTCGCAGACATTTTTGGAACTTCCAAAAAATTTTTGGACTTTCCAAAATATTTTCGAAATTTCCGATAATTTTTTTCGGAATTTTCGAAAAACACCAGGAAACACAGCCATAACTTTTTGCTTAGAAGTCTGTTTTTGATGAACTTGGACTCTATGGAAAGCTCACTCAGAGAACTACCCAACTCAACCAAAAGTAAGGTCTAAAACCACTCAAAGGATAAGTTAAAACTTAGGTTTCTCTCAAGGTAGCACTAAGATAGGTCACTTTGAGCACCGAGACATACACAAACATATCGACGTTGCATCCCTCTTGATAGTACGGCATTCCTATACGCAAAAGTAAATAGGAAGAGAATTATACTAATAGGAATGCCTTCTTTCCATCTTCATTTCTTTGTCTTAAGGGACGCCAACGCCAATACCGTTTCACCATATATTCTTCAAATGATTGATGCGGTTACTTGTAGCTTCAAATGACCTCACACGGTGCATCATGACAAAGCCGTCACTCGTCCTTCACCACCGGATTTGGTTCTTCGATGCCAAGCTTCATGCTTGCCCTTCACCACCGCATGGTCCATCGCGACCGAGCATCGCTTGCCTTTCACCGTCTTGCCATAGTAGCCACTTTGTATCCCACATATTCAATATCTTCGCTTTGTCATCCTTAGTATCTTTAGGTGTAATCATATCTTTCTTGAGTATCAACTCATTTTTCAATCTTGGGACCTATTTCTCTCATTCAATTCAATGAAATTGTTAATCCCAATAATCCAGTTGTCAACCTTTACTTGTTGACCAACCGATTACATGTATAAAAGGATATGAATAAATGATGAATATTAATCAACACCACAAGTGTCAGATACTCAAATATATGCTCAAATGTAAAGATCCCAATTAAATGAAAGTGAATAACTTGGATCAATTACATGCATAACTAAGCTATAGGATTTGCTCCCGCTAAATGTATGCATACAAAATGTTTGTGTGAAACAAGAGTATGCATAAAAAGATATGAAACATTGGGAGCTTATCCTATACAAGAATAGAAGGCATTTATCAAATATAGACAATAAAATAAAGATATACCTTCATCATCTTCATGTTCTCAATGTAAAGACACTAAACAAGATATGGCTCAAACAAAACATTAGTCTCACATGCATAGGTAATCACATGAAAATATTATATATGAATATATTAATATGTGCACAGAGAGGAGAAATGATACATATAACTTGATCTCCGTGCACTTCATTCTTGTTGTGATTTAGGTCCACCATCAACGAATATTTCTATCTCAACTCATATGAAGTCCGTGAACCATTTCTCATAATTTTCACTTCCATATCTACATGAGACTAGGACAAAGAAAATGCTTATAAAAATATTAGTCTCGTATAATTGAATTTATCATTAATCATCAAAACCAAATTAGTGACACTTGAACTTTCAGCTATAAATTGTACCCCGGTGTGATAGCCACATCTCGTCCTGTTCCCCCGAGTACTCATACACGGGGTGAGAACGGGCTTAGAAAGGTTGGATCCGACGATGGACAAAGTCTTGGATGACTTCGTATCTGGTCAGTTCGCGTTCTCGGAGATCATGAATTTTATCAACAAAACTTGCTAAAGCAGGAGTCATTGAAGGCTTGGAGGTCCATGTCTCTAAGCGTGTTGGTTTCTGGTCGGGGGTCTGAAGGTTAGGAGTGTTATCCTCAACATGGAGATAAAATCAACTATTTCTCCATTCTTTTCTTGAAGACGGGCAATTGAAAGGAATGTATTCATCCATCATCCCATCCTGAAGGTGGAGGCCACAACACCCTGAAATCCTTATAGGCCTCCATTTATCTAACCTCGTAGAAGTATCTAAATAAATCTAGAAAGGGTTGTACCCCAAGGTACGCCTCGCACAGATGAGTAAAATGCTAAAGAAGGCAATGAAGTTGGAGTTTAGATGAAGATGGATTCCATAAAAATCAAGAAGCAATGATAGAAATTCGGAAGGGGGAACCAAAAAGCTACACTGAACAAATGATGTAAGCGTGATTATCTAGCCAAGGTTGGTTAGGGGATCAATACCTCTTACCAAGCGAGCCACCACTTTTGCACTTTGCAAGGCGCCATTATGTTGCAGCTCCCTCATCTCAATCAAGTCAACATCACACTCTGGGAGGTCCATGGAGGTTCAGGCCGAGGAATAATGGAGGTGTGATTTAGGGTTTTTTTTCGCGAACTGACGCAGGGTGGATTAGAGGTGCGAGAGAGGAAGGTGAAATGACTGTTTGGGTAAATGAAACTCAAATAGATCTCAAAAATGGAATTTATAGGTCACGTTTGGCGCTTCAAATTTTGAGAAAGACTAAGAGATTGCCGCTGGCATTTTTTCAGATTTGTTTATAACCGTTAAAGTTTGACTTTAATCCAAATCAAGACCCATGTGGGTTCTCGGATCTAGAGGTTGCGAGAAACTTGTCGCCTACTCTATACCTTATCGGACGTCCGATAACGGTTTGATGAGTCTGACAATGGTTGTTCTCAGAATTTCTAATCAAGAACATTAATTGATTATTTGCATTGAAGTCGGAGGCTACTGTCAGTGCCAAGGGTAGTACATACCTCCTATACATGAGTTAATGAAATACAATAATACCATATACCCAATAGTATACGAGAAGGTATCCTTTAATTAAGAAAATACGAAAAATAAAGAAGGAAATTATCTCCCCAGAATAGAAGGTGTCAGAGTCCTAGTCGGGGAAGATAAGGTTTCCTTAGGCCCGTATCCTACTTTATCTCTCCGAGTTCTGCTTGGAGAAGAAGATGATCTGTGCTATATATACAAGATGCCCACGTTCAGGGAGGAGCATTGAGTTACAAGTCATAGCTAAAGCCACACCCAGAAGCAATCCAGAGGAAGTCAGCGCCGTATTCGCTGAATAGATCTCGTCGGGCCGTTCTCGATAGCTTCTAGTTGACGGATTCATCCAGTTGTTCTATTCCCCATTGTACTCTCAGCGATATTCCCATCCATAATACATATAAATTAGAGTAGGGTTATTACTCACTTGAGGGCTCGAACCAGTATAAACCCTTGTCTCATGTCTGTTTGATCTACTCTCGTGTATACCCTGGTTCGAATGATCCCCATACTCTACAAATACTATGGTTAGTGTATAGTCCGTCGACAATTTGGTTGTTTGGTTTTTATAACATTCACCCCTCCGGCCTTCTTTGGTAGGCTTGGTTCTTATGTTCTATCCTATATACATTAAAACATGCCACCACAGTCCCCTCACACCACTCTCACAAACACACGAGAGCACTTCTTTAACAAATGCATGCATGCTTATTAATATATGAACTTTAGCTTGGGACTTTGTGTTAGAGTTCTTTGGATCTTGGCATCCCTTCCTCCTCTCTCCAATCCATTCTTGATCTTTGTGATTTGTGTGTCGACTTGGATTTTGAGGACCTAGTGTGTGCATACTCTTGATCTTCGAGTACTAGGGTGTGATTTGTGCATGGGGTTTGTTACTCTCATAGGTTGAGGAAACTCCTGGACGGCAAGGTGTTGACCTCGTGACACTGATTCGTGTGTGGTGTGCCAACAGAAGTTTGTGAGGGCTGGATTTTGCCCCGTAAAGAAACAAATATCACTAGCAAAAGAGGAGTGCATTCGTGCAACCTCACAAGGAAGATTAAAAGACCCGGTTATTTGTGAGCATCTCACCAAAGTGGTATAATCTGCTCAAGGATTCAAACTCTGGAAAATACATCGTCGACTCAAATCTTGGTGAAAGTTTTCACCTTTTGCTCTCATAGTTTTTCTGTTGCCGTTGATAGCTTGTTGTTGTATGTCCTCTATTGTTGTGACTGACCTAGCAGATTTAGGGTGTTTGCTTGCTTGTCTGTCTTTGTATCGAAATATCAAACCGTTGATCAGAATATCCAATAGTGACCCAAGTACCTGACCAGCTTTGTCACACCCTGAAATTTCCCCTTCCTAGCCTTAAATTATTAAATAAATAGCCCAAAGAAATTGTTTAAGTTTAACCTAGAGTTAATCCCTAATTAATAAACTCATTTATTAAATGGAATTGACTTGGTGAGATTTTTCTTGAGTTCCCCAAGATAAAACATATTAACTGGATTTTTAGTGGAATTTTCAGAGCATCGAAAATAATTTTAATAATTAAAAGACGATCATTGGAATTAAAGAAAATCAAAATTCTCCTTTTCTTTTTCCCTTTTCCTTTTCCCGGTCGTGGGCCGATTTCGGCCCATCACCCCTCGCGCCCGCGCCCTCCTTCCATGCTAGGCCGGCCCGTAGCCACGGCCCAGCCGCGCCCCATGCCTTCCCTTCCCCGGGTCACCGACAGGTAGGGCTCACCTATCGGGCCTGTCCCCTACCTCCGGTCAGCGCAACCGCGGCCCCACTCCCTACCCTTCCCTCTCACACCACGCCCAAAACCACCCGGGATTCGCTTTTTGAATTCCACCGCTCTCTCTCCCTCCCTCACGTCGTCAGCTTTTCCGTCCCTCCCAGCCACGTCTGAGCCCCTCTGGCCCTATAAATGTTGCCCTGATCTCCTCCTCCTTCCTTTCCGCAACACCACCACCTCCTGTGCCCTTCGTTGCTCCCGCACCACCGAATTCCACACCGCTGCTAGCCGCTCTCCTCCGATCGCTACTAGAGTCACCGCCGAGCCGCGCCACCGCCACCACCGCACTCGCCGAGCTTATCCGCTCCTCGGCCACCACTCGGTTGTCGCTGCCCGTCGCCAGAACTCATCCTTCTTCGGTCGCCGGTGAGCTCCTCCATCCCCGCCTCCTCCGGCCAGCGATGTCCGCTGCCGTGCACCCTCTCTCTCACTCTAATCCCTCTCCTCTCCTCCTTAGGTGCCACCGGAGACCGTCCGCCCCCTCGTTTGCCGGACCGTCGCCACTACCGCCTTCCCTATGCCGATCGTTGCCTTCTTAGTGAGCCCTCCCCACCTTTTTCCTCCTTCCCTTTCACGTGTTCCACCGCCTTTGAGCCACGTCGCCGCTTCCCGCATCGCCGTTGGTGACCTTAGGTCCTAGGCACCGCCGCCCGTTCGGCCCTAGCTGGTGAGCCGGCCGCTCCTCTCACACCGTCAGATTCACCATGGGATGAATTCGGGCCGTCCACGTGGCCGCCCGGCGCCATCCCATGTAGGCGCCACGTCAGCACCGTCTCCCCCCCCCGCCGTTCCTCCATGGCCACCACGTGGTGCGCCCGCAGACGGTGGGCATGTGGACCTTGTCCACCATGCGCCGCCCCATTGTGTCACCGACGGGTGGGGCCCGCCTGTCGGCGTCGGCCCTCCCCTCGCTGACGTTAGCCTTCGGGTTTAATGCGCAGTAAATCGCTAAGGACTTTTCTATTTATAGTAAAAACACAATGAATTTTCTAAAATTCATAGAAAATTCATCCGAGATCTGTTTAAGTGCATTCAAACTACAGTAAATTCATAAAAATGCTTAGAATCCATTAAAAATTGTTTTGTTTCCTATTTCAGTAGTCTTATAGCCTATTTTGCTTGTATGCTTTGTTTGTCGCGTAGATTCTGGCAATTCTGACGCTCCGCTTTACTTCGAAGTTGTTGCAGAGGTCCCAGCAGCACCGGAGCAAGGCAAGTCATGCATTCTCATTGAACATATTGTACCTATTCAGGAAATGTTTCGCTTTCTATTAAATATGCATTATTTTATATGTCATGTGGGATGATTCCAATTGTACTCGGCCATAGCTTGTTTACCATACATCATTGATAACTTGGGATTCAATATGACTAGATGTTGGTTTAGGAAATGCTTAGTCATACTTAGATCAACTAACCCACTATGGGAATCTCACATATATCTTATATCTTGGCTTAATGATGATGACTTTTGTCATGGATCACTGTGGTATTAATGTAACTAAAATATGGCTTAATGGTGGGCTGTGGGTGTATGGTTTTGATAGTCGCACCTATGACAATTAAGGACTGGTTCGCAGGAAACCCTAGAAGAATTACCGTGCATACCACAAGCCAGCGTGGGCAACAATTGGGCTTGTAGTATAGTTCGACCCTTTCCTAGGCACCAAGGCTAGGGTGGGCGTATTAGAGTTGGGTTGGCCCTGGCTTGAGGGTTGATCGGCTGCCGGATTCACCATGGCTCATGGGGGGCCTGTCCATCCCGACTTAAGGGTGGGGCGAAACCTCAGCGTAATGTGAATGGTTAGGGGAGGGTTATGCGAAGGGTCATGTCACAGTTCCTTTCCGGTTTGTTGTGGTGGCATGTCGGCGCACAAAAACGTGTTGTGGGGCTGTGTCTTGTGGGTGCAGATGTACACCTCTGATCAGAGTAAAACTATTCGAATAGTCGTGCTCGTGGTTATGGGCGATCAACCAGATTCACCATGATTAGTTTCATTCATTTATAATAATTTGACTTAATGGAACTGATTTACTTCAGGTGGATGGTTGGGTCTATCGCAACGTGGTGTAGCGTTGGACAATGATGATTAATATTTCTTAATTACATTCAATAGTTTTACTACCTTCAACTACTGCTTTATAACGGCTTTATGCAAAAGAACCCCTAGCCTCCCTTGGAATTACTCGCATCATACCTCCTCTTGGTATGACTTGCTGAGTACAATGGGTAGTACTTAGTCTTACTCTATCTCCCACCCCAGAGCTGAAGTACTTCTCGGATGGAGGTTACTTGAAGGAGTAGGCTTCGTCGTTGTTGTCAAGGATGCCCATGGAGTGGAGTTGCCACGCTGCAAGCGTCAAGTTGTTTAGTTTAGCTTGTTTTATCTTTTTGTTGCATTTGTAAGACTTTTACTATGTTTGTAAGACGTGGATCTGTACGTCAACTTTATCGTTTGTATACTCTAGCTGGTCCTGGATAGAGATTTAATACATATTCTGTTTGAAATTTTGGTTTGTGAATTTCTGGACATGATAAGCTTCCACTTTACGCATTAAGTTCTAAATTTTCTATTTACCCCCTTGCCTTAAACACTTCCAAAAGCTAAATTTTAGCTTCTGAATTCGTAGTTATGCATCTTTCTTTCTTATAATATGCAATTCGTAGTTATGCATCTTTCTTTCTTATAATATGTGCAAAGCTACATCTTACACGAGAGTCAATCCTCTTTCTTTTTTATTTATCTCCCTTCCCCATATGTACAAAGAAGTGCTCATAGTTAGCTTAGCCTCCTTTTTTTTTTTCTAAAATGATCCCATTCCCAGAGAGCCGCTGACTTTGTGATATGAAAAGAAATCAAGTTGGTACGACGTACGATCACATGTCTCACGACATCGACTTGTCACACTTATAATGCTAATGGCAGCTAATTTGGTCATATGGTTTATTTTCGCACTCCGATCTTTTTTTTTCTAGAAAAAATAACACACTTATAATATTGTTGGCAATGATCCCATTCCCCCCGAGCCGCTGACTTCGCGATATGAGAAGAGATTAAGTTGGTACGATCACATGTCCCACGATATCTACATCATCTATTGCTCCGTTTTCTTTTAATTAATATACTCCATCCGTTCCTAAAAGATCTGTTGTTTTAGTTCGTTAAAAGTAAATTAAGCAAGAGAATAAAAAACTACCATTCTCTTCATTAATAAAAAGAAAACAGGGAGCAGGATAGGGTACTATTGGCAGGGCTGAACCCACAAATTGAAAGCACCTGTGCGAAATATAAATTGAGACTATATATTTAAAAGATTTCAAGAAAGAAAAGAATAAAGGAGCGGTGGCACTCTACCTAAGTTGTAAGAATTTTTTTAAAATAAATGTTTGAAAAAGAACTATGTAATGATAGAGTGGTTTGTTTTTTATTAAGTGAAAAATAAAATCTTTAATGTCTTGAACACACGTTTATATCATTATCATAGTCCACAGCTCTTTGAGGTGGTCACGATTACTATGGAACACATATAGGAGTAAAAAAAAAACCAGTCCGTTCTAGACAAATAAACACAGGAGTAAGAGCCAAAACTTTTTAAAAATAGAACAAAAGGCTTTTAAAATATTTGAAACATATTGGCATAGATTAAATATGAAAATTTTGAGACCCCTAATTTTTGGGGCTTTGTTTGGTGGCCCACTTCGAACACCCTCTTGGATCATGACCCAGACTATTAGTTCAATCGCTAAAACCAAAAGAAAAGGTTAAAATAATATTAAAGAGATCTAATAGACCCACTTAGAAAGATAACTTTTGTGGAACAAGACTTCAAGCTATAAAAAACCAGTTTATAAGTATGGATGGAATATTTTTTTACCATACAACAAAACTGAACAATTGTTGTACTTCCTAGAAATTACTGGAGTACTTTGGCCATAGAGATATTTAAGTTAGAGTTGTTGGCAACGTTTTTTGTCGCGCCGCTAAACACAATCAAAACACTTAATATTTTGTGGTGATACGAAGTCGTCAACCATCTCAATTTGAACCAAATCAAATCAAGATGGGTTTTGTAAAACCAAACCGGTTAGGCTAGCGGAGCCGGTTTAGGTGAAATAAAGATAAATACTCGTCTTGTGGACGAACGGAAGGTTTACGGGACAAACATATAAAGGGAATTCGCATTCTCGCAGCGAGGACGGATGGTTTTCAGCGCAAACCGATGAAGATGAATGAAAACTAGGCTAGAACTAGACAAAAAGTAGATACAATATTGAAAAAGCAGTTCAATTGATTAATTGTGTTAGAAGTAAATTGATGTCTCAATTAAACCGGTCTTGTCCCTTATAAAGGGTTGGTCTTTTCTCCCACAGGGTCTCCTCCATGTCCTACTTTGGAAAGAAACCAATTAGAACTCGAGAATTACCTTCCCATGCAAGGAAACCTGAGAACCGATAAAATTCGAGTCGGAGTCGGACTCAGCCGATCTAACTGACCACATGTCACCGATCGGATCGGTGATCGGTCAGACCGGTCCCGTGAAGAAAACCCGATTTTTTTAAATTTAGCATGTTTTTCTATTTTGTGTATAGATGTGAAATTTGAGTGTTAACCAGTGCATTACAGATAGGGTATCTTTTACGGGCAAAATAGAGAAATAAGGATTGGATTTCGTGCGGTGCCAACTTGCAATCAGCTAAAGCTGTCGATTACTCAGGAGCTATGTAGTACAGCTCAGCAGCTTGATTTTTAATTCCTAGGATACAGCATAGAATTTAGTTATTTTCATGTTTTAAAAATATGGTATTCTCCCCCGTTCTAAAATATATATAAACTCTACATCCTAAAACATAGATCACAACTGTTTTTTTTCGATGTTTTAATAATACAAGGAACGCATGCATGAATACAATTAACTAGGACATCACCTCTCCTAAATTCTTTTTTTAAAATCCTCCATCCTCAAAGATATATAATCCTATTGGATACCTGCATTGTATTTATTAGGATTATTCAAAGGAAGAGGTAGTAATAGTTTTTTTTGGTTTTTGTGTTAGTGATAGTTGCCCTTTATATTTTAGGATGGAGGGAGTAGTAATTTCCATATTTTGCTATTATTTTTCAACAAATATTGTCATACTTGCCTAAGCTGAGACGATCAAATTCTTGGCCACACCTTAGCAAACCTATGAAAATCTTGTCATACTTTTTTAACAGAGAATTTTGTCATAACTGTGACTACAACCAAACAACTACGAGGGTGGTATAGGCCGGACTAGTTGATGCTATAATAAAATCAAAGGTAGTAGGATTAGTATGGATAATTTATTGATAAAAGTCACCTTTTATAAGTATTATAAAGTTTAGCTCCAGAAGTTGATATATTTTAACATGAAAAGAGTAGTAAGTTTTAACCTTCGGCACTATAAAATATTTGTCTCATTAGAATTAGTGTAGGGTAGGATCGGGATAGTTGTGACGATAATAAAGCCAACTGGTAGCTAAGCCTAGTCATTTTAGACTTGTGTACACGAATGCTTTATTTATTGTCTAAAAAAATGAGCCATTTATTTGTTTCACAAAGAACACAAAACGAGGAAGAATATATTCCCTCCGTTCCAAAATAGCTTATTTCTAGCCTCTATCCTCTTACCTATCCTCAATTAGTAGATCGATAAGTGATACTTCTTCAATACATAACAATCTTTTACACTAAGGTGAAAGATAAAATTTATTGATTTTGCGAACCAAGAAACACCCTCCTCCGCTGGAGGACCTAAATTTGTATACGGGTATAATGTTTCCCTAAACCCATACCCGTGTGGGTAAAATGTAACCCTGCCCATCAAGAGATGCAACCAACTAAATACAAATGACAACGAACTGTACTAATCCACATAATGGGAAAATTAAGCCAATAATGCAACATAGCCTAAACACTGGTGGAGAAGGGGTTTTTAACCCCGGTTCGTAAGACCCTCTAATTCTGGTTATGTAACCGGGACTACGAATCCGGGACTAAAGATGCCCATCTTTAGTCCCGGGTGAAATAACTGGGACTAAAGAGTCATCTTTAGTCCCGGTTGATGACTAATGATATTTTTTTAAAAAAAATAATTGCTGGTTGTGCCAACTGCTTGTTTATATATTATGCATATATATGTATATATGTATAAATACATATATATGCATAATATATATGTATATATAATATGTGTATATATGTAATATATGTATTTGTACATATATATATATATATATGCAATATGCATATATATATATATATATGCATATATATATATATATATATATATATATGTATAAATACATGTTTTACACATATATATATATTTCCTACATATATGCACTCAAGTAAATATATACTTATATTACCGAAATATACTCACACACATAAGTACATGTATGCAAATCTGAATATATACATATATTACAATCCTTCATTAATTATAATGTTCTATTGTATATTACGAAGAAACCTAAGACATGTTATACATGGGGATGATGATCAATAAGTCTTCCATCGTAGTGGAATTCTCCCGCGCGATCAATTATTTGTTTATTGATAAATCCCATCAATTGTTCTTGAACAGCCTTGATAAATTCTTCGTTGGATAGTTTTTCTCTCATGTAAATAATCTATCATTTGAAAAAAAATTGAGATATAAGTATATGAAGTCAATAAGAAATTGGGACATAATGTATGAATAATTTTTACGTACTTCCAGATCCTTGTCATTATTGATTTGGTGTACAAGTGCGTGAGTATATTCGCAGACGTAGTAGACGCACAAGTTATTCCCCTGCTCCTGTTTTGCACACTTAAGGAGAAACGACGAGAGATTTAATGTACTAATTTTTTATAGAACCAATTAATGATTCAATATATTTTGGAGCATGTACTCACCGGAAAATTAAACCTCCTACCAAGTTTTTCTTTCCAAACCCCGCGGACCAATGTACGGAACTTTGCCCATGCCCTATGTACAGTTGAAAGCTATGATTAAATATCAGAGATCTGCATAGTACCAATAGTAGTGTTCATAATTAATGAAAGTTGAATAGATGTCATTACCTGTCTATCACTTCAAAAATCCTGGTGAAAGTAGACTCTGGTTTATCCATTGAGTCATAGACATGGACTTTGCATAGTTCAAGGTCAAAGAGGAAAAGGATCTAGTGAAATCTGCAAATTGCGTCAAGCGATATATGTCACGGTATGAGTAAGAGGAGGAAGTTGATACAAATTCGAAAGACAGTTAAAACTCACTCTGTGTTGTAGGGCAATGGTATGTAGGTTTTTATAATGCTGCTGCACCAGGAAATGAATAATATTGTCCTCTGTATCTTTCTCAAAGTCCCGTATCATTACGTCATTGACTTTGCGGTGGTCCATGAATCCAATATTGTAAATCCCCTGCCTACGGCATGATTGAATCTCCATTCTACAAAAGATAAAGGAATTTGCATCAGTCTTATCGGCACAGTGTAACCATTGAATGGTACATAGAAAGAGCTAAGGAACAAAATAAATTTTGCTAAAACGATACTTACAAAACCTAGCAACTGAGAATGGAGACGTCGAGAGCGTCTAGTTGGTATACATCGAATACATTCTCAAAGTTGATCCACAGAACATCATCTCCTTGATTGTAATCTGTGTTTCTTATTCTCGCTCCAACCATCATTCTACCTTTGGATGAAAGTTCCATATACCATTGATGGAATCAGTGTATTTGTGTAGAGAGAGTGTTCACCTGACCAGGCTTGACAAGCGATTCACCGAGTTTAAATTCGTATTTCAAATCGTCTTCTGTCGCCATGGTTATTGGTGCGTCTCCCATCAGTTGCGCCCTGTTCAGACCCGTCTCTTTCATCCATTGCCTCAGTTCCTCTTCAACGGGTGGTAGCAACGGCTTAACCGATTGTTTTGGTTGCTTTCCGAGCTGAGGCACTTCTTTGGCCTTTCCTCTTTGTTTCTTATACGACTTTGTCACCGACCGGTCATAATCCGAAAGTAAATCCCTCTTCACCGGTTCACTCATCTTCTGAAAGAACTTCTTAGCAGCCGGATCTATAGGAATCTTCTTTGGTGGTTTCCATACCTCGAAGAACGCCTTCACTTCTGCTCGTATGACCTCCTCATTCCCCACGGGAGTGCGGTCGTATGCCCTTTTCTTGAGAACGGGGAGTTTTGGCTCGTCAAGTCTTGGCTTCTTTCTTTGTGATATGGACTTTGATGGTGCGAGACGAAGTAGGCACGACTTTTTAGGTTGTGAAGGTGGAGTAGATGATGACGGTGCAGGCGAAGGAGACGGAGGTTGAGGAGCCGGTGCAGGCGAAGGAGAGGTTGCAGGCGGAGGAGACTGCGGTGGAGGAGCCGGTGCAGGCGAAGGAGAGGGTGCAGGCGGAGGAGACGGAGGAGAAGACGTCGTTGCTCGCCCGGGAAACACGATGTACCGCTTGCACCATAGTATAATGGCGTGGGCTGTGTTTCCTAGTTTTGTCTCCCCGTCTCCTCTGGGATGTCCAACTCGAGATCCTGAACCCTCGTTCCACCAATTCAACCTCGACCTTTGAGTACCCAAGTGGAATCGGTCTGCAATGATATGTCCCTGAAGGGTCCACTGGTATGGCCATGCCAAACGCCACCTTCACGAGAATCGAGGTTACTTAGTAATTAACAGATGCATGCACCACCTTTCGCAATTTACAAGACATATAACATAAAACTATGAGCATACCTTGATTGATATGTTCTTGAAGGGACTGTGCAGCTCACAAGGTGTCCGTCGCGTGATTTCATCTACAGGGTACTATGGGTCGTTGTGAGCTGGCCCTACTGCACCTTCTATGCCCTGTTCTCCTGCTTGCCCTGTAGAAGCACAGCTGCTGCGATTGCCTGAGGGGCTCACCATGATTAAAGGGGCATACGGCTGCACCGTCTGCTGGCTCTGTCGTTCCGCCAGGCGTTGGTCCACCCGTCGTTCGACCTCCTCTTGCATCCTTATGTCCTGTAGGGCGACCATCTCCTCGAGATATCTTAATTTTGCCTCGGTATCCCTCTTGCTCCTCATCCAACTCTTGTAAGTGTGGCTGTCCTCTTAAAATCCGTATTTCCAAGCAACCACGCATTTTCCTTGTGTTTGTCCTGGATGCTCGGGATTCTGTAGTGCGAGCGTAAGCTCGTCCTTCTCTCTGTCAGGCGGGAATGTTCCCTGAGCAGACTCCTCCACTGCTTCCATAAGTCGGCTAGCTGCTTCACGGATCGCATCGCCGAATACAAGGGAGCCATCAGTGGGATCGAGCGTTCCACCATGAGCATAGTACCAATTTCTAGAACGTTCAGGCCAGTTCGTTGTGGCCGGCTCAATACCCTTTTCTATTAACCCGGCTTCTAGTTTATCCCACTTGGGGATTGCCTTCTTATAGCCACCTGACCCTAGCCGATAATGGTACTACTTCTTAGCGACATTGGCTTTATTCTTTGCTATTTGCGTTTGCCCGTGCTCGGAAGTCTTGTATGCGACAAACGCATCCCAATGATCCCTCAGCTTGGTTAATTTGTCGAAATCAGGTGTCAGACCCTTCACGACGTATTTCTTGTACAGAGCTGACTTGTACTTCTGGAACTGTTCAGCCATTTTCTTCATCGTCCATTCTTTCAATCTTGGCTGATCTGCCTCAGGGACCGTGAAGGTCTCGAGCATGGTGATCCACAACATGGCTTTCTCCGTATCTAAAAGATA
This sequence comes from Oryza officinalis, assembly GCA_008326285.1. NCBI lineage: Eukaryota > Viridiplantae > Streptophyta > Magnoliopsida > Poales > Poaceae > Oryza > Oryza officinalis. The sequence continues at coordinate 14,166,195 of BDMV01000008.1, forward strand.
ACTTTCGTCATCCTCTGCTGACCTTGATTGACGCCAGTGCACTGTGCTAATAGGCACGTGATCCCTCACGACCCAACCACTATGTCCCATAAACTTCCGTAGTATACCAGCTAGGGCTACTGGTTCGCCGTCTGGGGCCACTTCACTAATAATGTGCCTGCCCTCTAGCTTCCTTGTGGCACCTCGTTGTCCGCGTGCCCTCTTCTCTCCAACGGTCGGTTGCCTTTCACTTTCCTCTTGGTTTGTGCCCTTGTTTCCCTCCTCGTTCAGGTATTGGTTGGGGTCCTCTGGCTCCTCATCCGCCCAATATTGGCTGCTGCCCTCTGCGATCTCGTCCATGAGGATCTGTTCATCATCGCGATCTGCCATCTGTTCGTAACATTAACTAGTACACATCAACTAAGAGTATATTGTTATACATATATTGACATTGTTGAGAAATACGTACGATCACCAGTTAATTAATTGTTATACATGCAACCTACGTTCATATGTCATATATATATATATACACACCAGGGAATTAATGAAATTTGCCTTAGTTTTGCTTGGAGTTATTGGGGCCACTTAAGCTTGAGCGACGACGGCGGTCAGCAGCTATTAGAAAAAAAATTAAATCACTATTGGAAAATGTAAAAAGATGTGCAATATTATATTCAGTGTATCCACGTGAAAACATGAAAACTATTGCAAACAAAACGGAGGTTACATTATACCATTAACAATATACATTGAAAACACAGCTATAATTAATCTGGTACATCTATGATTAATCTATTGCAAACAATTTGGTACATCTATGATTAATCTACACATCATGCTTACATATCTACATTGAAAACATATATGCATATCTGCATATCTCGGTCACGTTCCGTTGTTCGGTCATATTTGACTAGAGACATCGGTTTCGTGTGATGTGGGTGCTCTATAGTGATCTATGTGTGATACGGGTGATCTAAAGAACTATTACTACAATAAATGTATTTTATTTGAACCATTAAGTTAGTCCTCCTTTTAGTTGGCTCACATTGATACAATTTGTTTCATACATACATATGAATGAATAAAGACAGAGGAAATATACACATGGTTGTGGAGAATATGAGTACTGGGTATCCACACGGCCTGCACATTCTATTGTTCGTTCATTCTATCGTTCGTTCGCTCGTTCATTCGTTCATTCGTTCTATCGTTCGTTCGTTCGTTTGTTCGTTCGTTCATTCGTTCTATCATTCGTTTGTTCGTTTGTTTGTTCGGTCATTCGTTCTATCGTTCTATCGTTCGTTCGGTCATTCGTTCTATCGTTCATTCGGTCATTCGTTCGGTCATGTTCGTTCTAGTGTTCTATATATCGTTCACGTTCGTTCACGTTGTATCGTTCAAGTTCTATCGATCTATCATTCGTGTTCGTTCATGTTCTACCGCTCACATAGCGCGGGGTGACGGATGCGCCGTGGAGTGCGGGTGATGCCGCGGGGTGGCGGCGGCGGTGGCGCGGGATGGGTGGGGGGACGGCGGCGGGGAGATGGCAGCCGTGGTGGCGCGGGGTGGCGACGGCCGTGGTAGCGCGGGGCGGCCATGGCGCGGTGTGGCGGCGGCGGGGTGGCGGCGGCCGTGGTGGCGTGGGGCGGCCGTGGCGCGGTGTGGCGGCGGCAGGGTGGTGGCGGCCGTGGTGGCGCGGGGTGACGGCGGCCGTGTGGTGGCGCAGGGCGACCGTGGCGCGGGGTGCCGATCGGGTGGCACGGGGTGGCGGCCGGGTGGCGCGGGGTGGCAGCGGTGTAAGCGCTGGGTGACATGCATGGCGGCGGCGTTCGGTCGTTGCGGCGGCATGCATGGCGGCAACGGCCACGCCCGCGCGGATGCGATCGAGAGAGATCGAGGGAAATGACACATACATTGACAGAGGAGAGATCGGCGCAAACCTTGGCCGGGTGGCGCGGTGAGGTCGGCGACGACGTACGGCGGCGGAGACGACGAAGACGACGGCGGCAGCAAAGACGAACGACGTGCGTTGAGAATGAAACGGCTAAGTGTGGATCCGGAGAAGACGATGCGCACAGGTATTTATAGTCGGGATCTTTAGTCCCGATTGGTTACCAACCGGGACTAAAGATAATTTCCCGCTATTTTCAAAATATCTTTTTGTCCCGGCTATGTTTAACAACCGGGATTAAAAATTGAAACATTTAAATAACATATACCCGACTAAATAGTTTAAAATTATTATTAAATATAAATAATCACATATAATTAACATATGACCTATTTAAATAGTTTAAAATTGATATTACATTTCAATAATGATATATAATTAAAATATAACCAATTTAAATACTATTTAAATAGTATTAAACTATCTAATAACATATGACCTATTTAAATAGTTTAAAATTGCTATTACATTTAAAATATATATATAATTAACATATGACCAATTTTGATAGTTTAAATCTTCTATTACATTTCAATAATGATATGTAATTAAAATATAACCAATTTAAATACTATTTAAATAGTATTAAACTATCTAATGACATATGACCTATTTAAATAGTTTAAAATTGCTATTACATTTAAAATATATATATAATTAACATATGACCAATTTAGATAGTTTAAATCTTATATTACATTTCAATAATAATATATAATTAAAATATAACCAATTTAAATACTATTTAAATAGTATTAAACTATCTAATAACATATGACCTATTTAAATTGTGGGCACCCGGAAATTATACCGTCTAATGCAATTTGTGATCACCACATAATTTTGATTGAGTGGGATCCATACACGCATAAATAGCCACTCATATCTCAATGTACCCATGATCACAAATTAACACCATTCGATATAAAATTCATAATGCCGAATAATGAGCAAAGGAGATATTGCTGGGACTCTACATGCCAGTCAACTTCAGCCTGAGACGTGCCCATCAAACCACACGAAGGCGGCGACCAGATGTGTTACACATCTCAGGAGACTTGACTCAAATTGCAAGAGCTCTACAACATCTCAATTGCTCAAAATTCATACTCGTGCTTAGCTAGTCCCCAGGAAAAGCGACTAGCCTTGCACTTTCATCGCAAGCAATTGATAACCATCACACATGCTTAAACATGGATAACAAAACAGCAAGGTACATATATTATAATGGGATTCAACAACCCATCATACAACACAAACTATAGCAGCGGAAGTTTCATAAATTCACATAAGCAAAAGTAAAACCTGTGGTTTGTCCACCATCCCACAAGGGCAACCAACCGGGGCAAGAGTCAAGCGGAAAAGGCTACTCACTACCCACACCACCCTCGGTAGGGTAGTAAGAACAATCAATTACGCCGACATCCTGGGCTGAAATTGCAGACATCGGGTTAAGTACGAAATGTACTCGCAAGACTTACTCTTTAATAGATATATATATAACAAAGGAGTATGCAAGCTTCTACCTTAGAAGATGACATAATGGTTCAAATTTTGCATAAACACCAATTTAATTGAGCAAATAACAAGTTGAAATCAAGGGATTTTTAACATAGCATATTCTGAAATTAAATCATAATTAAGCACAACCGATGATCTGAATACCATCCATATATAAGCACAACCAGTGCCCTCATCACCATCTATGTCTATAAGCACAACCCGTGCTCTCATCACCATCCATGGACAACCATTGTCCAACTATGGCTTATCAATATATCCATCACATATCCAAGACTAACCAATCCAATTTAACCCGGTTTGATGCTAACATAGACTGACTAACACATCAAGCGATCGTCCTGTAACCGTGGACACGGCTATTCGAATAGTTTTACTCTGATCAGAGGGGTACATATTTACCCACACGAAATGAACAAGGATCAAATGCTTTCACCACCACACAGGTGTGACTCACAAGTGACACAAGCTCATAACATGCCCTTTCCTAGTCCCACCCCAATCACCTAAACTCCGCCTAGGCCCCCGACGACTTAGCCACGTGCGTGTGTGATGTGGCTAAGGCGGGCTCACCATCGTGGGAGAAACCCCTGGCCAAAACACGGCACACTCGGGCACTCCAAAGGAACAGCATCCTCACGATTGACCAGCGTAGCGTAGATGATTACAGTGCAACGTAGTACTAAGTCAAGCCGTCCCATACCGGTGTGTGGTAGTATGTAAGGTGCTTGAATAGATGTCAACATGTTCGGTCCTTAACAACCCAGACGAGGCTACTTGCATCAGGGAAAACCACAATCCCTTCATCGCCCTATCACTCGTCCAAGTTAAGCATATTTTCCATATGAATCATTTAGTAAAAGTAGTCAAATTTTATGCCCATAAAACGCAAATAGTGAATAAATACAATCGATAGCTCCATCCATCGATTTTAAACACTACTAGATCTAAGCATGGCTAAGCATCGGTAAACAAATAAACCTTCCTAAGTATTTCCATCCTGAGGTTACAAGGATAAATGGCAACAACAATTAGGTATAACCAATTCTAACCATTACCGATAAGTTTGTAATAAAACAACACATGCATATATATATCGTTTTGCAATCAAATCATTTTAGCAAAATAGGGATTCTATATGCTTAGATGCTTGCCTGTCTGCTGTGAGAAATCGCACTCAAATTCAAGATCTTGCTCCACATACTCCAGAACGTCGGAATCTAAATAATCATAAAGTATGGTACAAATAAACATCCAAATAATGCGAAAAATCCAAAATGATCTAAAATGCATGAATTCCTCACAGTGGATTGGTCATATCCTAAATTGAATTTAGGTGAAGAAATTTCTATTTTAGCATTGCTATTTTGAAAGTTATGAATTTTACAAATTTAATGAAAAGAGAATTAATCACTTAATTAAATTTGTTTTAGGAGGTAGTTTTGTCAAATTCCTTTCATCCAGGTTAAATGGTATATATTTCTAAGGTAAACAGCAGTGCATTCATAATTTTGGGATTAACTAGTAATTTTCTAGAAATTAATTAATTCCTAGTTGGAAAATAAATGTCTTTATGTTATTTACAATTATAATCACATTCTCTGTAAAGAATTTGGGAAAACTTTATTTTATAAACATAAAGGGCACAAATTAAGGAATATATAGAAATTTGGTTCACTAAATTTGGACCAATAATGGATTTTCTACAAATTTTACAAGTTCTATGTTAACTATTCCATATTTGAATTTTAGAAATAAATATTCTACTGTGAGCATAGAATTTTATTACACCATATTAAAGTTTACAATTTTATAAACCTACTGGAGTTGGTTTCATCTCAAAAGGAGTTATAAATAATTTGATATGAATTTTACAAGTTTGATACAATTTTCAGTTGACAAGATATAGATTTATCTATTTTCTTTAATATTTCCAAAATAACAATCATTGGGTCCACAGGTCAGCCTCTGACTATTTTGCAGAAAAGCCCCTAGGGTTTGCAGAATCCAACCCGTAGTCCATAACCACGTGCTAAGGCAAAGTTCATTAAGAGTCCTTAGGTTTTTCCTTAATTCTAATTAGGTCCTGGGCCCAGATGTAATACTAAGAAACTTTCCAATTAAAACCCTGAAACTTTTAAACTATTACTAATCAGAGTCCTTGGACTCTAATCCAATCGGGCCCACTTGTCAGGGACTCGGTGGCTTGAGGCAGAGGCAGCGACGCACCGGCGAGCTTCCCGTCGGCGGCAACGGCGAACGGCGGCCGATCTCAGTGGGCAACTAAAAGGTGAAATGGAGAGAGGAACAAGGCGAAGCTATCGATGGTCTTCTCGTTGGCTGAGGTGGTCGGGATCCATGGCGACGACGGCGCAGGCGGCGGTGACGTTCGGTGTGCATGTGCAAGTAGGGCTACGGCTCGAATCCGTGTAAACCAATGCATGCACGCGGTCATAGAAGTCCCCTGGAGACTTACCAAAGCACACGCGACGGTCGGCAGTGCTTGGTCAGCGACGGCGATGGAGTAAACGGCTTGGCGGCGGCGCAGACCTTTGGCTTCACGACAACAGCGCTCCTCGGCCTGTGACCCGCTAAGAGGAGGTAAGGAACAGCTAGAGGATCACTTAAGGATGCTCCCCGAGTAAGGAATCGAAGTGGGGCTCACCGGAGAGGACGGAATCAGCGATGACGTCCGGCGGCCGGAGTTGGGGAAGGAATGGCCGATCTCCTTCGCTACGGCTTTGGGGTTCAATTCCTCCAGTCGGCATCTTCCTGGGATCAAGGTGAAGTCGGTGGCGCGGCGGTTCGGCCCGGCTTGGACTGGATCGGCCGAACGCCGATGATGTCAAGACGGCGGCGCTCTGGAGCTCTCGGGAACACGGCGACGTTCCGGCGTCAATATTGCGTGACAAGAGATGATATCAACGGGGATGGACTCGGCATCAATAGATGGCCACAGAACACAAGGAAAGAAGAGGTGACCGTGGCTCAATGGTTGCGGCGATGGTCGTCGTTCTCGCAGCCGACAGCAAGAATGGAGGTGGCAGAGGCAAAGCGAGCGCTTTCCCTCGGCTTGGTCGGCACAAAAATGAAACGGGAGAGGAGGCGATGCCCACTGGAGCATATAAGGCGAGCGTCGGTGGCTGCCACGGCGATAGACACGCGTCGAACACCCGGCGTCGATCTCTCCAGCTCTCTGTCTCTTTCTTAGTTTGAGCGGTGGAGAATTATATGCACTGAGTTGGAGCTAGCCTGTGTGACGGCTATGTGGGTCCAGGCGATGCAAACCTAGGCAAGGTGAGAAAGATGGGTAAACTTTCTGGTGGACACAGTCTAAAGTAAGTATTAGGGTTTTACCTATTTAATTTTCTTTCTCCCTTCTTTAAAATTCCATAACTTCATTTCTGTGTAAGATAAAATAGGGTGAATTTTTCTGGAGGTAGATAAAAATACCTAGTTTCCATTTTCTTTTGTTTCACACAAAAATAATCTATATTTTACTCTCAGGAAAATAAAGAAAATCAGTTCAGTCGAATTTTGTTTGAATTTTTAAAAGGTCCAAACCTACAAAATAAATTCTAGAAAAAGTATATTAATTCATGATAAATAGAATAGTATTTGAATAAATTATATCCTCTATAAATTTTTATGTGATAAAATACACATATGAGATGTGTATTGATTTTGCCGATTAGGGTTTTAAAATAAATTATAGTTTAACTGTTTTAACCTAATTATTTGGGGTATTCAATGTACATATTAAATTATACCAAAATTATAGTGAGATATATATATTGAAATAGTATCTACATGAATCTCCCCATGATTTTATATTGCACCAATTATTTTTAAATATTCACTAAGCTTATCTTTACATATATGTTTCCTATTATAAAATATAATTAAATGATTGTAAAATTATATTTAGATGATTCTTGACCTAATATGATGTTGTTGGGCATGATTTATATTTCAAGTTACTCAAATTCATATATTTCATATATATACATCCTTGTAAATATACATTAAATATTTGCTTCAAGTTTTTAAGTTAATGCTCATGAGTCCTAACATGAAATGCTAGGAAAAGCCATAAACAAGAAAAAAGACTCAAATCTCAACAATACATCATGCAATTACATGCACACATTATGTTTTATTTTCTTTCTTTAAGCTATCAAGAAAAAGGTTTTAAATTAATCACGAATTTGTATATCGAAATTAGTATTCTTAGACTCGCCTAGGGTTTTTGTATGGAAAATTTTAGTGTCTCTAATTCACGAAAATCATTTTCCATATTTTAGATGCAAGAATGGAAATTTAAAATTTTGGGTATGTTACATAAATAGTTTAAAATTGCTATTACATTTAAAATATATATATAATTAACATATGACCAATTTAGATAGTTTAAATCTTATATTACATTTCAATAATGATATATAATTAAAGTATAACCAATTTAAATACTATTTAAATAGTATTAAACTATCTAATAACATATGACCTATTTAAATAGTTTAAAACTGCTATTACATATATAATTGTATTACTAAAAACACAAACATTGCATGACCTTCAATATATTATAAATAATTTGCATCGTCCATACAACAACCTATGTCACTGTTTTCCTTATATAACTGTATTAGTAAAAAACATAAACATTGCATGGCCTTTAGTACATTATAAATAATTTGCATCGTTCATACAACAACCTATGTCACTGTTTTCCTCACGTACTTTCTCCTCACTAATGTTCCTTCGCTATGATCGTTGTGTGAGTAAGGGGTGTCCTCCTTTGATAGGAGGATGCTCGGGTCAACCATCACCGCGAACGGAGGTTGCCCGTCAAACTGATCATAATCTTCGTCAGTCTTATCCTCGACTCCGACGATTTTCCTTTTGCCTGGGAGAACCACGTGGCGCTTTGGCTCGTCGGGTCCTTTACCCTTCTTTGGTTTGCTAGACATGTCCTTCATGTAGAAAATTTGTGTTACATCATTGGCTAGGACGAATGGTTCGTCTGAGTATCCAACCTTGCTTAGGTCAATCATTGTCATCCCACTGTCATCAATCGTTACGCCTCCACCAGTGAGCCTAACCCATTGGCATCGAAACAGAGGTACCTTCAGGGGTCCATAGTATAGTTCCCATATGTCCTCGATGACACCGTAATACGTGCTAGTTGCACCATCGTATCTCATGGCGTCGATACGAATAGCAGAGTTCTGGTTTGTGCTCTTTCCGTCCTGGGCTCTTGTGTAAAATGTATACCCATTGATTTCATATCCTTGGAATGTCGATATCAAGCAAGAAGGCCCCCTCGCCAAGAAGGCTAGTTGTCGGTCAATGGTTTCGGCACCCATTAGATGTTGTCGTAACCAAGCGGGGAAAGTATCGATGTGATGACGTGTAATCCATCATCGGACTTGCCGATGTTTTTTGACCGAACAATCGTCAGGTGCTCCTCGATGTAAGGAGCCACCAACGAAGATTGTTGCAAAACCGTGAAATGTGCTTTACGGAATAAATCGTTGTCCACAGTCATTATTGCTTTCCTTCCAAGAGTTCCCTTTCCCCGTAGTCTCCCCTCATGGCTTGATTCGGGTACCCCGATTGGATGAAGGTCTTCAATAAATCCTACGCAGAACTCAATGACCTCCTCTGTTCCATAACCCTTAGCGATGCTTGCTTCCGGACAAGAACGGTTACGAACGTATTTCTTTAGAACGCCCATGTACCTCTCGAAAGGAAACATGTTGTGTAGGTACACAGGACCGAGAATACTGATCTCTTTCATAAGGTGACATAGAAGTTGTGTCATTATATTGAAGAATGACGGTGGAAAGATCATCTCAAAGCCGACAAGACATTGGACCACGTCATCTTGAAGGGTTGTTAAACTGTTTGGATCGATGATCATTTGCGAAATTGCGTTCATGAAAGCACATAGCTTTGTTATTGTTCCCCGGACATTATCAGGAAGGATACCACAAATTATAACAGGAAGCAGTTGTGTCATCAACACGTGACAGTCATGAGACTTTAGGTTTGTGAACTTCTTCTCCTTCATGCTTATTATTCTCTTTATATTCGAGGATTATCCAGATGGTACCTTGATGCTCTCCAGGCATTCAAACATACTTTCCTTCTCTTTCTTGCTCAGGGTGTAGCTTGCAGGACTCAAGTAATGGCTTCCTTTATCCTTCGGTTCCGGGTGAAGGTCCTTGCGTTGTTACATATGCTTGAGATCATTACGTGCTTCAAGTGTATCTTTCGACTTCTCATATGCACCTAGGAAGCCTAACAGGTTGACGCAAAGCTTCTTACTGAGGTGCATCATGTCAATTGCGTGCCGAAAGTCTAAGACTTCCCAATAGGGTAACTCCCAAAAAATAAACTTCTTCTTCCACATCGCCGCGTGACCATCTTCGCTCTCTATAGGTTGGCTGCCAGGTCCCTTTCCAAATACTACTTTCAGATCTTTCACCATAGCAAACATGGTTTTTCCATTGCGATGTTTAGGCTTAGTACAGTGGTCTGCCTTCTATTCCAAATTCTTGCCTTTTTTTCGTACAGGATGGGTTGCGACAAGGAATCAACGATGGCCCATGTAAACAACCTTCCTGCAGTGTTTCAGATACGTACTTTCAGTTTCATCCATACAATGGGTTCAAGCCTTGTACCCTTTGTTTGACTGTCCGGATAGGTGGCTAAGTGTAGGCCAATCGTTAATGGTCACGAACAACAACGCTCGTAGGTTAAATTGCTCCTGTTTGTCCTCGTCCTACACGGGGACACCTTCTTTGTTCCACAGCAGAAGCAGATCCTCAACCAATGGTCTTAGGTACACATCAATGTCGTTACCAGGTTGCTTTGGGCCTTGAATGATAATTGGCATCATGATGTACTTTCGCTTCATGCATAGCCAAGGGGGGAGGTTATAGATACACATGGTAACAGGCCAAGTGCTATGGCCGCTGCTCATCTCTCCAAATGGATTCATGCCATCTGTACTTAAACCGAACCTTACGTTTCGGGCATCCTCTCCAAAGTCTGGAAATGTTCTGTCGATGTTTCGCCACTGCGACCCGTCGGCGGGGTGTCTCAGCATCCCGTCTTGTTGACATTTTTTTGCGTGCCAGCGCATCATGCTAGCATGCTCTTTGTTCCTGAACAAACGCCTGAGCCGTGGTATTATAGGAAAATACCACATCACCTTAGCAGGAACTCTCTTCTTCGAAGGTTGTCCGTCCGCATCACCTGGATCATCTCGTCTAATCTTGTATCGTAGTGCTTTACAAACCGGGCATGCTTCTAGGTTCTCGTACTCCTCACCGCGATAGAGGATACAATCGTTCGGACATGCGTGTATCTTATGTACTTCTAGTCCTAGAGGGCATATCACCTTCTTAGCTTCGTACGATGTTTCGGGCAATTCGTTTCCCTCCGGAAGAATGTTCTTGACGAGTTTCAATAACTCGCCAAATGTCTTGTCACTCACACCATTTTTGGACTTCCATTGCAAGAATTCTAGCGTCGTACCCAACTTTTTGTGCCCCTGTTCGCAACCTGAGTACAACAAAGTTTTGTGGTCCGCTAACATACGGTCCAATTTTTGGACCTCCTTCTCACTTTTTGCAGCCGTCCTTTACGTCCCGCAACATTTGACCAAGATCATCTACAGCGTCGTTATCTTCAACAGCTCCATCCACCTCGCCTCCCGGATTTTCTTCAAATCCATCGCATTGATGCGCCCAGTCCGGAATATTCTCATCTTCTACTTCATCTTCTTCCATTGTAACCCCTAGCTCTCCGTGCGAGGTCCAACAATTATATCCAGGCATGAATCCAGACTCAAACAAGTGCGCATGAATAGTTCTTGATGATGAATAATCCTTCTGGTTACTGCACTTTTTGCGTGGACAACACATGAAACCCTTGTACTTGTTAGCATTGGCCATATTCAAAAAATGATGTACGCCTTCAATAAACTCTTTTGACCATCGGTCCGCGGTGTACATCCATTGCCGATCCATCTATACATCAAATAGTCCAATGTTACTAACGAAATCCACACAATTGAAACTAATTAAATAATCATATAAAAATTTAAAACATCATGATTCAAAGTGAAACTAATTTCTAGAAAAGAGCTACAAAGATGACGACGAGAAGGAAGAGAAGTTTACAATTATTTTTAAATTTTTATTAAAGTGCTAAACATATTTTCTTATTGTACGAATAGTATTTCTAACTATATTACATATTTTTCAATTACCTTTGTTTTCTACTTTTTTATAAATAATCATACAATAATTTTACAATAGTCCCACATATTATTCTTTTTTATGGTTTGTAAAGTTGAAAACATATCTTTAACGATTTATACTATTTTCTAACTATTTTATTAAACTAACTTAGTTTTCAATTCTTTTATCATAGTTTTCTATATTTTTCCTCGGTCATCTCTTTTATAACATATGTATCCAAATTTTCTAATTTCAAAATCAACCTAATTTTGCCTAACATATTTCTCATTATTTTGCATAAGCCTTATTGGAGACAATATTTTATAGAAACAAAGTTATAAATGTAATATGCTAAACATACATTATTAGATAATGGATTTGCTAACCTTTTCGATCTCTCCGATTTGTATATTATCACCAAAACAATTTTATCAAAAATTTTGGCAGCACTTCCCTTCTTCCTCCTTCTCTTGGCAGCAATGGCTCAGGCTGAAGGAGGACGAAGCTATATAAAAAAATAGATCACTTTAGTCCCGGTTAATAACACCAACCGGAACTAAAGATCTAAATCATCTTTAGTCCCGGTCTGTGTTACCAACCAGGACTAAAGTGAGGATATATAGTCCCGGTTAATGACATCAACCGGCACTAAAGATCCCCGGCCCCCTGACACCAGCCTGACATGGCCGGTGAAGGTGTGAACCGGGACTAAAGATCATCGCAACCCGTTATACTTTTTAACCGGGACTAAAGATGATCTTTAGACCCGGTTCCTATTTGAACCGAGACTATTCTGGTTTTTTTGATACCGACCAAAGCTCAGTTCTCCAGTAGTGAAATAAATAACAAATATAGATGGGAAAGTGAGATGCGCATTTAACAAAGACCATAGTGTATCCATTATTCCCAGTTCAGTGAGTTCACCACTTAGTGAAATAGTGCATGCCCATTTAATATTCTACAACCGATAGCACATTGCCAGTTTACCACAATGCTACATAACAGTTTACAGGTTCACTGCAAAGGGATATGTAAATATTTAGATGAATATATAGTCAAGAAATTAATAGTCATTAATATATGGGATTGCCTATATATCTTGTGACAGAAAATCCCACCCCATATCATGTGAATTATGGACAGTTGGATCTGCTTTAAGATTCATGCCCACATTAACCTTATCATTTTCCTCTCTCCCGTACGTACGCACACGAGCAAGCAAGGCATCCAACGACACTATTGCCTCTCCCATCCTTGTCAGCTAATCGGAAGGCGCGAACGAAGCCGACGAGGTCCCCCGAGCTAGCCTCCTGCCTCCCTTCACCCCGCCCCCCCCCCCACCTCCCCCGTTGGCCGAAGTACCACCCACTCTGCCATCTTTCTCATCTCCGGTAGCTCCCAGTCGCTGGATCAACCACTATCAGCCGCCGTCTCCTAACCGGTCCGTCCGCTTTGCCCCTCCGTCGACACCGGTGCCCACCATCCGCTTCCAACCTCATGGCTCTAGCACCTCATCGTCTGCCCGTATCCACCGCCCACCGTCGATCCTTCATAGCCCATAGCCATCTCTCTAAGCCCCAAGGAAACCTCCCTTTTTCCTTTCCCCTAATTCCCCTACTCCAGCCCCAAACCCCCTGACCCGTCTGTCGAAGTTGGGGTGTCGCCGGCAATAGCAAAGAGGAGGCGCTCGACGCTCGTCGGAGTTGGAGGAGAAAGAGTCCAAGCACTATTCTTGGCGTGGATCTGACGGTGCAAAATTTGTAAAATTTCCTCCCCAAATTTCCGTAACAAATCTGTTAATATATGCGGGTACCAATGGGTAATGGGTATGGATAGTGTGAAACCGTACCCATACCCACTCACTAGTTGGATGACGATTTTTCCCGTTAAGGCCCTATTCGATTTGGAGGAAACTCACAGGAATTTTGAAGGAATTGAATATGAAAATCATATAAGATTTCTGCGTTCCGAAGGAGCCCTAAGATATCAATGGGTACATAACTTAACCAAATAAAATAAGAGACCCTAGTGAGGTAATTATCCACAGGGTTTTGAGTTAGGGGTCTCCATTGCCTCTTTATTTATCTATCCACCGATCAATATTACTTTTTTTTTATTAAAGAGGAATACTTTGTTTTTTTACCTTGTTTTACACATTTAAGATTAAAATTAAAGTTATTGTGGGACTAAGGCTTTGTTCGTTTCCGTGCGTTCCCAGCGCGCGCAGTGCGCACGGAAAACAGAACGGTCTATTAGCGCGTGATTAATTAAGTATTAACTAATTTTTTAAAAAAAATGGATTAATTTGATTTTTTAAAGCAACTTTTATATAGAAACTTTTTGCAAAAGAATACACCGTTTAGTAATTTGAAAAGCGTGCGTGTGAAAAAAAATACTGTGCACGCGGGAAACACAGCTCCCGAACACAGCCTAAGTAAAAAAAACTCACAAACTAGGACCTCTTTGATTTGAAAAAAAAACATAAGAATTTTGTAGGATTCTAATCCTATAGGATTTTTTTTCCTCTATGACCTTTTGAAAAAAAAATTGAAAACTGTTGAATCCTATAAAATTTATAAGTAATGTCTCAATCCATATAAGTTTTGGAAGATTTTTAACATGAGATCCAACCTCATGAAAAGTTTTCTATGAGTTTATCTCTTTTATCTAATTTCTATGTTTTTTTATTCAATCAAACGATTATTTTTATATTTTATTTTCTGTATTTTATAATTCTATGTTTTGTTTTGCAGTAGAATTTCAGTCATAATCTTATGATTTTCTTATTCTTTTATTTCCTCAATCCTTTAATTGAAGGGACCCTTAACATTTGGGACTGGATTGACGGTGAACAGCTTACATTTAGCAGGATTGGTTCGATTTGTAAAAAAATCTTTACGTTTTCGAGGAGGTAGCGACGTCTCGACTGCCCACGCCTGACACGTCTATTCGGTCCCCTCCCCCCTCCGGCTCCGCCCCTCTCTCTCTCTCACCCATGTTTTCTGGACGTCCTCCTCGGTAGTCGGTAGTCGTCGGTTCTCGTCCTTGCCTTTGGCCCGGTCGCCGGTCGCCGTCGCCCAACGCCACCACCCTCTGCTGTGTGTGTGACTCGATCCTGCTGCTTGCTCCGGCCGCCTGGCTGGCGCGCAGATGGACAAGGCGGTCGTTGTCGCAGGCACTGGAGTCAACGACGATCGAACTGAGCGGCAGCTGTGGGCTTCCACCGTCGGCTTGGGAGCCGAGGTGCAGCAGCTCACTGCTGCCCGCCGACGCATAGGCTCGCTGCTGTCGGAGGCGGAGGGCAAGGAGATCCAGAACAAGGCGTTAGAGCTGCGCCTCAGGGAGGCCTCGCATCAGGCTTGCCTCTCCGACAGCCTCCTCGGCGAGCTCGAGTACTACCGCATCCGGTGGGAGGTGGAGCTCGATGAGCTCCAAGACGACGACGCCGACGATATGGTCAGTGCAACACCCAGATCTGCAGACGATGTCAATGAGTACTCATGACATCCTCTGGCCTAGCTCTGCTCCGAGACGAAATTGCATATGCTTCCAAGAAACGCTGGTACATATAATATTTTTTATAGTAAATTTTATAAAACTACACTTAAGTTGATCAAATTATCGTAAAACTACAGATTTATTAACATAAAATTCATCCCAACTATAGATTTTAGGCTAAGTATCACAAAACATATATTAAATACTAGATTATCACAAAACTATAGATTTTACAGTTAATTTTATGATAAATTTATTTCTAAATTAAAATTTGTAGTTTGGTAGTTTGATGATCTTTCATCTTAAATCAATAGTTCTTTGATAAATTTGATGCTAAATATATAGTTCTTTCATAAATTTGGTGCTAAATATATAATTTTGTGATTCACCTTCGAGAAGTTGTAGTTTTTGATAGTTTCATATCTAAGTATTGTTTGTACTGTGTTTCTACACACAAGTAGTTTTGTTAAATTTACTCATAATTTTTTAAACATAAATTAGTACTCCTTTCATCTCAATATAAACACATCCTAATACTACGAATCTATGCAAAGCATGCAGAGGATGTGTACTGTTTGTTTATTTTGAAATAAAAAGAGTACATGCTATAGTTTTTTACACGGAATAGATCTTTGAACAGAAAATTAGTACACACGGAATAGATTTTTGAACAGAAATTAAAGTAGTACATGCGTTTCTCAAACAGAAATTAGTACACGGAATAGATTTTGAACAGAAATTAGTACACGGAATAGATATTCGAACAGAAAATAGTACATGCAATAATTACACACGGCAGGCCTGTTGGCCACCTAGCTTTGGTTCGATGCCTTAGTTCGATGCCCCCTTCAACTTGCATTTGGGTGCTGCCTATTTTTTCGTCACGTTGCATGATATATAATCTATTTTGCAGTTGAAAGATTATATATATTCAATATTTCAAGTCGTAGCACCTAGCATGCCTTAGAGCCATTTTTTTCTATATATAATCAAATTTTGGATGACTGTCACACTTGGGTGGTTTTTCTTCTGCCGTTTTACCAAAATAGTGCGTCATGGTTTGCGTCATGGTTTTTCTTCTGGATGGTCTGTCACTGTTCTCAGTTCCTATATAAAATCACTCCTCTTCATTTCTTGTATAAAAGTAATTCGCCATTAAAAGGTATCCACATATATACCTGGCTGGAAGAGAGCTAGTACCGTACCAAACCACAAACTCAAACCCACTAATTCCTAAATTTATTTTAAATTTTTGACCTTAATATTGCTTAGAGTAAAATAAAATACAATTAGCCTACAAAAGTAATTCTGAAATATAAATAATGTATATTTCATAAGATAAATGGTCTATATATTCCTCCTTTGGCCAAATTTATCTACGTTTTAAATACACCTGTGCGCAATTCTTTTTTAGATGATTTCAAATTTTTATAATTGAAATACATCCTGTAAAATAGAAATTGCATTTCAGTTTGTAAAATTTACTGTCATAGCTGATTTTAGTGGTAAATCGACTCAGACACAATTATTGCTGTTAATTCTAAACTATTCTAGCTTGTTTTGTATGATTGAGAATTTGAGATGGTACTAGGTTAATTGAAGTAAATTTCTTCCTGCCAGTTGGAAATAGAAAGTTACTGTTAAAGAAGGAAAAATATCTCCTTTATTATATTATAGTTTTTTTTTTGCTTTTATGAATCCAGATTGCAATATAGTCCATTTATCATATATTGAGGCCTCAAATACATAGAGCTCTAGTTTCGTTTGCTCTTCTTTTATAATGTTTGTATTGATTTTAGTTTGATTAATTCTATGTTTATTCTATTGCATAAAAGCTTTGCATTTTTTTTGAAGATTAAACTGTAGAGAGTCAGCTTTGCATATCCATTATCAATTTTGTCTAAACACAACAAGATGTTTTAATTTGTGCAGTTTGCATGCGCATAACAATGCTGTCCAAAACTTGCTTCTTTGTTTCCACACTATACACAATGGATACTTCATTTCTTAGCACCAAATTAAGATTTTTCTTTTGGTGTTGTTCTGCAGACTGTTCCACACATTGCCGGCACAATAATCCAAGCTACTAATACTCGTTTGGTACCTCACCTTGAAATAACAGAGAAGGATAATATGTCATGTGAGATAAGTGAACACGTTAAACAATGTTGCAGGATGACCAATGATATAGGCATGGCTCTTGAGCTTGAAAAACTGGATCGCCACATGCTACAAATTTCCCAGAACTTGAGGACGGATGCTCGGGAGATGTCATATTTTTCTACTGAACGCAAAGTTCATGGTAGGAATGGAGAGAGAGAATTTATAATAAGCAAATTTAAGAGTGAGGAATCTAATATGCAGAATCTTACAATCCTCGCAATTGTCGGTAATGGAGGTGTGGGGAAGACAGCCCTAGCTAGAATGGTGTACAAAGATCCAGCAGTGTCGGAGCATTTTGACATGGTTCTGTGGCTCTATGTTTCTGTTTATTTCAATGAAGTCAAAATTGCACGTGAGCTGTTGGAGCTCTTGCATGGTGACAGACATGAAAATGTCACTAATTTTGATGAGCTCCTAAACATCCTTGGATATGAGATGAAGTCAAAACGGGTGCTTCTTGTTATGGATGATATGTGGGAGGACAGCAAGAAGGAGAAATGGGATGAGTTCCTAACCCCTCTAATCACCAATAGTGTAAAAGGAAACATGATTATAGTAACAACGCGAAAATCGTCTGTAGCCAGAATGACAGGAGCAACTCATAACATTAATCTTGACGGTTTAGAGCCTGAAGACTTTTGGGGTCTGTTCAAAGAATGCGCCTTTGGGGATGAAAACTATCAAGGGCACCGTAAACTGCAGAGAATTGGGCGAGAGATAGCTGTGAAGCTGAAGGGTTATCCTTTGGCTGCAAAAAGTGTGGGAAAACTACTAAAGAGGAAACTTGATGATGAACACTGGACTAGAATTTTAGATAATACTGAATGGAAGAACCAAAAAGATGACAATGATATCATACCAGCACTGAAGATCAGTTACAATTATCTACCGAAACATCTCCAGCAATGCTTTTCTTACTGTTCTGTATTTCCAAAGAACCATCGTTATGATGAAAAGCGGTTAGTTCATATCTGGATTGCCCAAGGTTTTGTACCTTTCACTGACCAGTGCACACGAGCAGAGGAAATTGGAAGCAAGTATCTAGCAGACTTGATTGATTGGGGATTTTTTCTTAGTGAGCCTCCAAGATCATCTTTACTAATGCATGATCTTGTTCATGATTTAGCACAGATAGTTTCATCTCATGAATCCTTCACCATAGAAGACTTCAAGCCTGCAGGTGATTTCCAGCTTATTCGTCATGTCAGTATAATCACTGAGTCGGCGTACTATGGGCAGTTCGATGGCACCGTCGAACCTAACGAGAACTTCATGCAAGAGTTTGCCAAGACCTTCTGTACATTACCACAAAAGAACATAAGTACGTTGATGCTATTTGGTGCACATGATTTGAGCTTTGCTGATACATTCCATCACCAACTTAATGAGGTGAGAGCGATCCGAGTGGTGAAGATGGAAGTGGTATATCCTGATCTGAATATCTTGATACCCAATATCTCAGGATTTATCAATCTTCGCTATCTCGAGCTTAGCTCCTTCTACAGAGGCCTTAAACTGCAACTGCCAGAGGCTATATGTAAACTTTACCAGTTACATGTCCTAGATATAAGTAGCTTCAATGCCACCACAATTCTACCAAAAGGCCTGAACAAACTTGTCAACCTGCGACATTTTATGGCCAGAGAGGAGCTGCATGCACAGATAGCCAGTGTAGGAAGATTGATTTTCCTTCAAGAGCTTATGGCATTTGATGTCAGAAAGGAGAGAGAATTTTGCATCGGGCAACTGGAAAATTTGAATGAAATCAGAGGATCAATTAGTATCTACAATCTTCAGAATTTGGGTAGCCAGGAAGAGGCCAGCAAGGCTAGGCTCCGTTCCAAACTACAGCTAACTAGTTTGCGGTTATCATGGTTTGATATGTGGAAATCCTTGAGCAGTCTTAACATAATAGAGGGCCTTGAACCTCCCACATGCATTAAGAAACTACAGATAGATGGATACAATGGTTCTGCTCCATCATGGTTGAGTAGCAGTTTCTGTCTTACTTCCTTGCAGTCTCTACATCTTGAGAAATGCAAGTACTGGTCTGCACTTCCACCTCTCCAACACTTGGCAGAACTCCAAGAACTGCACCTGATTAACATGTCTCACATCACCAGCATATCAATTGGTCGTTTGAAGGTTCTAGAACTGCGTAACATGCCGAGACTGCGACAATTTGTCGAGACGGAAAGAGACCAGCCATACAAGAACCTAGAAGTAGTTGAATTGCAAGAATGCCACCATCTAAAGGATTTGCCATTTCAGCTGAGCACTTCTGGCACACTGACTGAGCACCTATTCCCTTGCCTTCAAAGGGTTCAGATACGTGACTGTCATGGCTACTCTAATTTGCCTCCCTTTCCCTTAGTGGATACTTTAACTGATATAGATATATGGAATGCATATTCAGACTATATGTTGTTCCGACTTAGCCTCACAGATGGAAGTAGGCTATGCTTGGAGATGGAGGGAGACAAATCTAACAGTTTGCAAGCCATAGATGAAACAATATTGAGATTCAGCAAACTCAAGTACTTGCAAGAACTAGAAATTAGATGCTATCCATGTGTGAAATACCTGGCATGGGAGGAACTCCGGAAAATGACATCACTGAAAAAATTTAAAGTGGAAGATTGCACTATTCTATTTTCAAACAGCCCGAATCTCTGTCTGCCATCTTCAGTTAAAGAGATGGAGTTTGATCGATGCGATATTACAGGGAAACAGCTCTCTGAACTGATGTTAAACCTGCCGTTGCTTCAAATTCTGAAGGTACATTACTGCAAAAACATAACATCGTTAGCCGTCGGAACGTTTGCTGATGAACAGTACTGCTCAACGGAGGAAGGTTTGTGGCACATTCCTCCAAGTGGTTTGATGACTCTGGAGAAGTTAGAGATATCTTTTTCAGACATCCTTTTCCGTACCAAGAATGGCCTTGGAGGGTTGAACTCCCTCAAGGAACTTGATACGAGGAAGTGCCCTATGCTTGTATCTTCCATGGTCTTAGAAGCAGAATCTGTGGTATCAAATTGTAGCCTCCTACCACCATCCATTTTAAAGCTTAACATCGGTGACATGGTTGATAGGCTTTTGCCATTGTCAAAGCTCTCTTCCCTAGCTGAATTACATATTTTCCGAAGCCCACTTCTGGAATATCTAGATGTGCGTTCTTGCACAGCATTAAAACAGCTCCACATCGAAGATTGTTACATGTTGCAATCAATCAGAGGTTTACAGATCCCCACCTCCCTTGCTAAATTGAAGATAGTAAGTTGCCCAAAACTAGGATCAGTACAACTGGACGCGTGCACATCATTGAAGACTTTGATTGTCGAGGGATGTGATTCATTGTGCACACTGGATGGTTCTCATTCCCTTGCATCCGTGAAAGAAGTAAATATATACAAAAATCCAGTTTTAGCATCCGTGGAATTGCATTCTTGCCGTGCACTGGAGAAGCTCAGCATCAGAGATTGCCCTGCACTGGCATCATGGAAGGGTTTCAGATCCCTCACTGGTATCATGTCCTTGGAAGTTTCCAAATCCCCAGGATTTGTACCATCTTGGCAATCAGCAGCAGAACAGATCAAGGAAGAGGGTCATACGTTCACAATACCTCTTAAACATCTGGACATTGATGACAACGAGTTCCTCTCCATGCCAATATGCAGGCAGCTAACATCTCTGCAGGACCTAACCATTCGTGGAGTTCTTGGTACACCGTCTGATAGAGTAGACATATTGACCGACAATCACAAGGCCGCACTGCTACTGCTTGCATCTTTGGAGGAGCTGACCTTGTCTGGCTTTGAGCATCTGGAGTCATTGCCCTCAGAGATTCGTGATTTTCCATTGTTGAAAACATTGAAGATCCTGCATTGTCCACGTATAACCTCACTACCGGAGGAAGGCATGCCGTCTTCGCTAGAGGAAGTGGACATATATCGGTGCAGCAGTGAGCTAACTGAACTATGCAGGGGTATGAGTGAAAATAAAACGTTCCGTATATACAATAATGCTAATTTTGAATTATAGGTTACATCATATCTGGCCTATTGATCAAGATGCTAGCTACTTGACCAAACTAGCCTTTACAGATTTAATTTACCTTTCTCATTAACTGAAAGCTGGTTCCATCAAATATAAGAAATGTTATGTCCATTCCATTTTGCTCTTAAGTTTTGCCATTCCTTGAGGGGATTAAAATGAAAAATCAAGGACATATAAATAATAAGTCTGTACTGAAGGAATAAATAATAAGTCTGTACTGAAGGAATATGGCTACTACTAAATTAAAATGCACATAAGGAATTTTCTGTTTTTATTTCTGTCTGTTCCTCCGTTTAAGAGGAGCTCCAATGTGATGCTAAAACCGAACACACTCTGAGAGTCGAATAGTGTGTGTCATTGAAAATATTGACTTTCAAATAGAAGAAAATAGGGGAAAATCTAAATACCCCCTACAACTCACTAGTGTTTTTTTATTTCCTCCCTACAACTCAATTTCATACGCAAACTTCCTCGCAAGTCAATTTATCTTCTAACTTGCTCCCAATACCCTGTTTTCATCTATTTTGCCTGTTATTTCAATTTGTAGGGACCCATGGACCTCCCGTGTAGGGACCCATGGGCCTCCCACATCGCGGGACAATAAGAACTCATGTCACCTCAAGAGGTTGGTATCGTAGAAATTATAGCTTGGCTCACAACTTAGCAAGTTGAGCCATCGTGTTTTGTCATCATTGCCTCGCTCGTGCGGGATTTGGGAAAGGTAGAAGCTAGAAATGAGGAAGGAGGTTTCCAAAGACCCGTCACGAAGACATATGGGGTATGAGAAATTGAAATAAGAAACATAAACAATGAGAAGAAATCAATGACAACAAGATAGGGAAAAGTTAGAAGAGAAATTGACTTGCCTGGGTTTTTTTTACGAACTTAAGTTGTAGGGGAGAAATTAAAGTGGAAACGCAAGTGACTTGTGGGAGATATTTGGATTTTTTTCACAAGACCCAAGAAAATATTCTCTGTCTAGTTGTGCGCGAGAAAGGCTGACGTGCGCGAGACTAACAGTTTCTTTGCGTGGATCTATAGTTGGCCAAACGGCCTGCAGCCCGACGCCCTGGCCCAGGCAAGGCATGGCCTGACTGTTGTCGGACCGTGTCGGCCTGGCCTGACCATTGGGTCATGTCTGGGCCTCTTCCTCGGCACGACGTGCTAGCCTGGCACGACACAGCCTAACGGTTGGCATGACCGTAGCCCGATCCAACGGTCGTAGCCTGACATCCCCTCGCTCCCGCACAGGCCGGCTGACCCAAGGACATGATGAGAGCATCGACGCGATCGATACATCCACGCCTACACAGCAACAATAGATTTCCGGTTCGATTACTCGCTCTCGTGCACGTCAAATAAACTACCAAGTGAGTTCATTCTTATCTTCTTGTCCATCTTATTTAGACCATGGAAACGTTTGCACTCTTGTTTTAATTAGGAATGATGGACAGGACTAAAAGGAAACAGATTCATGTGGGCTAGATTCGGACTATAGAACAGCACCAACTTGTGACGACCACCATGACTTCATACAAACTCCGTTTTGGACGTGCAAGTACTTCATGGAAAGATTATCAAGTCTACTTTCAAATGGATCTGGCCTCATGTTCATATTTGTTCTGGAGAGACTGCAATCATTATTTTACTACAAAGACCTTTTTCTGTCCATAGTGTTGCGTACCCTTATTTGGTCCCAATGGGCTATGTATTAAGTTGAGTCCATTAGGGACGCATTTTAGGGTAAGAGGACGACCCAACTCATCCTCCCACCTATATATTTACCTTAGCCGCCATAGATCAACTCGGGTTTTGTTTAGGTCAAAGTTTAGCATCGTTACTTTGTCGTGTAATTCCGTGATCGGTTAGATCACCGATTTGCTCGTTTCAGAACTCCACCTTGATACTTTTTGTTGACTTAATCCTACATCTCTACTTCGCAAATTGAGTTGTTTGTTCATCTTGTTCTTACTAGTTCTCTATTGCTTGCAGGAATAAATGCCCTCGTGGTTGGGTTGACCGTGCATCCATTGAGATTCGTGGCTGCCTCTGGAATTTGTGGTACGATTGCTAAGGCACAACGTTCCTGGACAGTTGTAGTTAGATCGCCAACATCGTTCCATCCAATCGAATTATCCTCTCATCGAAAGATCGGGACAACCTTGCGCACATCAGGACACAGCATGCGCCATATATAAGTCCCTCTTCCCTCGGTTCTGTCTCAGCCTCTCTCAACCCTAACCCTAGCGCCATCGCCCGTTCAGTATTCGCAGCGACACTCCTTCCTCCACTACTCCACACTCTACACTTTACAGACAACTACTGATCCATTCCCTCTTCATCTTCGGTCGACGCCTCGCCAGATCTATGACCGCGGGTTCGCGGCCGCCTGCTAAGGCCATGAGGGCCATCTATAGTCGCCTCCTCTTCTCTCTGACCCTCTGCTCTCTTTTTTTCGTCTATTTGCATTCGCCCGAGTCAATCCATGAGCTCTTCACTGGATCGACACCCACGCTCACCATCTCCTCCCCTTTGTTCTTTTTTTGCAACCGTCGTCGTTGCTCCGTGAGCTCTTAGTTAGATTCACCCCCCAAATCCTAGTCTCTCTCTTGTCTTCTCGTAGATCAGTGGATCTTTGTCTTCAACGGCAACTCCAGTGCTCTGGCTGTGCAGGTACAAACCCTAACCCTAACCTTAGGTTATTTTGATATTTCTTTTTTCTCCATCCGAACCCTAACATCCTTGCTTGTTCTTCTCTTGATTGATTGTTCTCACAGGTCGCAAGCACGTTTCTGAGCTGCAGCCACTGTTGAGGAACTGGAGTGCCTGCGATGGACGATGATCCTACCTCCTGTAACTACGAGTTGAGAATGATGGGGATGCGAGGTGATGACGAAGATGACTTGGAGAGGAACATGTGGAGGTGTTCGGCAACACTACTTTCACTCCGATCGATGTCCCTGGCAATGATGACCTGCAATCGTAGCCGGACCCAGTGGATGGCGCTACTCTTGGTGCCGTAGGCAGCGAGGCACTGTCCGGCTCTACCTTCAGCAACAAGAGGTCCAAATCTGAGGTATGGGCTGACTTTGAGGAACTTTTTGAAGAACACAATGGATCTCAGGTTCGATTCTCTGCTAAGTGTAATTACTTCCATAAAACTTTGTCTGCTCATTCATTTGGTGGTACTAGACATTTGCTTAGGAATATTAAGTCATG
Organism: Oryza officinalis; assembly: GCA_008326285.1. Lineage (NCBI taxonomy): Eukaryota > Viridiplantae > Streptophyta > Magnoliopsida > Poales > Poaceae > Oryza > Oryza officinalis. The sequence goes on from BDMV01000008.1 coordinate 14,190,846, forward strand.
CAAACCCAGAAGGCTTGGGTCTAATGCCATGTCTCAGTCTATGCTTAGGTTTAATGCAGATGGTTATGTTTGTCACTGGGAATATAGTCCTGAGGTTGCTAGAATACAGTTGTGTAGGTTGATTCCTAGAGAGGATCTTTCAATTTGTTTTGGTGAATCTGCTGCTTTCGAGGAGTATATTAAGTTAGCCCATAACCTTAGGTTTATTGTTCTCTAGGAAAACCACCACCAGAGACCTTCATAAGTACTTTAAGGATCATCGTGCTATTCGTGTTGAGTCTTTAAAGTTTGTTAGCTCTGTTGCTTTGACATCTAGTAATGCTAAGGAAGACTATTTAAGTGTTGTGGCTCATTTTGTTAATTCTGATTGGCAATTAGAGAAGAGAATTTTGGGTCTTAGGCTCATTGATGTCACACAATGCTAATAATATTTCTGAACGTGTGTTTGTTGTTGTTGAAGATTATGGTTTAACTGATAAGGTTTTCTCTATTACATTAGACAATGTCTCTACTAACGCTAAATCAATAGAGATCCTTAGTCCTTCTCTGTTTGGTTATGTTGGTAATTTATTTTTGCATCAGCCTTGTGCATGTCGTATCATCAATTTAATTGTTAAGGCTGATCTTGAAATCTTCAAACCCATGCTTCATGCTTTTAGAACTGTTATTTCATTCTTGAATTCATCTAATCAGCGCATTGCTGCATACAAAAACTACTGCATTGCTAAGGGTATTCGTCTTCGTAAGTTTGGCTTGGACACGAATGTTAGATGGAATGCAACTTATCTAATGCTTAAGCATCTCATGCCACATAGGGCTCCTTTTTCAGTGTTTATCACTACACACCATCATTTGATTAATGGTCAGCCATTAATTACTTACATACTGTGCTGAAACAGTTCTGTTACTCCATGAACAATTTTATGATTCAACTGTTATTTTGTCTGGTGTTTATTATCTAACATCTCCCCTAATTATGCATCACATTCTTGAGATTGCTAGACATCCAAATACTTACGAGAATGATTGGAACCTTACAAATGTTGTTGTCCCCATGAAAAATAAGTTCTTATCCTACTGGTTTGAAATTCCATTTATTTATTCATTTGTTTCTATCTTGGATCCTAGGGCCAAGATCAGAGGTTTTAACAATATTCTCCAAATTATGTCTCAACTTATTGGTAGTGATTACTCTACTTATTTAACTGAGGTTAGGGCTGCATTGTCTAATATTTTTTCTAAGTATGAAAGTAAGTTTGATGCTGTGAGATTGCAAAGGGTCACAATTTCAGGTCGTTCTTCTGGTAAAAAAAACTGTTTGGGGGAAAATTTTTGGTGGTGCTGCTGGTACCAATCTTGGTACTGGACTTGGTGCTGGCGCCAGTGCAGGTACTGGGCTTGATGCTGGTGTTGGTCCAGGTACTTGGCTTGGTGCTGGTGGTGGTCCATTGTCTAGGAGAATATTTGCTAATGCTTTGCTTGAGGTAGCTTCTTCAACTGCTAATCTGAATGATTCTAAGCTGTCTGCATATCTTGACGGTGATACAGTCAACCAATACGACGACGACTTCAATATCCTTAACTGGTAGCATGAGCACAAACTAACCTATCATATTCTTTTCATCTTAGCTAGAGATGTTTTGACTGTTTTTGTATCTACTATATCGTTGGAATCTGCTTTTAGCCTAACTAGTAGGATCATCAAGGAACGCCGGCAGTGTCTAAGTCCTGATATGATGGAAGTGCTGGCATTGCTCAAAGACTAAGAGCAAGTAGATGCAAAGACTCGGCATACCATAGATAATTTGGAGCTTCAATAGTCCTTTAAGAATTTGTATCTTGACGATGATGTAAACACTGGATGACTATAACTATTTATTACGAACATTTAAAAGTTGTGGATTGTACTCTTTTCCTTTCTAGGGTTTTCTTGCGAGGTGTGAGTTTTTACCTATAAAGATTTTTAACGAGACAATCATTGTACTAAACAGTTTAAGTTATATTTATATTCCTTTTGCTACTTCTCTCTTGCATAGTGTCATCCTATGAATATGTGATTGAGGCAGTTATAGCCAGTGACTTGAGGCTGAGGGAGGCTTGGGACTGAGAGCCTAAGTCTGGGGTCTGAGACTTATGAAAAATATGAAGTTGTGAACCTGTGATTTGTTATTTTGTTGAACACTTGAAAATGTGAAGTTGTGGACCTGTTGATTCATGTATTCCTTTGTTGTGAAAAATATCAATGAAATATTTGTTTCTTGTTTTATTTTTGTCTTTCTATGGATTTGTCGTAAAATTAAGCTGTTGAAGATGTTTTTCATTATGCACTAAATCGTGTCTTTGCTAACACGAACACAGTGGATTGATCGTGCCTTTGAACCGGCACAGCTCAGCCCGAATCTTATTAGACCATGCTTGAGCCGTAGATGCAGCCCGTGAACGGATACGACACGGCACAACGAGTCGATCGGACCATGCCGACCCGATTAATCTCGGGCCATATTTTGATTGTGCTCGAGCCAGATCATGCCGACGACTCATTTGGCCAACTATACGTGGATCCCACGAATCGATTTCCACACGAGATCGAACTGAAATTTGTTCGCTCGCGTGGATCGCACCAACGGTACTAGAGCTACCCATGAAGATCTGGTGCTCAGTGCCTGGGTGGATCTGCGATCCCTCCCCTTCACCCATCAACTGTGCTAAGCAGCAGCTAGTAGCCACTACTAGCTAGCATGAAAAGAAGCGTGACAATGCGCGTGTGCGTAGCTGCGTGCGAGCTGGCGCGTAACTACCGCATGGCTGTGCGTTTGACCTGTTGGTCCATACCTCAGACTCAGTACTCCTGTCTCTCTCTCTGTGGCCTTGTGTTTTCTAGTCATAGTAGTCTGCGTTCTTTTGCTAAAGTTTTCACTATCTCTTTTATTTTTCACGTGTACATTTTTCAAACTATTAAAATTCTTTTAAAATTTTTTTATATAAAAGTTACTTTAAAAAATCATATTAATTTATTTTTAAAATGTTAGTTAATACTTAATTAATTATACGCTAATAATTCATTTAGTTCCATTATTAGTTTCGAACTACCCAGAACGAACGCAGCCAGTCGCCAGCCGCTCCGCTCCTGTTATTATTAGTTGGGTCGTTTGCCCGGCCGGGCCCCCGTGGTCGTCGCCACGCACTGCCACCTCGCCCTCGACGGCGCCACACCTAGCTACCATACCAGAACCGGCCTTGCCAGTTTCTCTACTTCTCTCTTGATCCTTATCAGATGGACAAGGCGGCGGTTGTTCCAAGCACCGGAGTCAACGACGATCGTCCTGCTGCGCTGCAGCTGTGGGCTTCCACCGTCGGCTTCGGAGGCGAGGTGGGGCGGCTCGTCGACGCCCACCGACGCCTCGGCTCGGTGCTCGCGGAGACGCACGGGAAGGAGATCCGGAACAAGGAGCTCGACTGGCGCCTCAGGGAGGCCTCGCATGACGCTGCCCGCGCCGGTGACCTCCTCGGCGAGCTCGAGTACTACCGCATCCGCGAGGAGGTGGAGCGCGACGAGCGCCACGACGGCGGCGACGACCACGATAAGGTCAGCGCAGGTTTTGTTGTTTTCTGGTTTTTTTTATTATTATTCACCTGAGGTGCTGTGTTGTTTTGTTCCCCAATCCTCCTATGTACTAGTACTACACAGGCAATAAATCGAAGGCAAATTACTGCATATTTCAACCATCACAATCCTACTAAATTTTGGCAATTTCGGAACTTTCAACTGTTAAAATAGCAACAAATTTGATAAGTCAAACATTGCCTTACCAAAATTTTTGTGGGAATGCCAAAATTTGGCTTTAGCAAAGTTTGATAAGATTTACTTTTGCAATATAAACCAAACATGCCCATGGTACCTTCGTGCACGAATCTGGCTGTGGCATGTTCGTGGGCTTGATATGCGTACTTTGGTTTTGATTTGACTAGTGACAAATGTTATGCCGGTTACGGTGGATTACAAACCTTTGCCATGATGAATGATCATAAATACATGCCTCTTTTTTGCGACAATGGAAATTAATCAAGCCTCTGCATCAAAAGATGCATCTGACCCTAGTTTATTACAGCTTTGCAACATGAGTTGCTAAACATAATTACTTAAACTACTGACTATATGAGAATATGAAAATCAAACACAAATCCTACTACTAAATCTCCAGCCATGTGTAGAGTTTCGATGATGACCATCTCAATTTTGTGACATGCCATGATGATATCTGATTTGTCATCTTCATTCTGCAGTAGATAACAGTAATCATGATGGCACATAATCTTCGATAATGCCTCCTCATCCTTAAAAAGGCCCTTCCTATATTTACATCGATATTTTGTATAAAAAAATAGTCAGATTTTTCAACATTCATATGTATGAGGTAAACCTGTAATCGATCTTCCAGCCAACAGCACACCTTCTGCTTGCAATCAAAATGGAACAAGGCAAAAAGATTTGAGCTCACAGGCCTGGAACCAAATGAGAAAATGACTGGTTGGAAAACAAATGTTCAGACATGGTTAGCAAAACTGTCCTAAGAATGCACTAACTCACCAAATTGGTTCACTAGATTGCTTAGTCTTTAGATTCTTGTACTAAATACCCATTTGCAAATTGCTTTTGCAATGGATTGGTTAGTCCTCAAGCTCTTGCACTAAACTGTAACCCACCTGCCATACTTTCGGCACAATTTACTCTTAAGTAAATTTGAAACAAGTATTAATAACAGTGTAAAACACTGATTTACTTTTTATATACTAGAACTAATATCCTGGCCTCTGTGCCTGGAGATACACAGCTAAAACACTGATTAACTAATTGGGGAACTTATAATTATGTTGAGAATGACACTGCAGGGGAGACCCCTGCAGTTAAAACTTTTATTAAAACAAATAAGATACAGAATTACAACAGTTCAAGCCAGTTTTCTAATACATCTCTCTCATAACAGGTAACACGATGCAAAAGTAACAAGAGTCAGTTGTGAGTGCTTAGTTTTCAAACCAAATCATGTACAACTTATCCATCAACTCTAAAGAGATAAACTAGTATTTTTATCCATTTGTTGTGGTTTTTCACACATCCGGATAGGATTGAGGTGGAAGTAGGGCCTCTTGTTTTTTTGTAACCTGGCTGGCTTTCCTCCTTGACAATTATCATGCCAATACCATGGTGCTTTAAGTTCAAAGGGAAATTTATGCATGTCGCTGAGGCTTTCACATGCCCAGATTTTGAATTTAAAGTTTCTCCTTTAGCTAACTTGAGAAAGAATAAACGGGATAAAATAGGTTCATTCCTTAATTAAATGTAAGCAGAGCAGCTGCAAGTCCTTTAATTGTGAACATTAGGAGGATAATTATCTCGTACTTAATGTGCTCATATAGCAATATTGTGACAAATTCTATGCAAACCAAAGAGTAAAAAGCACACATTCTAAAGCACATCGATGTTCTATGGATACAAGCTATTTCATTTTCCAAATGAAAATTTTGTGGATTCTGCCCCGCGAGAACTCTTTCTTTTAATTTGTATCTTTTTACCAGTAATAGGAATTGGTATTTATCCAGATTTTGTTCTCTCGCTATCCGTTGACTTCAACAATTGGATTTGCAAAGTGCCGTCTTGTGCAAATGCTCTGTTTCATACATTATGATGTAATAATGTATGAATTCATTGCAGCCAAATTTCCATTATACGTGAAACACTTGACACTACTTTGTAGTAGACTCTTCTACTGTGACGTGTCAAAACAAAAAGAGAAGGGAAAGATTTAGGTACATTAATTAGTCAGGTAGATATTCAAAACCCAAAATATAAATACAACTTTTTTTAGTGACATGCTTTACAGAATTATCGTTTCTTGTGGGTACAGAGTTATACTAAATTATGATGCATAGCAACTTTTTATATTTTCTAGTTTGTTTAAATCCACTTTGCCCCTTTTCTTCAGCTATTGCATGACAATGCCAATGGAAATTTGCTTCTCTCCAAGCCTCAAAGGGATGTTGAGTTCTTTAACAATGATGTAGCAAAAGATGACAAAGACAAGACAGGAAGTTCTTTTAGAAACACAGATTCATCTGCATCTGCTCTTCAGATTACTACGTACACTGCTAGTAGCAGTAGTCCAGTACCCTATCTGGAGACACTTAACAAGAGCATCTCGAATGAGATAAGTAAACACACTGAAAAATGCTACAGGATAGCCAAACAGGTGCGTGAAGCTCTTGAGCTTGAAAGTCTGGATTGCCTTTATGCGCACAAATACCAGAGAACAAGAACAGATCATCGGGAGACATCACCATGCCAAACTGAACCCAAAGTTCATGGGAGGGACCAACAGCGGGACTTGATAATAAGCAAGTTAACAAGTGAGGAATGTGCTAGGAAGAAACTCTCTATTCTTGCCATTGTCGGTGATGGAGGTATTGGGAAAACTACTCTGGCTAAGCTAGTCTTCAACGACTCGTCAGTGACAAAGCATTTTGATGTTCTGTTATGGGCTTATGTATCTGTTCACTTCGATCAATTTAAGATTATGCAGGAATTGTTGGACTCCTTTTGCGGGGATGAGCATGATGAAATCAAGAAATCGAAGGAGCTTCAACTCCAAGATAAACTTGACTACTTATTGAAGTCAAAACGAGTGCTACTTGTTATGGATGACATGTGGGAGGATAGCACAAAGGAAAAATGGGATGAGCTGTTAAATCCATTGCTTAAAAACGATGTCATGGGGAACAGTGTTCTTGTCACAACTCGTAAACCATCTGTGGCAACAATGATAGGAGCAGCAGATCACATCAACCTGGATGGTTTGAAAAAGGATGACTTTTGGTGTTTGTTCAAGGAATGTGTGTTTGGACATGAGAACTATAAACGAGAACCAATACTGGAAAAAATTGGGCAGCAGATAGTTGACAAGTTAAAGGGCAATCCTTTAGCAGCAAAGACTGTAAGCAAAGTATTGAGAAGGAGCTTTGACGTTGATTACTGGAGGAGAATTCTGCATACCAGTGAATGGAAGTACAAAAATGATGAGAACGATATCTTGCCGGCCTTGATGATCAGCTACAAGTATCTTCCAGCTCACCTTCAAAGTTGCTTCTCGTACTGTGCTGTGTTCCCAAAGTATCATAGGTATGAGAAAGAGCGTCTGATCAATATGTGGATAGCGCAAGATTTGCTATGTTCCACTGATATTCACAGACGACCAGAGGACATTGGAAATGAATACTTTGATGATCTACTTGATTGGGGATTTTTTGAAAAACAGTTTGAGCACTCAACCTTACTCATCATGCATGATCTAATTCATGATCTGGCACAGAAGGTTTCATCTGACGAAAGCTTTACCATAGAGGACAATGAGCCTAGGAATGCACCGCCACGTGTTCGTCATGTCAGTGTAATAACAGAGCGGGAGTACAAAACAAAAGTGAATGGCACTGTGTATCCTAATGATTCTTTCCTCCAAGAGTTCTCTAATTCCTTCCGTGAGTTGCAACAAAGGAGTTTAAGCACATTGATGCTGTTTGGGCCACATGACTTGGATTTTGCATACACGTTTCGGCAAGAACTCAATAAGGTAAGGTCAATCCGTGTGTTGAAACTGGAGATGGTCTTCTTCGACTTGGATTCATTGATAGGCAACATCTCAGCATTTGTCAATCTTCGCTATCTAGAACTGGGCTGCTTCTACGAGGGCCCCAGGCTGGAGCTACCAGAAGCTATATGCAGGCTGTATCACCTTAAGGTCCTGGATATAAAGAAGAACTGGGGTCCTAGCACATCTTTGCCAAGAGAAATGAGCAAGCTTGTTAACTTGCGGCATTTTATTGCTGAAGAGGAGTTACATGCAAAAATAGCTGGCATCGGAAAGATGGTTTCCCTGCAGGAGCTAAAGGCATTTGATGTCAAAAAGGACCATCAGTTTAGCATATCACAACTGAGAGGACTGAATCAGCTAAGGGGATCAATAAGCATTTCTAGTCTTTACAATGCAGGGCATGAAGAGGCTAGCCAAGCAAGGCTCTGTGACAAGGTCGACCTAACTTGTTTGCACCTGTCATGGCTGACTTTATCTAGGAACCGTGTTGGACGGCGTACTCTTCCTATCCTGGAGGATCTTAAACCACATTCTGGCCTTAGAAATCTGCAAGTTGTTGGATACAGGCATTCTTTACCATCTTGGCTTAGCAGCACTGTCCATCTCACCTCTTTGCGGTCACTCCACCTGGATAGATGTATACGCTGGCAAACAATTCCACATCCCCAGCAGTTGCCTCTTCTCCAGGAGCTGCATTTGATTCAACTGCCTCGTGTTTACAAAATAGAGATTGGTCCTCTGAAGGTCCTTGAAATACGCTGGTTGCAAAATCTGAGGCAGTGCATACTTTTAGATAAGGAACAATCATATGCTACCCTACAAATCCTTGAAGTGGAGGGATGCCCCAAATTGGATGAATTTCTATTGCAGATTTTCATGTCTTCGGGTGTACAAAGCACATACCAATTTCTTGGTCTTCACAGGCTTCAGATACACAATGACTTCCTTCATGCTAGCATCCCGCTCCTGCTCCTAAATTCTTTATCAGACATAGATCTGTGTGGCGAGCACTCAAAATTTACGAGATTTCGACTAAAACCATTCGGCACATCAGATGGGTTGAGTCTACAAATCAAAGGGGATAGATATATTCAGAAGATAGAGGAAAGATTGTTCACATTAGAGAAACTCAAGGATTTGTGGGAACTTGAAATCCGGGACTATCAAATAGTGATATTCCAACGTCAATTCTGGGAAGGCTTCGAACAGTTGACATCATTGAAAAAGTTTAGAGTGATCAAGTGCCCAGAAATATTTTCTACCAACTTTGAGCTATTTCTGCCTCCATCAGTCGAAGAACTTGAGTTGAGTGGATGCAACATTACATTGATACAACTATCACAACTCCTCGTGAACCTTCGTTTACTTAAGAATTTCAAGTTAACTAATTGCCAAGGGGTAACATCCTTACCTGTAGGGTTGTTTACAGATGAACAGAACCCAATGTCAGAAGGCCCATGGCACATTCCTTCCAGGTGCTTCACGAGTCTGGAAAGTTTGCAAATCTCTTTCACAACAGATCCATCCGATGCAAACTCAATTATGCATTTTTCAAGCAAGCAAGGCCTCGGAAGATTTGTATCTCTTAAGAAAATTGTTATAGAAAATTGCCCTACTCTGCTATATAGAGCGCTTTCTGGAGGAGCATTTCACATATCTCCATCCTCTTTGGATAAACTCTGCATGACTGGCATCCAAGACAGCATTCTGCAGTTCTCAGAAGGCTCTTCCATCGTGGATTTAAACGTGTCTGGATGCCCAAATTTGGCATGTCTCAACCTGTGTTCTTGTACCGCGCTAGAAAAGTTGGTTGTTATAGATTGCCATTTGTTACAGTCAATTGAAGGTTTGCCGTCATGCTCAGCACTGAGGGATTTGAGAATTGGAAACTGTCCATTGCTGCCTTCGCTCAGCGCATCACTCAACGCCCTGAGAACACTGAGCCTAGAGAGTAACACAAACCTAGCATCTCTGGAACTGAAATCATGCACATCATTGCAGAAACTATGCCTCGAAGACTGCCCGGCACTGACATCATGGCAAGGTTTGAAATCCCTTGTTTCTCTTGAGATCTTGAACGTTGAAACGTCTCCTGGGTTCATACTGAGATGGATATCAGCAGCCGTGGAAGTTAATAGTGAGGAGAAGAATTTCTCACTACCACTTGAAAAGCTCAATGTTGATAACATCGGTGTCCTTTGTGTGCCCATATGCAGCCAATTAACTTCTCTCAAGACATTATCCATTGAAGAGGATCATCATGATCCAGATGGTCATGTGGAGTTTTTGACAGACAACCATGTGAAAGGACTGTCATTTCTCACCTCCTTGAGATATCTTGATCTGGAAAACTTTGACCAACTCCGGTCACTGCCTGCAGAGCTTGGATCCCTTACATCACTGCAGAGGCTACATCTTGGCAACTGTGGGCGTCTTACTTCCCTACCGGCAAGGGGTCTCCCAGCTTCGCTGAAGGACATGGAACTCTATAATTGCAGCAAAGAGCTAAACATACTGGGCCGAGATATGCTTAGACTTCGAAGAAACTTACATTTCTGGGTGGATGGTGACGAGGAGGATTTCTTTTCAAAGAATTGCTCTGACAAAGAAATAAGTTAGCTTATTTTCGCGTATCATATAGGTGGCCTTTACACTGGGTATCCTTTTCTACACATATAAACTGGTTTTTGAAATTTTGCTTCTGCTTCAGAATTACAATATATACTTGTCCTCTGTATTGATCGATATTATTCTGGCAAAAGCTCTGAATCTCAGAGTCTTACTCGTTCTTTTTTATGTTTGCACTAGGTTCTTTTTTTGGAAGAACAGCACAAGACCAGAAGACCTTCTATTTTCGATGAAGGGAGCAAAAGAAACACAAAATCAATATACAAGAGAAGAAAAAGACTACAGGTACACAGGCACTAACGAACTACACTTGTTTGATATACATATAGATGCAAGACTACTCTTGGAAGTGTTGAATCCACATTGCCTACATAACAGGAAGCCACGATTCCGGCTGCCACTGTGGATTGGTGTTGAAATACCGTCCAGTTTAAAGTGTTAAGGAAATAGAGCAGAACTTCAGACATCTTTCTTTAGATAATGGAATTTTACACGGACATCTACCACTCTCCATTCATGCCAACCATTTAACAAACGGGTTTCTCTTTCAAGTATTGAGATTCGCAAGTTTTAGTTAGCCATGCCATCTGTGAGATCACAAACATTATGATGCATCTAAATGGAAAAAGAAAATAATATAAAATTGAATTTGTATATAACTCCTTAGATAATCGGATTTGCATATAACTGAGGCTTCTAAAATATATTTGTTCAATCCATCATAATTCATGAATTTTTAGGTGTGGCAAGATTTTACTTCTATGCCGAGCAATGCTAGATTTCTACCTGCAACAAGAAGAGTGGCTGCCTTTGCCTTGAGTAGATTGCTGTGAGTTTGATAACTATTCATACAAGTCCACTTCAATTCGATGACATGACAAGACATATTTAACACATGATGGCTGATGTAGGTTTCTGTGAGTATGATAGCTATTCATACAAGTTTACTTCAATCTGTCCAGATGTCGAGGATTGACAGAACTTGGCAAAGTATGGTTACCATCCGAATGCCAGCGAATCTTACCTCAACCCCAAATTTCCTCACATTTTCGTTACAGATCACAACATACAGCCATTTGCAGGAAACAAATCTGTGACGGCAACAGCTCTATCTGTAATCACTGACCTTGTCTCTTCGTCATCCTCCTGCCTCCCATGTGGCGTTCCTCCTCCTGGATCCGGGAGCACTCCAGCTCGCTGAGGAGGCCTTCGGCGCGAGAGGCCTAATGCCAGGCCTCCTTGAGGCACCGCACCAACAACGCCGTCGTTTGGGATCTCCTTCACCCTTGGGCTTGGTTGAGCACCGATTTGACGCCTCCGAGCCAGCGCCGCCCCCACCTCGCCCCCGATGCCGACGCCTGACGCCCATTCCTGCAGCGCTCGCTCCTTCGCTGCCCGCGATCGGGATTGGAACTGCTGTATTGTCCATCTCACGGAGCGACGAGCAGAGGAGCGTTGGAGACTTGGAGGTGAGGCGATCCGGCGAAACTGGGCTTTGTTCTTTTCTGATTAAAATATAAATTTTATCTCGATTTCTGTTAACATGTTTTTTAACTGTTAAACAGGTGTATTTTGTGTAAAAACTTTTTATATATATAAGTTGTTTTAGAATGTCAAATGAAATCTGTTTTTTAAGATTGTAACAATTCAAACTCATTTAATCATGCCATCTAATGGCTTTGTTTTCAGTAGAAACTATTCACGCTTTTAGATAGTCTCTATTTGTTCGCCTGGCCTGCCCCGGATGTGGCCAAATAGAAGCTGATGAGCATCTTTCTTTCTTATTCTCCTGATTTTTCTGTTTGTGATAATTAATAAACTTTAAATCCTATATAATTATATAGTTTATCTCCACTAAGTGTAAGTGTAGTTAATGTTATTTTTCTTTTGTTTTATAAAGTCACATCATCTCAATTATTTTTAGCCTTTAAATGATAAATCTATGATACATAGTCTCTTTTTCCTCTCTTATAAAACCATACTGTCTCAGATATCTTTAGAATCGAAATTCGTAAGTATCAAGTACATAAAATATGTTCACCTTATACTTTGCAACCATGTGTAAATTTTATAGAACATAGGAAATCATTTTGTTTTGGTTTACAACTTATTTGTACTTATTATATAACTTAATTTCCTGCATCAACGTAGCGGGGTATTCATCTAGTTAAATAAGTAGTTTATCAATTGAGAGTTAGGAAAATAAGAAGGACGCTGTGAACAACCACGTCCAGTTGTGGACGCTAAGGAGAACCACGTCGATCTCTGCGAGAAAGCTTCCTATTGGTAGCCCGATCAGAGAAAAGAAAATCGGGCGTAGCTTATCTACTACCTGCCTGCCTGTCATACTACTATACTTCTTTGCTCTCTTACCACTCTATCTATATGTGTATACATGTGGCTATCTTTAAAATATTTTTCTTTTAAACTATTTATCCAATTTTCGATCCAATTTCATTGTTGAATTTATTGCAATTAAATCTTTACAACAAGATATCACGTGATTATATTCTGATGAAAGATAAACATTGTTTCAAACCATTAAAACTTAATGTTACATACGTAATAGCGACATGTTTCAACATGTATTTTTAATGTGTTTCATAAGAAAAATGCATGTTCCAATAGTTATTTGTTTGTTTCACCATGTATAACTTGATGTTTCTCTGCTGGTTGACAAAATATCGGACGTAACTACCCCTACTCCCTCTCTTGTCATATACTTGCTCCATCTATGCATATAGGCATGTAGCAATCTTCAAAACATTTTTTTCTCTTAAATCACTTCTCCAATTTACGATCTGATCACATCATTGTATAGGCACCACTGGTTGCGGTGCCGCCATGAACGGCATCCTCGACATTGCCGCTGTCACCCCCATCCGCCCATTCGCGGCAGGTAATGGTGCACCCTCGGGAACATCACCGGCGGCTCCATCCTGCTCCCCATCCACATCATCTGACAACCAAAACAAAACAAACAATAAATAATTTTAAATTACACGGCAAAACATTGCATTATAATTAAATCTTTATAACAAGATACCACATGATTATATTCTGGTGAAAGAAAAATATATATTTCAAACCATTAAAACATATTGTTTCATACGTGATAGCGATATATTTCAATGTGTGTTCTCACTATGTTTCATATTTTTTTTTTAAATTTTTATCATGTACTTCTTAATATTTTACTTCATGGTCAACTGAAACATTTTACCGTCAGATTTTTTTTAGGAAATCGGGCACCTGATTTGTAGAGGGCTCGCATTCTCTGGGCACTGTAAAACATGGCGTCCACAATTTGGTTGGGGGGGTGCCCGGGTCCGATCCACTATCCAATCTGTCCTCTATCAAATCCGAACACAAATGTCTCATTGTCGTTCCTCTCGGCGCTGTCACTACCTTCTGGAGTGCACTCATGCTCTACTGCTCTCTTTGTGCCAAGGATGGTGTTAGGGTCAAGATCAGAGAATGCCCAAGCTAGAAAGCTTTACTGGACTCACTCAGGCACTCAGCTCATTTACTCCTTGCCGAGTCAAAGGAAAATCCACCTCGCTAGTCTTCATGTGAGCGAAGAGCGGAGGCCATCCACCTCGTTGGTCTTCAAGTTCGTTTAATGTCGGAGTGCCACCGCCTGCTGGACTCCAGGGTGGAGAGGTGAGTAGCCTACCGCCATCCACGTCCATGAACGTTGACGATCGCTATGTATTGATTTCGACCGTCAATTATCTCAATAAATAAAAGAGAACTAACTTTTCTTACACGTATATTAGTTACAAATAATATAGTTTCACTTGTTCTTGAAAAATACTATGGATGTAGGATTATATACTAAAGTGAGGAGAAAATACGTCGGCATGCAAAGAAACACACCTCTGACCAATCACATGAGAGCACATGAATTGAAGAGCCCACAAGTCAGACTAAACTGACATATCTGATGCCAATCCATTGTGCACCGTTCTAAGAGCCCAAATGTCAGCCTCTGGGAGAAAGTCTATGGGCTAAGGCGGTTGCCCTGGTTTGACCGAACCAAGGGTGGCATCCCTCGCTACCGCCTTCCACGTGTCACTCCCTCATTCACTCTCAATGGCAGTTATGCTTGATTCCTGGCTAGTTACCGACTTAAGTGGCCATCATTGGAAGCTATAAAAGGAGAGGCTTTCACTTCACAACACACACTCAAGAAGCAATCTCTCTATATTTCATTTGTAGTACTCTCTAGTTAGTAGAGTTTAGGCTTAGAGTAGTTCTTCGGTTTTCTAGTCTTCTCGGAGATTCAGTATGTCTTTAGTACTTTTCTCTCTTTGTAAGACATGAGCTTAGTAATAAAATTATCTTTCTTATTAATTAATGTTCATAGATCATATATTACTTTATTAGTTATATGTTTTATGAGTAGTTTATACTTCGTTCATATGCTTCACTTGTTTAGACTAGTTGATCTATGCCACGACATCGGTCCAATGATTTTAATCGGTTGCACTAGTTCTAACTTGTCCATTCGAAGGATGAGAGTTGCGGGAACTAGTTGTATTATTTAGCAATGTAAACATGGTGATTAGGTTGATTAAATATCGTTGGATGCGGGGTGTGCCGCAAGGTATATAGAGATAGGTGGCAGGTGGTGACAGTCATGTCCGTCCTTTGTAGTCCACATTCAGGTATGATGTAAGAGTTTGTAAAATGTCGTAACCACGTAGGCAGACCAGTAGGGAGTGCTCTCTCGGTAGTGCCTAGGTGCCTAGAACTAAGTCCTAACCTTGTATAAGTATGTGTTTGTTTGAGTATATTCCAATCATTGTAAATATAGAAGTACATATGTAACCATAGCTCTCTTTTGTCCTCATAACGGTCTAGTTTATTATTTATAGAGATGATTTTTCTGTGTGTCACACTACCTCATTATCATTATTATTTACCTCTGCTAGACTATGGCATAATATTATGATTATGAAATATGGACCCACTTTTTACACCGCCGCCTTTCCTACGGAAAAAGAAATAACGATACCCTTGTAATACTCCCAGGTGAAATACTATAGCATTATCCGTGCGCTTGCGAATTTATCTATGATTGTAATAAATACCAACAAGCATTTCTAGTGCCGTTGCCAGGGAAGGTACTGGTTAAGAAATGGACAATATATATTCATGATTGTATTTATGATTAGTAGCCACTGTCCTAGCAGGATAACCCTTGTTTTCTCTTCATGTGAAAACAGGGTAGTGTATGACTGGTTTCGACTTGAAGACAAATTTCACTGATAATACCGAGAAGCTTGCAAGAAGAGTCCGACCTCGTGTCGTTCCTTCTCAAATCAAGGTCATGGCACCCGAACCAGTCAGATTTAAACCATCAAGCTCCAACACAATGGCCCAGAAGACCCTTCATGAGTACTCAGCTCCCTTTGTTGCCAATGTGTCCACCAGGCCAGCTGTCAACACTGGCAATGCCAACTTTGAGATCAATATGGGTCTCATCACAATGGTGCATTCTAAATCATTCTGTAGGAAAGCCAATGAGGACGCAAACGCTCATTTGCAGCGATTCCTTGAACTCTGTGACACTATTGTCATCAGAGAAGTCATTCAGGATGTTATCCGAATGTTCCGTTATCTCTACTTGGGTGAGTGAAGCAATGGTTTTATTCCAAGAGAAATGTCATGGATTCCTAGAAAAAGTGTTCAACAACGTTCCTCTCAAAGTTCTTCTTGATGGGCAAAATCAACGCCCTTCGAGGAAAGATTTCGAGCTTCTAGCAAGCAGAGAATGAGTCAATCTTGGAGGCATGGGAAAGGCTCCAGGAGTACATCTTGGCTTGCCCCCACTATAGGATGGATGATTGGCTCATCATCCAGAATTTCTACAACAGGCTAATTCCTGTAGCCCGTGATCACATTGACGCTACTGCTGGAGGAGTCTTCTTCTCATTGACTGTTGCTCAAGCAGTAGAGTTGATAGAGAAGATGGTCTCTAACCAAAGGTGGAGCGAAGAATGACTCCAACCTTGTTAGCGGGGCATGCACATCATTAAGGAAACGAACATGTTCGTCGCTAAAATGGACCTCCTCATGAAGCGTCTGGACGAACACACTCATGAGAAAGTGGAGATGTGCGGTACTGCCCAGGCATTGGAAGTTTAAATGACGTGGGAAACATGTGGCAATATCGGATACTCGAGGAATGATTGCCTCGAAACCCATGAGGACGTGTTCTTCATGAGCAACAACAACAACGGGTACCATCCACAAGGAGGCCAAGGGTGAAACCAACCACGCCCATACTACTAAGGAGGGAACAACGGTAACTCCAATCCTATCTAACCCTTATTGAAAGATCTTGTCTTTGATCAGGCCAAAATCAATGAGACCTTATCCAAGAAGCTGACGCCCAACGACAATACCTTGAAAAGCATCCACACCAAGATGGAAGCCCTTTCCTTTGCAATCAATAATCAGCTGAGCTTCAACAAGATGCTAGAAACTCAACTAGCTCAACTAGCAGCCATTGTTCCTTTTGCTGAGTTAGGGAAGATCCTGGGGTAACCCGAATCATCCCTGGAGAATGTCAATACGGTGACAATAAGAGAAGGTAAAACCACTAGTGATTCACTGTATCACACTCAGGCAAGCAAGGAAAAGGAGAACTAGGATATAAGGGGTACTACATGCCCCTGACTTACCTTCTTAACGCCAGAGGAGGAAAAATTCTAGCCGATAACACCATAACAACTAAAGGAGGAAAAATTCTAGCCGATAACATCCATATCAAGGGACTGGCGACTAGCTAGAGAGGAGATGATCCAAGTGGTTGACAAGTATGCCTATGAGATGTTTAAAATTTTAATCTAAAGTTTATAAATTTTTCTTATATCCAAAAAAACTTCACGAACTCTTGAAGGAAAAAACTAATGGGATGTCATATCAGTAAATGAACTATCGAATATTCTATATAACATGAGGACATTTTTGCAAACAAGCAGACCGTTGGCTCTCAATCACCCTTTAACAAAGACTAAATTGTAGAAAGTGAACATTAAATAAGTGAGATTAAGATGCAGCCTTGCTATTGTTGACGGAGCAAGATTAAATCTGGTAGTGTAATTGTGTGAAATAGATAGAAATACACATTATCAACTTACAAATATCTGAATATTTGTTACAATTTTGAGTAATATCATTAGATAATAAAATTTTAAAACAAAACCTAGCTGCGCAAATATGCGGGTCATCCTACTAGTTATTCTTATAATAATAATTTGACTCGATCATTGATCAGACGTGAGAAGAAAAATCAGACGGATTCATTTGTGTGACTACAATGCAGCCATTTCATCTCTTTCTCCATAGGCTGCGTTCGAAGGTACTACTACTCAGGATGATAAAAAGATAAAATATTCGTGGCACGCTTTTTAAACTGCTAAACGGTGCGTTTCGTGTAAAAATTTTCTATATGAAAGTTGTTCTAAAATATCAGATAAATCCATTTTTCAAGTTTGTAATAATTAAAAGTTAATTAATCATACGTTAAGGTCACCTCGTTTTACGTGAAACACTTAATCTTCATCTTTATTTTTATTTTCAGGAGATTAAAACACCTATGATCACCCAATCCCTCCGTAGTGGTGGCCAAATGGGCCGTGCCAAAACGGGCGGCCCGAGCACGCGTGACCTGTAGCAGGCACGCGCCCGGCACGGCCCGCTACAGTAACAGGCCGTGCCGTGCTTGGGCCGCCGGTCGAGCCAGCGGGCCGGCACGGCTACTGTAGCAGCACGGCATGGCACGGCACGGTCCGGCCCACGGCACGGCACGGCCCGCGGCGCCGGCGGTCCAATGGGCGCAGGCCGCAGGCCGACAGGGCGGCAGGGCGGCAGCCGGCAGGGCGCGATGCGCGAGAGGGCACTGTGCGGCGGTCGAATGGGAAGGCGCCACGTGGCACTAACGGCTATTTGACAGTTCAAATTTGAAAATAACCGTTGGGGGGCTAAAAAATTCCAAAAAATCTCAAATTTCGCCCTATAAATAGGGCATGAACCCCAGCCATTTCTCCTCATCCCACACTTCTCATCTTGTGCTCTCAAGTGCTCTAAAGTGCTCTCTTTGTTCTCAAGTGTGCATTTTTTTGACTTTGACAAAATTTGCTCAAATTTTGTCAAAAATCAAAATTAGTTTCGTAGTTCAACAGTTTGATCGCAAAGGTTTGAAGAGCTCGCGGTTGGAAAGATGTAAGTAATATTCAAATTTGTGTATTATTTGTATTGTGTTTGTGAATTCAATAAATATTCCAAAATTTGTTTATGTCGGTTTAAATTTTCAGAATGGATCCGAACTATCCATACCAGTCGCTGTCGTTCACCTTGGGTGATTTCGACCCCAACTACATGTCGGGGTTTGACGATGCCTCCGGATCGACTCCAACTCCACCATCTGTGGAGGAGGTACCGGTTCAAGCGGCTGTCGTGGAGGAGGTACCGGTTCAGGCGGCGACAGCTTCGGAAGGATTTTCCGGAACCGCGAGCGGAAGTGTTTCGACACACACCGGCTCGAAGAGATCGAGAACCTCCGGTGTGTGGCAAAACTTCGACGAGATAAAGGAAACATGCCCCGACGGAAGGGAGGTATCGAAAGCCCGTTGTAGAATATGTAGGCAAATTTTATCTGCTCGTTCTTCTGGTGGTACAGGTCACCTCAAGCGCCATGCGGAGTCGTGTGCCAAGAAGCAAGGAATACAACTCCGGCAGCAGCAACTTATGGTAAACCTAGACGGTACGGTACGCAGTTGGGAGTACGATCCCATGGTTGCTCGGGAATCTCTTGTCCGGTTAATCGCCAGGCAAGATTTACCCCTGAACTTTGGGGAGTCCCCTGCTTTTGAACATTACATTCAGCAATCTCATAACCCTAGGTTTAAAGCTGTGAGTAGGCAAACATGAACTAGAGATTTAGAGAATGTTTATCACAAGGAAGCAACTGCACTTAAGGAACTATTTAGTACATGTACTTTCTCTGTTAGTGTTACTTCAGATATATGGAGTAGTAGAGCTAGGAAGGATTATCTTAGCGTAGTTGTTCATTTTGTTGATGATGATTGGCAATTACAAAAGAGAGTTTTAGGGCTTAGGTTAATAGATGTCTCACATACAGGAGAAAACATAGCTGAAAGAATTAGGGAAGTAATTAATAAATTTAATCTTGCTGATAAAGTATTTGCTGTCACCCTAGATAATGCATCTGCTAATTCTAGGGCTATTGAAATATTGCAACCTTTATTTTGTGTTTATGCTCAATGTTTTCTACTCCATCAGCGTTGTGCATGTCACGTAAATTATATGAGGTTTTTGGAAGATATGAAGTAAAGTTTCAAGAAGTTCGCCAGCAGAGACCCCCTCCTATCCCCATATCCCCACTACAGGTAAGAAGAAGATACAGTGGGGTAGGATTTGGGGTGGATCGTCTTCAAGCCAAGGTGGTGGCAGTTCGTCGGCTACAAGTGGAGACGCCTCTCCGCATGTTGTGGCCGAAGAGTTGTCCGGTTATTTGGACAGCGACGCCATCCACCACGAAGCACAAGATTTCAACGTCCTCGGGTGGTGGAATGACCACAAGATAACATATCCCGTGCTTTCAAAACTAGCACGGGATGTGTTGACGGTGCCCGTGTCGACGGTGTCCTCCGAATCGGCCTTCAGTCTATGCGGCCGAATCATCGAAGACCGGAGGACGACTCTGCGCAGCGACCACGTCGAAATGCTACTAAGCGTTAAAGACTGGGAGCTTGCTCGACAACATGCCCAATACACTGCGGACAACCAAGAATTGGCCGCCCAGTTCGAGCAACTTTACCTGGATCCAGACCAACCCCAGTAGAATTTTGTTAGAAGTAGTTCTGACCTTTGAGCTGTACTCTTTTCTTTGTCATGGTTTTCTCATTTTCTCCTATGAGTTTTTACATGACAAAGTTTTTAACGAGGCAGCATGTATCATTGTATCCTGTAATGATATAAACATCAATAAAGGTCATTACTATTTTTAACAAATTCTTTTGCAATATTTTCGCAAGTATGGATTTATCTTTAAATTATTTCAAAATAATGAATCACAATCTATATTTTTAAATTTTTCAACACAACAAAAAATACCATTTTTTCTTTTTTTAACATTAGCAAATCATTACTTTTTTAAAAAACTTTTATTTCCATTTTTTAAATACCATTTTTTCATTTTTTAACATTAGTAAATCATTACTTTTTTTTAAACCTTTTATTTCCATTTTTAATTTTTTTTCCTTATACATTTCCTTTGCTTTTTTTTTTAAAAAAAACACTGTGCAGCAGTGGGCACTGGGCAGTGGCGGCTGGCGCAGTGCAGCTGCCAGCTTCACGGGCCGCCGTGCCCCGAACGGCCCGTGGGCCGCAGGCGTGCCGTGCCGGCACGGGCACGGCCCGGCCATCCACGGGCCGTGCTTGGGCCGGCGGCTCGGCACGTGGGCCGGCACGGCACGGCCCGTTTCATCAGCCGTGCCGAACTGGGCCGTGCCGAAACGGGCCGTGCCGGACCCGTGCCCGTGCCGGGCCGGGCCGTGCCGCCCGTTTGGCCACCTATATCCCTCCGTATCAAGATATAAAATATAGGCTGTTTTAGTTTTTTTCCTGAAAAGGTATTTTATTTTTTAAGTTAAAGTTCTCTTACAATTTATAGAACAATAATCAACATCTACCAAATGAATACGCTATTGAGATATATTCGGTGAATAAAGTTAATTTGATGTTGTAAATGTTGGTGTATTTTTTTATAAACTTAGTTAAAATGTGAGAAATTTGACTCTGAAAAAATAAAACACCTTGCATTTTAATATTTGGGAGTAGATGGTTTTATTTCTTGTCTAACTCCTAGGGTGTATCCTTGCGTCCGTCATGTTTTGATTCTCAGGAAGCTTGTTTCCATTCTCTTACTTTGTTGCATCACATATATTTATGATTGTTGCTGGAAGTAGTACACAAATCGGTCCTGTTTAGCACAAAAATCTATGTCCTTATGAGTTTTAAATCCACTCACCATGTAAATGTCATTCTCAGCAATATCCTTGTATTTTTGAGGTTCGCAACGTTATCCTGAAACCAATTTTTTTGTTTTTTCCCAGTGTACTCTAATAAATATGCCAACGCCATATATAAATAGAATGAGAGGTATTTCACACAAGGACAGGAATTGTTTCTATAGAAATGACACAATGAGGTGTCAGGTTGATGGCCTATCCAATATTATAAAGATAAATGAGTGTTTCGAAAAATAGCATGACACGTTTTTCGTTTCTTCCCATTGTATTTGGCACATGGACGATAAATTTTATGGAAATGAGAATTTTTTATGAAAATGACACAACGAGGTGTTCGATGGTATGAGGGCCTATCTAATATTATAAAGATAAATGATGAGTTCTTTGCAAAATAGCTTGACACCCGTTGGGTTCCTACAAAGAAAAACAATTGCGAACAATGAGAAATCCGTTTCCTGAGGAGAAAACAATTGTGAAAAATGAGAAATCCAAAACCCCACGAGGTTTTATTAACGAAGTATTCTTCAAACCTCATTTCATGAAAGCCGACCCCGTGTAGGCAACAAACTGAATGATCAACAATCACGCATGTCTGATAACTTCGTCAATAAAAGCATCTGTTTCACACAATTAGACTACAAGCATTCTGTGCCTACTACTTCAGCTACATGTTACACAAACTGTATTCAGCTTTCTTCATGTGTGACCTGGAGTAAAAGTGTATCCTCAGAAAATTCCTATGATGACCTAACAACTTGAAGCACTTCCATGACTGAAATATGAGGAAGTGCAACATACATCAAAATATCCACAGTATCTCTTGAAAGGAAATATAGCACCAAGCAGAAGGTTGCGTAAAGCACCAAATATAACAGCAAACGCAAGCCACATTATTAGCTTTTTTTTTTCGTCTTTTCAGTTCAGGAAACCCCTACACACTACTGTCAACCAATCTGTAGCTTGAAGTTGAAGAGAATATTTCCTTTTCTTTTCCTCTTATCTTTTTAAAATTTTTTTTGGGGACAAGTGCAGTACAGCTCCCAGAATAAACAAACCTGCAACCATTAGAGAAGGTCAGAAAAATAAAATAGGATCCAAGGGGCAGTAAACAAGCAACAATGACAACTGCCTGTATCATTTGTTGGTCACTGTATTTCTCCTAATGACATTACTACGAGGTGCATAATAACTATTATACAGAGGGCTATATTTCCTAAAATGTTACAGTTCTGTAAAATATTCAATTGAATGTCTAGTGATAAGCATAATAATTCTCCAGAAATTACAACTGTATTTCAGTACAAATTATATTACTATGTAGAAGAACTGCATAGAAATTAGACAAGTTAATGCTATCCCACAGTGTAGACGAGGAGCAAAAGCAATTAAAGCGGATGAGATTACATTGAGTGCAATATTGTACAATATAAGCTAGTGGTCCTTCAAACCAATCAGGTTAAATTTGTGTTCCTAATAAAAAGAAAAATTAGAGACCTCAAAAATAGTTACGTATAAATTAATGGTTTTTTTGCATCTTCAACAAATTGCAATCATTTCCTCAAAAAAAAAGCAATCATTTATAATGCCATATCATGCAGAAAATATATTATATAACAGTGCAAAGAATATTCCAAATTCTTCTTTGTTCATGTTTTTTCTCCTGACATGAAGAAAAAGAGCACCTGGTAGAGGTGTAATCAGGAGGAGTTTTTCCTAGTTCTCACTGAATGCAAGTTATGTTGGATTTTTTAATGCTTATGTTGGACCTTTTCTAAAGTATTCCTCCATTATGTCATGTTACTGGATGCAAATCTCCATGACTTCACAGCTAAGGATTTTCTCTGTCACTAATAGTCTGATGATTGAAATTTGACAAAATATGACAACAATCTAGTTTCAGTGCATTCAATCATCACCTGAGGGGTGGCTGACTACCGTTAGCTCCTTTAGTGCAACAGCCGTAGGAGTAACAGATAAAAACAACTGAGTATAATATCCCTTGATATCCTAGTGCCCTGCATTTGTAATTCATAGATGGTGTATTAGGTGAAGCTGCAGGGCATAATAAATTAATAATGTTATGTGTAAACTGACTGTGCTTTCTGAGAGAAGGGAAACACACACACACAAGACGTAGTAGTTGTAGAACATGAGTGTTTAATATGTCATACTGTGGCACTTGCATTCCTCATTTAACAAATTATTAGACATTTATTTTCTATTATTCTATCAAAGTAAGTTTTAACCAATTCACAAGGATAAAAATACGGGTTGAAGTAAAAATCCTGGACACCAACTGATAACAAGTCAATTTCCAGGTACATCATGATAGGCATTTTTTCCTCTTGCTTGTTCTAAGCTAATATTTTTATTTTTCACCTTGACATGGAAAGTAGTCTAAGATACTAAATTACTTCAAACCAGGACCAATTATCTAAAAAAAGGGACATCATCATAAATTTTCTGGTATAATTGGCCTTGGTGAAGCCCTGTTTGCAGCCTGTCAATGCTGATAATATTTGCAAGGCAAGAAATTACCTGATAAAATCATGAAATAACTTCTCCATGATGACAAACCAGAGCCTCTCATATATATTAGAGGGTCAAGCATAGTGTATATGCTCCAGCATATGATGCAACTTTGGAGCCCTACGTCGGAATATTGGCTCAAGTCGGAAAGATGGCACTCCATTTCTCCACTTCTTTGCATCATACATTTCATTCCATGCTTGAACTATTTCTTCAACCTTAAAACTCAGTCCTATATAAAAAAGGTAAATCTTTTAAGAACTTGGTATCAAAACTATGTTCTTAGGATTGGCGCACACAAAAAACGCAATGTTCTATACACAGCTCACACGAAATCTGAAGCTTATCACAGCGGCTACTAGTTAGCAGCTAAATACTGGTACATCAACGTTTATTAAGCATATGGCATACCATATTTCTTTATCTATATAGGAGTACAACCTTGTCCTAATAGAGGGCTCTAAGTGTTAAAAAAATTGCATCTTGCTTTTCGAAGTTGCAAAATAGAACAAAAGAATTGGGCAAAAAAAGATGTACAGCAAACTGAGAAATTTCAAACAAAATGCTGCAGGAAAGTTATTCTAACCTTCTTGAGTAGTTTCATTAGCAGAATGGTTTTTTACCATCACATTGATGTCCGCGGGAGAAGCACCTCCAGTCTTAAATTTTTCTATAGCAACCGTTAGAGACTCCTCCCAACTAGGAATTCCCAAGTTAAATTCCACTACAGAACGTTCATAAAGAATGGTGCCCCACAAAATATTTACATGCGATCGGATACTAGAAGCCTGTTCAAATGCCTCATCGGAAGACATATCCTTCATGTACCCATCTATGCCCATCTTCTCAAATATGGCTTTCTCCTTACTTGGTTTTGAGAGCCCCCTCAAGCGTGTATTTTCCATTCCCTCCCACATCCCCATTCCCTTTTCCATATTATCCTCTGCATGGTTAAATAATCCCAAAACCTCAGTTCCCATGTCTATCTTACATGCAAGAGCATAATACCAACAGAGCTTGGCCTGCTCAAACTGCTGCTGCCCAAGTGCAATAAGACCTTCAAAAAAATCTGGTTTTGTTTTCACAGCTACTCCATACTTCGCGCCCGCTTTGGCATATTCCGCACAAGCCCATTCATAAGCAACCTTAACCTGCTCAAGTATACATTCCATTGAAGCATCGTCTGACAAGGGAGGCCTTTTTCTCGCAGAAGCCATGTGAACATTGCCCCAGTTGAACAGAGCCAATGCTGCCATTTCCTGGAATTTTAGCTCTGCAACTTGAAATATTTCCTGTGCTTCTTCACTTGCAACAGTGTCTTCCATAGCTTCATAGTACAATCTCATGCCAAGGTCGTGGAGATCCAAATACGAGTCGGAATCAAAACCAAGATGGTTCTTGAATAGCCGAGCAAATTGTATCATCCAGTCATCAATAGAGCAGTTCTGATCATCATCATGCCTACTGCTCCCATTCTCCGACATGCTATAATAAGCTTTCTCTAATGAGGCAAATGAAGAGCGTCTCCTGACCACATCCACACCGAGCTCTTGTGCAGGATCAACTGCTACAATGTACAGTCGAATTGGCCCTTCCAGATCTGCCAAGCTGTGGGCCCATCTAAGCTCATCTGATGAAGTGATTGTCACCAAGTCACCTTCCTTGTCCTTATATTTAATAAGCAACGCTTTCAAAGATGGGAACTTGTTTTGAACTATCTCTCGCAATTGTGACAGATTGCAGTTAGCTGGCATTTGAGCACATCTAATGTCCTCTCCAAAGACCAGCTTCAGATCCTTCACAGCTTCCTTGACATGGACACTGGTCTTCGTGTAACGCTCATGACGATTTTCCTCAGCATGATGCACTGGCTCCATAGCGGAATGCTTTTGCTTCTTGGTGTCAGCACGCCTAATTTTTTTTCCTGCACTGTGTTTCCCTGGCTTGCCATTCTTTCCTTCCTTATCTAAACCCTTGTTTTCCTTATCTTCCATATAATCTTGATGCTTTCCTACTCCATTTGCTTCCGGCTGGTCAGTTCGAATTTCTCGCTTGACGGGTCCATGATTACAATCAAATTGCTCCTTCCCGGCACGATTTTCTCCATTCTCCTGACCATTAATCTTCAGCTCTGTGTTCTCCCTTTGCTCACAATCTTCGACATGAATCAGTTCCTGCCCCTCAATAGCAGAATCACACTGTTTATGAGATTTTTTCGGCTTCCCCTGTCCCTTGGCACCAACAGCCTTCTCCTCCACCGGAGGCGGCGCAGCCTCCTTCTCCAAGACAAGAACGCCCTTCTCCTCCAATGCCGCCCTGACCTTGTCGGAGATCTCCCGCGCGGCGCGGTTGGCCGGCTCCCAGGCCAGCACGGTCCGGACGTCCTCCCACGCCAGGTCCGGCCGGTCCAGCGCCTGGAAGCAGGCGGCCCGCCGCAGCAGCGCCCTGCTGTACCTGGGCGCCGCCTCCAGCGCGAGGTTGCACTCGTGGATGGCGCGGTGGTGCTCGGCGGGGGTCATCCGCATGTAGCACAGCGCGACGCAGGTCCGGAGGTGCGCCGCCGCGTCGGCTTGGCCGATGGGGAGGAGCTGGACCGCCTTGTCGTACTTGAAGGCGGCGCCCTCGTAGTCCCTCCGGTTGAACAGCCTGCCGCCCTCCTCCTTGAGCTCCCGCGACAGCTCCAGGAACACTTCCTCGTCGCCGTCGACCGCCGCGGTCGCCGGCGGCTTCTTGGCTGCCGCCGGCTTCCCCATGGGCCCCGGCGCCCGGACGCCGCGCGGCTTCCCCTTCAAATCTCCTTGCGGAACCAACAACTCCTTGCTCAGCAAATCTGCACCGGACAAAAACCAGAAATGGCGAAACAGGGCTTCACCAAAAGACTCCTGTCCTCTCCTCTCCCCCTTGCGAATCTCACCGAGGAACTCCAATGAAGCGCCCCACAAGTGCAAAGCTGTCGGCAAGAACCGAATCCAAGAACGGGGGCAAAGTATAGTACAAGGAACCGATGCTTCGACCGCACGGAAGAAACCGAGAAGACGAGGCGGCGAAGCAAACAGCGGAGGAGGGCAAAGGCAAGGGGGGGAAGGAGGGATAAGCCGCGGGTGGAGACGGACAAATGGCGGAAAAGCGCGAGGCAACCAAGGACACGCACGAAATGGAGGAAAGGACGAGGCGCGAGACGGCTTTTTTCTGGTGGTGGGTTGAGTGACGGCTGCAACGAGGCGGTGGAGGTGGTGGTGGCGGCTGGCTGTGTGGG
This sequence comes from Oryza officinalis, assembly GCA_008326285.1. Classification (NCBI taxonomy): domain Eukaryota; kingdom Viridiplantae; phylum Streptophyta; class Magnoliopsida; order Poales; family Poaceae; genus Oryza; species Oryza officinalis. The sequence goes on from BDMV01000008.1 coordinate 14,217,968, forward strand.
CCGTGCAGATTCGTGCTCCTTTTGAGGGAGGTGGTGGGCCGGGGGCGAGTTCGCACGGCGTCATCCAATCCAACGGCAGCAAGCGGCAAGCGTGGTTGGTGCGGGCGCAGTAACGCTTTTTGTTGTTTGTCGGTTGGGCATTCATGGCATGGGGCTCGGCGTACCCGGAGTTTCACGTGGTACTACACCGTAACATAAATCAATGCTTGGTTTTGGTACAGGAAGACTTGTGAGCACCGAGCAGCTGCAGGATAGTTGAATTAATGTACTTCCTTGGGGTTTAGGTTTTGGATAAAATTGAGATTAAACCTTTATAATTTTAAATATCAACAATTTTAAAAATGTTTATAGCGTGTTTATCCTCTATGTGTCTTTTATATCGATTCGGTTTTCAATATATATATTTCTAATCATTACTATTTGTTGATAGTATATTTGAAACTATCAATATCATCATTAGATAAAATTATTTTCTCACCGCAAATTTACCTAGCAACCGTACGACCCAATTATTGTTGTTCAAATCAATTTAGAGTTGTCAAAGCCATAATGACATGTACTAGTGTTTTCAAGAGTACACAATTGTTTTGTCTGATCACAACTCACAAGCTTATGGTCACAATTATGTTTGTTCTCTAAGACATAAACGTACTTAGTTTTACAATTAATGGATATCTTTTAGAATGTTTGTGCTGCTGTTATCATGGAGGACTATGATAATCTTCTTTGATATTCCTACTTATGGAGATCTTGATACGTGTCTGATTGGGAAGGATCCCACCATCTAAAATTCAGCTGATATACGATCAAAAATTTCATTTGGCCATCGTATAGACAGTCACTAAAAATATTTAACACTAGTGAATTTAATAAAACTAATTTGATGCTGTCACGTTTTTCTCTGTAAATTTGATCAATCTCTAAAAAGTTTAACTTACGATATACCAAAACGTCTTGCAATATGCATCTGAGCGAATACATGTGACAAGAAAGATTAAAAGCCAACATAAAGCTCTACGAGTATAATATAATATAGTATAATATGATAATCGAGCACATGAGCACGTGCCGAAATGTAAGCAAATATTAGTTTTAATCATATAATGCAGACTCATGTTGAGAAAAATAGGTGCTCCATCCAACATTCCAGCCAAATCCTTCACAAAGGGATCGCTGAACTTTTTTTTTCTCCTAATGCGGAATACCACCTAGGCACCCAATTTGTAGCTGGCAGGTTCGTGGTGCAATTGCTCTATTCTAAACTTATAAAACTTTAGATAAAACATAAAGATTATCGTGACACGCTTTTCAAACTTTCAAACGGTGCGTTTCGTGCGAAAATTTTTAATATGAAAGTTACTCTAAAATGTCAGATTAATCCATTTTTCAAGTTTGTAATAATTAAAACTCACTTAATCACACGTTAATGTTACCTCGTTTTACATGAAACACTTTATCTTTTTTTATATTTAGGAGATTCAAAGAGGGCTTAGTGTAGATGTAGCATTGTGTTGTTTCACGTGAATGGGGTGATGAGCAGGAGCGTTACCAAAATGACAAGGAGTGGACGGCTTTCCTTGTACTTTTAGTACAAAATCCTGGGGCTAAGGAAACATAATAAAAAAAAGCCAAATGAAGTTAGGACAAACAGGAAAACGGTTGGTGTCTCCACACCGAACAAGATGGCCTTTTCCTTTCCTGGACGCTCTTTCTCGTGACAAACTGCAATCTGTTGGGCCTAGGAGTTTCCTCTCACATATCTTTCGCAGCGGAAGGAGAAGATATTTTAGTAAAACCTATTTTAGCATCCAAAATTCCATCTATTGACACAAAACATTAAGGCCCAAAAATTCAGGACACAAGCTTCATACCAAAATTTAAAATTCCATATAAAAATTCCTTCAAGCAACTCCCACCCCATTTTACCTCAAATTTATACTTCAAATTCATTAAAGAAAATGTAAAACTCATCTCCAAACCCATCTTTTGAGAATTCCCCAAAATGCCCAGAAGTCAAAGTTAAACTGTACATGTAGAGAATATATTGTAGACTTGTTGATTGTAATGAGCCTCAAGAGATAGGTATAGATAGGAGATACATGGGTAGAGATAAGAAAAACTATGATACAAATCAATCCTATCTTAATATATCTCTAACTATCATATACTTTAATATCCCCCACAATCCAAGTGTGAACAGCATGAACACTTAGGTGGTGTTTGAAAGTCCTGAAGATAAATATAAAGATGAAGATAAAGTGTTTCACGCAAAACGAGGTGACAATAACGTGCGATTAATTGAGTTTTAATTATTATAAACTTGAAAAATGGATTAATCTAACATTTTAGAGCAACTTTCATATTAAAAATTTTCGCACGAAACGCACTGTTTGGGAGTTTGAAAAGCGTGTCACGAAAGTTTATTTTTTATCTTCACTGTTTCATAAGAAACGAACAGTGCCTTAGACTAGAGAAGAAACATGTAAGAATACTCAACACAGATAATAGCCATTTGTGTCATTGTCGAGGTAGCTGAAGTGAAGGGCCCAAAGATACCATGGTCGAGGTAGCCATGCGTAGAGTAGTTGTGGTCGATATAGCCAAAGTCAGGTATGTTGATGTCGAGGTAGCCAAGCCATATGGTGTGCAAGGGGTGCCAAGGAGTATTCACGGATGCGTGGAATGGCCGCGTGGTTGCGCGATGACCCATTAAAGATGAAGACGGTGACGCGATCACGACTATCATTGAGGAAGATGATACCAAAAACCAATGCTGTCGAATCGTAAAGGACGAGATATCATGTCGGGTATGCCAGGCTCGAAGACAACTCAAGACGAATGTGTGCAGCAGTGTTGCCAATACCGCATCGATGAAGGTAGATGAAAACAAAAGTGAAGCAGCGAGACCAACGGCATGAAACAACAAGGTCGGTAGCCTGAGCTATGGTAGCTAAACCACCGGCTTAAACCAACAATAGTGGCATCTTGAGAAGACGTGGCGGTGATGCTCGATGTTGGTGAAGAAGAACCCAATAGCTGATGATGATCAGTGCGGACGATGAGGATGTCGATGCATGAACAGCGGTGGGTGACGCAAATCCAGTCTTGACTGACTGGAAAAAATATAAAAAAATAAATTGCACTTTGGGCTATCAATTCTTGTCAAAGTGAACTTTGGACCGCCCTTGCAATTCTTTTTACTTTGAACTAGGTATTCTTACCAAATGCTACACTTTGGACCAGGTGGTCCACATGTAAGTGACAAATAAATAATAGAGGTGGTTAGTTTCATTGACATGTAGGGTACTTGGTCCAAAGTGCAACATTTGGTAACAATAGGTAGTTCAAAGTGAAAAAAAACATTTCAAGAGAGGTCTAATATAAAATTTTGGTAAGGATATATGGCCAAAAAAAATACAGTTTACTAAAAAAACCAACATGCATCAAAGCATAGTAGCAGTCCACACCACAGCCCTCCGATGCAAGTCTCGCCGTGAGGTTAACGAAGTAACAGGCGGAATTTATCCAGAGTCCAAACCCGTCTGTTATCTCCCTCCTCATTTGGCAGCTACGCACAAGATCACAGCAAGCGAGGAACAAGACTGAGGCTGTGTTCTTTTCTCTTTTTTTAATTTATCTCTCTCGTTTTTCGCACATATGTTTTTTAAACTACTAAACGGTGTGTTTTTTACAAAAATTTTCTATGAGAAAGTTTCTCTGAAAAATCATATTAATTCATTTTATTAAAAAATTAGCTAATATTTAATTAATTATATGCTAATGAGTCGTTTCGTTTTACGTGCGGAAGAAATTAGTTTCCAATCCCACGTGCCAAACGCACAACCTGAGAGAGAGCAGAGAGCATGGAGACACAGCCAGTCAACCACCATGACACATCCAGTCAACCACCAACCATCTCCCATCGCTCTCTCTCCTTACCAGTACGGCCTTGTTTGGTTGTTACGGATTTAATTCCCAAGGAGAACCTATCCAGGGAGAATCCCTCCCATATTACTCAATAGGACTGTGGATGGTGATGAGCTTACGGAGAGCTCGTGGGAAAACCCAAAATAGGACATGCTGTGTATAAGTGCTAGTTTAGAATCAAGCTAGCACACACAGACACAAAAATAATATCACAATCAACATCACAAAAAAAAACCTAATATTTATTAATAAATGATTGTGATAAGCCTTATGGTTAGAGTTTACATTTATTCTGTCATGAAAAGCCTTAGAAAAATAAAAAGTAGTAGCGGAAATGATAAATGTGTAGTAGTTCCATTCAATTTGTCACAAACCGTCTCCTACCCTGGGCCTTGACCTGATGCTTTGACTAAGTAAACATGTTGGCTGGTACACCTCGTCCGGCTCTAGGTTGCTGTGTAGACGTAGGCCCTAGGTTGCTGTGTAGACGTAGGCTCTAGGTTGTTGTGTAGACGTAGCAGCAAGCGGCTCCTATGTCCCGCTCGGTGGAGCACCTCCTAGCTAGGATGCGCCAAGGATGTTCGGCTAATTGTAGGCGTTGTCGTCACATCGTAGTCAGCGAAGTCAAAGTCTGTACCAGTCGCTCGGACGACATGCCACCATGTGAGGACGAGGCCCCGGCGTCGCCAAACACTGCTGCTAAAGTAGTACTGTGGAACCCTGTTGATAGTGTTTGAAATATTAAGATATCGCACTATGATGTGTAGAGTCGTGGTCATAATGAGTTTGTGAAGTGCAAACATGTGTAGGTTTACCTGTTGGACGAGTAGTGGTGGCACCAAAGGAGGTAGGTCCTATTCCAGGCCCAAGGGCAGGACCACATGAGGACGAAGCACCGGCGTGTCCGAACACTGGTGCTGTAGTACTAATGTGCAACCCTGCTCAAAAGAATTGAAATATTAAGATGGTTGTGCACATAATCTATTGATTCTTGATGAACACGAGTTCGTACGTTTACCTGTTGGACACGGTTACCCACCCAGCATGATGCTGAGAAGAGGGTTGTCCTAGGGGTGGTGGCATGTAAACATCCACTGAAGACCGACAAGAGAGCGTCCTTAAGGTATCCCGAACCAAGCTCCGAATCCGGGCGAAGGTGGTAGTAAGCTCATCCCTAGTAAGATCGATCCCTGATTGCAAGTGTTTGAGACTAGTGCCTTCCTCGATGTCAACCTGATGTAGGATGTCGACCTACAAGTCGTATAATGATAAACAGTAGAATTGTGATCTTAAAGAATGGTAATACATTGGAAGTAGAGTGTAACTCACAACCCTGGCAAAAGCTTGGTCACGAGGCCGTGGGTACGTGTCGATCATGGCGGCAATGTGAGGCTGGGAGTTCCCGGCCGCGAAAGTCACATGAGTCCGTGTACGAGGAATGTAACACCTCAGATAGGCAGCAAAAGCAGCGTCCGTGTGCTCACGAAACTCGTCGACAACGTCCTTAGTGGCGAGCTCCTAGCTGTCGACGTACTGCTTGATGCGAGGGGCCCAGTTGGATCCTATCGCCTGTCCCTGACGCGTACACCTGATTGCAATGGAGGTTATTAAGTTAACGAGTTTCCAAGGCGGCGGTTAGACATGAGCATGGAAAACACCTGTACCTTCGATCTCTCACGTCAACAGGGTTCTCCCGACTGGTGAAGACCAAACTGCCTCATCACTCGGTACGGGCAGTGCGGCTTGACGAAGATGTCGAACACCAACGTCGCGGTCGTCATCCAGTACGCGGCATCTCGGGTGCATAGAGAGGACAACCCCCGTGGTGCCCGGCTTTGGATAGCTGCGTCACTGTACGGCTGCCAGATGATGTGCTTCGATCGCAGACGATCTAGCTCCCACACTATCTGGTGATACGCCTTGTACATAGTCACGTGCGCCCATGTACACTGCAAATGTGAGATTGATCAGAACATTGGCGAAATGAATGTTATGTTTGCATTTGTATAAGTAGTGCACATACCTGCCGCCGAACCCACAACGTACCCATCGTGGGTAGGTCCTCAGGAGTGGTGCCTTCGTACAGAGCGGGCTCGTACTCTGCCTGCGACACAACTAGTCTGGCTATGGTGATCCACTCGCATGCCCAAAGCTACAGGAAAAGAGGGCATTCGCTGATAATTGAACTGTGGACAGAACCCTGCTTGGCATCGATGCGATAGGGCTCTGCGTTCTATCGCTGATGCCGAGCAGGGTTCTGTCTTGGAGCAAATGTCCGACAGTGCATGGTATGTAGCGGCCAGGACGACAGACCATCAACTGTACTATGGGACAGAACCCTGCTCGGCATCGGCAATAGATAGTGTGTACGGGATCAACTCCTTGCTCACTGAGTTGCCATAGGTGTTGCAGAACATCACCCAACCAAAGGGCCACAGCAAGTAAGTCTCTAAGAACCTGTCGACAGTGGCCTCGTCTACATCGACGTGCACCGTCTCAGTCTGTTTAACAGATAATATATTGTCAGAGCGCAACGACATGATATAGATGGTTGTAAATTGAAACTGGACTTATATTAAACTGGAGGAGCCACTTCTTGGTGGGCTCGTGGGTCTCGTATTCCGGCATAGCAGAAATCGCTTTGAGCCCAGGTACCCTCATCACGCCTACGAACCACTGCGTGATGTCAGCCTTCCACCCTTGCAGCCCATCTATAGAGCCCACTGGAACTCCAGCTAAAGAAAGGCCAAGCATGTAGGAGACGTCCTGCAGCGTGGGTGCCATCTCCCCACAAGTGAGGTGAAAGGTCCATGTCTCCGGCCTCCACCAGTCCACAAGCGCCGCTAACAAAAATTGATCCGGATAGAATTTCCTAGCTAGGTCCCTCTGGATCGCTGTGTCCTCTACCATCCAGCATAGCGGAATGAGGCCGGCCTCCGTCAACATGCGACATCAATGGAACTGACCACATTTGACGACAACGGTGCATAATATAATGTACAACATTGTTAAGAACAATTGTTCAGATATAGTACCTGGAGACCCATCGGGGGCCTAGACGAAGAAGCTGCTGCGAAGTCCGTGGCCTCAACGTCGAAAGAGAAGCTCCCTATATAGCCGACCGGTACGATCGATGCGTGGCATCTATCATAGGGTCCAGTAGCTCCGGCAAATCACGATGCTCCATACCTGCAACAACGTAATACAGTTATGAACTAAATAAGGTAAAGATGAACATGAAAAATAAATGATATGAATAAATAAAGTAAAGATGAACATGAAAAATAAATGATACTAATAAATATTGTAAACATGAACATGAAAAATAAATTATACGAACAAATATTGTGAAATAAAAATATTAAAAATATTCACTGAATTGGAAACATAGAAACTAATATTTAATACAAGCACCACGATACGTAGATAAAACAAAGGTAGTTCATAACGAGGACAACAGAAGCTCATAAGAATTACAACACGATAGTTCATCATTTCTCACATCTAATTAATTATTACAATAAACTTGGACACCACATGGTAGTTCAAGCTCCATCACCTCTAATTAACCATCACAACAACTTTCGACATAGCATGATAGTTCAACATCCGACACATCTAATTAATTATTACAACACGATACAAATGCATCACACTTAGACAGCATAGCCATCTCCTCTGGTATGCCTAACACGACGACGCCTTGTAGTGGTACCTTCACCCGACGGTCGACTACCATCAACACCGTCACCGGATGGTCTAGCTTCTGCAGCGCATGATCCAGTGGCTGTTTTAGGACACTTCTTGTATGTGTGCCCATATTCATCGCACTTGCTACACCTCTTCACCCATCCACCTGCTTTGGACTCATCCATGTCATTCTTGATACGCCTTGTCTTGGGTCGACGTGCTTTTACCCTAAGCGAGCCTCGAGCTGGGACATACAAGATCTATGGCTACACAGTTGTGAATGTCCCAATAATGCCGATACCATATATCTCATGATTCCATGTGTGGTACAGAAATTCCTTTATGAAGTATGGTGAAACATAACACCGTGGATGAATCCCGCACTCACTGCAAGCTGCTAGTACGTGTGAGCATGGATTATGAAGTAAAGCGGGCTTTTGGCATGAGCACGAACATGTTCCTTTAGCTTTCAATACACACTCTTGCATTGCTCTCTTACGGTTGATATCACGTCTTGATCTGTCCCTGCACTGAACTTTATATCTATGCTCCGCCATACCATGTGTCGTTGCTCGATGATTTCGGGCCTTCTTTATACCATCATCAATGTACTTCTTTACCTTGTTGGCATATATCAAACTATTATCTGTCATGGATGGCCCAGCTGCTATGAACCGATCCCTGAAGTACTTGCAAGTGTCATGCAAAATAAACTCAACGATGCCAACAAGTGGGAGAGCACATGCGCGTCACATGATTCAATTGTATATCTCCACCAAGTTTGTGGTCATTATACCGTAGCGCGAACTATCCTTACAAAACAATAAAGCCCACTTCTCCTTTGGTTCCTTCTTAATCCACTCAGAAAATTTAGAAATTTTTGATGCTTTCCTCCTCTTCATTCGTGGTGGATCACTCGTAAAATAACCAAGTGCTTCTGGAGCATCATCACCTTCAGGCTGCGGCTTCGATCTGTTCTTATCTATTTGCTTACCAGTCAACTCATTCAACCTCTTGAAAAGGTCCATCAGACTCTTGTTTCTAAATTGTTTGTAGAAGTTAGCACCCATATGTCTCATACACCATTTGCTCCTAACATCAGGCCATTTGGCGGCACCGTTCTTAGAGCTGCCATGCTTCAAATCATCAATAGCCTACATCATGCTCATGTGCCAATCATGTATCAAGCAAACATCTCGTCTTCCCTTGACAACGTGTTCCTTCCCTCGTTTTAGGAACCAATACCAGCTGTTAGTGTTCTCACTCTCAACGAAAGCAAAAGCAACTGGTAACAGTTGGTTGTTCCCATCAACACTTATGGCAGTCAAAATTTGGCCTCTATATTTACCGGTTAGGAATGTGCCATCAATGCATAGGATGGGCCTACAGTGCACAAATTCATGGATGCAAGCTGAAAAAGAGAAGAATGCTCTTTGTAGAACGCTTGCATTGCGCTTGTCATTTTCAGGTGATGGATACTGCTGAAGGTCGAAAGGTGCTTGGGTTCTTGAATTGGATGGTTGCTAGCAATCTTGGCAAATTATCATAAGATGCTTCAAACGTGCCAAACCTCGTCTCTATAGCATTCTGTTTTGCCCTCCATGCCTTTGCATAACTGATTGTATACTTGTATTTTTCTTCTATGTGCCCAATGATTGATTTTGGCTCAAAGTTTAGGTTCTTTATAACTTGGCTATACACCTCACCTACTACAAATGCTGATGTAATATTACAGTGGTACTTCTTCACTCCTTGTAAGTGGCACAGATGCTCTGTAACAATTGAGACCTGCTAATAATCCTTCCATTTACCCTTGTATGCGTGAACCCGCCATGGACATCCCTCCCTCTTCACACACCTCACTCATAAACAATTTTGCAAGACTTTCTACCCTGAACTCCCTCTGCAGAGAAATAGCAGAACGCTTCACCGCCTTCTTCAAATCATCCAATTCAGTATAATGAGCACCTTGCACGACCTCATTCTCCTTATACTCCCACGGCACGTGATGGCTCTCCGAGATAACAAGGCGAGAAAAATTCTCGTTGAAAAATCTGAAGGCATAAGACTATCCTCGTCAGACAATGCATATCCAATATCCTCCTCGTTCTCCTCATCCTCCCTATCCATCTGATCCACAATACTACCAATCATCTCTCCCTCGTCAGCCTCCCAGGTTTCTTCCATCCTGGTTTCTTCCAGATCAGAATTGCCTTGCTCTGTGACTTCCACTTCCATACTTCCCACATCACTAGGCATACTTGGTCCCTCGTCTTCCCCCGTACCCACATCCACTATGTTCTCCTTCTCGTACACCTGGACGAGAATGGAAAGTGGCTAACAACGTTTGCATGCCATCTTAACATATCTTCTCCATGTATCGGTACAATCCATAAGCATAAGTTCCCAAATATAACCTATGGGTTGACGGTTAACCACAATATAAAGTGTAAGGCCATGGGTCTATGGATTGATTTTAAAGCCTCTCATCAATGAGTTGCATACACCTCCAAAACTCCTTTTGACAGCTCTATCAGTGCTCTTAGCCATACACTTGAACTCAGACAAATCTACCCTATTATGACTATATCTAATGTTACCTTCACCGTAATGCAAGTCGAATATCAACTTACTTGACATATCTGCTCACGGATTAAAGTCTCGTTACAATATATTCAACTAAACGCAATTTTCTAATTATGTTGCTATATATACAACTAAATAAACATGTCATAAGTCTTACTCAACAAATATACATACTAGATCTACAGCCCTAACATCGGATTTTAGTACTAACATAAAATTTCTATAGTAATTAATAACTAGTAATTATATTGTCTCTACTAATACCAATGTGTTGAAATGTTAAGGGATAAAAAAATTTACAGGCGGTTTTGCAGGCAACCCCCTCTCGGCGATAAATCGCCCTAGGTTAGGGCAAGAAGGGGCCACCTACAAAATTGCAACGGCATGCCTCTCTTCCGGCCTACCACGTCACATAGCTCGCCCTCCCCAAGGCGATTTGTATGCTCTGCCCTACGAGAGGGCGGCCAGAGTATAGTTTTGTAAAATTTTGATTTGGGAATTTATTTTTGTAAATATTTTAAAAAATAAATAAAAAAATAAAAAAATTCCACATCTCTATCTCTTCTTTGTTTATTATAAAAAATTAAGGTGTTTCCGCTAGTCCCTTCGTATGGGTGTATAATGACGTTAGCGCACTCCAATTCAATTGTGCGCTGTGATTCCGTTCAATTCCTATGTGCCCACTCCGATTTAGGATACCTTTAAAACGTTGGATAAGAAAAACATAAAAATTGGAGTGATTTGTTTCGGTGTTTTCCTAATCCTACAAAAATGGAAACTACATGAAATATGAAGAGGGTCTCTTTGATAGCACCATATGAAACAAACAAAGGAAAGTTAAGTTTTCAAGAGGTTGGATCTCTTCCTTATTTTCCTATGAAATTGAGTCATACGAATGCAATTCTATGAAAAATTTCTTATACTTCCCTATGAATCAAAGGATTTCATAGGAAAAAATCCTTAGAAAATTAAATCTTTCAAAATTTCTATGACAATCCTCCTATTCAAAAGGGCCTTTAACTGGATTCTGTTCAATTTTGCGAGCGCCCGCTGCCCACACCTAATTTTTCCGTTTGTCACGTCTAATTTTTGTATGTTGTCTGTATTGTCGTCCTGGTCTGTCTCAATGCAATGGAGAATCCAATTCCTATTGACGTAAAATCACACCGCCACACCATGAGCATGTTATGTGCAATCCGCAGCAGAACCCAGAAACGTGCCGCCATAGGGAGTGGGTATATGCTGCCGAACGAACGCCTGGGAGAGACCCCATCAGGGTGAATGCGTGCCGATTTGTCCTAGGCTTGGCAGGCCAGCTACGACATCCTTTAACGCCGTAGAGACGAGTGACGATGAGCAATTGGGAGATTTGAGGGGAATAGATTTTGGGATAGGTAGCAAGGAGGGAGATGTAGAATATAGAGGGTTTGGGTAAATAAATTGATTTTGATAATTGATTGGTGGTTGTTTCAATTGGCCTTGGCCTCCTTATATTTATAGGAGGGGTGGATTTGCTTCCCAGGGTCTTTCCCACATCCAATTAGGCTTAGAGATCAAATAGGACCCGAGAAATCCCGGTCTAAAACAAGGAAACTCGAGAAATACCTAAATTGGACTGGGACTCTGTGCTAACGGTCTTACCGCCCAGACACCTGCGGTCTGATCATAGTGTATTGTCCGGTCTAACCGGCCACATGATGACGGTCAGACCGGCCTTCGCAGGAAATCTCCAGTATTTTCCAAATTTGGTTCAAACTTGCTATAACTTGACCCTAGTGCCAAATTTGGTTTTCAACACATGCCCCCTTGCCTTTTCGGCAAACTTGTGAGCCGAAAAGCACTAAGCATGAGATCATCTAAGGGTGATATCCACCAATACCGGCCATGAATGCCTCTAAGGCTTATATGTTTAAAGGTGATGTAAGAATACTACAAGAGGCCTCCTCTTGTTCAGATAGTATTTTGCTTTGCTTTGGCCTCCACACTTGCTTCACCATTTTTCTGTATTGATTCTTTTGTGACTGATTCTTCTCTCTCAACCAACTATGAGATGAGTGTGGTTGATTATTTAAAATTGGTTGTTGTGGCATTGCCCATAATGGATACTAATACGATATATAAATAGACATCATCCATGTACCATTGAAACTCCATGGTGCATACCAAGGGTAATACCATGTAGAAGGAGAAGTAAGTTGCCGATGATCCATCCTCACTCGTCTCCCACCTTGTTTGGTAGGTGAACACGATCTCCTAGGTTGCTTGTCATCTTTTGGAATTTCTGGCTTGTCATCTTGCCCCCCGAGTATTGAAGTCTTCAATGTAGTCTTTTCCTTGCCATTGGGAATCTCTTTCTCTTGTAATTCAATGGTGTGTATAGGAAAAAGTACTCATTCACTTGCATCTTTGTAAAAGTCAATCGTCCTTCGTCAATGGCCGATTGAATTTGTCTACGGAATACATTGCAATCGTTTGTGGCATGAGGATAGGAGTTATGCCCCCTTACAATATGCACACCGCTTTAATTCCTCAAGTGATGGTATGATATGGCCTTGTGACAATTTAATTTGCTTCTTTTCTAATAAGTAGTCAAAAATTCTATCGCATTTGGCCACATCAAACGTGAACTTTATTTCCTCTTGCCAATTTTTACGACTAATCGGCTTAAGAGCAGAGCAAACGAATGGTTTAGAGTTGGAGTTCCAAGCCCATTCGGCTGTGTATACATCAACAGTTTCATCGTCCGAAGATTCTTGTTGATCAACTATATTAACATGGGGACAATTAGACCTAACTTTCTACGAGATTTTGGCTTCTCTAACTCGGCTTTCTTGGGCCAGAGCTTTTTGAAGTAATTGGCTTATATATAAGAAAGTATGACCATCTAGCTTTTCTTTTAAATATTCAAGTAAACCAGAATAAGCCAAATCTACCAAATCCTTATTAGAAAGTGTTAAACTATAACATCGGTTTCTTGTATCTCTAAATCTTCTAATGTATTTAGAAACTGGCTCATTATGTTTTTGTTTAACCGATGTTAAATGTGACAAGTTTAATTCGGTCTCACCACTAAAGAAGTAATCATGGAATTTTTGTTCCAACTGAGACCAATCATGAACAAAGTTGGTTGCAAGAGAAATAAACCAAATAAATGCAGCACCAGCTAAAGACAACAGAAAAAGCCTAAGTTTCAAAATACTACTAGCACTAGCTTCTCCACATTGTATGATAAATTGGCCGATATGCTCTAAAGTAGACTGGCCATCTTCTCCAGTGAACTTGACAAAATCAGGCACTCTAAGTCCTTGAGGATATGGAACGTTATCATAATGATCAGGATAAGGCTTTTGATATCTATAGTGAAAGTATTTTTTATAACTTCGGCAATTTCATCAATAAGACTCTTAGGTTCTGCATATGGGCCATTAAGTATAGGATTTGATAATACTCCATGTTGGTTGCCTGAATTTGTGTTTATTCTAATAGTAGGATTTGGGGCAACAAATGTAAAAGGTGTTAAAGCTTGCTCTGGACATTACCGTTAGCTGTAGGATAAGTAGGAACGGCCGAAACAGGAGCCGATCCTACAAACGACATCGGGAGCGGTCTGTCCGGCGGTGCCCTCCCCGATCGGACTGGCCGATACCTCCGGTTGGACCGGCGCTGTTACACCGGTCTGATCGTGTAACATACCCAAAATTCCAAATTTCCATTTTTGCATCTAAAATATGGAAAATGATTTTCGTGAATTAGGGACACTAAAATTTTCCATACAAAAACCCTGGGCGAGTCTAAGAATACTAATTTTGATATACAAATCTGTGATTATTTTAAAACCTTTAACTTGATAGTTTCAAGAAAGAAAATAAAACATAGTGTGTGCATGTAATTGCATGATGTATTGTTAAGCTTTGAGTCCTTTTTCTTGTTTATGGATTTTCCTAGTATTTCATATTAGGACTCATGAGCATTTACTTAAAAACCTGAAGCAAACACTTAATGTATTTTTACAAGGATGTAAAATATATGAAGTTGAGTAACTAAAAGTATAAATCATACTCAACAACATCATATTAGGTCAAGAATTATCTAAATATAATTTTACAGCACTTAATTATATTTTATAATAGGAAACATATAAGTAAAGATAAGATTATTGAATATTTTAAAAAAATTGGTGCAATATAAAATCATGGGGAAATTCATGTAGGTATTATTCAATATATACATCTCACTGGAATTTTGGTATAATTTAATATGTACATTTGATACCCCAAATAATTAGGTCAATCCAGTCAAACTATAGTTTAATCCTAAACCCTAATCGGCACATTCTTACTTTAGCCAAAAACACATTAAATTATATGGAAGTGTATATGGAACATAATTTATTAAAATACTAGTTTATTTATCATGAATTAATATAATTTTTCCAGAATTTATTTTGTAGGTTTAGACCTTTTAAAAATTCAAACCAATTTTGGCTGAAATGAATTTCTTTATTTTCTTGAGATTAAAATATAGATTATTTTTGTGTGAAACCAAAGAAAATGGAACCTAGGTAGTTTTATCTACCTCCAGAAAAATTCACCCTATTTTATCTTGCACAGAAATGAAGTTATAGAATTATGAATATGGGAGAAAGTAATAAATATGGAAATCTTTTGTAAACCTGTTAAATTTACCTAATCTTCTACCCATCACTCTCCTTACCTAGCCTAGGGTTGCATCGCCTGGACCCACATGGCAGTCGCTAGGGCTAGCTCTAACTCAGTGCATATAATTTCCACCGCCCTAAGAGAGAGAGAGAGATAGAGAAGGAAAGGAGATCGACACCGGCGTTCGACGCGTGTCTACCGCCGTGGCAGCCGCCGACGTTCGCCTTATATTCTCCAGTGGCATCGCCTCCTCTTCCATTTTCGCCTCTATGTCGACTAATCCGAGGGAAAGAGAGCGCTTCATCCCTGTCACCTCCATCTTCGCAGTCGGCCCCAAGAACGACGACCGTCGCCACCGTTGTTGAGCCACGGTCACCTCTCCTCTCCTTGTGTTCTGTGACCTCCTAATGATGCCGAGTCCATCCCCTCTGATCCCATCTCTTGCCGTGCAGTGTTGACGTCGGAACACCGCCGTGGACACAGAAGCTCCAGAGCGCCGCCGCCTTGACATCATCGGTGTTCGGCCGACCCCGTCCAAGCCGAGCCAAGCCGCCGCGCCACCGTCTTCACCTTGATCCCAGGAAGACGCTGACGCAAGGAATCGAACCCCGAAGCCGTGGAGAAGGAGATCGGCTGTTTCTTCCCTAATTCCGACCGCCGGCCATCGTCGTCGATTACTCGTCCTCCGGTGAGCTCCGAAGCAATTCCTTACTCGTGGAGCCTCTCTAGGTGATCCTTGAGCCGTCCCTCACCTCCCCTAGCGGATCACAGGCCGAGGATCGCAGTCACCGTGAAGCCGAAGGTCTGCGCCGCCGCCGAGCCATTTCCTCCATCACCGTCGCTGTCCGAGCTGCGCCAACCGTTTCCAACCCCGTGGTAAGTCTCCAGGAGTCTTATAGGATCATATGCATGCATTAGTACGCTCGGATTCGAGCCGTAGCTCGACTTGCACCTGCAAGCTGAGAGCAACCATTGCCTGTGCCGTCGTCGCCATCGACTCCGACCATTGCAGCTAGTGAGACGACCACCGATAGCTTCGCCTTGTTCCCCTCTTCATTTTCTCTTATAGTTGCCCACCGAGATCGGCCGCCGTTCGCCGTTGCCGCCGGCGAGAAGCTCGCCGAGCGCTACTGCCTCTGCTCCCCTAGCCGCCGAGTCCCCAATGAGTGGGCCCAATGTGATTAGAGCCTAAGGACTAAGCTTAGCAAAAGTTTAAAAATGTTAGGGTTTAATTTGTAAGGTTACATAGTATGACAAATGGGACCAAGACTGATTAGTAAATATTGAAAAACTCAAGGACTCTTAATAGTATATGTATTAGCACGTGTTTATGGAGCTCGGGTTGGATTCTGCAAACCCTTGGGGCTTTTCTACAAAACTGCTTTCACTGACCTGTGGACCCAAGGATTTTCATTTTGGAAATAATAAAGGAAATGAGTTAATCTTTATCTTTTCAACAGAAAATTGTTCCAAACTTGTAAAATTCATATCAAATCAAATATAACTCCTTTTGAGGTGAAACCAATTCCAACAGGTTCATAAAATTGTAGACTTTAATGTTGTATAATAAAATCCTATACTCACTGTAGGATTTTTATTTCTAAAATTTCAAATATGAAATAGTTAACTTAGAACTTGTAAAATTTGTAGAAAATTCATTTTTTACTTCAAATGACATGAACCAAATTTCTGTAGACTCAGTAAAGTATGAACTTTAATTTATTAAAATAAAACATGACACTCTCTATACAGAAAATATGACTATAATTGTGAATAACATAAAAACATTTATTTTGCACCTAGGACTTGTATAATCTTTAGAAAATTACTAGTTAATCCCAAAATTATGAATCCACTGCTGTTCACCTTAGAAATATGTACCATTTGACCTGGATAAAAGGAATTTGACAAAACTACCTCCTAAAACAAGTTTAAACAAATAACTTTTTCTCTTTTTGTTGAACTTGTAAAATTCATAACTTTCAAAATAGCAATGATAAAATAGAAATGTCTTCACATAAACTCATTTTAATACATGACTAACCCATTGTGAGGAATTCATGTATTTTAGAGCATTTTGGATTTTTCGTCTTATTTGGATGTTTATTTGTTCCATACGTTATGGTTATTTAGATTCCTACGTTCCGGAGTATGTGGAGTAAGAACCTGAGACTGAGTGTGTTTTCTCATAGCAGCAAGGCAAGCATCTAAGCATATAGAATCCCTATTTTGCTAAAATGATTTGATTGCAAAATAATATATATGCATGTGTTGATTTACTACAAACTTATCGGTAATGGTTAGTTTTGGTTATACCTAATTGCTGCATATCCTTCCTTGTTTCGTTGTTGCCATTGATCCTTGTAACCTCAGGATAGAAATATTTGGGACCGATGCTTAGCCATGCTTAGGTCTATTAGTGTTAAAAATCGATAGATGGAGCTATCGATTGAACTTATTCACTATTTGTGATTTATGGGCATAAAATTTGACTATTTTCACTAAATGATTCTTATGGAGAATATGCTTTAACTTGGACGAGTGATAGGGCGATGAAGGGATTGTGGTTTTCCCTGATGCAAGTAGCCTCGTCTGGGTTGTTAAGGACCGAACATGTTGACATCTATTCAAGCACCTTACGTACTACCATACGCCGGTATGGGATGGCTTGACTTAGTAGTACGTCGCACTGTGATCATCTACGCTACGCTGGTCAATCGTGAGGATGCTGTTCCTTTGGAGTGCCCGGGTGTGCCTGGTTTTGGCAAGGGGTTTCTCCCGCGATGGTGAGCCCGTCTTAGCCACATTACACACGCACGTGGCTAAGTCGTCGGGGGCCTAGGCGTGGTTTAGGTGGTTGGGGTGTGACTAGGAAAGAGTATGTTATGAACTTGTATCACTTGTGAGTCACACCTGTGTGCGTGTGAAGCATTTGATCCTTGTTCATCTCGTGTGGGTAAAGATGTACCCCTCTGATCAGAGTAAAACTATTCGAATAGCCGTGTCCACGGTTACAGGACGACCGCTTGATGTGTTAGTCATTCTATGTTAACATCAAACTTGGGTTAAATGGGTTGGAATAGTCTTGGATATGGAATGATTATGTTTGCAAGCCATAGTTGGACAATAGTAGTCCATGGATGGTGATGAGAGCACGGGTTGTGCTTATACATGGATGGTGATGAGAGCACGGGTTGTGCTTGTGCTTATTTATGATTAAATTTCAGATGATAGAATGTCTATATTTTCAACTTGTGATTTGCTCAACTAAATTGGCTTTTATGCAAAACTTGAACCCTTACCCTCTTTTAAGGTAAAAGCTTGCATACTCCTTTGTCCTATGTATATATATTAATGAGTAAATCTTGCGAGTACATTCCTGTACTTAACTCGATGTCTGCAATTTTCAGAAGAAGATGTTGGAGTACTTGATTGTTCTTACTACCCTACCGAGGGCGATGAGGGTAGTGAGTTGCCTTTTCAGCTTGACTCTTGCCCCGGTTGGTTGCCCTTGTGGGATGGTGGGCAAACCACAGGTTTTACTTTTGCTTATGTAAAATCATGAAACTTCCGCTGCTATATTTTGCATTGTATGATGGGCTGTCGAACCCCATTATGTAATATGTACCTTGCTGTCCTTTTATCCATATTTATGCATTCGTGATGGTTATCAATTGCTTGCGATGAAAGTGCAAGGCTAGTCGCTTTTCCTGGGGACTAGCTAAGCATGAGTATGAATTTTGAGCAATTGAGATGCTGTACAGCTCTCGCAATTTGAGTCAAGTCTCCTGAGATGTGTAGCACATCTGGTCGCCGCCTTCGTGTGGTTTGACGGACATGTCTCAGGCTGAAGTTGACTGGCATGCAAAGTCCGAACATTATCTCCTTTGCTCATTATTCGGCATTATGGATTTTATACCGAATGTTGTAAATTTTGTGATCATGGGCACATTGAGGTATGAGTGGCTATTTATGCGTGTATGGATCCCACTCATCCAAAATTATATGGTGGTCACAAAATGCATTGGACGGTATAATTTTCGAGTGCCCATAGATCGGCCGATGTATCCGGTCTGACCGGCGGTAACACACCAGTTGGACCGGCGTATGGTGCCGCAGTGGTGAATCTAGGATCTATTGTACCGAGGGAATTGTAAGTATTATTCATCGGCCAATTCTGTTGTATAGGAAATTTTGGTATGTGGAAATCCGATGGAATACCATACATATGTTCACTATGGTATGAAGTAGATGCACCACCTAGGAACCGGCTACTTAGCCGATTCTCTAATTCACTCATGCGAGCATCTAGGGTTTTTCCAAAGGTAGTATTAAAAGTAGTAAAACTATTATTCAAACTAGCAATATAACACCATCTATTATTTGAGTAACATCAGATGCAAGAACAGGGGCATTGCTAGAATCGGTTGTTACCTTTGATTTGTCGTCGACGGGCACCATGAAATTTTCTTGCTTGATGGCACTTTGCCTCATCTTCCGGTAGCATGAAGCCATCTTTCGCCGCAATTCTTCAAAGTGAGCTTCGAGTTCTTCACGATCAGCTTCCGGCAAATCTCCATAGTCCGCAGTCATGATGTTATCTTGACCAGGCCCAGACGACTGTTTACCAAAAACACAGGTAGATCAAGATCGGTGTGAGAGCCCATGGTGGAGAATTAGGGTTTCATCTATAGCAACCGAAATCGTCCCCAGCGGAGTCGCCAAAAAGACGTGTTGACGTAGAATCGTGCCGCCACACCTTGAGCACGTTATGTGCAACCCGCGGCGGCTCTCGAAAACATGCCGCCGTAGAGAGTGGGTAGATGCCGCCAAACGAACACCCGGGAGGGACCCCGTCAGGGTGAACGCCCGCCGGTTTGTCCTAGGCTTGGCAGACCAACTAGGACGTCATCTAATGCCATAGAGATGAGAGACGACGAGCAACTGGGGGATTTGAGGAGAATAGACTTTGGGTTAGGTAGCAAGGAGAGAGATATAGAATATAGAGGGTTTGGGTAAATAAATTGATTTTGACGATTGATTGGTGGTTGTTTCAATCGGCCTTGGCCTCCTTATATTTATAGGAGGGGTGGACTTGCTTCTTAGGTTTTTCCCGCATTCAATTAGGCTTAGAGATCAAATAGGACTTGAGAAATCATGGTCTAAAATAAGAAAACTAGAGAAATACCTAAATTGGACTGGGACTCTATGCTGATGGTCTGACCTCCCAGATACCTGCGGTCTGACCGCAGTGTATTGTCTGGTCTGAGCGGCCACATAATGACGGTTAGACTGGCCTTCGCGGGATATCTTCGGTATTTTTCAAATTTGGTTTAAATTTGCTATAACTTAACTCTAGTGCCAAATTTGGTTATCAAAATTTCCATCTGCACTCCATGCACCCAAGTACACATCCCGAATACTTGATTCCCTTTGGCTGTCGTTTATTTAGATTCCGCGCGAAGCGAGACATAGTTACTGACTTGCCGTCTTGAGTTTTACTGGGGGAGGCTAGCTGGAGCGCACGTTCGCACGCCCGTCCCGCTGACGCACCTCCTATTAGGGCTAATGATAATACTTAGTGTTAATGACAGTATTTAGTTTTAGTCTTTAATATATATTTGTGTTGATAGTTTCAAAATTTTATTGAAACGTTTTCAAATTTGAATTGAAAGTTTCAAATTTTGACATGAAAGTTTTCAAAATTTGAGTTGAAAGTTTTTAAATTTGAGTTGAAAGTTTTCAAAATTCAAAATGAAAGTTTTCAAATTTTGAGTCAAAAGTTTTCAAATTTTGACTTGAAAGTTTTCAAATTTAAAGTAAAAGTTTTAAATTTAACTTGAAAATTTTGAAATCTTGAGTTCAAAGTTTCAAATTAAAGTTGAAAATTTACATGAATTTTTTAAATGTAAATTTATTAGAAAAAAATATATAAAAAATGAAAAAGAAAAAGTCAACTGAAACCACGTGAAAAAGAGAAAAATGAAAACGGCGCTAGGCTCGGTGGGCTGAAACGCATGGGCCTGATTCGAACCCACGCGAGTTTTAATCCTGTAAAGTGTCTGCGCGGAATAGGATTGCTGAGTTTTACGAGAAAATTTGTGTGCCTATTGGCACGCTTAGTAATTTTACTCGTGTATAATTTTTCTAATGAAGCATGTGAATACTATTTAACGCTTATTCATAAAGTTGGATTTTTTCATAGCAATTGGTTTAATATTCATAAATGTCTATAAATATGATACATTTAAAAATATACTTTAATGTTTTTTCAGTTTTATATTTGTAGACTACTGAGAAAAAAATCAAAATATGTTAGTAATATGTTCTATAAAAAACTGGTGAATATGGTATTATAAGGACATAAAGCGTATTTTACAAATAATCTTACTTTCATAAATTTAGAGGTATTGAATATATGCTATTCGAATTTGTAAAATTAGGAGAAATATTTGTTTTTTAATGTTTATAATCCATATTTTTTAATAAATGACGTTGTTGATTTTTTAAGATATTTTGACCATTCATCTTATTAAAATAATTATGTAATTATTATTTATTTTGTTATGAATTGATTTATTATTAAAGGATTTTTAAGCGTGACTTATGATTTCGTATGTTTGCACAAAATTTTTAGTAAGAAGAATGATCAAACGTATATATAAAAGTCAATGGCATCATCTAAGTAGTTGCTATTTATTATTTGAATAGTTTTGTAGACATGGGATATCAAGTTGGTTAAATTACCTATTATGAATTTATAACATTATCACTTGTTGTATTTATTGAGACATTTTTCACTGACTTCCCTTAAAAAATAGTAAAATTTGTGGATTAACACAATTATTTTCATTTTAAATTGTTTTCAATATTTGCTATTTTTTTACATTTAAATTTAATTATTTATTATTTAAATAATTGGTTTTCGTTTTAAGACGTACAGTGTATTAGATTTTTAAACGATATTAATGTTAAGTTCTGATCATTAATATCTTTTGTTACATATCATATCAGTAATAACTAAAATATTAATAGGAATCTTACTCTACTTGAATGTTTAAAATTGTCACAGAGATTTTGTACTGTATTCCAAGTTTCAACTCATAGCGGCATGGATGCAACTTGTTCAGCTCAGACTTCACAGCACATGCATATACACGCGCGTACATGCGCTGGCTCGGCTAGCCTACACAATGCATGCACTGCCATCGGCCGATTAATGTGGCTAAGAGCAAATACTATAAGCACCTTTATAGACTCATATAATGACGTGAAGAAAAGAGAAAAAAAACCCTCATACGAGAAACAATCTTCACACTAACTTCAAAGAATAGAGAAAAAATAGAAAAGTGGATTGGTAGCAAGTATATTAAAAGTAGTGCAAATAGATACAAATGTGTTAATTCTAAATTAATATGTAGATGATTTAAATAAAATTAAATGTGACCACTATCGCTATTATGAAACTTGCTCTAACAGCCAGAGTGGGCTGCTTGCGTGGCGACTGTCTGGGCAGGTGTTTTGGGTCGGGCGCGCATACGCGAGAAATCCAGAAGGATATCGAGGCAATGCGTCGGATCGCTGTGCACAGCACGCCCTTTATCATATTGCTCCACGTGTCGTTAAATTACAAAGCCATTTGGACCAATCGAATGCTGGCATAATGGCCAGCTTGAGATTAATTGATAGATTTGGAAGAATACGAGCTTATTTGAGCGACGATGAAATCAATGCCGACGGTGTTGAAAATTTGGTCATAAATCGATATATTTTAATTCAGAAAAATAAAATCACATGTATATAGTTAAATGATTTAGTGATAATGTTAAACATGAACATATTTTTGAAAATATAAGTATCAATAATATTCACAAAGGATAATGATCCTAGCATGATGATAAACATGAACATGATAATGTAGAGAAAAGTATTTAACAACATATTAAGCACCAATAGAAAAATTGAGAAATACCCAAGAACGCTCTGGTAGATGATAAGTCAATTGTATTGCCTTTGTTGGTGTTGTCCTTCTCGGTCCCACTTCCTCCAGTAGTGCCACCGCCGTTTCCTGCGCCTACTTCATCGGCACCAGCACCAGTGTTCGACATGTTGATGTAGAGGAAGAAGAGCCCGACGAAAAGGTTGCAGTTGTAGTCGAGGAAGAATAGGAATAGGAGCAGTCGCGCCGAGATGCTCCCCAAAAACTTGATCGCCCGTCTACCCATGCAGGTACGCAAGCGAACGGAGTTCTGAAGGCACCTGCTCGTCCCGAGCACCCGTGCGTACAGGTGATCAAGACCAGGGAAGCAGAAGTAGCGCAGGAACATAGCAGAGGAGAACTACCGAGGAGAAAGAACAGTGCGAGAGGTCGGGATTGATTCGTCCGTTATAGGAGTAACAACACCCTTATTGAAATCTGTTCAATTGCACTGATTGAATTGGATTCAATCCCCATCCGTTGCCCTATTGAAATCTGTTTAATTGCGCTGATTGAATTGGCCGGATTCAATTCCCGTCCGTTGCAAAATAATGAGAGAGAGAGAGAGCAGCAGGCACCGCCTGCTCGCCACTGGCCCGGCTCGGCTCGGCACGCGCGCACGCGTGTGGTAGTCCCACCATCACCTCAACCGGTCAACATGGGCTCTCTAATAGCTCCCTATTTAAGTTAAAATCTCTCCACTTAAATTTTCAAGGTGGTATTGCCAATGGAATTAATAGGAAATAAATTGGGTCTAGCCCATTTATTCCAATAATCCCCACCGAATTTCATGGCTCACAGGAAATATTCTCAGTTCTGCACCTATTTGTTATACCAGTGTTTCGGTAGTGACTGTTAAGTTGAACTTCCACCTAGAAAAGAAGTTACACCGGACCACAACTGAACAATGGACTATGCCTTGAATTGTCAGTCTTGTGCAGTCAGGTTTTACTCAATTTCTTAACTGATACTAGGCTACCATTTGCATTCCCTCTGTTTGGAGCGTATAAGTCATACCCCAGGCCTTTTCATGAATATCTAGAGATTACCCAAATCTCATAGACTGTGACTAGCAGTCGGACTCATATAGGTGTGTTCCTTTTAAGATGTTCTGTAGGCCAACATCTCTGTTTTAATAAAAGCCACTCGGATCACATTACGGTATATACCAACCTACCATACAGACAAGGAGAGAAGTACATAACAGAGATGAGCCCATTTAAGGGTCTCTCCTCCCAGTCACCCAATAGTTTGTTTCGCCATCGTAATTCATGGGATCTTCGATTACAAAGGACAAGTTACCGCTATTGTGTAGCTTCAAGTGGGTCTCAAGCCCATCTCACTTGATGCACTGTCTATCTCATTACGTGATAGTCCCTTAGTAAACAGATCTGCCAGATTTTTAGCCGTCTGGACATAGTCCAACGCTATCACTCCGGAGTTTTTCAGCTTTCTGACAGACTTCAGTTTTCTCTTTACATGCTTAGATGACTTCATGTTGTCCTTTGAACTGTTCACCTTAATAATCATCATTTGATTATCACAGTTCATTAGGATAGCTGGTACTGGTTTTTCAACCATCAGCAAGTCCATCAGGAGCTCACGAAGCCACTCGGCCTCAATAGTGACAGTATCTAATGCTGTGAGTTCTACTTCCATTGTTAACCTCATTAAGGTGGTTTGCTTGCACGATTTCCAGGAAACAGTGTCACCTCCAAGTGTGAACACATATCCATTTGTGGCCTTTATCTCATCAGCATCAGATATCCAGTTTGAATCACTATAGCCCTCCAGTACTTTTGGGTACCCATCATAACGAATTTCATAGCTCATTGTGCCTTCTAGATAGCGCATTACCCTATCCAGAGCATGCCAGTGATCATCTCTTGGATTTGAAACAAACCAGCTCAACTTGCTCACAGCAAATGAGATGTCAGGCCTCGTTCCACTAGTTAAATACATCAGTGAACCAATGATCTGGGAGTATCTCAGTTGATCACTTGCTATTCTTCGGTTTTTCCTTAA
This sequence comes from Oryza officinalis, assembly GCA_008326285.1. Classification (NCBI taxonomy): domain Eukaryota; kingdom Viridiplantae; phylum Streptophyta; class Magnoliopsida; order Poales; family Poaceae; genus Oryza; species Oryza officinalis. Next base: position 14,242,832 of record BDMV01000008.1, read on the forward strand.
TAGCACCTAGGATCATAAGGAGTAGGAGCTGGCTTGCAGTCACTATACCCAAAGCGACTCAAGACCTTGTCTACATAGTGACATTGCACAAGTGTAATCTCACCCTCATCTGCTCTCAGTAGCTTAATGTTAAGAATAACATCAGCCACTATCAAATCCTTTATCTCAAAGCTTTTGGACAGAAAGTCCTTGACCTTCTCAATCACATTGAGACTGGTCCCAAATATTAATATGTCATCGACATATAAATACAAGATCACATCCTCTCCCCCACCATAGTGATAGTACATACATTTCTCAGCCTTGTTCATAACAAAGCTAGCAGATGTAAGTGTTTTGTCAAACTTCTCATGCCATTGTTTAGGTGCTTGTTTGATGCCATACAAGGACTTCAATAGCTTGCACACCTGATGTGACCATGGCTACTTGTTAACAGCGGATTTTCGTAATCGACCCGAAGAAGAAAGGGAAAACCGAAGCGGAGAAGGGGAGCTAAGTTGGAATCAAACCAGGTCTCGTATCGGACCAGTTAGCATATCGGACTCAGTGAGGTGCTGGCAGAAAGACTGTATCGGCCGATTCGGATTTGTATGGTTATCGGCCGATAGAGGTTGGAAGTAGACAGAGTCAGCTTGGGCTTGGTTTGGGCTCAAGATAAGTTTCAAGGAAGTTGCCAAATAGAGATAAGGCTCGGTTTTAGGCAATTGTATCTTGTAAATCAGGTAGGTTTAAATCTAATCTGTGGCAAAAGTCTGTCGTAAAGACTTGTTGTTTGTTAGAGATAAGATCGTGTCCTACAAGGACCTTGTTGTAATCTCGGGTGTAAATATCCCGATAGTTTGTACATAGAAAATCTCTCACAACTCAATACAACAAACCAGTTTCAATCTACTTCGGCGCATCGCCAACCCTCGCAAGAGGTTGATTTCGACGAGTTCTTGCTTCCCAGAGCAGAGGTAAGAACTCGTTCCCGACGATCTGCATCGTCGGGGCTAGCGTGTCGCTTTAGACACGTTAAGCCTCGATGATGTGATCGTCGTTTATCATGTCTTGGATAATCTTGACAGGCGTTTTAATTATGCTTTGTCAGCGATCTACTCGTTTTAGGGTTCATTGCCGGTGACGGTTTAATTATTATGCTTGGCTAGATTGTTCAGTGCATCTACCATCCCCAAAAGCAATCGGTGACTTGATTTTCTTTGTGTTAAGTCTTGATTCACACTTTGAGTTGTCATCGACCTTAGTCCTGTTTTGAGATCTAACACAAAGCCTGTTTTCGGTTGTAATTAAGGATAGCACTGGGATTTCAGCCAGTCTTACCTGATGCATATGATTATCACTAGGTTTTTATATGTATCTGCCATCTGCATGAATGGATCAATGAATATAGATGCGTCTGTTATAGGTTAATCTTTCGGGTTTATTTGTGATGGACGTGTTTATATTGATTGGTTAGCTCATGTAGATTTGCACTAGAGTTCTAGCTAGTGTAGTAATCTTTATCATCCCTTATCGGCCGATGCCGCTGATTGACATTAACATGTTGATGAAGGCCAATAAGTTTGGATTCATGCTTTAATCTTATTTTATCATGAGTAAGCCGATATAGCTTTGCCCTATCGGCTAGGCTATGACAATGTGTCATCGGTCTATCGGCCGATCGGCCATTGTTTTCGGACGTGGTTTACTTGTTTCTTGTTGATTCCAGATCAAATCAACTAGCACGCTCTGCACACAACTAGGCAAGCCATTTGGACCTGCACTGGAGTAAAGCAAACCTCCCAGGCCGCCGTGGAAACGTGGAACCCGTTTGGTTGCAAGGCGGGTCGAAATTCTGCGCCAACACGCTTTTGGCACGCCTGGTGGGACATCAAGAACGCAAGCTTTGCAACGGCAACAAGATCACCTCAAGATGTCGAAGCAGGCCGAGATCTCCGAGGAGAACGTCGTCTCCGTAACCGTCGACCAACTCAACGCAGAACAAAAAGCCGAGGTGGACAAGCTGGTTGAGCAGTTTCAGAATAGGTACTTGCAAACATATTCTAGGACTCGGCAAGGCACCTTGATCCAAAAGTCTAAGGTAGTAATGCCGAGTCCTGGAGATGGAGCTAGCACATCGGCGGTGGCACACGACCATACCGTCAAGACCGAGGATACTGCGGCGCCGACATTGCAAGACAGGATTGACTCCGCAGTTCATTCTGCGCTAGTCAACCAGTCGGGGGTCTTGGTGAACACATTGACCAATACGGTCAAATCGATCCTAGATGGGTCGATCTACCAGTACAAGCCTCAAGGCCCAATTTATCTACCGGAGAATAGGTTCCCTGCCTATCGGATCTTGAGGAACGACCTGAGCACGACTCAGCAGACGGCGCCGATGCCACCCTCATCGGCGCAGCCAACAACGACATTGCCGTTGGTCCTCACCAGGCAGACAGGAGGGAGCCCTCAGCATATCACGAAAGAGCGATATGCACATTGGATCAAGGGGAAGCAACCAGTGATCGAGCCGATGCAGCAAGTTCCTATCAACCAGCCATCGGCTGGACAGCCACAAGCCCCTGTGTTCAACAACCCTCCACCACAGGCTGCTTACAACACGCTACAAGGCTACCAGCAGCACACCACAGGGCAGTATGGCGCGCAGAACCTTGATCACCATTATCAGCCATACTCCCCCAGGCAGTATCAAGCAGAGGGCTTGCAACAATCATATCAGCAAGACCTCCCGCATCGGCTCGCAGGATACTGGGCTGATATGATAGCCGAAGTGATGCGAGATCAGTTCGGCTTGAAGCCCAAGGAGAATTCTACGGTGTATCGGCACCCGTACCCCGAGGAATTTGACAGAGTGCTATTGCCAGGCCGATACAAGATCCCGGACTTCACCAAATTTTCGGGGCAGGACAACGTCTCGACATATGAGCATGTGAGCCGATTCCTAGCACAGTGCGGGGAGACATCGGCTATCGAGGCGTTGAGGGTGAGGTTTTTCCCTCTGTCCTTATCAGGGTCTGCATTTACATGGTTTTCATCCTTACCCTGCAATTCCATCAGAGGATGGATAGATCTTGAGAAACAGTTTCACAGATATTTCTACAATGGTGTACAAGAGATGAAACTGTCCGATCTCACCGCCATTAGGCAACGAGTTGATGAATCGGTCCCAGAGTATATCCAAAGGTTTAGGGACATAAGGAACAGGTGTTACAGCCTCAGCTTGACCGATTCTCAATTGGCCGATCTGGCGTTTCAAGGATTACTCGGGCCGATACGAGAAAGGTTCTCGTCATAGGAATTTGACAGTCTAGCTTAGCTAGCATAGAGGGTATCGACCCACAAGCAACGATTCCAGGAGGCAAAGAAGTTTGCAAAGAAGATCAATACGATCTATCAGTATGCCTCCGACGATGATGGTGAGGAAGATGTCGATGTCGACCTGGCCGAGTGGGCCCGGATGAGGAAGCCGACAACATGCCAGTGGGTAAAAAAGGGTGACAAAGAAGACAAGTTTGACTTCGATATCAACAAGGCCGATAAGATATTTGACCTACTGTTGCAAGAAAAGCAAATTCAGCTGCCAGTGGGTCACGTATTGCCACCGGCCGAAGAAATCAATAAGAGAAGATATTGCAAGTGGCATAACTCTTATTCACACCATACCAATGAATGCAAGATCTTCAGACAACAGATCCAATCGGCCATCGAACAAGGCAGAATTAAGATCGATGACGCCAAGAAGCCGATGAAGATAGAAGGACACCCGTTCCCAATCAACATGGTGCGGGCAGACAGGGCCGACGGCGGTGACCATCGGACCGGCAAGCGACCTTATCAGACCTCTGAGGGCCTGATCAGAAAGTACCAGCGGAGGCAGGGAGAAGAAGCTCAAAACTACGCCGATCAAGACAACTCTTACGACCCACATTGGGAGTGCGAGTTTTTCCGGTTCTGCTGGAATGAGGGGATGAGATTGCCATCCATCCAGGAGTGCCCTGCGTGCAATGAGGCAAAAGACTCTTATCAGGGCAGCTCAAGCAGGCAAGCGCATCGGCCGGCCAAGCAAAGAAAATCTGTGCATGAAAGGCTGGGGCCAATGCGCCAAGAGCAACAAATTGAAGCCGAGGAGCAGATCCAGAACCCCCAATGGTGCCCAAGCGATGTATTCAGCAAGACACAAAAACGACGGGTTCAGAGACTAAGAAGGAAGGAACAAATCCAAGAACAACAGGCGACGATAGCCCATCAGCCGGCCAAGACCAAGAAAGAGTGGAGGATAAAATCCATGGTGGGCACGGCCGATGAGGGCACCTCCGATACAGCTCGGGCTTCTGCGGCTTCAAAAGGTAAAGGAGTGGCATCGGCGTCTGTTAACATGGTTTTTATACTGCCAGCAGAATACAGCGTGCAGGCGGCCGATGAAGCAGTGGCCGGCGACGAATAATCTTCGGCTAGACTACAGTTGTCACCAGACCAAGCCATATTCGACAAGCCAGCTGACGACAATCACAGGCACCTGCGGCCGTTATACATCAAGGGATTTATCAATGGGCAGCCGATGTCGAAGATGCTGGTCGATGGCGGCGTGGCAGTCAACCTAATGCTGTACACAACCTTCCGGAAGCTTGGAAAAGTGCCAGAGGACCTTATCAAGACCAACATGGTGTTAAAAGACTTTGGTGGCAACACTTCTGAGGCGAAGGGGGTGCTCAACGTGGAACTCACCGTGGGCAGCATGACGATACCCACAACTTTCTTCGTCTTCGATGGAAAGGGTTCCTACAGCTTGTTGTTGGGACGAGACTGGATCCACGCAAACTGTTGCGTACCTTCAACAATGCATCAATGTCTGATACAATGGCAAGGGGACCAGGTTGAGATCGTGCAGGCCGATCGGTCAGTAAACGTGGCCAATGCCGATCTCGCAGTATGGGAGATGGAGGGAATCGATTGCTTGTTCGGGCGAGTCTGGGACGCCGATTTCCTCAAAGTAACTGATTGTGATATCGAGATGATTGAAGATCAAGGCAAGCAGTTGCTTTAACAAAGATGCGCCATCCACTGTCCAAGACGAACAGGCTAGTCCCTACACAGACGATGCGGTGGATGAGTTAGATGGAAAATTGGGACAAGGCTTTACGTCGGCCGATCAGCTCGAGGAAGTTGATATAGGAATAGGTGATAAGCCTAGGACGACGTACGTAAGTACAAACCTACCAAAGGAATATAAGAATAATTTGATAAATCTTTTGAAAGAGTTCATAGATTATTTTGCATGGGAATACCATGAGATGCCAGGATTAAGCCGATCGATCGTGGAACATCGGCTACCTAACAAACCAGGCTGCCGGCCATTCAAGCAAGCTCCTAGGAGATTTAAAGCCGATATGCATGAAGCTATCAAGGCAGAGATAACAAGACTTTATGACGCCAACTTTATCAGACCCTACCGATATGCAGAGTGGGTTTCCAACATAGTTCCAGTGTTAAAGAAAAACGGCAAGCTTAGGGTATGCATCGACTTCAGAGATTTGAATAAAGCAACACCGAAAGATGAGTACCCTATGCCACTGGCTGATCTGCTAGTAGATGCCGCGTCTGGACACAAAATCATCAGTTTCATGGATGGAAACGCAGGCTACAACCAGATTTTCATGGCCAAGGAGGATATTCACAAAACAGCCTTCCGGTGTCCGGGTGCAATGGGCCTGTACGAGTGGGTTGTTATGACGTTTGTCTTGAAAAACGCTGGAACTACTTATCAGAGGGCTATGAATTATATTTTTCATGATCTTATCGGCTCATTGATCGAGGTTTACATCGATGACGTCATCGTGAAGTCTAAGGAGTATGATATGCACTTGGCCGATTTACGCAAGGTACTAGAAAGAGCAAGGAAATATGGTTTAAAGATGAACCCTAACAAGTGTGCCTTTGGCGTATCGGCCGGTCAGTTTCTGGGTTTCTTGGTCCATGAAAGAGGTATTGAGATCACGCAGAAGAATATTGATGCCATAAAAAATATCAAGCCTCCAACAAACAAAACCAAGTTACAATCTCTGCTCGGGAAGATCAACTTTGTCCGGCATTTCATATCAAACCTGTCAGGCAGAGTAGAGCCATTCACTCCATTATTGAGGATAAAGGACGATCAAGAGTTCGTATGGGGTGACAAGCAACAGAAAGCGCTAGACGATATCAAAGAATATTTAAGTTCTCCCCCAGTCTTAATTCCTCCACTGAAAGGGATTCCATTCAGGCTGTACCTATCGGCTGATGAGAAATCCATCGGCTCAGTCTTGGTTCAAAACATTGATGGCAAGGAACGAGCTATTTTTTATCTCAGTAGGAGGTTGCTAGATGCCAAGACAAGGTACACGCCGGTGGAGAAATTATGTCTGTGCTTGTATTTTTCATGTATTAAGTTACGGCATTATTTACTTTCCAATGAATGCATCGTGGTCAGTAAGGCCGATGTGATGAAATACATGCTATCGGCCCCTGTTTTAAAAGGAAGAATTGGGAAGTGGATTTTTGCTCTAATAGAGTTTGGCCTTAGATATGAATCGGCCAAAGCAATCAAAGGACAAGCCCTGGCCGATTTCATTATTCAACAAAGGGATGATTCAGTCGCATAAGCAGATATCGTGCCATGGACGCTGTATTTTGATGGATCTGTCTGTCGACATGGATGCGGTATCGGCCTGGTCATTATATCCCCTCGGGGGGCAAGCTTTGAGTTTGCTTTTACTATCAAGCCTTATTATACTAACAATCAAGCAGAGTATGAAGCGGTACTTAAAGGTTTGCAGTTATTACAAGAGGTCGAGGCCGATTCCGTCGAGATCATCGGTGATTCACAGCTGGTAATTAATCAACTTTCTGGAGAGTATGAATGCAAAGATGATATTCTCAAAGTCTACAATGAAGAATGCAAGGTGTTGCTTCAAGCGTTCAAGACGGTGACGATGAGACATATACCCAGGAAGCAAAACTTCGAGGCCAATGATCTGGCTCAGGGGGCATCGGGATACAGGCCGATGGTTAAAGATGTTCCGATTCAAGTTGCTACCGTGGATGCCGATGACTGGAGGTTTGATATCATTGAGTATTTGAAAAATTCTTCTCAATCGGCGTCACAACAAATGAAATACAAAGTGTTGCAGTATGTCCTGTTAGATGATGACTTATACCATCGGACGGTTGATGGTGTCTTGCTCAAGTGCCTAGGTCCTGAGGAGGCCAAAGTGGTTATGAGCGAGGTCCATGAAGGGATTTGTGGAACACATCAATCAGCCCATAAAATGAGGTGGCTTTTAAAGCGCGTTGGATATTTTTGGCCGACAATGCTAGAGGATTGTTTCAAGTATTATAAAGGATGTCAAGATTGTCAGAAATTTGGAGCAATTCAGCGAGCACCGGCATCGGCTATGCATCCAATCATAAAGCCGTGGCCGTTTCGTGGATGGGGAATAGATATGATCGGTCAGATTAACCCGCCATCAAGCAAGGGACACAAATATATCTTAGTGTCTACAGATTACTTCACAAAGTGGGTTGAGGCCGTTTCCCTTAAGAAGGTTGATTCCAAGGATGCGATTCAGTTTGTCAAGGAATATATCATATATCGGTTTGGGTTACCTCAGACAATAACCACCGATCAGGGATCAATCTTCGTGTCCGATGAGTTCGTCCAGTTTTCTGACATCATGGGCATTAAATTATTAAATTCTTCTCCGTATTACGCGCAAGCTAATGGGCAGACAAAGGCTTCTAATAAGACTTTAATCAAGCTAATCAAGAGGAAAATCGACGAACAGCCGAGGCAATGGCACACGACGCTGGCCGATTCCCTTTGGGTGTATCGGATGGCTTGCCATGGTGCGATTCAAGTGCCTCCGTATCAGTTGGTTTATGGACATGAAGCTGTGCTGCCATGGGAAACCAACATCGGCTCAAGAAGGATTGCTTTGCAAGACGACTTGACAGCCGATGAGTACCATAATCTTATGGTTGATGAGTTAGATGACTTGGCGCATGTCCGATTTCGGGCATTAGAAAAGATTAAACGCGATAAAGACAGAGTGGCTCGTCATTATAACAAAAAGGTTGTTGCCAAGTCATTTGAGGAAGGGGATCTTGTATGGAAGCTAATAATGCCGATTGGTTCCAGAGATAATAAATTCGGCAAGTGGTCACCTAATTGGGAAGGTCCTTTTCAGATTCATCGATGTGTCCCTCACAATGCTTATTTGCTTAAGGGGCTAGATGATGAGATTTATGGATGAGCTCTTAATGGCAAGTACTTAAAGAAATATTATCCTAGCGTCTGGATTGATTCATGATCGGCCCCTCAGCCGATTTATGATAACAGCCGATGAGTTATACATCGTCTTTAGATGGCCGATATATATTATCGTCCTTAGTTCAAATTCTACAACATGAGCCCTCATCTTCTAAAATTTGGGAGGCATACATACATACAGCAAGACTAGGATCTTTCAAGCTTATGGAATTTTTCATGGAATTTTTCAAGATTTTCAAGCTTACGGAGTTTTTCGAGATTTTTCAAGCTTATGGAATTTTTCAATCTTAACGGTTTTTGTCGGATTGATCCAAGTTCAAGTTTCTCCAAAGTTACCAAGAGTGGCTTAAGTTCATGGTCTTCAAATTTTTTCAGACTTGGACTGATCATATTCGGCCAGTAGGCCGATGGAATCAATTGCAGCAAGAAGTTGTCTGTTCACAAGAAGGACATAAAATATATTACATTACCCTAAGAAGTTTTCAATAGCTACAATCGCCCTGCGACGGATTTGATCAATATTTTCTATAATTTGGGCGTCATCGGCCATCGACCCTGGGATCGGCTTTAAAGATTTACTCAGGGTTGCCAAGTGTTTGGCTGATGCCTTCAGTTTCGCCGTCTGGTCTTCTATAGCTTTCGGCGATGCAGCTATCCCGGCCTGGACTTCTTGGATTTCCTTGCGAGTTGCTTCTAGCTTGGAGATGAGGTCTGCTTCGAGGCGTTGGAGTTCTTCAAGTCTGTTCTTCAAGACAATCGGCTCCACAGCTAGCTCATCCAATCTGGTCTTGTCAGAATTGACTTGAGACTTGCTAGCGGATAGGGCCGATTCCAGGCTTTCGCGTTCCCGCCTCTCCGCAATCCTTTCTTTAGCTTTCTGAAGCTTGAAGCGATATTGTTCCAAGAAGATGGCTGGTGTTAGGGTCTCCATCAGATCTTCGGGCAGTTGGTCTTAAATTTCTTGTACCCTGACTCTGATAGAAGTACAATCCTCCACCAAGAACTCCAGCGAAGATTCCAGACGATTGATGATATTGGACAGCCGGTCCTTCAGTTCTTCAGGGATCGACACCTTGGTTGTCACGGGGGGCTCCTTGTCCTCATCGTCAAGAAACTGACCGATATCGAAAGAGAACATATCGGCTAGGTTCTGCAAATATCAATATGGGTCAAGGTTAGCCTTGTCAAGCAAGAATCGACGAAAAAGGGATCAGAGTAATCCTGATTACCTGTGTTGGAGCATCAGTGGTGCTTGCATCGGCTTCCTTTTGCTGTGATGAAACAGTAGGCGAGGGGATTGGCCGATGTGGCGCAGGTGATGGAGCTCTTGGCTGGAGAAAAGCAAGAAATTGATGAACAGATCTATGTTACTAGTGAGACAATGCAAAAGTAACTCTTACAGAAGCAATCAAAGAGGGTGATGGAGAAGGAGAAGGGGTCCTCAATCGGGCTTTGGCTCGTTCGCGCCTCTGTAAAGTTGCCTTTTTGGTTCTTGATAAAGGGGCCGATTGGGTTCGTTCCTTCAATAAAGACGACGTAAGAACCTGCAAGGAATTAAAATGTAACATACTGATAGAAGAATATTACATGAATGCGGAGGAAGGATTGTATTGACCTTGCGAACTGCATGTCTGGTCCTTTTTGGTTGGGGGGCGTCGCCCTGGTCATCGGCTGGTGGAATCGCAGTGGTTTTGGCCGATGGCTCCTTGGTGGTTCCGGCCGATGGGCTTTCTTCTTCAAGAGCGGCGGCGGCTGCCGCATCGACCTCTTCCTCCATCACTTGCTCATCAAGGAATTCTTCTATGGAGGGGTCTAGCTCTTCAAGATCGGCCTAATTATCAGTCTTAGCCTTCTTGCTGGATTTTTGAGATTTGCTTTTTGCTGGCGCCTTCCTCTTGGGGTTTTCCTTGGTCATCGGTCCTTGAAGGAGTGATGTAAGCTTTGGGGTAGTAAGGCCGATGATTGATTCCAGAATAGTTGATCCTGATGGAGCTACAGCTTGAGCATAGAAGATTTTCTGTCCACTGTTGCTCACGGATGGAGTCGGCCCGTCTGGGACTTGAGGGCTGATACCCTGGATAAGCTCCGTCACATAAAATCTGGCCGATTGATGGAAAATATGAGCGGCCCATTCTTGCCACCATGCCTGGAAGATGATATGGACAAAGGCACTCAGGTGTAGTCGGTCACAGTCACCTAGATTTGGGACTTCGATTTCTAGCACTTTATTCATGACCAATGCTGATTGAACTATGCCCCTGCTCTCTAGGAGTCTGTGAAAATATAAGTTAACAGGGAGTTGTCCAAGCCCGCACTGTCTAGCAGCCACCATGGGATTGTAGAATTCGTAGGACAGGCTGGTGCTTCTTCCTTGGAATATGCCTACTGGGAGCAGGCATGGGGTGATGCCGATCATGAATAATTCCCGTGACTCCATGTCGTCATTCACTAGTATCAGTTGGAGATCGTCGGGAAGCTTGAAATCTCGATCTGAGGTGTAGACAAACATGTCCATCCTAACCGATGGCGGGCCGGTGTAGAATCGGATGAACCATGTGGACATGTCTTCGACCGATTGATCTGCTCCAGGATAAACGGAAGTCGCTTCTCCATAGGACATGCACCTTTTGGTCCTGGGATCTTCGTGATCGGCATATTTTGATGGGAAGCAGGAGTCCGATAGTGGTGGCCGATCAACTATGGTGTTGGTGTGGATGGTGAGCCCAAGCTGAATAAACCACCATGGTCCTCCATGAGCCACAGTTTGCTTCAACATTAAATCTTGAGTGGAGGTATGGAGTAGCCGATAGACAGCTCCCAAGAGGTATCGGCCAAGGGGGATTTGTTTCTTGTCGACCAAAGCTTGAGCCAAGTGTTGACAATTTGTAGTAGGGCCACAAGTCGATCCGCAGAAGACGAATCTTTCCAACCACAGTGTCAGGAAAGCTACATGTTCTCTTTCCGAGACTGATCCTTGTTCCATGTGCTCAGAAATATATCCAGACCAGCCTCCAATCTTTTTGGTTTTTAGTTTGTGACTGCTGTTTATCAGGAGGCTGAAGGGATTGATCTCGGAATCAATGTCCAATCCTGTTAGTACCTTGATGTCAATGACAGTTGGGGTCATCGGACCTTGCTTGAAAAGGAAAGCGTTCAAGGTGCTAGACCAGAAATAAGTGGCTGCCGACATGAGTGGCTCATTTTTCTTGGTATCGGCCAGGGATAAAGTAATGCATTGGCCGATTCCTATTTCGTCCCAGTGGACCTGTTTGGCTGCAGCGATTCTCTTGTGCCAGGTTCTATATCCCTTAAGCTTCGACGGCCAGGATCTGAAGGTATGTTTCCATGAAGAGACATTGGGCTTGGCTTGCCTAAAGGGGATTCTGTCTGTCTCAGCATTGATTAGCCAGGTTGGGTCGCAGTCGCCCATGGGGCCTAGCAAGAAGCGATGTGATTTGTTGTTGGTAGGGATCAGGATTTGGTTTTTGAAGACCTATGTCATAAGAACAACGATAAAAAATAAGACTCGGGGGGCAAAAGGCAGAAACCTTAGTTTGGAGAAATCGGCGGAGAAGCAAGGGTTTGGATTTAGAAGGGATTGACTTACCACAGGGATCTCGGAGGCGTAGAACGGAGCGGAAGCCATTGTTGTCGAAAAGGTCGCTGTTTGGGGGTTAATGCCGATGGAACGCCGAGGGGTCGCCGGAGTTGAAGAACACGAAGAGATTGCTGAATCGGCGGCGGAAGGGTGTGAATCTGGATCTGCGCGGTTTTTAGTCAAGCCCTAGCAAGGAAGTCAATGGGTTCCTCAAGCTAATTCCGCCACATTATATAATGAAGCGGAATTGGGGGGCATGTGTTAACAGCGGATTTTCGTAATCGTCCCGAAGAAGAAAGGGGAAACCGAAGCGGAGAAGGGGAGCTAAGTTGGAATCAAACCAGGTCTCGTATCGGACACAGTTAGCATATCGGACTCAGTGAGGTGCTAGCAGAAAGACTGTATCGACTGATTCGGATTTGTATGGTTATCGGCCGATAGAGGTTGGAAGTAGACAGAGTCAGCATGGGCTTGGTTTGGGCTCAAGATAAGCTTCAAGGAAGTTGCCAAATAGAGATAAGGCTCGGTTTTAGGCAATTGTATCTTGTAAATCAGGTAGGTTTAAATCTAATCTGTGGCAAAAGTCTGCCGTAAAGACTTGTTGTTTGTTAGAGATAAGATCGTGTCCTACAAGGACCTTGTTGTAATCTCGGGTGTAAATATCCCGATAGTTTGTACATAGAAAATCTCTCACAACTCAATACAACAAACCAGTTTCAATCTACTTCGGCGCATTGCCAACCCTCGCAAGAGGTTGATTTCGACGAGTTCTTGCTTCCGGGAGCAAAGGTAAGAACTCGTTCCCGACGATCTGCATCGTCGGGGCTAGCGTGTCGCGTTAGACACGTTAAGCCTCGATGATGTGATCGTCGTTTATCATGTCTTGGATAATCTTGACAGGCGTTTTAATTATGCTTTGTCAGCGATCTACTCGTTTTAGGGTTCATTGCCGGTGACGGTTTAATTATTATGCTTGGCTAGATTGTTCAGTGCATCTACCATCCCCAAAAGCAATCGGCGACTTGATTTTCTTTGTGTTAAGTCTTGATTCACACTTTGAGTTGTCATCGACCTTAGTCCTGTTTTGAGATCTAACACAAAGCCTGTTTTCGGTTGTAATTAAGGATAGCACTGGGATTTCAGCCAGTCTTACCTGATGCATATGATTATCACTAGGTTTTTATATGTATCTGCCATCTGCATGAATGGATCAATGAATATAGATGCGTCTGTTATAGGTTAATCTTTCGGGTTTATTTGTGATGGACATGTTTATATTGATTGGTTAGCTCATGTAGATTTGCACTAGAGTTCTAGCTAGTGTAGTATTCTTTATCATCCCTTATCGGCCGATGCCGCTGATTGACATTAACATGTTGATGAAGGCCGGTAAGTTTGGATTCATGCTTTAATCTTATTTTATCATGAGTAAGCCGATATAGCTTTGCCCTATCGGCTAGGCTATGACAACGTGTCATCGGTCTATCGGCCGATCGGCCATTGTTTTCGGACGTGGTTTACTTGTTTCTTGTTGATTGCAGATCAAATCAACTGGCACGCTCTGCACACAACTAGGCAAGCCATTTGGACCTGCACTGGAGTAAAGCAAACCTCCCAGGCCGCCGTGGAAATGTGGAACCCGTTTGGTTGCAACGCGGGTCGAAATTCTGCGCCAACACTACTATGGATACAACCGTTGCTCACATGATATCTCAACAAGAAGATGTCAAGATCAAGTTGTCCAAGTTCTGGAATCCAATTCGGCCATCTGTTATAGTGCTGATTTTAAATGGCCGTCAAATATGCATACGAGGTCCGTTTTGGGCCCATGAGTACTTGATGGAAAGCTCTTGGTGTCCTCTTTCCAATGGATCTAGCCTCATTTTCAAATTACATCCTAGTCGGCCACAATCTCAGAAACAAGGTGTTACATCACCTATAATGGGCCTATGGGCTTGTAATTTTATCTGGGACCCCGTCCCAGGTGGGGCCCATGTGGGGTGCGCCCCAACCTGGTGGAGCACGACCTGGGAACCCCCTTGGTCATCCTCCCACCCATTTAAATAGCTAGGTACCCCTTCAGGGTTTTTTGGGTTTTGTTTAGATTAAAGTTTAGCTTCGCTACTTTGCCGTGTAATCCCGTGATCGGTTAGATCGCCGGTTTGCTCATTACGGAATCCCAACTTATCATTTGTTTTCAATTCCTATTTGCAATTTAGATTGCTTTTATCTTGTTCTTTCTTGTTTCTTCGATTTGCTTGTAGGAATAAGGTTGATCTACACCGGCAAGATCAATAACCTACGGAGAGGTGTATCGATTGCTAAGGCGCAACACAACAACGTCTCGTACGGTTGTAGTTGGGTCATCAACGTTTCTCCCAAATCGTAGTTATCATCAACTCACTAAAAGATCAGGCCAATCAGATCCCTGAGCGTATCGAGTGGATTTCAGGGTTTATCAAGTGGTATCAGAGCAGCTTAGGGTTTATCAAGTGGTGTCAAAGCCGCTCAGGGTTTATCAAGTGGTATCAGAGCTTTCGTTGCTCGGTGAGTTATTTATCTACCTATAACCAGAAAATAGCCATACAAAAAAAATTGCATCTATTACCTAGCCATCTTTGTGCCGCTGCATTGTTATTTTTAGTTTTTGCTTTGTGGAGTTTTGCGTTGCATCGTTATGTCGTATTGCTGGTCTTAGCATCTAGTCTGTTTAGAGTTTCGAGTTCTGGTCACGTTTAGTACTACTATCATCGCCGCCGTCGTCGCCGCCGTGTCTTTGTTATTGCCGAGACCCTCAATTTTCAGATTGGTTTCCTTTTGTGAGTCCCCACCCCATGTGAAGCCAACCTGGACCACCCCACGTGAATCTCATCTTCCCCCATCCGAGTACGACTCCCTCCCTCTCCTCTCGGTTTCAATCTACATTGTGACTTCCTATATACTTTGGTGAAATTTTATTTCGGTGTCGGATTTGAGTTCCGTTTGCAAAAAGGAATCCATACGAGGAGAGCATTTCATTTTTGTATAGATTGAATTTTAGGGTTTGAAATTTTACATTTTAGTCCCTATAAATTTCATATTTACATTTAAGTCACTGTAATCTTGCATTCAGGTCCTTGAGTTGTTTTTGCTGAAAAAATCAAAAAAAAAGAAAAAAGGCAGAAAGGTGCTAAAAAAGAAAACAAAAGCCGCATCAAAAAAAAAGAAAAAAAAGAAGAAAGAAGGAAAAAAAAGAGAAAAATCAGTTGTTATCTTTGAGTTTGCTTTCAGCTATTACCTTTGAGTTTGCTTTTGTATATCAGAGTTATGCTTGAGTTGTTCCTAGTGCTATCTTGTGATATCGTTTGTGTCTAGGCTTGCGTCTCTAGTACGTTCTAGCCTAGGACCAGCACGGTACTTGACTTTGAACAATTATTCAACTTTGCATTCTCTGATTTGAGCATTTGCTAGTCCTTTGCTACATATTTAAGCCTACCCAGAGCTCCACAAATTTAATTGCAGCTGTACAGCAAGTGTTTACCAAGGCATCGATACATGCAGCCTCCATTGGGTCTAGGTTGAGTTGGTGTGGTCACCATTCCGCTTGCTTTAGTAAGATCTTGTAAGAGCTTGGTTAAAAACTTGAGTGTGTGTGATATTTGAGTCTCCACTACCTAGTAGTTCATAGAAGCGTGCATATTCTTGTGTGTGTTTCTTGTTTGGTACTAACCATGGCAGGATTTCGCATGGGGATATGAGATGCTCAACATCGACTTCTTCACCTTCGACGAGATATGACGACTTCTCCACGTGATTCATATGAGGTACCTGACTATAATTTTGCATGAGTTGAATCTAAGTTAGCATTGTACAATGGTAAGTACGATTCCGTTGCTTATGTTGATTGGGAGCTAGCAGTAGACAACGAATTTGATAAATATGATTTTTCTGATACTCAAAAGATTAAGGCTGCTAGTAATAAATTTACCTCTTCTGTATTCTTTTGGTGGAGTCATGTTAGTAATAAACCAGAAACTTGGGATGAGTGCAAAACCATGATGAGAAAACGTTTTGTGAGTTCTTATTACAAATGTATTCTTCTTGAGAAACTAGAACATCCGAAACAAGGTGATAAAACTGTTAGAGTGTGTATCTATGAATTTAAAGTTTGTATTATCTACAGTGATCTAAAAGAATGCATTGAGAACACAATGCGTAGATTTTTCAAGGGGCTTAATTCTGAAATTCAGGTTATGCTTGCTAATGTGACATATAATTATATTGGACACCTTTTCATGCTTGCTCGTAGCATTGAGAGTCAAATCATATCAAATACGAGAAAACATGAACAATGTGATTTATCTCCTATTTCTGAATCTCCGATAGCATTGTGCAATGATGATGTGCAAACATTGGAAGAGCAATCTTTTCTGTCTCCTGTTACTAACGTTTTGCAAGGAGTTCAGAACATTCAACAAAAGAAGGAGAATGATGTACTTGAGAAGAAAGAGGAGAAACATGAAGCACCTTTGATGTGTAAAGAAAGTTCGCAAGGTAAATTAAATGGTGATGAAGTAAATGAAGGTGACTATTCTCAAGATGAGCTACACATGTTCACTTTTCATGCTATAGTTGAGCAACCATTAGTGGAACCAATTGTTGATATTCCTTTGTCACAAGTTGATTTGTTTGCTATTCCTTGTGATAAAGAAGAGTTGTGTGATAATGCTTCACTTATATCAATGCCACAACTAGTGAATGAACATGTCATTTCTAGTGTTAGTTCTTTATGTGCTGATTTTAAGCATGTTGTTCACATTGCTAATGAAGTTGAGGAATGTGAATTGCTATCTTCTTTAAGTATTTTGGGCTATGTTCTATTTGATGACTTATGTGAGCTCGATAATTTGAAGGAGAAATTATTTGCAATTGATTTGCCATGTCCAACTAATACTATATTCCATATATTTGGGTAATATAATAATAAAGGAATATATTTGGTGCACAAAGTTTACATATGCTCAGATTTAGCACCTTCTGTATCATAGGATAAAAATTTCAAGCAAGAGAGACATGTTATTGCTAATCATGCTACTTCGAATTTCTCTAGTTTTGATTGGAACAAACAGGTTGTTTTAAATGGACTACACGAAGAGTGCCATATGGAAAAACCGAGGACGGTTTTCCGTGAAGAAGGGGAGGATGATGTGACCATGGCTACTATGGATACAACCATTGCTCACATGATATCTCAACAAGAAGATGTCAATATCAAGTTGTCCAAGTTCTGGAATCCAATTCGGCCACCTGCTATAGTGCTGATTTCAAATGGCCGCCAAATATGCATACGAGCTCCGTTTTGGGCCCATGAGTACTTGATGGAAAGCTCTTGCTGTCCTCTTTTCAATGGATCCAGCCTCATCTCCAAATTCTATCCTAGTCGGCCGTAATCTTAGAAACAAGGTGCTACATCACCCCGGCCCAGGTGGGGCCCATGTGGGGTGCGCCCCAACCTGGTGGAGCATGACCTAGGAACCCCCTTGGTCGTCCTCCCATCCCTTTAAATAGCTAGGTACCCCTTCAGGGTTTCTTGAGTTTTATTTAGATTAAAGTTTAGCTTCGCTACTTTGCTGTGTAATCCCATGATCGGTTAGATCACCGGTTTGCTCGTTACGGAATCCCAACTTATCATTTGTTTTCAATTCCTATTTGCAATTCAGATTGTTTTTATCTTGTTCTTGCTTGTTTCTTCTATTAGCTTACAGGAATAAGGTTGATCTACACTGTCACACCCCAAAGTTTGCTTTCCAGGTTAAAATTCATGAAATAAATCGCGTAAAACAAATTTTCCTTGTTAACCTAGAGCAAAATTCTAATTTAAAAATATATTAAACCAAGTGGAAATGGCATGGTGGGATTTTTCTTGAGTTCCCCATGTTACAATAAAGTAACAGGAATTTTAGTGCAATTTTCAGAGGCCTAGAAATAATTTTAATTAATTAAAAACCTCTAGCGCAATAAATAAATCCCTGGGAAATCCTTTTTTCCTTTTTCTTTTTCTTTTTCCTCTTTTTGGGCCATCGGCCCACCTTCCTCCCTCTCCCGGGCCGGCCCATGGCTGCCCGCAGCCGCCCCGCCGCGCCCTCCTCTCCCTCTCGGGCCGGCCCAACGCCGCCCGAAGTCCGCGCCACCTCACTCCTCCTCCCGGGCCGCCGATAGGTGGGACCGTCGCCCGGGCCGTCCCTCTCGCGGCCGGCCGCCGCCGCCCCATGCCGCTCGCTTTCCCTGCGCCCACCACCACTGCCAGGGCCACCTCCCCGCGTCGCCCGCGCCTGTTTCCCCCCACTCCGCACCACCTCCCCGTGTCGTAGAGGCCGGGATTCGTGGTTGAATCCCGCTCTCTCTCTCCCCTCCCACGCCGAACTCCGGCGAGGAATCCGGAGCCCTCGGCCAAACCCTAGCCCCGGCCCTCCTATAAATCGGCCTCCCCGCACTCCCCTCTTCTTTTTTTCCCCGCTCGCCGCCGCCTCCCGTGAACCCTAGCGCCACCGCCGCCGCCGTCTTCCTCCCCTCCGGTGAGCGCCGTGCCCCTCCCTCTCGGCCGTCGCCCGCGCGCTCCCTGCTTGGCCGCCGCTGCTCGGCTCGTTCGGCCGCCGCTCCCCGCGCGCCTGCCCGCCGCATCCGGCCATCGCTCATGCCGGCCGCCATGCGCGCCGCCTCACCATGGCTGCGCCGTGGCCGCCGCGTCGTCCCGCCGCTCGCCGCGTGGCCGCCGCGTCGGCACCACGCGTGCGTCGCGTGGCCGCCGCGTCGGCGCCACGTGGTGCACGGCCTGCCGCCGGCCGGTAGACCGAGTCTACCGTGGACCGGGACCCCGTGCCACCAACAGGTGGGGCCCACTTATCGGCGCCGCTGCCGTCCCCGCTGACGTCAGCCCTGGCGTCAGTGACGTCAGCCCTAGGGTTTATTGCGCAATAATTGAATAAGGACTTTTTTGTTTATAGTAAAAACACAGTTAATCTTCTAAAATTCATAACTAATTCATCCGGACTCCATTTGAGCCCATTCAAGTTGCAGAAAATTCATAAAAATGTCTAGAATCCATTAAAAATGGTTTTGTTCTCTGTTTTAGTAGACTTATAGCCTGTTTGCTTGTGTGCTTTGTTTTTCGTTTAGATTCCGGTAATTCCGACTCTACAATTTACTTCGAGGTTGTTGCCGAGGTAGATCTAGCGCAGGAGCAAGGCAAGTCATGCTTATTCATTTGAACATATTGTACCTAAATTGCGAATGTCTTATGTTTTTTCTCTAAATACTGCATTGTTTTATAATATCATTTATGAGCTTAATTACCTATTGTACTCAGTTTTATATTTCAATTATCTTATTCCTTTGATAGCTTGGGAAGTAATTTGAGTAGTCGCTAGGATAGAACATGCTTAGCCCTGCTTAGTAACATTAGCACATTAAAGGGATCACATTATTGTTTAATGTTGGTTATTTAATATTAGCTCACGATGGTTAATCGTGAATGATTAAATAATTAGTCCAACTAAAACCTGGATAATGGTGGGTTGTGAGCACATGGTTTTCATGGTCGTGCTAATGACAATTAAGGACCGATTGGCGGGAAACCCTGGAAGAATTATCGTACTTTCCACAAGCCAGCATGGGTAATGGCTGGACTTGTAGTATGGCTTTTTCCTAGCCGACGCACCCAGGCGAGGGTGGGCGTGATCGAGTTGGGTCGGTGGGGGTTTACCCGTTGATCAGCTGCGGGATTCAGCTAGGCACGAGAGGGGGCTGCCTGCCTTGGTTTAAAGGTACGGGCGAAACCTGAGGTGTGGTGCGCTTGGTTAGGAAGGGTTGTGCGAAGGGTCCTGTCGCATTTCCTTTTCGGTGTACCGTGGTGGTATGTTGGCGCACGGTAACGTGTTATGGGACTGTGTCTTGTGGGTACAGTTGTACACCTCTGATCAGAGTAGAACTATTCGAATAGCCGTGCCCGCGGTTATGGGCGATCAACCAGATTCACCGTGATTAGTTACACTTCTAATTATTTGACCTAATGGAACTGGTGTAGTTCAGGTGGTGGTTTGGGCCTATCGCAACATGGTGTAACGTTGGGCAGCGATGGTTCAATTTTGATTAATTAACTTAACTATTTACCGCATTCAACTATTGTTTTTAAATGCGTATTTTATGCAAATAACCCCTTCAGCCTCCTTTGTTATTACTTGCATCATTACTCCCTTTCCGGTATGACTTGTTGAGTACAGTGGGTAGTACTCAGTCTTGCTTAATTTTCCCCCACATTAGAGTTGGAGTACACGTCAGATGAAGGCTTCTCAGAGGAGTAGGCTTGTGCTTGCCATCAAGGATGCTCGTGGAATGGAGTTGCCACGCTGCGAGCGTCTAGTTAACTAGAATAGCTTGTTTACTTTTTCCGCTGCATTTTTGTAAGGGATTTTTATAATGTTTGTAAGATGTGGATCTGTATGTGAACTTTGTCATTTGTGTACCATGGCCGGTCCTGGACGGAGATTTTAATACACATTCTGCTTGGAATTCAGGTTAGCGAATTTTTGGGCGTGACAAGTTGGTATCAGAGCCGACCTTGACCGTAGGACAAGCGAATTTCTGGGCGTGACAAGTTGGTATCAGAGCCGACCTTGACCGTAGGACAAGCCAACTGGAAACCCTAAGAGCCCTCTGAAAACTCTTTCATGTGCATTTGCCTGTAACTTGAAATTGTTTTGGGAAAAATTCAGGATCTTTGGTTTTTGGGATTTTTGGGAAAAAGTTGGGTCGTTTATTCGATGGGGACTATTGAACTAAAGTTAGTCGGGAGTTTTAAAAATTTTTGGGATAATAAATTTCGGGTTTCGTTTGGATTTGCTTCGAAAATTGTCGGGAAAGTGGATTCGGCCCTAGTTAAGTCATATGAGAAGCAAAATCTATTTATTTTGGTTCTTACTATTATTTATATTTTAATAATGTTACTATTATATTATCTTCCTATTATTTAGGTGTTGTGTTAGTGTTTATTTGACTCTTATAAAAAGTTTCATGCACCAAAAATTTTCTTTTGTTATTCGTTCTTTTATCTAAGTCCTTTAAATTGTTTTTTATAATTTGGATTTGAGCATGCATTGATTCCCATCCCTTGTCCTATGTAGATGGCAGGCCTTCCCCCTACGCACCGTGGTGAGGATATGGATGGTTGTGTGGCAGAGCTTGCCTGCATGACCTTGGTTGTGGGGTACCCCGAAGCGCCGGAGTACACTACGACCGGGCCTCTCAGTGGCGAGTTCCCTTTCAGAGTCCGCTTGGAGGTCCATGGCTTTGTGGGCACCAATCTTCCCAACATGGTGACCGAGGCTGCTGGAGGCAGTGTGGTGCATGCTTGCAGGAGGTCGCCTACAAGATGATGACCAGGATTAGCGACTGGCAATCCTACGTCTTCTGCGCCTCTGCATATCGCTACCTCCCTCGTCGTTCTGCCAACAGCGACGTCAGCACCTTCCGCCCGACGACTACAGAGAACGACACCAGCTTTGGACGGATGTGCTCGGTGATGAGGGGATTGGACCGGATGCACGCCGACCTCCACAAGGCATCCAAGGCTCTCAGCGACCAGAAGTTGATCAAGATTGCCCGCTTGGAGGATGAGGTCGCTCAGCTCAAGGCCGAGAATGCTAGGCTGCAGGGACGTCCAGCGCCAGGTGGACTCAAGATTCGCACTACGCCAAGGAAGAGGACCACAGCCCCAGTGCGTATCCAGCTTGCACCGAGGAACCCACCACCCGCTCCAGTGCTAGTTCCGTCGCCCTCACCAGCGTTCACCATCACCTTCGTCCCAGCGTCTGCGTACCAGGGTCCAGCCGGTGGTAGCGGAGGTTGGTTGTAGGCCACACCCAGCGGCAGCTACGGTAGTGGTTCTAGCTTAGAGCCAATCAGTGGAGACACTGCCATGGCGGATTCCAGGAGCTGTTCGGAGGAGCCAGGAGACGAGCAGGAGCCTGGCTACGACTCCACCGACCGCAGGAGCCGTTCCGAGCATTAGGCTCGCTACCCTTAGTTTTACCTTTTTTCCTAGTTTGATTTCTTGTTAGATTCTATGTGCTAGGTTTGTTGCTTGGGGGTTAGCCGATGGTCGATATCATGCGCCTATTGTATGGCTATCTCAATAAGGATTCTGCTTGCTGTTTGAAAGTGTTTTTAAATTAGATCAGAACAATTACAGTTAAATTATAATATATTAATGCTTAGTTTCTAAGCTTTTTGTAAGGGATTTTTATAATGTTTGTAAGATGTGTATCTGTATGTCAACTTTGTCGTTTGTGTACCCTGGGCAGTCCTGGACGGGGATTTTAATACGCATTCTGCTTGGAATTCGAGTTAGCGAATTTCTGGGCGTGACATACACCGGCAAGATCAACAACCTATGAAGAAGTGTATCGATCGCTAAGGCGCAACACAATGTCTCGTACGGTTGTAGTCGGGTCGTTAACATTTCTCCCAAATCATAGTTATCATCAACTTACCGAAAGAGTGGGTTAATCAGATCCTTGAGCGTATCGAGTGGATTTTAGGGTTTATGAAGTGGTATCAGAGCAACTTAGGGTTTATCAACACCATTCCCTCTTGACCTGTTAATACATATCCGTCTGGTTGATCCATGTAGATCTCCTCCTCCTACTCTCCATTAAGGAAAGTTGTCTTAATGTCCATATGATGAACGAGAAGACCTTGTGAGGCTGCCAAAGCAAGTAGTACTCGAATCGTGGTCAAGCGAGCAACTAGTGAATAAGTGTCGAAAAAATCCTCGTCTTCCTTTTGGGTATAACCCTTGGCTGCAAGCCTTGCCTTGTACTTTTCAATTGTACCATCAGTCCTAAGCTTTTTCTTGAAAACCCACTTGCATCCTACAAGTTTGCACCCATATGGATGCTTGACGACTTCTCAAGTACCATTGGACATAATTGAGTCCATCTCACTGCGTATCGCTTCCTTCCAATAGTCAGCGTCTGGCCTCTTTTATGGTTCTTGGAGTGTCATCTACAAGTTATACAATGTAGTCATCACCAAAAGACTTTGCAGTCTTTTGTCTCTTACTCATTCGAGTAGCCACAATGTTATCCTTCTCAGGATTCTCCTCAGGCTTTTGATCATTGTATTCTATTGGCAGAAAGGGATCAGGGGATAAAATGGGTTCTTGACTAGAAGTGCTAGGTGTGTTTTTCATGGGAAAATCATTCTAAAAAATGTAGCATCTCCGAACTCAAAAATTGTACCAACTCCCATGTCAGGTACTCCAGAATTTACAATTAAGAATCTATATCCCATGCTGTGGATAGCATAAGCCAGGAACGCACAATCTACGGTGTTTGGTCCAAGTTTGTGCTTTTTGACTATAGGTACATTTACCTTAGCCAAACATTCCCATGTGTGCAAGTATGAGAGATTTAATTTCTTCTTTTCCCATTCCTTGAATGGGGTTACTTCTTTATTCCTAGTAGGAATTTTATTTAGGATATGACACGTAGCCAATATAGCCTCACCCCACCATTCCTTGGAAAGTCCCCCAGTGTCTAACCTGGCATTCACCAACTCAGTTAGAGTGCGGTTCTTTATTTCGGCTATCGCATTTGACTGGGATGAATAGGGAGGCGTCCTTTCATGAATAATTCCAAACTCTTCGCAGAATG
Source organism: Oryza officinalis (assembly GCA_008326285.1). Classification (NCBI taxonomy): domain Eukaryota; kingdom Viridiplantae; phylum Streptophyta; class Magnoliopsida; order Poales; family Poaceae; genus Oryza; species Oryza officinalis. The sequence continues at coordinate 14,266,428 of BDMV01000008.1, forward strand.
AAGTAAACTCATTAAAAAAATACTCCTCACCTCGATCAGACCTCAACTGTTTGATTTTCCTTTCAAGTTGGTCTTCACCAACCGGAGATCAGTTCCGACACACCGTGCAACTAAACTTCCGAGCAACCAACAACACTGTGGAGTATGAAGGACTTCTCTCCGGTCAAAGACCTATTGTATCACTGGAGGTCAAGCGACTAATTGTGAAAGGGGACTCAGAAATAGTTGCTAACCAAGTGCATAAGGACTACAAGTGCTCTAACTCAGAGTTGTCCAAGTATCTTGCCAAAGTCAGAAAATTGGAACGAAGGTTCGATGGATTTGAGGTATGCCACGTCTATCGTAAAAACAATGCTGATGCTGACAACCTCGCCCGCCGAGCTTCCATACGATAACCAATGGAACCTGGTACATCTTTGAAGTGCTAACCAATCCCTCAGTCAAGAGCTTGCCGAACGATGACATCGATAGCACCATCGACGTTGGCTCGGGTGCTACTACTCAGAACGACAAGCTCATCACAGACATCGAGACGACTATGGATTGGTGCACACCGCTCACCGAATTCCTCAACACCAACAAGTTGCCAGATGACAACATGGAAGCAGAGGAACTCTCCCGACAATCTAAGGCCTATTGTTTGATCGGGGACGATCTATAAAAGAAAGCTGCCAACAAAGTACTGCTAAAGTGCATTACGTCCGACGATGGCTAGGAGATACTGCTCAACATCCACGAAGAAATCTGTGGATCACACGCTGCAGCAAGAACGTTGGTCGGCAAGGCCTTCCGACAAGGTTTTTACTGCCCATCGGCTCTTCCAGATACCTCTGACATGGTACAACGGTGTGAGGCTTGTCAGTTCCACATCAAGCACACCAAGTTACCAGCTCAAGCCCTCCAAACTATCCCTTTGTCCTGGTCGTTCTCGTGCTGGGGGCTCGACATCTTCAGACCCTTCCCAAGAGGACAAGGCGGCTAAAAACTCTTATTCGTGGCTATCAATTGAAGTGGAGCCAACAAGAGAAATCAGAGCCGAACATGTAATCAAGTTTATCAAAGGGATATTTTGTCGATACGGGCTTCCAAACCGAATATTGACAGACAACGGCTCCTAGTTCAAGAGCGTCGCCTTCCAGGACTACTGCTCAGAATATGAGGTCAAGATCTGCTTCGCTTTAGTGTCTCATCCTCAGAGCAACGAACAAGTTGAGCGGACAAATGAGATCATGCTCCAAGGGATCCAAACACATGTATATGATAGGATTTTGGCCTATGAATCACGATGGGTTGATGAGCTCCCTTCTGTTCTATGGGCCATCAGTACTACTCCGACTACACCAAACAAAGAGACCCCATTCTTCCTTGTGTACAGATCGGAAGCTATGCTCCCCATCGAGCTACGCTATCAATCAACATGAGTTCGGGAGTACTTAGACGAGTACTAGGACGACAAGCGAGCAGATGACATCAACCTACTAGAGGAACACCGAGAGCGAGTGCCATCCGAGCAGCCAAATATCATCAGGCCTTACGTTGCTACCACGAGAAGCACATTCGAGCTCGTTGTTAACGACGGATTTTGGTAATCGACTCGGAAAGGAAAGAGGAAACCGAAGCAGAAAGGAAGGATTGAGTTGGAGTCGGATCAGGCTTCGTATCGGACCCGGTAACCGTATCGGACTGGGGAGGTGTTGCTGTAAAGAGCATATCGGCCGATACGGATTTGGTTTGGTTGTGGGCCGATGCGGGTTGTGAGTTGACAGTGTCAACGTGGGCTTGGTCTGGGCTCGAAGTAAGCTTCAAGGAAGTTGCCAAATAGAGATAAAGCTCGGTTTTAGGCAATTGTATCTTGTAAATTAGGTAGTTTAGATCTAATCTGTGGCTAGAGTCTGCCGCAAAGACTTGTTTGTTAGTTGTAGATAAGATCGTACCCGACAAGGGGTCTGTTGTAATCTCGGGTATAAATATCCCGATAGTTTGTACATGTAAAGTCTCTCTCAATCAATCACACAATCAAATCAATCTACTTTCGGCGCATCGCCAACCCTCGCAAGAGGTTTTCCTTGACGAGTTCTTGCTTCCTCGGAGCAAAGGTAAGAACTCGTCCCCGACGATCTGCATCGTCGGGGCTAACGTGTCGCTTTAGACACGTTAAGCCTCGATGATGTGATCGTCGATTATCATGTATTGAATAGTTTTGACAGGTATCTTAATTAAGCCTTGCCAGCGGTTTACTCGCTTTAGGGTTTATCGCCGACGATGGTTTAATTCTTATGCTTGGCTAGATTGTTCAATGCAGCTGCCATCCCCAAAAGCAATCGATGACTTGATTTTCTTTGTGTTAAGTCTCAATCCACACTTCGAGTTGCCATCGACCTTAGTCATGTTTTGAGATCTGACACAAAGCCTGTTTTCGGTTGTAATTAGGGATAGCACCGGGGTTTTAGCCGGTCTTATCTAACATATGTGATTGCTTTATGTTTCTTGCATATGTTTGCCACTTATATGTGCAGATCGATAAGTATAGATATGTCGATCGTGAATTAATCTCAAGATTTCTTTATGGTTGACGTGTTTATACTGGCCGATTGGCTCGTATAAGGTTGCACTAGAGTACTAGCTGGTATAGTTACCTTTGTCATCCTTATCGGCCGATTTTATTAGTTGAGGTCTACATATCAATGAAGGCCGATAAGATTAGATTCATGTCTTACTTATTTTCTAAGTGAGCCGATATAGCTTTGCCTTATCGGCTGAGCTATGACAATGTGTCATCGGTCTGCTGACCGATCGGCCATTGTTCTCTGACTTGGTTCACTTGTTTCTTGTTGATTGCAGATCAAATCAACTGGCACGCTCTACTTACGACTAGGCAAGCCATTTGGACCTGCACTGGAGTTAAGCAAATCTCCCAGGCCGCCGTGGTAACGCGGAACCCGTTTGGTTGCTGGACGGGTCGAAATTCTGCGCCAACACGCTTTTGGCACGCCCAGTGGGACCTCAAGAACACAAGCTTCTCACCAGCAACAAGAACACCTCGAGATGTCGAAGCAGGCCGAGATCGTCGAGGAGAACGTCATTCCCGTGACCGCCGACCAGCTCAGCGCAGAACAAAAAGCTGAGATGGATAGTCTGGTCGCGCAGTTCCAGAATATGTACCTGCAAACATATTCTAGGACTCGGCAGGGCACCTTGATTCAAAAGTCCAAGGTGGTCATGCCGAGTTCTGGAGATGGAGCTGGAACGTCAGCGGCGGCGCACGATCACGCCGTCAAAACTGAAGACATTGCAGCGCCGACGTTGCAAGACCGAATCGACTCCGCAGTTCACTCTGCGCTAGTCAACCAGTCGGGGATCCTGGTGAACACGTTGACCAATACGGTCAAGTCGATCCTGGATGGTTCAATCCATCAGTACAAGCCTCAAGGCCCGATTTACCTGCCAGAAAATAAGTTCCCTGCCTATCGGACCTTGAGGAACGACCTGAGCACGGCTCAGCCGACGGCGCCGATGCCACCTCCATCGGCGCAACCAACAACAACCCTGCCGCTGGTCCTCACCAAGCAGGCGGGAGGAAGCCCTCAGCACATCACAGAGGAGCAGTATGCTCAATGGACCAAGGGGAAGCAACCGGTGGTTGAGCCGATGCAGCAAGTTCCCGTCCACTAGCCATCGGCCGGACAACCGCAAGCCCCGGCGTTCAATAGTCCTCCACTTCAAGCTGCATACAACGTGCCGCAAGGCTATCAGCAGTACACCGCAGGGCAGTACGGCACGCAGAACCTGGATCACCACTATCAACCGTATTCCCCGAGGCAGTATCAAGCAGAGGGCCTCCAACAATCCTACCAGCAGGACCTCCCGCATCGGCCCGCAGGATACTGGGCTGACATGATAGCCGAAGTGATGCGAGATCAATTCGGCTTGAAGCCCAAAGAGAACTCTACAGTGTATCAGCACCCGTATCCCGAGGAATTTGACAGAGTACCATTGCCGGGCCGATACAAGATCCCGGATTTCTCCAAATTTTCGGGACAGGACAACGTCTCGACATATGAGCATGTCAGCCGATTCTTAGCGCAGTGCGGGGAGGCATCGGCTATCGAGGCGTTAAGGGTGAGGTTTTTCCCTCTATCCTACTTACACTACACAACTGACCGCATGCTGTCTCCTATCAGCAGCTAGCATCCAAGTTTTTTCGCTCATTCAAGTTACTCTCGACTTGGTCATGCATGCCTAGCAGTGTTACTCATTTATTCTACTTGGCCAGTCATTTGCTAGTATCTGTGTGCTTAATCAATTCAGTCATTGTATATTTTTTGGCTTTTATTAAGGACAGAAAGGTAGCAAACCACATGTTATAAAGATTAGCAGGGTGTTGACGTAGAATTTCGTCCGCCAGACGTCAAAACGGGTTCCACGTTTCCACGGCGGCCTGGGAGATCTGCTTAGCTCCAGTGAAGATCCAATGGCTTGCCTAGGTGCGTGTAGAGCGTGCCAGTTGATTTGATCTGCAATCAACAAGGACAAACAAGTAAACCATGTTAGTAAACGATGGCCGATCGGCCGATAGGCCGATGTCACATCGTGAGAGCCTGGCCGATAAGGCAAAGCTATATCGGCTTACTTGAGATCATAATAAAATAAGATTAAAGTACAGATCTAATCTCATCAGCCTTCATCAACATGTTAATGTTGGTTTAATAGCATTGGCCGATGAGGATAAAAGAAATAAATACACTAGCTAATACTCTAGTGCAAACTTGTGTGAACCAATCGGCTGATATAAACATACTGATCACAGATGAACCCTTAAGAGTAAACTATGATAAATACACTTATATTTGTCGATCCGTTCATACAAGTGACAAATACATATAAAAACATCAAGTAATCACATGCATTAGATAAGACCAGCTGAAACCCCGGTGCTATCCTTAATTATGATCAAAGACAGGCTTTGAATTAAATCTCGAAACACGACTAAGGTCGATAGTAACTCAGAGTGTAGATCGAGAATTAACACAAAGAAAATCAAGCCGTCGATCGCTTTTGGGGATGGTAGATGCCTTAGATGATCTAGATGAGCAAGCTAATTCGACCACCGTCGGCAATAAACCCTAAAACGAGTTAATCGCTGGCGAGATAGAATTAGAAAGTCACATAAAGATCAGCCAAAACATGATAAACGACGATCACATCGTCAGGGCTTAACGTGTCTAAAGTGACACGCTAGCCCCGACGATGTAGATCGTCGGGTACAAGTTCTTACCTCTACTCTGGGGAAGCAAGAACTCGTCAGAAACTAAGCTCTTGCGAGGGTTGGTGATGCGCCGAAAGTAGATTGATTTGTTATTGAATTGATTGAGAGAGTTTCTATGTACAAACTACCGGGATATTTATACCCGAGATTACAACATTGTCCACGTAGGACACGATCATATCTCTTGCCAAAAATTAGATCTAAACCTACTTAATTTTACAAGATACAATTGCCTAAAACCGAACCTTATCCCTATTTGGCAATCTCCTTAAAGCTTATCTCGAGCCCAAACCAAGCCCATGCTGACTCTATCAACTTCCTGCTCCCATCGGCCGATGGCCGTATTGAATCCGTATCGGCCGATACGGTCCCCCTGCCAGCGCTCCACCTGATCCGATGCGATGCTGAGTCCGATACAGAGTTGGGTCTGACTTTGGCTTGGTGCGATAAAGTAACTGATTCGACTAAGAGGGCTCCTTCTTCTCTGCATCGGTTTTCTCTTTCCTCTCCGGGTAGATTACGAAAATCTGCTATTAACACATGCCCCCCAATTCCGCTTCATTATATAATGTGACGGAATTAGCTCCGAGGAACCCATCAACTTCTTCCCTAGGGTTTGTCTGAAAACCGCGCAAATCCAGATTCACAGCCTCCTATGGCGCCCCACACTATGCTGGTCTAGAAAGTCAACCGGCATAGGCTGGAGGTCAAAACCTTATCTGTGGTTACAGTACCAGTCCCAGGATACACGAGCTGGTACTCACAGGATAATAGTGGAGTCCAGAAATACAAAGCTTTTATTACAACATTGTTGGAGGTCTCAAACTACTACCGTTGTGGACAAACCCCAGACTGGTAGAAAGACTGAAAGAACAAAGTAAACGCAAGCGGAAACATAACAACAGTGGAGGGTGACATGAAGCAAGAAGACAACCATAAATCCACAGGCTAGGCCTGGGAACTAGGCTTGAAACCCAGAGAAGTCGTACTCGACCTGCTCTTGAAAGTAGGCCTCGGCGGAAGGGTCAAGGTATCCTTCTTCTAACTCTATAAATAATAATAGCAAGGGTGAGTACTCGTTGTACTCAGCAAGCCCGGGAAAAATATGACATGCAAGGCCAATAACAAGGGGTGGGACGGTTTTATTTGGAAAACCAGGTTTTATAAATCATTTAGTTGTAAACCTCTAGTGTAATAGTTTTTAGTTTCGAAGTAAGGCTCACGCCTTACTCCATTCCACAGGTTGCTTTGCAACAACCTGTCACTGTAGTAATTCAACACAAACACCGTGCCATCTCAGCACTGCTCGGCCATCTCAGCCACACTACCTCGGCCATCTCAGCCCTAACCACACCTTGGTGCCAATCGACACCCCGAGTCACACAGACTCGTTCCCAACCACGAAGGCTGGCCGTCCGCCACAAAGGCAAACTCTGGTGACGGTACCCATTCCAAGAATTAATTTATAAAACAAACACTACGCTATGAGAAACACTTCACATCCGCCCATGACCGTGGGCACGGCTGTTTAAACAGTTTGACTAAACTCTGCAGAGGTTGCACGCTTTACCCACACGTCGCGGACTTCTCGCATTACCGAACACATGTGGATCAGACATGGCCGACAAAGGAGAGCTCGCTACAAGGCTTTTCCATAACCAACCCATAAATATCCCGTGTCCCACAGTTGGGTGGAATCTCTCCACCAAGCATCAGGCCAAATTTCAAGCCCTCATCTACTCAGGCCCCACCGTATGGACTCCGATACATCCCCACTGCAGGAGATTGTCATACTCGCCACCATACCAGTGCTCCTCAACTGCTAACATGCTGGACACCTATGTTTTAGTTATCTACTCGGCCAGGGGCATCCCATTCTACCCGTGTGGTCGCACTGTCATATGTTCAGATGAATTTCCCAAAGGAAACGGTCCTTATGGATAATACGTAGCCAAACCACCAAGGTACTGACTCCCGCATCATCAAGTTTTTACAAAACACTTTCCTCCTTCTTAACCATACCAACATCTCGCTGGGTTTTTAAAATATAAATATCCCAGTTTTTCCCACACGACAGAACAATCATGACCTATAGGTAATCTACTCTGGCATTTAAAATACCAACACAAAATATGTAGTGGAGTTACAAAGGAATGGGGTCATCAATTCCTATATAATAATGGTGTGACTACTGGAAAGGTCCGACGATCCATGCAATTTGGCAAACAAAATACTTAATTTAAAAATATAGGCACAATAAATGGTCAAGGGGGCTTGCCTTGTTCCGCGACAACGGGCGGAGCGTCGAACTCCTGCGCGAATCCTCCGTCCGACTCGGGTTCTAAACACGAGAAAACAAACAATACATAAAACCACCGCTAAACCAAAACAAAACACTAAAAAGACAGCGTTAATAAATAGAGGGAAATTTTAGAAAGATTTTGGAATTTGAATGGAGTCAAACGGAGTTCGGGATGAAAAGATATGGATTTTTGAAGTTTTTGGAGCTTTTTGGAGGGTTAAAAGAATAGAGAGGAATATTCCAGGGAATATTCTGAGTGGGGCCCGGCTGTCAGGTCAAAGGGGTCAAGGGAGAGAGGGAGAGATGTGGGCCCGTGGGTCCCACTCCTTTTCTTTCTTTTTCTTTTCTCTTTTTTTTTCTTCTTTTCTTCTCCTTCTTATCTCTTCCTCTCTCTCCTTCTTTCTTTTCTCTGCTCTCTTTCTTCTCTCTTGTTTTCTCTGCCGCATGAGAGAGAGGCCGGGAGGGAGGGCGGTGAGCTGCGGCGGGCTCGGCCAAGGGGGGGCGCGGCGCGGCGGCGGCAGGGAGGGAGCGCGGCGGCGGCAGGCTCGGCCAGGGGCGCGGCGCGCTGGCCGGGCCGGGCGCGGCGCGGCGGCGGCAGGGAGGGGAGGGGGCGGCTCGGGAGGCGCAGGCCGACGGCGGCTGCTGGGGCGCAGGGCCGGCGACGGCTCGGGAGGAAGGAGGAGTAGGGAAGGGAGAGGGAGGAGTTGGGGACAGAGGAGGAAAGGGGAGTTTGGTCGTGCAGGGGAAGAGGGGAGGAGGCCGGTTTTTGAAAAAACAGGGAAGCTACCTCGACGCAGTGTACTCCGCGGCCTCGACAACTCGGCTCCGGAGCGGTGAAAATGGAGTGGTGAATCGGCTGAGGAACTCCACGGTAAGTCTGCTCGGGTATTTATACTGCCGGAGTGATTCGGGAGTAGAAACTTGGCGACGAGAACGTCCATTGATGTCTCTGTGTTTGCTTCTCCGTCTACAGACTCCAGCTGTTGTCATTGCCTGGCTTGCTCGGCGAGCGGCGCGGAGCGGTGCCTAACTTCGGCGGAGAAGACGGAGACGGTGCCAATCCTTCACTGTGTACTGGCAGGACGGTGCCTAACCGTCGGTTTGCAGGGGGTTTAGGGAAAATAGGGACAGAGACAGAACATGCATGCACGAGTGTTGAATGAGCCTGAGTGATTTTTCCTGGCTTAATGGAAGTGCAGAGAATCTCCGGGTGAAAAAGGACTGATAAACACCGGGCAGTAGAGGTCCAAAATATTTTGGAATATTTGGACGGAAGGAAAAAAAATGATTTGATACGACCGGGGAAAATAAATAAAAACAAAATTAAAACTAACTTGGGAAATAAACAAAAACAAAATTAAAACTAATTTTGAAATTTTTGGGGATTTTGAACGGAAAGACAGAGCGACGTTAAACTGCGGTTTTTAGAAAAACGCGGGCGTTACACCTCCCGCCGCCGATTTCCTTGCGTAGCTCCTCATTAGCTGTTTGTGCTTCTCGATTCCGGCGACTCCCCGGCGTCCTTTCAGCATCGACTCCTTCATCGGTGACCTCTTCAACAACATCTATGGCTTCCTTGCCGTTCTACGCTTCCGAGATCTCTGTGGTAAGTCAATCCCTCTCCGAGTTCACATTTTCATTTTCCCGCCGAGTCTTTTCAAACTAGGGTTTCTGCTCTTGCCCCCCGGGTCTTATTTTTCATCACTGTTCATATGTTGTAGGTCTTCAAGAACCAGATTTTAATTCCTACCAATGACAAATCACATCGGTTCCTTCTGGGCCCCATGGGCAACTCTGACCCAACCTGGCTGATAAATGCAGAAACGAATAGAATCCCTTTTAAGCAAGTAAAGCCCAATGTCTCTTCCTGGAAGCACACCTTCAGATCTTGGCCGTCAAAGCTCAATGGTTTCAGGACTTGGTACAAGAGAATCGCCGCGGCCAAGCAAGTTCATTGGAATGAAATAGGAATCGGCCAATGCATCACTCTGTCTTTAGCCGATACCAAGAAGAACGAACCCCTTATGTCAGCAGCCACATATTTCTGGTCTAGCACCCTGAATGCCTTCCTGTTCCGGCAAGGTCCGATGACCCCAACCTTAATAAATATCAAGATGCTGACAGGATTGGATATACACTCTGAGATTAATCCCTTCAACCTCCTCATTAACAACAGCCATAAGCTGAAGACCAAGAAGATTGGAGGCTAGTCTGGGTATATATCTGAACACATGGAGCAAGGATCTGTCTCAGAGAGAGAGCATGTGGCCTTTCTGACTCTGTGGTTAGAAAGATTCATCTTCTGTGGATTAACCTGTGGCCCCACTTTGAACTGCCAACATTTAGCCCAGGCCCTGGTTGAAAAGAAGCAATTTCCTCTTGGCCGATACCTCCTTGGAGCTGTCTATCGGCTGCTCTATTCTGCTATTCAGGATCTGATGTCAAAACGGACAGTGGCACATGGAGGTCTGTGGTGGTTTATCCAGCTCTAGCTAACCATCTATACCAACACCATGGTTGATCGGCCTCCGCTATCAGACTCTGCCTTCCTATCGAACTACAACGACAATGAAGATCCTTCAACAAGAAGATGCATGTCCTTTGGAGAAGCAGCCTCTGTTTACCCTGGGGCTGATCAATCGGCCGAAGAGATATCCACCTGGTTCGTCTGATTCTACACTGGCCCTCCATCAGTCAAGATGGACATGTTCGTCTATCCTTCGGATTTTGAATTTGAGCTCCTTGCCGATCTGACCCTGAGCCAGCTAAATGATGACATAGTCTCAAGGGAGGTCTTCATGATCGGCGTCAGTCATTGCCTGCTCCCAGTAGGCGTGTTTCAAGGCAGAAGCACCAGCTTGTCATATAAGTTTTACAACCCCATGGTGGCTGCCAGACAATGCGGGCTTGGACAATTTCCTATCAGCCTGCACTTCCATCGGCTCCTAGAGAGCAGGGGTACGGTCTCATCGGCCCTGATCATGAATAAAGCCTTGGAGATCAGAACACCAAACTTGGGCAATTGTGACCATTTGTGGTTGAGCGCCTTCATCCATATCAGCTTCCAATCATGGTGGCAGGAGTGGGCTACTCACATCTTTCATCAATCGGCCAGGTTCTATCTGACAGAGCTTGTTGACAATATCAGTCCTCAGGTCCCTGATGCCCTAATTCCATCTGTTAGCAACAGTGGGCAAAGGATATCCTATGCTCCGGTCATAGCTCCATCAGGAAAATCTGTTTTGGAGTCAATTATCGGCCTCACTGCTCCAAAGGTATCATCACTGCTCCAAGGGCCGACAGTCAAAGAGACTACCAAAAGGAAGGTGCCAGCAAAAGAGAAAATTTAGAAACTTGGCAAGAAATTCAAAAATGACGACTAGGCTGATCTTGACAAGCTAGACCCCTCCGTAGAAGAATTCTTGGATGATCAAGTGATGGAGGAGGAGGTCGATGCAGCAGCCGCTGATCTGCCCGAAGAAGAAAACCCATCGGCCAGCACTACTGAAGAGCCATCGGCCAGACCAACTAAAGATCCATCGGCCACGTCCACTGTGGATCCACCGGCTGATGACCAAGCCGATGCTGCTCAACCAAGGAGAACCAGACATGCAGTCCACAAGGTTGATATAATCTCCTTCTTGAATTTATGTGATTTCCTTTTGATGGTCTATTATAACTTGATTTTCCTTTCAGGTCATTGCATCGTCTTTGCTTAAGGAGAGAACTCAATCGGCCCCATTACCAAGAACCAAGAAAGCAACCTTGCAAAAACGCAAACAAGTCAAGGCCCGATTGAGAACACCATCTCCTTCTCCACCACCCTCTCCGATTGATTCGGTAAGTTGATTCGATTGAGGCCATATTCTTTTGATAATATGGATCTGATCACCGTTTCCTTGCCTTTCTTCAGCCGCGAGCTCCATCACTTGCACCACATCGACCAACCCCTTCGCCTGCTGTTTCAAAACAACAAGAGGGGGCTGATGCAGGCACAGCCGATGTCCCATCACAAGTAAACCAGATCACTTTGAATCCCTTGCCGATTTTGCTTGACTGAGTCAACCATGCCCTATCTTGATGATTGCAGAACCTAGCCGATATGTTTACTTTTGATATCGGCCAATTTCTTGATGACGAGGACAAAGAGCCACCCAGCACAGCCAAGGCGTTGATCTCTGAAGAATTGAAGAGCCGGCTGTCTGATATTGCTAATTGACTGGAGTCATCGTTAGAATCATTGGTGGAGAACTGTAATCCCATCAAGAGTAGGGTACAAGAAATTCAAGATCAACTGCCTGAAGACCTGATGGAGACCCTGACGCTAGTCATCTTCTTGGAACAATACCACTTCAAGCTTCACAGGGCCAAAGAGAGAATCGCGGAGAGGTGGGAGCGCGAAAGCTTGGAATCGGCTTTAACTGCCAGCAAAGCTCAAGTTAACTCTGACAAGACCAAGTTGGACGAGCTGGCTGTTGAGCCGATCGCCTTAAACAAAAGGCTTGAAGAACTCCGTCGCCTCGAAGCAGATCTAGTATTGAAGCTAGAGGCAACTCGCAAAGAGATCCAAGAAGTTGAAGCCAGGATAACTGCATCACCAAAGGCCATAGAAGATCAGAAGGCGAAGCTGAAGGCATCGGCCAAATATCTTGCAACCCTGAGCAAGTCCTTGAAGCCAATTCCAGGGTCGACGGCCGATGACGCTCAAACGATAGAAGACATCGATCAAATCCGTCGCAAGGCCATTGCAACTATCCAAAGCTTCATAGGCTGATGTAATATATTTTATATTTCTCTTGTAAAAAGATAACCTCTTGCTTTGATTAATATATATCTCATCGGCCAATGGCCAATTAGCCGAATATGATCTGAACCAAAAAAATTTTGAAGTCCATAAATTTGAATCAATCTAATAAACTTGAAGAATCTATCTGATAGACTTGAAGAATTTTGAAGTCCATAAATTTGAATAGATTTGATAAACTTGAAGAATCTATCTGATAGACTTGAAGAATTTTGAAGTCCATAAATTTGAATCGATCTGATAAACTTGAAGAATCTATCTGATAGACTTGAAGAATTTTGAAGAATTGCTTGCTTATATATATGCCCCCAAATTTTGGAAGATGAGGGCTCATGTTGTAAAATTTGAACTAAGGGCGATAGTGTATATCGGCCATCTAAAGGTGATGCAAAGTGCATCGGCTACTATCATAAATCGGTTGGCAGGCCGATCATGAGTCGATCCATACGCTTGGGTAATATTTTTTTAAGTATTTGCCGTTAAGAGCTCTACCATAAACTTCTCCATCTAACCCTTTTAGCAGATAAGCATTGCGAGGAACACATCGATGAATCTGAAAAGGACCTTCCCAATTAGGTGACCACTTGCCGAATTTGTTATCTCTTAAACCGATCGGCAGTATTAATTTCCAAACAAGATCCCCTTCCTCAAATGACTTGGCTACAACCTTTTTGTTATAATGACGAGCAACTCGATCTTGATCTCGCTTTATTTTTTTCAAAGCCCGTAATTGGATGTGTGCCAAATCATCTAGCTCATCAACCATAAGATTGTGGTACTCATCGGTTGTCAAGTCATCTTGCAATGCAATCCTTCTTGAGCCGATGTTGGTCTCCCACGGCAGCACAGCTTCATGTCCATAAACCAGCTGATAAGGTGGCACTTGAGTTGCACCATGACAAGCCATCCGATATGCCCAAAGGGAATCGGCCAACGTCGTATGCCACCGTCTCGGCTGTTCGTCTATTTTTCTCTTGATCAACTTAATTAAAGTCTTGTTAGAAGTTTCTGCCTGCCCATTAGCTTGCGCATAGTATGGAGAAAAATTCAATATCTTGATGCCCATGCTGTCAGCAAACTCAACAAACTCATCGGACACGAAAATTGATCCTTGATCAGTCGTCAGCGTCTGTGGAAGTCCAAATCTGTATATAATATGCTCTTTGACAAACTGGATTGCATCTTTGGAATCAACCTTCTTAAGAGGAACGGCCTCAACCCACTTTGTGAAGTAGTCTGTAGCCACTAAAATATATTTGTGTCCTTTGCTTGATGGTGGGTTAATCTGTCCGATCATATCTATATCCCATCCACGAAACGGCCAAGGCTTTATGATTGGATGCATAGCCGATGCCGGTGCTCTCTGAATTGCTCCAAACTTTTGACAATCTTGACACCCCTTGTAGTACTTGAAACAATCCTCTAGCATTGTTGGCCAAAAATATCCAACACGCTTCAAAAGCCATCTCATCTTATGGGCCGATTGATGTGTTCCACAAATTCCTTCATGGACCTCGCTCATAACCACCTTGGCTTCTTCGGAACTCAAGCATCGTAGCAAGACACCATGAATCGTCCAATAGTATAGATCATCATCTAGTAAGACATAATGTAGGACTTTATATTTCATCTGTCGTGACGCCGATTGAGAAGGATTTCTCAGATACTTGATGATAGCAAACCTCCAGTCAGCGGCGTCCACGGTTGCAGTTTGAACCTCAACATCTTTCGCCATCGGCCTGTATCCTGATGCCCCTTGAGCTAAGTCATTGGCCTCGAAGTTTTGCTTCCTGGGTATATGCCTCATTGTCACAATCTTGAAAGCTTGTAGCAACTCCTTGCACTCTTCATTGTAGACCCTGAGAATATCATTCCTGCACTCATACTCCCCAGAAAGCTAATTAATGACCAATTGTGAATCGCCAATAATTTCTACGGAATCGGCCTCGACCTCTTGTAATAACTGCAAACCCTTGAGAACGGCTTCGTATTCTGCTTGATTGTTAGTGTAATAAGGCTTGATAGTAAATGCGAACTCAAAGCTTGCCCCCCGAGGGGATATGATGACTAGGCCGATACCACATCCATGTCTGCAAACGGATCCATCAAAATACAGTGTCCATGGGACAATATCTGAATATGCAATTGAATCATCTCTATGTTGAACAATGAAATCGGCCAGGGCTTGTCCTTTGATCGCTTTGGCCGATTCATACCTGAGATCAAACTCTATCAAGGCAAAAATCCACTTCCCAATTCTCCCTTTAAAACAGGGGCCGATTGCATGTATTTCATCACATCGGCCTTACTTATCACAATGCATTCATTGGAAAGTAAATAATGCCTCAATTTAGTACATGAAAAATATAAGCATAGACATAACTGCTCCACTGGCGTGTACTTTGTTTCAGCATCCAACAATCTTCTGCTGAGATAGAAAATAGCTCTCTCTTTGCCATCAATGTCCTGAACCAAAACTTAGTCGATAGACTTCTCATCGGCCGATAGGTACAGCCTGAATGGAACTCCCTTTTGTGGAGGAATTAGGACTGGTGGGGAACTCAAATATTCTTTGATGTTGTCCAACGCCTTTTGCTGCTTATCACCCCATATAAATTCTTGATTGTCCTTCGTCTTCAATAATGGAGTGAACAGCTCTATCCTGCCTGACAGGTTTGATATAAAACGCCGGACAAAGTTGATCTTGCCGAGCAGAGATTGTAACTTGGTCTTATTATCTGGAGGCTTGATCTTTTTTATAGCATCAATATTCTTCTGTGTAATCTCAATTCCTCTTTCGTGGACCAAGAAACCCAAAAATTGACCGGCCGATACGCCGAAGGCACATTTGTTAGGGTTCATCTTTAGACCATATTTCCTTGCTCTTTCTAGTACCTTGCGTAAATCGGCCAGGTGCACCTCGTACTCTTTTGACTTTACGATGACATCATCGATGTAAACCTCAATCAAAGAGCCAATAAGATCGTGAAAAATATAATTCATTGCCCTCTGATAAGTGGCTCCAGCGTTTTTTAGGCCGAAAGTCATAACAACCCACTCATAAAGGCCGATTGCCCCCGGACACCTAAAAGCTGTCTTGTGAATGTCTTCCTTAGCCATGAAAATTTGGTTATAGCCTGCGTTTTCATCCATAAAGCTGATGACCTTGTGTCCAGATGCAGCATCAACTAGCAAATCGGCCAATGGCATAGGGTACTCGTCTTTCGGTGTTGCTTTGTTTAAATCTCTGAAATCGATGCACACCCTGAGCTTGCCGTTTTTCTTTAACACTGGAACTATGTTGGAAACCCACTCCGCATATCGGCAGGGTCTGATAAAGTTGGCGTCGTAAAGTCTTGTGATCTCTGCCTTGATGGCTTAATGCATATCGGCCTTAAATCTCCTAGGAGCTTGTTTAAACGGCCAATAACCTGGTTTAATAGGCAACCGATGTTCTACAATCGATCGGCTTAATCCTAGCATTTCCTGATATTCCCATGCAAAACAATCCATGAATTCTTTCAAAAGATTTATCAAATTATTCTTATAATCCCTTGGCAGGTTAGCACTTACATACGTCGGCCTAGGCCTATCGCCTATTCCTATATCAACCTCTTCAAGTTCATCGGCCGACGTGAAACCCTGTCCTAATTTTGTCTAACTCATCCACTACATTAACTGTGTAGGGATTATCTTGTTCATCTTGGCTGGTGGATGTCACACCTTTGCTAAAGTAACTGCTTGTCTTGGTCGTCGATCGTCTCGATGTCGTAGTCAGTTACCTTGAGGAAATCGGCCTCCCAAACTCGTCCGGACAAGCAATCGATCCCCTCCATCTCCCATACTGCGAGATCGGCATTGGCCACGTGTACTGACCTATCGGCCTACACGATCTCGACTTGGTCCCCTTGCCATTGAATGAGGCACTGATGCATCATTGAAGGGACACAGCAATTTGCGTGGATCCAATCGCGTCCCAACAATAGGCTGTAGGAACCCTTTCCATCGAAGACAAAAAAGGTAGTAGGTATTGTTTTGTTGCCCACTGTGAGCTCCACATTCAACACCCCTTTTGCTTCAGATGCGTTGCCACCAAAATCCTTTAACACCATATTGGTCTTGATGAGGTCTTCAGGTACTTTTCCAAGCTTCCTGAAAGTTGTATATGGCATCAAATTTACTGCCGCGCCGCCATCGACCAGCATCTTCTTCATCGGCCGTCCATTGACGAATCCCTTGATGTACAATGGCCGGAGGTGCCTATAGCTGGTGTCAACCGGCTTGTCGAACACGGCTTGGTCTGGTGACAACTGTAGCCTAGCCGAAGATTGTTCTATCTCATCGTCGGCTACCGCCTCATCGGCCATCTGTACGCTGTATTCTGCTGGCAATACGAAAACCATGTTAACAGACGCCGATGCTATGCTTTTACCTTTTGCAGACGCAGGAGCTTGTGTTGATTTTGTGGCACCCTCATCGGCCTTGACCACTGTAGATTTTATCCTCCACTCTTTTTTAATCTTGGTGGGCCGATGGGCGATTGCTGCTTGCTACTCCTGGATCTGCTCCTTCTGCCTCAGCCTCTGTACCCGTCGTTTCTGAGTCTTGCTAAACACGTCACTTGGGCACCACTGACGGTTCTGGGGTTGCTCGTCGTCTTCATTCTGACGATCGCGGTGCATCGGCCCTAACCTTTCATGTACAGATTTCCTTTGCTTGATCGGCCGATACGCTTGTCTACTTGAGCTGCCCTGGTGAGAGTCTTCTATATCGTTGCATGCAGGACACTCTTGGATTGATGGCAACCTCATTCTTTCATTCCAGCAGAACTGGAAAAACTCGCACTCCCAATGGGGGTCATAGGATCTGTCTTGGTCAGAGTAATCTTGGGCTTGCTCCTCCCGCCTCCGCTGGTACTTCTTGATCAGGCCTTCTGAGGTCTGATGAGGTCGCTTGTTGGTCCGGTAGGCATCGCTATCGGCCCTGTCTGCCCGCACCATGTTGACCGGGAACGGGTTTCCTTCTATCTTCATCGGCCACTTGGCTTCATCAATCTTGATCCTGCCTTGTTCGATGGCCGATTGAATCTATTGCCGGAAGATCTTGCATTCATTGGTGTGATGCGAATATGTGTTGTGTCACTTGCAATATCTTCTCTTCCTGATTTCCTCGGCTGATGGTAGTACATGGCCTACTGGCAGCTGTATCTGCTTTTCCAGCAATAGTAGATCAAATATTTTATCGGCCTTGTTGATGTCGAAGTCGAACTTGTCCTCTTTGTCGCCCTTCTTAGCCCATTGGCATGTCGTCGGCTTCTTCATCTGGGCCCACTCGGCCAGATCGACGTCAGCATCAACTTCATCGTCTTCGTCGGAGGCGTATTGATAGGCACTGTTAATTTTCTTTGCGAATTTCTTTGCCTCCTGGAATCTTTGTTCATGGGCTGATACCCTCTGTGCTAACTGGGCTAGACTGTCAAACTCTTGTGATGAAAACCTTTCTCGTATCGGCCCCAGTAGCCTCTGGAACGCCAAATCGACTAGTTGAGAATCGGTCAAACTGAGGCTATAACACCTGTTCCTGATGTCTCTAAATCGTTATATGTAGTCTGGGACCGATTCGTCAATCCTCTGCCTGATGGCGGTGAGATTGGACAGCTTCATCTCTTGTACGCTGTTGAAGAAATAACGATGAAACTGTTTCTCCAGGTCGACCCATCCTCTGATGGAATTGCAGGGTAGAGAGGAAAACCATGTGAACGCTGACCCTGACAAGGACAGAGGAAAAAATCTCACCCTCAACGCCTCCACAACTGATGCCTCACCACATTGAGCTAGGAATCAGCTAATGTGCACATAAGTAAAGACATTGTCTTGCCCTGAAAACTTGGAGAAGTCAGAGATCTTGTATCGGCTCGGCAGTGGCACTCTATCGAACTCCTCGGGGTAGAGGTGCCGATACACTGTTGAACTCTCCTTGGGCTTTAAGCCGAATTGATCTCGCATCACTTCGGCTATCATATCGGCCCAGTACCCTGTGGGCTGGTGCGGAAGCTCTTGTTGATGATGTTGTTGAAAAGCTTCTGGCCGATATTGCCTTGGGGAGTACGGCTGGAAGTGGTGATTCAAGTTCTGCGCATCGTACTGCCCTGTAGTGTACTGCTAGTAGCCTTGCGGCGCATTGTAGGCGGCTGCTTGTGGAGGGTTGCTTGGCTGAACGAACTGAGGTTGTCCAGCCGATGGTTGGCTGACTTGGACTTGTTGTATCGGCTCACCCATCGGCTGTTTCCCCCTCGTCCATTGTGCGAATTGTTCCTCCGTGATGTGCTGGGGGCTTCCTCCCTCTTGCTTGGTCAGGACCAACGGCATGGTTGACGCTGGCTGGGCTGATGGAGGTGGAACCGGCGCTGTTGGCTGCGGAGCCGTACTCAGATCGGTTCTCAAGGTCCGATAAGCAGGGAATTTGTTGTCCGGTAAGAAAATCGGTCCTTGAGGCTTGTACTGGTGAATGAAACCGTCTAGAATTGATTTCACCGTATTGGTCAATGTGTTCACCAGGATCCCCGATTGATTGACCAACGCAGAGTGAACCGCGGAGTCGATGCGGTCCTGTAGCATCGGCGCGACGCTGTCTTCAGTCTTGACAGCTTGGTCGTGTACTGCCACCGACGTACTGGCTCCGTCCCCAGGGCTCGGAATTATCACCTTAGATTTTTGGATGAGGGTGTCTAAGGCAAAGCTATATCGGCTTACTTGAGATCATAATAAAGTAAGATTAAAGTACAGATCTAATCTCTTCAGCCTTCATCAACATGTTAATGTTGGTTTAATAGCATTGGCCGATGAGGATAAAAGAAATAAATACACTAGCTAATACTCTAGTGCAAACTTGTGTGAACCAATCGGCCGATATAAACATACTGATCACAGATGAACCCTTAAGAGTAAACTATGATAAATACACTTATATTTGTCGATCCGTTCATACAAGTGGCAAATACATATAAAAACATCAAGTAATCACATGCATTAGATAAGACCGGCTGAAACCCCGGTGCTATACTTAATTACGGTCAAAGATAGGCTTTGAATTAAATCTCGAAACACGACTAAGGTCGATAGCAACTCAGAGTGTAGATCGAGAATTAACACAAAGAAAATCAAGCCATCGATCGCTTTTGGGGATGGTAGATGCCTTAGATGATCTAGATGAGCAAGCTAATTCGACCACCGTCAGCAATAAACCCTAAAACGAGTTAATCGCTGGCGAGATAGAATTAGAAAGCAACATAAAGATCAGCCAAGACATGATAAACGACGATCACATCGTCAGGGCTTAACGTGTCTAAAGCGACATGCTAGCCCTGACGATGTAGATCGTCGGATACAAGTTCTTACCTCTGCTCTGGGGAAGCAAGAACTCGTCAGAAACTAACCTCTTGCGAGGGTTAGCGATGCGCCGAAAGTAGATTGATTTGTTGTTGAATTGATTGAGAGAGTTTCTACGTACAAACTACCGGGATATTTATACCCGAGATTACAACATTGTCCATGTAGGACACGATCATATCTCTAACTAACAAACAAGTCCTTGAGGCGGACTCTTGCCAAAAATTAGATCTAAACCTACTTAATTTACAAGATACAATTGCCTAAAACCGAACCTTATCTCTATTTGGCAATCTCCTTAAAGCTTATCTCGAGCCCAAACCAAGCTCATGCTGACTCTATCAACTTCCTGCTCCCATCAACCGATGGCCGTATTAAATTCGTATCGGCCGATACGGTCCCCCTGCCGGCGCTCCACTTGATCCGATGCGATGCTGAGTCCGATACGGAGTTGGGTCCGACTCTGGCTTGGTCCGATAAAGTAACCGATTCGACTAAGAGCGCTCCTTCTTCTCTGTATCGGTTTTCTCTTTCCTCTCCGGGTAGATTACGAAAATCTGTTGTTAACACAGGGTATATCACATTCATTATTTGATCTATTTATTAATTAGAATTATTAATGTGTAGGTTGTATATATTAATTAGAGATTACAATCAACGAGGAATTGCATGGTAAAACAATTAATGGTCATAGATGACATACCATATAGAAGAGAACCAGTAAAAATTAGTTATGACTGGTGGCACACCATATAGTGAAGGGTTGCATGGTGGTGACATGTGACATACTAGCTAGTGGAGGGCTGCATGGTGATAGGTGGCATACCATCTAGTGAAGGGTTGCATTGTGAAATTAATAAAAAGAGGTGTCGTACCATATAGTGTTAGGATGGTGAAATTAATGCGTACAGGTTGTATATCATACAATGGAGGGTTGGTGAAATTAATAGTAATAAGTGGCATACCATAAAATGGAGGATTGGTGAAATTAATGCTGACAGGTGGTATATCATACAGTGAATGGTTGGTGAAATTAATGATGATAGGTGGCATACCATATAGTGAAGGATTGGTGAAATTAATGTTGATAGGTGACATACCATACACTGAAGGGTTAATGAAATTAATGGTGACAGGTGACATACAGCCAACAGTGGGTTGTATGGTGAAATTAATGGTGACAGATGACATACCAATTAGGGGAGGGTTGCTGTAACATACCCAAAATTTGAATTTCAAATTTTGCGTGTAAAAAAATGTCAAAAACATTTTTCCTAAATATAAACGCTGCCACCTGCTTGTTGCACACCTGCACGGCACACGCTGCATGCCGCACGCCGCACGCTGGCCGCCTCGCCCTACCGTCGACCGGCGTCGGCCCTCCCGCCGGCCCTCCCGTCGGCTGTCACACCGTCGCCCATCGACCGCCGTCCGCCTCCCAGCCCGCGCGGCCGCGCCGCGCCTGTGCCTAGCCGCCAGCCACTGCCTAGGGTTAGGGATTTGGGAGAGACCGAGAGAGGAGTTGGGGAATGGGGAGGGGAATTGGGGTTGGTGGCCCATGGTGGC
Organism: Oryza officinalis; assembly: GCA_008326285.1. Taxonomy (NCBI): domain Eukaryota; kingdom Viridiplantae; phylum Streptophyta; class Magnoliopsida; order Poales; family Poaceae; genus Oryza; species Oryza officinalis. The sequence goes on from BDMV01000008.1 coordinate 14,287,754, forward strand.
GTGGCCAGTTGGGGGAGTGGTCGAGTAGGCCGCCTCAGCGGGTTGGGCTGCCACTGTGGGACATTTGCTTGGAGTGGGCTGGGCCAAAATTTCAAGATTGAGCTCCTCTTCGTGGGCTGCTCTTCATAGTCGGCCCAAATCGCGAATAGTTCATCTTCAACCTCCAGCTTTCCCTCCTCCCAACCGATCTGATGAACCATAGCCCCCATAATTCCATGAATCTATGGCCGAAATTTTTAGTGGGGGCTTAGGGGGGTCTTCATTGTCTCGGGGACGGAAGTGGGGTCTCAAGACCCCTCCGCCCCCATGGCAAATCCGCCCCTATACACACCCCTCTCACTTTTGTCTTGTTTACAATGGACTGGGCCCACATAACAGCCACATGAGCTAGCTGCACCCTGGTACAAAATCACTCCACCGCTCTTGAACCTGAGAGAGAAGGAGAGAACGAGAAAGCGGTGCCGATCAATCGCAGGAAGCCGTTCGACGCGTGTCCACCTCCGTGTCCGATACCGAGCTCGCCATATCTCCTCCCAGCCACGTCGCACATCTCTCCTCTCCTCCCCAGTACTGACCAAAACAAGGAGAAGGAGCCCTCAGCCTCTCTATCGCGCTCATCTCCGCCGCCGGCCGCGAAGAAGACGACGCTCGCTGTCGCCAACGAGTCGTCGCCATTCCTAACTCATCTCCGTTCCATACTCCTCTCTCCATGCCAAGCAAATCTTCTTTTGACCCCATCTCTTTTCATCCATTGCAGCGACGGGAACACCATCGTGCCATCGCCGGATTGGTGAGCGCTCTGGACGTCACCGCCGGTGGCATCGTCGTCGGGCAGCACAAATGAGACCAGCACGAGCCGAGCCCTCTCGCCATAAACCTCCCCTCGGTCTCCTCTTCAAAAACCCTCAAAAATCCAAGCCAATGGCGCTGCGAACAGGGAGATCGGCATCATCTTCTTCCACTCCGGCCAACCGCCGCCACCATCGAATCCTCTTTCCCGAGTGAGCTTCGGCACGATTCTTTGCACCGGTAGAGCCCCAGGGTGATCTCTGAGTTGATCCCCTCCTTCTTAGCAGATCAACGGTCGGGTGGAGCTATTGCCGTCGACATGCCGATTCCGTCGCTGCCGAGCCGATCCCGAAGTCACTGTCGCCATTCAAGCTTCACTGGCACATGGGAGACCTCGAGTAAGGCTCCAAGAACCCCATAGTCTCACATGCATGCACACTTTTGGCACAAATCAAGCCGTAGCTCTAGATGGCACATCACCCCGAAAGCCACCGCCGCTCGCGCCACCGCCGACACCCATCCCTACCACCACAGCCGATGAGCCAACCACCATTGGGTTCACAAGGCTCCCCTCTCCATTTTCTCTTTTGGCCGCAGTCCGCTAAACCCAGCCGTTCACCGTCGGCGCCGGCGAGAAACGCCGTAGCTCTGCTGCTACTGTTGCTGCTTCCTTTCTCCCCCATGTCTATGACAGGTGGGCCCTACTTCATCTAAGAGACAGGGACTTGATTAGTAAGGAAAACAAAACTTTCTGTATTAATTTGTAAATGTGTAACCAATGACATGAGGGATCAAGGACCTATTAGTAATAATTCAGAAACTTGAGCACTCTTAAGGAATTCTCATTCAGCACATGCTAGGGACCTCGGGATCTATTACTAGAAAATCCAGGGACCTTTATTTAAATTCTGGAAAGTATAAAGAAAATGCCTAAAACATTATTAGTTGAACTGAAAATTGTGCAAACTTGTAAAATCAATAGAAAACTCATCTTAACTCATTTTAGGGTGAACCAAATTTCAGTAGATTCATCTAAATATTCTCTAAACTTGTATGAATTAAAATATGGCACTTTTTATAATGGAAATAACTCCAAAATTTAGAATAGAGATAAATTCCATCTTATGTAATCCAACCTCTTAAATACATAGAGAATTCATCCTAAGTCCAAATAATGTGAACTAAAATTTGTTAGGATCACAAAATGATGAACTTTATCTCTGTAACTGTTGATCTATAAGGATTGGTATATAAAATACCTCCCAATTTGTATAGCATGTATATGACCATAATTAGCATAAACCCTTCCAAAATTCATATAGAATTAGTTATAAATTCAAATTAAATGGTTTCAGTTTTCTTAGACCAATAATTTTATGATCTTAACTACCATGAATTAAAATGTATACCATACAGTACTAGAACACTTCTAAAACTTGTGTATAGTAAATTATTAGCATAATATACATTATGATTTGTAAAATATGTTGGAAATTCATTCAGGCACCAAAAATTATGAACTCAAATTTATTAGACTTAGAAAGTTATTCACTTATTTACTAGAAACCAAAGTTTAACACATTATGTATATAAAACACTTTTAAAAGTCTATATAACTTAGAGTTGACTTTATGTACACTATAGGTTATAAAATTTATAACATATTCATAGTAGCTCTAAAAATAGTGAAATCAACTTTATTAAACTTAGAAAATCACCCACTTTATTGCTGTAACCAGAAACCTACAACAACTTGAATAAAGAATTCATCTAAGTTTAAATAGGGCTTATATAACCTACTACTAGTATGTAAATTAGAAAAATTCATAACTCATAAATTCTAAGTGATAAAATAGAAATTATTTCACCATAATTCATGATTAATCAGTACTTAATCACTGTAGTAATTTCATGCAGGTTAGAAGCAATTTGGATTTTTGAGTGATTTGGAGTTATCTCGGTTGCCGTTATTTCGTATAGTGAACGATATCACTTTTGGTGAGGAGTTTGGGTTTTATTGCTGACTATGATGGAGATTCTAACTAAGGCAAGTGCCCTCCTCCTTTGAACACTTTGATCCTATGTTTTTATTGGGCAAATGTTTTCTATTGCAAAGTTGCACATGTTAGATAGATATGTTGGAAAAATTATTTGAAAGTGATGGAATGGTAGTTATGACCTATTTGTTGCATAATCCACCTTGATATTTGTTATTCTTGATGTTTGTAACCTTAGAATAGTTTAGAGTACTCTTTATGTGCTCAAATGGGCTTATAATTGCTAAATATAATGTCATATGCTTAGCCATGCCTAGTGAGATAATTCTACACATTGTGATCACCTTATGTATTTGAAAATGGGCAATTTACAACTTATGGACAGAGGTGAAGCCTCTGGTTATTTGTGAAATAAAATGGAGTTAAACATATTTCTAGATTTGGACGGCGAGTGGTGTACATATGGTAGTAGTTCTGCACCGATAGGGGAGTGTTCGCCTGAGTCGATTAAGAACCGAACTCTATGTTGTCAACTAAGTATACAGTACTGCCACATGTGTTAGTATGGGATGACCTTAGCTTATTAAGTTGTTTAGTGTTTAGCCTTACATATTGGTAGACGGGAGTAGAATGAATTAGTCTGAGCGATGATTCATAGGAACTACCTATTTACCCGCTTATTATTGGGGGTAGTTTAGGCGTCTAAGTCTATCCAATTCAACGGTATAGTGCCTCGTGGGGGAACGGATGTGTTCACTGCCACGGCGTTAGGTTTAAGGCGTGGGCCCATCACCTAACGACTCTGGGTCATTCCTAGGGTGGATCCACACTTGCCATTGCTGATGCAAGGCTAGACACTAAGCAATGTAATGGCTACGTTGTGACCTCTAGTCCGCACTCAGTTTGTAGAGTGTGGGGTGCTAGGCCGGCACCGAACCAACTAGAGTATATCCTCCGGGCTTGTATCACATCATGTGGATTTGTACGAACTCTGCAGAGTTAAAACTAACCGGTTAGCCGTGCTCACGGTCAAGAGCGACTTGGGGAAATAGCATGAGTGTAATTTTATCCTTTCTAAAATGCTTTATAAAAATGGTTGAGGAATGAAAATTTGGTGATGATTTTGATTATAATGATGACTTGCTACCAGGGAAGGTGCAAGTGTGGTGTTTATGATTTATGATGATGTTAATGAGGAGAAATGATGATTATATTCCTACAATTATTTATATGGATCACCATGCTTTGCTTTATATAGTTGTTCTACAAACGTTTACAAAGTTATCGTTTGTGAAATATTGTAAACCAACTTAGCTTTATGCAAATGAACCTAAAAATAACCATTCTTTGATAATTAGAGCTTGCATGTATGTAGATTGTATTGCCTAATGTACTGACACTTGTATCTTTTTGTAGGTTGTTGGTCTAAATTATTTTGTAGGTTTAGTTGAGTGCTGCGGGTTTCGTTGTTCTCTTTCAGGATGGTTCATTAGGGTCTACCCCTAGTTGGATTGCTTATGGGTTTTCGGTAAATAAGCTTCTGTACGAACCTCTATTTATAAGGCCATTCGGTCATATGTATCATAGACTTAGATTCTAAATTAATAGTGTGCTAGTACTCCTTGTTTATGATATGAATATCATTTGCTTTGATGAAAGTGTCTTGGTATGTTCTAGCTTATAGAACTGTCTAGACATAAGTATGGATGTTGAACAAACGAGATGTTGTAGAGCTTAGCAAATTGTCAAGTCTCCTGAAATGTGTAACACGTCTGGTTGCTGCCTTCGTGTGGTTTGACGGGCACGTCTCAGGCTGAAGTTGACTGGCACGCTAAGGCTGAGTTCGGTTCTTACTCTTCCCAACTAACCTTCCTCGTTTTTCGCGCACACGCTTTTCAAACTATTAAACGGTGTGTTTTTTGCAAAAAGTTTTTATACGAAAGTTACTTTAAAAAATCATATTGATCCATTTTTGAAAAAAAATTTAGCAAATACTTAATTAATCATGTGCTAATGAGTCGCTCCGTTTTACGTGCCGGAGAGATTAACTCCCAACACCAACTTTCAAACTCAGCCTAAGTCCCAGCAATGCCTTTTTTCTCAATATTCGACACTACGTAATTTATATTGAATGATGATTAGTTGTGATCATGGGGCACATCGAGGCTTGAGTAGCTGATGTGCGTGTATGGATCCCACTCTCCCAAAATCATGTAGTGATCACAAATGACACCGGACGATATAATTTTCGGGTGCTCGACAGTTGCATGGTAAAATTAATGATGACAGGTGTTATATCATGTAGTGGAGTGCTATATGATGAAATTAATAGTGACAGGTGGCATACCATATAGTGGAGGGTTCGTGAAATTAATGCTGACAGCTGACATACCATATAGGAAAGGATTGGTGAAATTGTTGCTGACTGGACTAGCCAGTGATGGGTTGTATGATAAAATGAATATTGACGGTGGCATATCAAACAGCGGTGGGTTGTATGGTAAAATGAATATTGACAGGTGACATATCAGCCAGTGGTGGGTTGTATGATGAAATTAATAATGACAAGTGGCATATCAGTTAGTGGAGGGTTCTAGGGCAAAATTAATGATGACAGGTATCATGATAGCTAGTGGACCATTGCATTCATTTTCTTGGCATGGATTGAGGTAGCGAAGACCTTGTGTTTATCAAGTTCCAAGGCTATAAATCACTTCCTTCTCATCGTAACAACTGCACACACAGAAAACATCCTACCTAGCAATTTCCATGGAGAAAATCCAAGTGACCACACCCATGGCAGTCTCCTCATTCAACCCAGAGTTTCTACAAGCACATGCAGAGCTTTGGAATCTCACCTTTAGCTACCTGAAAGCCATGGCGCTTGAGTGTGCTATCAAGCTTGGGATCCCCAACGCCATTCATCGTTGTGGTGGTGCTGTCTCACTATCGGAACTGGTCATCTCCATTCCAGTGCCCGAGACCAAAAAGCATCACCTGCCTCGCCTCATGAGGTTTCTTGCCGCGGTAGGTGTTTTTTCCCTCGACAACCCAACTATAGATGAAGAGGTGACCGAGAAAGGCATGGGCATATACCGCCTCACACCATTGTCTCCACACCTTGTGGATGATATATAGCATCGGTGGCATCGGTGGGCACGGATGCCTCTCTCTGTTTGTGCTCTCCCAAACCACCAAGTATCATGTGTCTGCAGCTATGAATCTATCTGAGTGGTTCATGACCGAGGACAAAGAGGTTGCCATAGAGATGCCATTTAGGGCTGCTCATGGCACAGACTTGTGGGGTGTTATGGGCCATGATGCTAACATGAATGAAGTGTTCAATGCTGGCATGGGTTCCGATAGTCGTCTTGCAATTAATTTTATTATTAACAAATGTGGTGAGGTGTTCAAGGGGATTAGCTCGTTGGTTGATGTTGGTGGTGGTACTGGCACAACAGCAAGAGCCATCGCTAAGGCTTTCCCACATATCAAGTGCTCGGTATTGGATCTTCCAAATGTAATCGATACTATCACGGTGGATGGCATAGTTGAGTATATTGCAGGTGACATGATGGAACAAATCCCACCAACTGATGCTGTGCTGCTCAAGGTACGATCTAAGACCTAAATTTAGAAAAAAAATTCCCTTTACTTTTATACATTACTGTTGTGACATATCTCAGATTTTATTGGTGCCTAATTGTGTTATTTTCATCAAACTATTACATGCAGTATATTCTACATGACTGGAACGACGAGGATTGTGTAAAGATCTTAAAACAATCTAGATATGCTATTCTACATGACTGGAACGACGAGGAAAAATTATTATCATAGATATAGTGGTTGCACTGCTGGAGAAGGGGTTTTTAACCCCGGTTCATAACATCCTTTGGTCCCGGTTATGCAACCGGGACTACGAATCCGGGACTAAAGATATCCATCTTTAGTCCCGGGTGAAATAACCGGGACTAAAGAGTCATCTTTAGTTCCGGTTGTTAACACCAACCGGGACACCAACCGAAACTAAAGATATTTTTTTCTTTTTTAAAAAAAATTGCTGGTTCTGTCAGCTGCTTGTTTATATATCATGCATATATATGTATAAATATATATATATATGCATAATATATGTATATATAATATGTGTATATATGTAGTATATGTATTTATATATATATGTATGTATGTATGTATAAATACATGTTTTACACATATATATATATATTCCCTAAATATATGCACTCAAGTAAATATATACTTATATTACCGAAATATACTCACACACATAAGTACATATATGCACATCTAAATACATACATATACTACAATCCTTCATTAATTCTAATGTTCTATTGTATATTACGAAGAAACCTAAGACATGTTATATATGGTGATGATGATCAACAGGTCTTCTATCATAGTGGAATTCTCCCGCGGGATCAATTATTTGTTCATTGATAAATCCTATCAATTGTTCTTGAACAACCTTTATAAATTTTTTGTTGGATAGTTTTTTTCTCATTTTAAAAAAATTGAGATATAAGTATACGAAGTCAATAAGAAATCGGGACATAATGTATGAATGATTTTTACGTACTTTCAGATCCTTGTCACTGTTGATTTGGTGTATAATGCAGTGAGTATATTCGCAGACGTAGTAGCCGCACAAGTTATTCCCCTGCTCCTGTATTGCACACTCAAGGAGAAACGACGAGAGATTTAATGTACTAATTTTTTCTAGAACAAATTAATGATTCAATATGTTTTGGAGCATGTACTCACCGGAAAATTAAACCTCCTATCAAGTTTTTCTTTTCAAACCCCGCGGACCAATGTACGGAACTTTGTCCATGCCCTGTACAGTTGGAAGCTATGATTAAATATCGGAGATCTGCATAGTAGCAATAGCAGTGTTCATAATTAATGACAGTTGAATAGATGGCATTACCTGTCTATCACTTCAAAAATCTTGACGAAAGTAGACTCTGATTTATCCATTGAGTCATAGACATGGACTTTGCATAGTTCAAGGTCGAAGAGGAAAAGGACCCAGTGAAATCTGCAAAATGCGTCAGATGATATATATGTCATGGTATAAGTACGAGGAGGAAGTTGGTATAAATTCGAAAGACAGTTAAAACTCACTCTGTGTTGTAGGGCAATAGTATGTAGGTTTTATAATGCTGCTGCACCAGGAAATGAACAATATTGTCCTCTGTAGCTTTCTCAAAGTCCCGTGTCATTTCGACATTGACTTTGTGGGGGTCCATGAATCCAATATTGTAATTCCCCTGCCTACGGCACAATTGAATCTCCATTCTACAAAGAATCTGTGTTTCTTATCCTCGCTCCAACCATCGTTCGGTCACATTCGTTCTTCGTTCGTTCGTTCATTCTATCGTTCGGTCACGTTCTATCATTCGTGGTCACGTTCGTTCTATCGTTCTATCGTTCGTTTGGTCACGTTCGTTCTATCGTTCGTTCGTTCATTTGTTCTATTGTTCGGTCACGTTCTATCGTTGCGTGGTAACGTTCGTTCTATCGTTCACGTTCTATCATTCATTCGGTCACGTTCATTCTATCGTTTGTTTGTTCGTTCTATCGTTCGGTCACGCTCTATCGTTCGTGGTCACGTTTGTTGTATCGTTCACATTCTAACGTTCTATCGTTCGTTCGGTTACGTTCGTTCTATCGTTCGGTCACGTTCTATCGTTCGTGGTCACGTTCGTTCTATCGTTCACGTTCTATCATTTTATCGTTCGTGGTCACGTTCATTCTATCGTTCATTCGTTCGTTCTATCGTTCGGTCACATTCTATCATTCGTGGTCACGTTCGTTCAATCATCCTATCGTTCACGTTCGTTCGTTCACATTCTATCGTTCACGTTCGTTCGTTCACGTTCTATCATTCGTTCACGTAGCGCGGGGTGGCTGCGGCGTTGCGGGCAAGCCTGGGGTGGCGGCTGCGCCGCGGGGTGGCGCAGGGCATGGCGGCGGCGCCGTGGCGTGCTGGCTATGGCACGGGGTTGCGGTGGCATGGCGGCGGCGGTCGCGGATGCGAGAGAGATCGAGGGAGAGATAGAGAGAGAGGAGAGAGGACGAGCGCCAAACCTTGGCTGCAGCACAGCAGTGAGGTCGGCGACGACGTACGGCGGTGGAGGCGACGACGTACGGCGGTGGAGACGACGAAGACGACGGCGGCGGTAGAGGTGAACAATCGGCATTGAGAAATGGCTAAGTGTGGATCAGGGGAGAAGACGATGCACACACCTATTTATAGTCAGGATCTTTAGTATCGGTTCGTGGAATCAACCGGGACTAATGATATCTTTAGAACCAACCGGGACTAAAGGTAATTTCTCGTTGTTTCCAAAATTTCTTTTTGTCCCGGCTATGGTTAACAACCGGGACTAAAAATTAAAACATTTAAATGACATATGCCCGATCTAAATAGTTTAAAATTATTATTAAATACAAATAATCACATATAATTAACATATGACATATTTAAATAGTTTAAAATTGCTATTACATTTAAAATATATATAATTAACATATGACCAATTTAGATAGTTTAAATCTGCTATTGCATTTTAATAATGATATATAATTAAAATATGACCAATTTAAATACTATTTAAATAGTAATAATCATATGTACATAACATATGACCTATTTAAATAGTTTAAAATTGCTAGTATATATGAATAATCATATATAATTGTATTAGTAAAAAACACAAACATTGCATGGCCTTCAATACATTATAAATAATTTGCATCGTCCATACAACCTATGTCACTGTTTTCCTCACGTACTTTCTCCTCACTAATGTTCCTTCGCTATGATCGTTGCGTGAGTAAGGGTGTCATCCTTTGATAAGAGGATGCTCGCGTCAACCGTCACCGCGAACGGAGGTTGCCTGTCAAACTGATCGTAATATTCGTCAGTCTTATCCTCGACTTCGACGATTTTCCTTTTGCCTGAGAGAACCACATGGCGCTTTGGCTCGTCGGGTCCTTTACTCTTCTTTGGTTTGCTAGATATGTCCTTCACGTAGAAACTTGTGTTTCATCATTGGCTAGGATGAATGGTTCGCCTGAGTATCTAACCTTGGTTAGGTCAATCGTTATCATCCCACAGTCATCAATCGTTACGCCTCCACCAGTGAGCCTAACCCATTGGCACCGAAACAAAGGTACCTTCAGGGGTCCATAGTCTAGTTCCCATATGTCCTCGATGACACTGTAATACGTGCTAGTTGCACCATCGTATCTCATGGCGTCGATACGAATAACAGAGTTCTGGTTTGTGCTCTTTCTGTCTTGGGCTCTTGTGTAAAATGTATATCCATTAATGTCATATCCTTGGAATATCGATATCGAGCAAGAAGGCCCCCTCGCCAAGAAGGCTAGTTGTCGGTCAATGGTTTCGGTACCCATTAGATGTTGTCGTAGCCAAACGAGGAAAGTATCAATGTGATGGCATGTAATCCATGCATTGGACTTGCCGATGTTTTTTGAGCGAACAATCGCCAGGTGCTCCTCGATGTAAGGAGCCACCAACGAAGATTGTTGCAAAACCGTGAAATGTGCTTTATGGAATAAATCGTTGTCCACAGTCATTATTGCTTTCCTTCCAAGAATCCCCTTTCCCCGTAGTCTCCCCTCATGGCTTGAGTTGGGTACTCCGATTGGACGAAGGTCTTCAATAAATTCTACGCAAAACTCAATAACCTCCTCTGTTCCATGAATTATAACAGAAAGCAGTTGTGTCATCAACACGTGACAGTCATGAGACTTTAGGTTTGTGAACTTCTTCTCCTTCATGCTTATTATTCTCTTTATATTCGAGGAGTATCCAGACAGTACCTTGATGCTCTCTAGGCATTCAAACATACTTTTCTTCTCTTCCTTGCTCAGGGTGTAGGTTGCAGGACTCAAGTAGTGGCTTCTTTTATCCTTCGGTTCCGGGTGAAGGTCCTCGCGTTGTTGCATATGCTTGAGATCATTACGTGCTTCAAGTGTATCTTTCGACTTCCCATATACACCTAGGAAGCCCAACAGGTTGACGCAAAGGTTCTTACTGAGGTGCATCACATCGATTGCGTGCCGGACGTTTAAGACTTCGCAATAGGGTAACTCCTAAAAAATAGACTTCTTCTTCCACATCGCCGCGTGACCATCTTCGCTCTCTATAGGTTGGCTGCCAAGTCCCTTTTCAAATACTACTTTCAGATCTTTCACCATAGCAAACATGGCTTTTTCGTTGCGATGTTTAGGCTCAGTACGGTGGTCTGTCTTCTATTCGAAATGCTTACCTTTCTTTCGTACAGGATGGGTTGCAACAAGGAATCGACGATGGCCCATGTACACAACCTTCCTGCAGTGTTTCAGATACGTACTTTTAGTTTCATCCATACAATGGGTGCAAGCCTTGTACCCCTTGTTTAACTGTCCGGATAGGTTGCTAAGTGCAGGTCAATCGTTAATGGTCACGAACAACAACGTTCGTAGGTTAAATTGCTCCTGTTTGTCCTCATCCCACACGGAGACACCTTCTTTGTTCCACGGCAAAACCAGATCCTCAACCAATGGTCTTAGGTACACATCAATATCGTTATCAGGTTGCTTTGGGCCTTGAATGATAATTGGCATCATGATATACTTTTGCTTCATGCATAGCCAAGAGGGGAGGTTGTAGATACACATGGTCACAGGCCAAGTGCTATGGCCGCTGCTCATCTCTCCAAATGGATTCATGCCATCTGTACTTAAACCGAACCTTACGTTTCGGGCATCCTCTCCAAAGTTTGAAAATGTTCTGTCGATGTTTCGCCACTACGACCCATCGACGGGGTGTCTCAGCATCCCGTCTTGTTGACATTCTTCTGTGTGCCAGCGCATCATGCTAGCATGCTCTTTGTTCCTGAACAAATGCCTGAGCCATGGTATTATAGGGAAATACCACATCACCTTAGCAGGAACTCTCTTCTTCGAAGGTTGTCCATCCACATCACCTGGATCATCTCGTCTAATCTTGTATCGTAGTGCTTTATAAACCGGGCATGCTTCTAGGTTCTCATACTACTCACCGCGATAGAGGATACAATCGTTCGGACATGCGTGTATCTTATGTACTTATAGTCCTAGAGGGCATACCACCTTCTTAGCTTCGTACGTTGTTTCGGGCAATTCGTTTCCCTCTGGAAGAATGTTCTTGACGAGTTTCAATAACTCGCCAAATGTCTTGTCACTCACACCATTTTTGGCCTTCCATTACAAGAATTCTAGCGTTGTACCTAACTTTTTGTGCCCCTGTTCGCAACTTGGGTACAACGAAGTTTTGTGGTCCGCTAACATACGGTCCAATTTCTGAACCTCCTTCTTACTTTCGCAGCCATCCTTTACGTCCCACAACATCTGACCAAGATCATCTATAGCGTCGTTATCTTCAACAGCTCCGTCTGCCTCGCCTCCTGGATTTTCTTCAAATCCACCGTATTGATGAGCCCAGTCCAGAATATTCTCGTCTTCTACTTCATCTTCTTCCATTGTAACTCCTAGCTCTTCGTGCGAGGTCCAACAATTATATCTAGGCATGAATCCAGACTCAAACAAGTACGCATGAATAGTTCTTAATGTAGAATACTCCTTCTGGTTATTGCACTTTTTGCATGGACAACACATGAAACCCTTATACTTGTTAGCATTGGCCACATTCAAAAAATAATGCACGCTTTCGATAAACTCTTTCGATCGTCGGTCTGTGGTGTACATCTATTGCCGATTCATCTATACATTAAATAGTCCAACGTTACTAACGAAATCTACACAATTGAAACTAATTAAATAATCATATAATAATTTAAAACATCATGATTCAAAATGAAACTAATTTCTAGAAAAGAGCTACAAAGATGACGACGAGAAGGAAGAGAAGTTTACAATTATTTTTAAATCTTTATTAAAGTATTAAACATATTTTTTTATTGTACAAACAGTATTTCTAGCTATATTACATATTTTTCATTTACCTTAGTTTTCTACTCTTTTTACAAATGATCATACAATAATTTTACAATAGTCCCACATATTATTCTTTTTATTGTTTGTAAAGTTGAAAACATATCTTTAACGAATTATACTTTTTTCTAACTATTTTATTAAACTAACTTAGTTTTCTATTCTTTTATCTTAGTTTTCTATATTTTCCCTCGGTCATCTCTTTTATAACATATGTATCCAAATTTTTTAGTTTCAAAATCAACCTAATTTTGCGTACACATATTTTCTCTATCATCATTTTGCATAAACTTTGTTCAAGACAATATTTTATAGAAACAAAGCTATAAATGTAATATGCTAAGCATACATTATTAGAGAATGAATTTGCTAACCTTTTCGATCTCTCCGATTTGTATATCATCACCAAAATAATTTTATCAAAAATTTCGGCAGCACCTCCCTTCCTCCTCCTCTTGGCAGCAATGACTTGGGCTAGAGGAGGAGGAAGATGTATAAAAAGGTAGATCATTTTAGTTCCGGTTAATAACACCAATCGAGACTAAAGATATAAATCATCATTAGTCCCGATTTATGTTACCAACCGGGACTAAAGTGAGGATCTATAATCCCGGTTGGTAACACCAACCGGGACTAAAGATCCCCGGCGCCCTGACATGCGTCTGACACGGTCGGTGAAGGTATGAACCGGGACTAAAGATGATCTTTAGTTCCGGTTGGTAAATACTAACCGGGATTAAAGATCATCGCGACCCCGGTTCCTATTCGAACCGGGATTATTCTGGTTTTTGTGAACCCGAGAAAAGATCAATTCTCCAGTAATGTTGGATCCCCTTCTAAAGACATGTTTGAAGCTCAAGTCTCGTTTGATCTATTGATGATGGTGATAACATCAGGCAAGGAACGTGATCAGCATGAATGGCATAAGATATTCATGGATGCGGGATTTAGTCATTACAAGACAATGCCTGTTTTGGGGTTTCTTGCCATCACTGAGCTCTATCCATAGAAGGAATCTCAACACATGTTGGCTTTTCAATATGCATGTTTTAGCTTAGCCCAATAAAGTGTATATGCATGCCTCAATTGGTTTGCGTACTTACTATGAACTGTTGAAAGTCGAAGATGGAAATTAATAAAGACAATACTTTAGAAAGCTTATATTGTTTTCTTCCCTTTTAATTGTTCTCATACTACATATGATACTTCGAACCACTTTATGATTGTTGTTCTCTCACTTGTGTGAAAATGTTATGAATAAAAACAGTCTAGGAGCATGTCGATAATGTAATGATCAGTACATATAATATGTACTAACATAAAAGCCTCAATACTAATCTTTCCTATGTACTAACATAAAAGCCTCAATAATCTTTCTCACTCTTTCCCCTGAAAAGAGTTTCAATAATATATATACAGACATAGATGTCTGAAATATAGAGTATTGAATGATACATTATACCTTTCTCCAGTGGCGAAGGACTTGGTAGGGCTAGGGTTGACGCACGCCTTTCCTCGCTCCCGGCACGAATACCCCCACCCATGTCGCACCACCACGCATGGCCGCAAAACCGTAGCCCAGCCACAAGCCTGTAGCGTCGTTGCTGAACGTCTAGATGCGTGAGAGACAACCCTCGAGCTACTGGGTGCTTGGGCCTGTTGGGTTTTTATTGGTTGTGGACTTGTGGACCCGGTGAACACTAGCTCTCTACCTTCCAAATTCCCAATCTCGATTACCAACCGGGAAAGCTAGCGGCGGTGGCGAGCATGCGGCGGTTGTAGGCGGCGTGGGCATACGGCATTGTGGCCAATGGAGGCGTAGGCGGCATGATGTAGATGTGCAGCTGCGCGCATACGGTGCATCCGAGCTCTTGACCGGCTTTTGCCATGGTGCCCATGGAGTAGTGCTAACTTGGCTGGAGATTTTAGTTGCTGCAGGAAGAAGAAGCATACACTGGATGGGTTTCTTGGCATCGATGACAACCTGGCACTGAAGCATACCCTTAGTATATGGCCACATCTTTATTTTTTTTCGTCCTCCACCACTGCCTTTCCCGTGATCTCCATCCAACAATGAATATGTCAATTTCTTTTTATATTTCTTATTACTCCTTAGTTAGGTGTGGATCTACCTTCCGGATAGGACGGGCGGTTGCCTGGGCTTCACGACTGCCCCCACGCATGTGATGTCCACGCTTGGTTGAGCTTTTCGTCGGCATCGACGAGGTGCGCGTTGGAGCGCCGCATGTTGCCCTGCATGAACCCCCAAAGCATGATCCTCTTGAACCCCACAGCATGGTGACTAATAGAAGTTACTGTTGCTATCATCGGAACCCTAGATTTCCCCAAGATTTGGTTACAGTGGTTCAGGGCAGGCAGGCAACAACAATAACGGAGATAGAGAGGGGGGTCAAGTGGACGGGACACCCCAAGGCACTACCTCCCGGAGCTGCTCGTTGGTCAGCGCGTCCTCGAAGGCCTCCTCGTCTTCTTCCTCCGCACCTGCCACCTCCACTTCGGCCGCACCACCCGTCGCCTGCTCTTCTGCCGTCAACTCCACTACCACTGACGTGGGATGCGTCGTCATCTCCTCAGCCTTCGACTCTTGCTCGATCACCACCATTGGAGGCCCCCTCTTCACCGCTGTGGGTTGACGAGGAGAAACGGTGGCTGGTTCAGAGCGCAACGAGAGATGGAGAGAAAAGGGAATAGAGATAAAGAGGAGGAAGGGAGAAGAGTGAGGATGACATGTGGGACCCACTCTTGTTTTTGCCACGCAAGCGCCTAATCGGCTCGAATGGACCGAGTCAACTTATCACGTCAGCGAAACCGGAGATCTATATTGCCGAAGGACCCAATTTAATCCAATTTGCAAGTCGGAGGTTTAAAATTTCTGATATTCCGGTTTAGGACGATTTTGAAACTCGACGATAAGACGAGGGAACTTGAACTTTTTCCTTTTCATAACGTTGCAACAGTATTCACCGTGGGCCGGGCCGTCCATGTCAGAAAGCCCAGGTTGGTGATTGGGCCGGCCCATGTCCGCACGCGCAGATCTGCCTCAGGCTCAGGTTCAGGCGTTCAGCATCCCATTTTCCATTTTCCCTTTCAATCTTCCGCCTCTTCGTTCAAACATCAAACCAAAAAAAAAAAAAAAAGCTTTGGCCCCGGGGCCTCGTCGAAATCCGCCGCCCTTGCCTCCGCCTCCGCCACCCTTGCCTCCGCCTCCCCCGCCGCCGCCGCCTGCCGCCACCTCGGGGGGAAGGGAACCGTCGGGCCACCGCCGGGGTTGTCGGTGAGGGGGGCTCGCTCCAGTCCCGCCAATCCCCCCGTTCCCCCTCAGTCCTCGAGATCTTCCCGACTACTACGAGCGGAGCCCCGGCGCGCGCGCGATGCCGCCGAGGAGGAAGAAGGGCGTCGCCACCAAGCAGAAGCCGCCAGAGCCGCCCGCCGCCGACGCGCCGCTGCGGGACCGGCTGAGGTGGCTCAACGACCAGGAATGTACGGCGCCTCTAATCCCTACTCTTCATCCCCTTCCACGAATTTTAGTTTTTTTTGCCTTCTATATGTTGCCTATAGTCCCGGCCTTGTAATTAGTGTAATTTGGGGGCAAGATTGGTTGGTTGATTAATACTAATTGCTTGCCTGTGCTTCGATTGGTAATGTAGTGTTCTAGTTGATGAATCGCATGGCTTTTTTCTCATTATTTAATTCTGTTGGGAGTTAGGTTTTAGGGATTTGCTAAGTGTCATGCACCTCATTTCCCTCCAAAATTAGGAGCCATTTTGGAGACGTAACAACAACATGGGGATCATTATGTAAACTAAATATAGCTAATTTTAGCTGTGCTATTGACTTGAGAATTATCGGAACAGAAAGACCAAGAGTTAACAGTCATAAGAACCGCATGGCAATTGACAACATATATAGCAGAAAATTACTATTTTCCATGGCTGGTTTAGAGATACTTATTTGAGAGTGAACTATCATATTACATTTTTTTTCTCCTTTTCTTTTGAAATGGTATAACTTTCATTTTCCCTTGTGGAAACAAAGACTATCAAGGTGTAGGTAACATAAGCCTGTAGTCCAGAGAGCAATGAAACAAATAAACATAGTTTACTAGAGAGTTAAACAGAAAAGAAGGCTGCCAAAACTGAAAACAAATTACTTGCTTGCATCATCTCAAGTAGGCAGCCCTCAATCCATCAGATCCACTGCTCCTTTTTACCTGCCACCTATTCAATCCGGAATTGCTGACTTGCATGTCTTAACCCCTGTATTGCGTTGGTGCCTGACCTCATTAGTTGCAGCCAGATATTTGCAAACCTGCTCAGTACCCAGTGTGAGAAACGTGCAAACTTTGTACTCCACCAGTCCTGGTTCTCTGGTTGCTTTCTGATGAAACTAATCATTTCTTGTTCTTTGTTGAGGCAGATGACATGTAATTCATTACTGGCAGTAATCTAAGTAATGTATTCCTGATCTCTGTATCTGAACTATCAGATAATTTGAATAAAACTTGCATAGTTTCTCTTTACCAAGCTCATACAACTTAAGCGAGCGACTTAGGTCAAATGCTTAATCAACTTCCTCTCATACAGGAAATTGTTCATCCGGCATCCTATTGTTGACTGTGCTTTGGTTATTTCTTTGTTTCTGTGCTCTGTGATAGCTTTACTGACATGCTTTGAAGAGTAATAACCCCCCCCCCCCCCCCCAAGAAATTGATTAAAGATGCTAAAATAATCAATCCCTTTACTTTAGCAGTTAGCCCTGTTCCAGTCCTCTTTTCTTAAAAACATATATCACATTGTTACCACTCTGTAGAATGCAATTGCTCAAACTAACAAGAAACTATAATTTTGTGTTGAAATTTGAGTTTGGAGTCGAGACAACTTTCAAGGATTTACCATTCAGTTATCTTTATCTGTGATTTCTTCAAAGGCGTAACCACCGCATTACCATTATCTTACAATTAATGCTGAAGATTGAAATCAAATGTTAATGAAAAGGCTTGAAACCTAGAGCAAACAATAATGTAGTATTGACTCGTAATCTATTGGCTTTAGAATGCGTTATTCAGCACAAGATGCCATCTTTTGAGGGAGTACTCCCAATTGTTGAAATCATTACTTGATCTTCCTGCTTATCCCTACTATTTGATAAACCAAGAATAAGTAGCGTAGGTTCGTTGTCAATTTGCGTAATGTGATTATCATGATTCCATTGCTAATCCAGTGCCCACAATAAATAGATGAACATCGGAGTGCTGCCATTAAAGCTATTCAAGCAGCTGAGATTGAGAGTATACTTTCGCGGTTGCGTTTGGTTGAATCCTACATTTCCAAGGAGCAACAAGAGGGATGTGCCTTGCAATATTTTCAGGAGAACTTACCCAACTTATCAGTTGTCCGGAACGAGGAACAGAATGAGCTTGAGTTGAAACGGGAAGATTGGGACAACCGATTAATTGGAGACCACTGTGATGACAAGATTTTTCGAGCTTCAGTCTCTTCATTACCAAATGTTGGTGATGTTCAATTCTCAGGGGATTCAGGTTCGAGCATGCTCTCTTCTATTGATGGTTATACCTTTATTGGCATCAAATAATAAGTGACCGTTTGAAATGTTTTCAGTGCGGAAAAGCTTTATTGAGAGCATGCCTTTTAATTTTAATGACTTTGTAAGTGCTTTTTGAATATTGATATCAGCTATTTCTTCTCTAGTCATTACTAATCTCCTCCTCTGTTGCTTCCAAGGCTTGGGGTGAGCTACCTGAGGATCAACTGGCAGGAATTGCAGATGCTTTACAGACACCTGGGGTAGCATTTTATGCTTTCCATATTTATTGAAATGATATATGACAAATGAATGAATCGATTCTATATTTCCTTTTAAGCTTACCTTACATGTTTTATTATGATCTTGAGCAGGCTGTCAGTACTCGGCTCTCTTTTGGTATGACACCAAAAACTTTAAGGTTACCCAAAAAGGGCGAGATGCTCTTATCTGTGCGTGGCTCGCCTCTTGGAGTGTACAAAGAAGAAAATCTGGCAGCTGTTCATGGTATTTATCACCTTTTTTTGCTTGCTCTTTGCAAGCATCCCTTACTATGTTCCTGTTAACAGTTGACTAACCCCCAAAAAATTGCAGAATCTACGAATGGAAGTGAAGATGCTGCCTCATAATGCCAGTTGCCATATATAACGTAGTAAGGATGCTGTGTGATCTATCCACTCTTTTCGTTTAGTCGTGTGTCCCAAGGTTGATAAGTTTTGTCTATTGCAGGGCCTTATCAACCCTTGACGTAACCTTTAGGATATTGGTGTTTTTCTTTTTCTTGCCTTAAGCTGGGATACTCACCCAGAATCAAGATGCAATCACTAGTTCAGTTGAGTTGCAGTATCTATTTGTTATCCTTGTGTAGTTGGCAGGCGTGTTGTAGGATGCCGATTTCATTCAGGTGAAATCGTGTATTAAGTAATGTGGCACTGTTGTTAACTTTGCTGCCAAGGAAGTGGGCAAAAGCAGTCTAAGTGCGTGCCCGTGCACTCGTGATTGTCGATGCTGTATTAGCTCATTACCAGAGATGAGACAATGTGAGCTGTTGTAAAACCGAATTGGAATTGTGAATCATCAGATTTTATATTCAAATTGCTTGCAAATAATTCGTAAATATGGAGTTTTAGAGTAGGAATATGTAAAATTTGTCCAATACCCTCCTGGCTTATCTATGTGTTTTTCTTACTGTTGATTTTTTAAGAATTCCTTTAGTCGCTGTTTTTATATAAAATGCAGAATCTTGTTTTAAAGTTTTGCCTATTCCTTCCTCTGATTTACCATCAACAGAAAGAAGACTACATTAGGAACTCTTTCTTGAGGTCTTTGGTTACGATTGAATTTTAGGGATAGTTATAGTTGCTGTCTTGCAGAGCCACAAGTTTGAAAGCCTGTCTCATACATGAATTTTGTAGTCTTGAGTAACATGGAACTATACTAGATACTAGTCAATATGCACCAATGCATGTTAGTACTCCCTTTGTCCCACTATAAATACAATTCTAGATTTAATTTGTCTCAAAATAAATGCAATCCTATCATACTACTTATCACACCAATCGCCTCCAATTCGAATTTATCTTCATCCTATTTTCAACTGTCCTCTCACTTCATAACATCTCTTATTTAATAGAGGGTGCTTAGGTAATTTTCTCTCCCTCTTATTTTTCCCTCTTTAACTACTAAAAATACACATACAGTGGGAGGAGGGAGTAACAACTTAGTCGCATTTTAGTATTCATAAAAAAAAAATATCTGTGTAGAAACAAACACTTGTTGGTTGTTGCATTCAAATCCTATATTTTTCATTTTGAACTAAAATTTGTAGGCATAGTCAGTTTTCACAAACTGAAACTGAAGTTAAAAAAACACTCATAAGTTATAACCCTGAAGAGTACCGGCTAGCTACTGTTAGGTTGTGAAAACAAATCACTTTCCAAATAAGAGCAAACACTGTAGCCATCCATCCAAAGGTGCAATTGTTTACTATAATTATCATTTATAATGTAGGTTATTCACTTATACATAAGAAAGACACATATAGGTCAGCGCTATAGGTGCCGGATTAAAATCGGTACCTATAATGATTTTCCTATCTCCATGGGTTAAAAAAATATATAACCGGCATCTTTGAACAACTATAGATGTCGGTTTTTCAGAAAAACCGACATCAATATTATACGTACCGGTATATTTTTTAAAAAAACCGACACCTATAATATATAATAGGTTTTGGTTTTTTAAAAAACCGACACTCTAAAAACCGAGTCAAGCCACACCGGTAAGGAGAGATATTTCTAGCAGCGCCCGGCTGACCCTCTTTTTTCTTTTTCTACTTCTCCTCCCCGACAATATCTTCTCGCTCTCTCTCTATCCCCACTCTTGTCTCTTTCTTGATAAACCTTGAGCTCCACTCGATATACTCAGGGATCTGATTGTCCCGATCTTTTAGTGAGTTGATGATAGCTATGATTTGAGAGAAACGTTAATGACCCGACTACAACCGTACAAGACATTATTGTGTTGTGTCTTAGCAATCGATACACCTCTCCATGGGTTGTTAATCTTGCCAGTGCAAATCAACATTATTCCTACAAGCAAATCGAAGAAACAGGCAAGAACAAGATAAAAGCAATCTTAATTGCAAATAGGAATTAAAGCTCGTGATAAGGTGGGGTTCCGAAGACAAGTAATTAGGTGGTCTAGCCGACACACGTAACTACAAGATAAACTAGCAATGGCTAAAACTTTAATCTAACAAAAACTCGAGAAATCCTAAAAGGGTACCTAGCTATTTAAGGGGATGAGAGGACGTTCAACGGGTTCAGACTGGAGTTTACGTCGAGGGAGATTTTACCTTTTTTTTGATTCCCTAGAGTCGTGCTCCACCAGATTGGGGCGCACCCCACATAGGCCCCACTTGGGCCGGGTCCCAGATGAAGTTACAAGCCTATAAGCCCATTATAGGTGACATAGAACCTTGTTTCTGTGATTGCGGCCAACTGTGATGCAATTGGAGATGAGGCTGGATCAATTGGAAAGAGGACTCCAAAAACTTTTCATCAAGTACTCACGAGCCAAAAATAGAGCTCGTATGCACATTTGGCGGCTGTTTGAAATCAACGCTGCTGCAGGTGGCCGAATTGGATTCCACAACTTCTGTAACTTAATCTTGACATGTTTCGGTTGACCTATGATGTGATCAACGGTTATATCCATAGTAACTATGGTCACGTCATCCTCTCCTTCTTCACGAAAACAGTACTCGATTTTATCATATAATGCTCTTTACGTAGTCCATTTAAAACAACTTGTTTCTTCAAATCAAAATAAGACAAACTTGAGATAACATGATTAGCAATAACACGTCTCTCTAGTTTGCAATTTTTATCCACATCTAAAGGAGGTTCTAAATCCAAACATATGTAAACTCTATGCACTAAATATATTTCTCTATCATTATATTTGCCAAAGATATGAAATATAATATTAGATGGACATGGCAAATTAATAGCCAATAATTTCTCCTTCAAATTATCGAGCTCACAAAAATCATCAAATCAAACATAGCCCAACGTATTTAAAGAAGATAGCAATTCATGTTCCTCAACTTCGTTAGTATTGTGAACAACATGCTTAAAATCAGCACATAAAGAACTAACACTAGAAATAATATGTTTATTCACTAGTTGTGGCATTAATATAAGTGAAGCATTATCACACAACTCTTCTTTATCACAAGGAACAAAAAACAAATCCACTTGTGATAAAGTAATCTCAGCAATTGGTTTCACTAATGGTTGCTCTACATTAGCATGAAATGTGAACATTTGTAGCTCAGCTTGAGAATACTTATCTTCATTTATCTTAGCACCAATCAAATTACCTTCCAAACTTTCTTCAGACATCGTAGGTGCTTCAAAGCTTCTCCTCTTTCTTCTCAAGTACATCATTCTCCTCCTTTTGGCAATTGTCTACTTCTTGCAAATTATTAGTAATAGGAGGCACGTATACAACTTGTTGCTTCTTCACATCCTCATTTGTTGCTTCTTTTAAATTCTCTATCAACCGCTAACTCCCATTTAATGTAAGCATGAGGATCATAATTTCCTTCAAAATAAGGTAATGCAGATTTGATCTTAGTTACCATAGCATCACTTACCTCATATGTGTCACGTTGATCACTCCTCATGTTTTGTCTCGATGAAGATGTTGACGTTAAGCATAGTTATCCCCAATTGTGTTGTGTATTCTTGCCACTGTTAGTAGAAAACAAGAAACATACACAAAAATATGCATGTTCCTATTAACTACTAGGTAGTGGAGGATCAAAAGACACACACTCAAGCTTTTAATAAAGCTCTTATAAGTTCTTACCAATGCAAGCGAAATGGTGACATACACTGATTCAACCAAGCACCCCAATGGAGGTTGGATGTATCGATGTCTTGGCAAACACTTGCTGTATGGCTGCAATCAAATCTATAGAGCTCTGGGTAGACTTAAATATGTAGTAAATGAATAGCAAATGCTCAAATCAGAGAATACAAAATTTAATAATTGTTCAAAGTCAGTATCGTGCTAGTCCTAGGCTAGAACGTACTAGAGACGCGAGCCTAAACACAAATGATACCACAAGATAGCACTAGGAACAACTCAAGTACAACTCTGATATACAAAAGCAAACTCAAACTTGACACAAATGATACCACAGGATAGCACTAGGAATAACTCAAGCACAACTCTGATATACAAAAACAAACTCAAAGATAACAACTGATTTTTTCTTTTCTTTCTTTCTTTGTGTGGCTTTTGTTTTCTTTTTTTAAGCACTTTTCGGCCTTTTTTTAATGATTTTTTTAGCAAAAACGACTCAAGGACCTGAACGCAAGATTACAGAGACTCAAATGTAAATATAAAAATTACAGGGACTCAGATGTAAAAGTCCAAACCCTAAAATTTGAACTATACAAAAATGGAATGCTGAAATTATACCGGTTCCATTTTTGCAATCAGATCATGAATTCGACACCGAACATTTTTTCACCAAGGTGTTTAACAACTCTATGGTGGAAGAGGAAACTGTATGGTGGGGAGGTGGAGTGGGAGCCAAGGGAGTTGGAGAGTTCGGATTTGGAGATGGAGTGGGAGCCGGCCAGGGGGAGTTGGAGAGTTAGGATTTGGTGCACCGCATAAAAGGAAACTGATTTTCAGCTAATCTAATCTACTATTTCTTTCTAAACCAAAGAGAAACCAATCTAATCTACAAAACAGTCTCCCTCTTCATTCTTCCTTGTGTGCAAAATAGACTAGAACAAGCATGACAAAGCCCTAACTACCTAGGAAAACCCTAGATGCAACTCCAAAACTGACCGATAGAAACTTTTGTAAACTAAAAAAATAGAACCCTGGTAGCGAGGCGATTCCATTTTCGTAGGTCCCGACAACAATAAAGACACAACGACGACGACGACAGTGATACTAAATGTGACCAGAACTCGAAACTCTAAATGGACTACACGCTAAGACCAGCAACACGACTCGACGATGCAACACAAAACTCAGGTTTACTAGTATCAGGTGATACTTGATACGTAATACCACTTTACCAGTATCAGGTAATTACTAATGATACTTATTACACTAGCACGGGATCGGCTATCTCTAACGGGCATTAACCCTCATCACTATCGGGTAGGGCCCCCGTCACTGAGTAAAGGTCAGTGATGTGAGAAAATATCTCAATCGGGCACAAGGCCGTCACGGATGGACGTTATCTCAATCGGGCCTAACAATGTAGCCCATCACAGATAAGATTGATCAAGCAATACAAGTCAAACCAGGTTGGGTAGGAGCCCGTCACGGATGACTAATCTCAATTGGGCAAACTACTAAGCCCGTCACCGATGACTCCCATCCCTAACGGGGTTTTCGGAAAAGCCTGTCACCGATAGGTTTGACCCCACCTGTTGAGTCAAAATAGTCCTGGTTCGAATGATTTATCTCTATCGGGCTTAGACTGGGAGCCTGTCAGGGATGTCTATATCCCTATCGGGCTTTGTTTGGAGCCCGTCATGGATGAGTATCTCTTTCGGGCATTATTAAAATGCCTGTAAGGGATGAGTAAGTCAGCAAAAAAAATAAAATTTGTTTTTTTGGCTAGCCTCAGGCCTTTGCTAGCCATGCGCGCTGCAAAAAATGACAGTCCCAGCAACCCCATTCCCAGCATTCCTAATTCAGTGCATATTCCAGCATTTCATCAGATATTCACAGCCAATTCACAAAATCAAACATATATATACATTAACATCCATGGACCCATTCACATATATATGTCATTCACACCCTTTTTTTGCTCTCCAAACCGCCGACATGCATCAAAACCTATAAAACTGAGTTATAAATTGGAACAAGTTTATATGTAATTAAGAAATGCAAATATATACAGAAGAACGTGCAGAATTGTATTACAAAGAATATTTACAAAAATCAAATGTTTGTCGCAAAAGCATTGCAAATGTTCTACCATTCAGAGACGAGCTACCTAGGACTTTACTCTAAACATTCCTTTCGGTGACAAGAGATCATCTAGTATGAATTGTGCTATCTCCTCTCTAATGATATCGAAGTTGTTTTCCGGAATCGTTGAAAGTTTTTCCTGCATGTGAGGCACCAAGTTAGTCTACATACTTGGAAAGTTAGTATGAATCGTGCTATCTCCTCTCTAATGTATATAAACAATTGAAGCACACACCTCAAGGTCGAGCAATGTCATATTGTCTGCGAGGCTCCTCATGTTATGGCAGACATGGAACCAACACTGGTCGCCAACTTGTTGACGTATTGGAAAGTCCTTTTTGTGACCGAGTGTGGGATGCCCTTCTTTATGCCTCCCGTCTTTTGCCACGTATTGGTCCTAGGCATCGTTCAAGGCAGCTTCGATCGCCGACTAATCGTATATTTCTTTTTTGATATTGGAGTTAAGGTAGTATACCAAACTCCACTTCGGCACTATGACCAGGAGAATCCAATGACAACTGCGACATTAATAAATTACAAGTTAAATACTAAAGCTATACGCGTCGCACATTTGATTCTAAGTAGGGTACACGCTTACTGTTCAGAGTATGCACACATAATGAAGTCCTTGTCTTGACGGGACCATAAGCAGTCCTTGATATATTCTACCATGTTGGCTCGATCGTAGTTCATAGTTGTCTTGTTGACGACAGTTGGATCGAGTAAGGCAACATGGGGAGCTTTATGATGGACATGCTTCCAAGTTAACCTAGAAGCAAGACAAGAATCTGGGTAAGCGTAATACAAGGATAGTTATTACCATATCTCGTACGCAAGAATACTTACAAGGAGTAGCACTTAAGGAGGTTGGTGTCGACCGCTCGCACCCTGTAGAGGTCCCATAGATCTTTAAAGTCTACGGCGATAAAGGCTTCAGGGCCGAGGAATGGCTGTCTATCGTGCTGGCCCGTCATGGAGGTCTCTCTATGCTTCCTCCTTGCGTTGGACCTCTCCATGTAGTATCCGTGCAACTCCTTGCATACAGGGCCCATCTTCGATAAGGCGTCATCTCCAACCAATGGCATGCCTAATGTGAATTCTTTAGGAGGAGCTGATGGCTCCTTGCCAAGATCTAGCTTCTTTGGAGCCAGAAGCGGCCCTTCCACATTTCCTCTTCCTCTCCCCCTTCCAGCAGCTCTTTTGCGTGATCCAAGCTTGGGTGGAGAAGATGTCGCCCTCTTTCTTTTTTTGGAGACTAGGGAAGGTGCGCTCTGCTACTGACCTCCGTACCGTCATCCCCAAAATCTGTATCATATTGCAATTGGAGATCTTGATCTCCTTTTCCAACGGCAGGAGGGGCAGATACAAGAGCTGGAGGGGGACGTGGCGGCGGCGGAGGAGCACTTGGTGCTGGCCTAGGAGTTATATTGATCTGAATGTTCTACTTGGGCCATTGGATAAAGGTCTCACGTGCAGCTCCAAGGGTCAGAACCTCATCATTTGGTGGGTGCGAGAGAGTGAAGCCAACCCAATCGGGCTTTACCATGTCCACTTGAACTTTGGCATGGCCGGCTAGCAGCTGCCCCCATGCACTCGGGTCTCCGGTGTGGGCTTGAACAAAAGACCCTCTGCGGCAGGAATTGCAAAGTCTTTAGTCACCCTAATGACTAGGGTGCACGATGTGGGTCCCTGCAATAGATTCATACGTGTCTTTATAATATGTTATAATGTACTGTGGTGCTAAGAGAACATATATGTTTTGTGTTGGTTTTACCGTTATGTGGTCCACTGCAGTGGGGGCTGGTTGTTCTTGTGCCGCCGCCCCAGTAGATGCGCAGCTGCTACGCCTCTGCATGGGGCTCGTTTCTACTATGGGAGCGGCAGCAGGCTCGCTTTCCCTGAGGCGTGCCTCCACCCGAGCCTCCACTTGTAACAACTTCTCATCGAACTCTTCTCGGATCTCGTTTCTAATCTCCTCTCGAAGTTGTTCCTTAAGGCGTGCATCTTTCTGCGTCTTTGAAAGCTTGTGCTTTCTGTACTGCCACGTGTATTGAGGAAACCTAACCTTCCATGGAACATTGGAGCCAATGCCCCTTGTCCGTCCACGGTGTTCTTTGGTTCCCAACGCTTTCGTGAGGATGTCATCCTCACGAAGTTGTGAGCAGACCTCTTGGGAGGCCTGTCTCTCAGCAGTCATGTCGACCTGCGATACCGTTAGGACGAATTTAATCAAGAGTACGATATAACCTAATGAAACATACTCTACGTGTGGTACTTATGATTTTCTGGTACACCGCTTGATCTTCGGGATTTGGGAACGTAAGTGTTCCGTCACTATTCTTCTTCACCCTCGCCCTTGCCCAGTTCCTTGCTTGGGTGGTCGGGATATCACCAAGAACTGGCGGCGTGTTAGATTCTGCAGCAGCTTCATCCTCCTTGACCCATTCGTGCTGTTTCCCGGCGTAGCCTTCGGTGCCAAGCCGGTGCAGGTGAAGGTTTTTTGCCTGCAACCACTTATAGGCCTCGTTTTTTGCCCGAGACTCAGGGGTTGATTTTGCGGCATAGAACTCTTCCCACATGACCCGGGAGATGAACGGGTACTTCCCGAATAGTTCTGGCTGGGCGGGGTTGAGGACGTATTCGGTGACCAGCGTGGTCTTGAAATTTTTTCACAAGTTGCCCATCTTGCGGATAGCCTGCTGCTTGAGTCTTGCCTCAGCCTTTGGGGGGTATTTGAAGCTTTCCTTGAACTACTTCCAGGCCTCATCTTTTTCTTCCTATGGGACCAGATCGATTTGGTCCTTCAAAATGGTGAAGTTCCGCCTCCCTAGGACTCCGCATATCGTTGAGAACTTTTTGACAGCTTTCGCAGGAGCCGTCGGAAATCCCAGATCGTCCACCTCTGTTATGGTGTACACTTCCTTAGGGATCTTATTCTGGGTCCTAGGAGCCCGGCTCGATGTTGTCCCACTAGTAGTCGCTGACATGGGTTCGCCTTGCTGCGACATTTTCTATATAACTATTGTACGGCAAGAAAGTTAAAAAAAATGTACTACACATGTATACCTTGATTAATGCGACAAATATACCGTATATTACATCTCCACCATTGTAGTATACAATGTCGACGTACCATTGTAATATACGGTCGACATTGTATAAATTTAGTGTCAAATTAGTACTACAATGAATTAGTATAAATTAATACTTCATAGTATAAATTAATACAGTGAATTACTATGAACAATTCTTAATTTAGTGTAATATACTATATATATTCATTGTAATAATTCATTGTATAATATATTAATACTAATATAGTAATTGTATAAATTAATAATTCATACAAATATACTATATATTATAGTATACTATAGTATTATAGTATACAATGTACTAATATACTATAGTATACTATAGTATTAATACTAATTCATAGTATTAATGCTAATATACTAATATACTATAGCACTAATTCATACAATGTACTAATATACAAAGTACTATAGTATAAATTAATAATTCATTGTATACTATATTAATACTAATATACTAATTGTAATATATTATGAAATACTATGAATTAGTATTAATTGGGACACTAAATTAGTACACTATATTAATTTATACTTTGAATTAGTATATTACTAATTTAATTCATACTAAATTTATTCCAATTTAATACTAATTCATAGTAATTCAAATAAATTTGACACTAAATTCAAACTAATTCATACTAAATTCATTCCAATTTAATACTAATTCATAGTAATTCAAACAAATTTATCACTAAATTAATACTAATTCATACTAAATTCATTCCAATTTAATACTAACTCATACTAATTCAAACAAATTTGACACTAAATTAAAACTAATTTCATACCGGTGACGCGGCGGCGGCGTTGAGGAGCAGGACGGCGGCGGCGAGGAGGAGGAGGACGACGGCGTTGAGGAGGCGCCGGTGACGAGGAGAAGGACGGCATCGAGGAGGCGGCAGCGTCGAGGAGGAGGACGGCGTCGAGGAGGCGGCGATGTCGAGGAGGCGGACGGCGACGGCGAGGAGGCGGCGGCGGCATCAAGGAGAGGATGGCGGCGGCGAGGAGGAGGAGGACGGCGTCGGCGAGGAGGAGGAGGTGGCGGTGGTCAATGAGGAGACGCTTAGAGAGAGGAGGCGGCGGCGTGAAGGAGTTATAGTGAGACTTAGAGTCTGACGGAGCAAGGGGCTCCTCACCGGGAGACCGCGCAGGCCCCCCTTTGCCGGTTCGGCCGGGGGCGCTAAGTGAGGTTCTTCGCCCTCGATCTGAGGAACGTCAGCGAGAGAGGAAACGCATAAGACGCGGGCGACGTAGACAGGTTCGGGCCGCTGAGAAGCGTAACACCCTACTCCTGTGTTCTGGTGGATCTGAGGGTCTCCAACAATACAAAGAGAGTTCGGTCTCCAGAGCGTACTCGTCGGAGTCCCCCCTCTTTCCTAGGCCTGGGCCTCCTTTTATCTGGCCAGGGGTCACCACATGGGCCTCAAGTGCCTAAGAAAAGAAACATTCTTTTTACAATAGGGCTAGTCTACAGCCGGAAGTGACCTCTGACAGGCACGGTACACGCCTCCTGCCCCGCTCGCCAGCTCTCCCGGTGGACGCCCGTTTCAACCTTCATTCAAACGGCGCGACTTCCTTGCCATGCTGCGCTGAAGTCTGGAATGGATCTGACCGGGACTGACATACCAACTCCAGGAGTTAGCACGCCGGCTCCGGCTAGGGACGAGAGCCAGGAGGCTCTCATCATTCGACGGGACGGGGCGAGGCGTGCCATCGGCCGCCTGTCGCCACCTAACCCGCGATCTGACCGGTCTGTGACCGGTCACACACCGCGACCGGTCACGGACCGGATAAGCGTGCGCTGCGCCGCATTAAATGCGGCGTGGCGCGCTCGCTGATCCGCTATAAATGCGGTTAGGTGAGCCCTGTGTGCTCACCTAACCCGCACACGTGGCGCCAAAATCACGGGGGTCGGGGCGCCCCAGCCCTCGGGGCCGAAACGGGAGCGGCCCGACCCCTCGGGGAGACAGAGGGAGGGGTGGCCACGTCACCCTCGGGCCCGACCCCCCGAGGGGGTCGGGCCACGTGGAGTGACCGCGGCTACTCAAGCCTCTAGTCATGATACCCCCGGTCCCATGTCACCGACAGTAGCCCCCGGCGTTAGCCAGGGCGACCGCCCCCCTCGAGGGAAGCGCTCGGGCGTGACGCCACTCCTTAGGCCCGGTGACGGTGGGGCCGGTCCCTACAGGCGGGCAGAACCCAACGTCGCGAATCGCGCGCATCGGAAGAGAAAACCGACCGAAATAATGAGCGGCCTCTTTAAGACCGCTCATTACTCGAGCAGCGCGGGAATCGGGACGGCCGGTTCGTTTCGCCTGGGGATATGATGATGGCGTTTTTCACGGTCGGCGAGCGCAGTTAATGCGCGCAATCTGCCCCATTCAACCGCCACGGCCGCACGTCTGCCGCGTGCGCCGCAAACGGGCGAGTGGGGTTAGTGGAGGCGTGGGGCGAGAAACGAGGGGGCAGGTAGTGGGCGCGGAAGCGAGGAGCCGGGCATAGCGTTGGCAAGGGTATAAAGACGCCGAGGAAGGGATTGTTTCCTTCCTCTCCCATTTCCCCTTTGCCTTCGCCCTCTGTGCCCTAACTCTTCGTTTCCTGTGCCCTACCCTTGCCCACGCGCTCGCTCTCAAGCTCCTCCTCCGCCGGCGCATGGCACGGGGCTCCGCACCGCTCGACGGTAGCGTGCTGCCGCCTTCCCGCATCACAGCGAGAGGCAGGCCGGGCTGCCGCGCCGATTCATGCCGGAATCTGCCACCGGCCGGGAGGTGGTCCGCTGGGCGAGGGACGCCCGGCGCCAACTACCCGGGGCGGTCCGTCTTCTTCCTCTCTTTCGCAATGGCGGGGCTGGTCCCGCCATTCTCTTTTCTTCATGGATATTTTGGAGTTTAGATCTCCAGATGGCGCACCTCACCCCCAACGCGATAATGACGTTGGCCATCTTCGCCACCTGTGCGAGATGTTTATCGGGGTGCGCCCTCTCTCCGGCTGTTCCGGTGGTTCTTCACCGTGCAGCCGGTGTCGCCGCCGACGGCAGTCGGTGGCTGCTACTTCCAGCCGCGGGGGCAGGTGCTGAACCGCTACATTCCCTGCGTCCTCCGCAAGAAGTGGGACGACTGGAAGAGCGATTGGTTCTACACCCCCTTCGCTGGTGAAGCGCGCCTCCGACTTCCGAGCCAGCCCCCGGCGCAGGCCTCCAGCTGTCGGGCGGCGGTGGATCTGGGGGACGGCTACGACGCCGTCCTTGACCGCCTGGCGGGTCTGCGATCTCAGGGGCTCACGGGGGCCATGGTGTTCGGCGATTACCTCCGTCGCCGGATCGCGCCGCTCCAGCGACGCGCCCGGGGCACCTGGGAGTACACCGGGCCCGAGGACCACCTAAGGACCCACCGGGGGCGCAAATGGGACTAGGACCCTGAGGACTTCAGGATGGTAGTCCAACGGGTGCTGAATCTCAGCTCCGTGGAGGCATCCCTCATCCCCCAAGAGGTCCTCCCCCTCTGCTGCGACCCAGAGCGCGCCAACATCCTGGCCATCATGCAGGCGGTCGGGGCGTCGGGGGAGCGGGCCCCCCGAGGCCACGACGGCGCTGGCGGGAGCCGCAGGGGGGAACAATCTACCCCAGGAGGGGGTCGTGCTTCTGGGCCCCGTGACGGGGGCCTGGGGGGCAGCCGCCCTGCCGACGCCAGGGGAAAGAGGAAGCAGGGAGGTACTCCTCCCCCATCTCCTCCCCGAGGGGGCGGGGCGGTGCGTGCCAGCAGCAGGCGCCTAGAGGGTGCCGTGCCGACGCCGCAACCCGAGGGGGAGCGAAGGAAGAAACGGCTCTGCAAGACGGGGGAGACCGAGCCATGCTGGGGGAGCCTCATCTCGCCCCCGAGGTGGTTGTTCAGCCGACCTCCCCGTAGGTTCGTTCCCGCGCCCACTGCGGTCGTATTCACACCCCCATCTCCCAAGGCGAGTTTTCACTCACCCGTTTCTTTTTGTCTTTGGTTTTTCTTCTGCCTCAGCGAGATCCCGTCGCGCCCCCCACGCCATTCCAAGTCCGGCCGGTCCGAGGCCGAGGAGACGGCGACCGCGGAGGCCCGGAGGCGGGAGGCTGACCGGCGGGAAGCCGCGGACCGCCTCCGGGAAGCCGAGGAGGCGCCCGGAGGCCGCCCGGGTTCGCCAGGCCGAGGAGGCCGCTCGGGAGGAGGCCAGCTCCGCCGGGCCGGGGAGTCCGCCCGGGAGGCAGAGGCGGCGGTGCACGCCGGCAGCCTGCCAAGCCCCCGACCCGACTCCGCCCGAGCGACGACGACCCGAGGCCACCCACACGAGGCCGCGGGCGCGCCGCCGAGCCTGACGCCCCGGGGACGCCGGGACGGCCAGCTTCGGGGGCGCCCCCGAGCCGCACGCCGATCGGCGGGCCGAGCCGCGCGGCACCCACACCGAGGCGGCTCTCCCCTTGCCTTCCGCTCCCCCTGAGCGCGGAGCCCCTCCTGCAGGCCCTGGCCCCGCGAACAGCACGTGCTGGACGGGCTTAGGCCCAGATGGAGGCCCTGCAGGCGGAGCGGGCGGAGCTCGACGCGGCTGGGCGCGCGTCGAGGAGGGGCGGCGCTCGGTGGAGGCCATGGTGGAGGCGGGCCGCAAGGCCTACCGCCGCACGCCCAGCAGCTGAGGCCCGTCGTAGGGACCTGGCGGAGATCGCCAGGGAGGTAGGAGGAGCGGGAGACCGCCCTCATCGCCACCGCCGTGCTCGACGAGGCGCGGGACGACCTCCGCCTCCAATACGGGAGCCGGGCGGCGGAGCTAGAGGAGAAGCTCGACGCCGCCCGGGGAGTCCTCGACGCCGCCGCCGCCCGGGAACGGCGGGCGGCGGAGAACGAGGCGGCGTCCCGCCAGCGCGAAGAGGCCCTTGAGGCTCGCGTCACGGTGCTGGAGGAGCGCGCTCGCGCCCTGGACGCGAAGGAGAGCGCCCTGGCGAACCGCGAGGCCGCCGTCGCCTCCTGGGAGGCAACGCTGGCGGCGCACGAGGCCGCCTCCGCCGAAGAGGAGTCCGCACTCCGCCTCCGCGAGGACGCGCTCACCGAGCGGGGGCGAGCTCTCTAGGAGGCCGAGGCCGCGGCGCAGCGGCTGGCGGACAGCCTGTTCCTCCGCGAGGCGGCGCGGGAGGAGCAGGCGCACCGCAATCTGGAAGGCGCCCGCGCCGAGAGGGCCGCGCTGGACCAGCGGGCCGCTGAGCTCGAGGCGCGGGTGAAGGAGCTGGACGCGAGTGCGCACAGCGGTGGGGCGGCCGCGGGCCACGGCGACCTAGCCGCCCGCCTCGCAGCCGCCGAACACACCGTCGCCGAGCTGCAGGGCGCGCTGGACTCGTCCGCCGGGGAGGTCGAGGCCCTCCGCTTGGCGAGCGAGGTAGGGCCCGGCATGCTTCGGGACGCCGTCTCCCGTCTAGACCACGCCGGGCGGCAGGCAGGCCTCTGGGGCGGGCGGTACGCGAAGTACGCCGCCAACCAGGGGGGCCTCGCCCAACGCCTCTCGGAGATGGCCGGGGCCCTCGAACGGCTCCCCGAGGAGCTCGAGGAGACGATCAAGTCATCCTCGAGGGACCTTGCCCGGGGGGCGGTGGAGCTCGTACTGGCAAGCTACCAGGCCAGGGACCCTGACTTCTCCCCGTGGGCAGCGCTGGAAGAGTTCCCTCCCGGAACCGAGGACGGCGCGCGCGCGCAGGTCTGGGACGCCGCCGACCACATCGTCCACAGCTTCGAGGGTACGGCCCCTCGGCTTGCGTTCGCCCTCGACTTCGACGAGGAGGACGGCGACGACGGTGCGGACGACAGCGACGATGAGGCCAGCGACCCGGGCGCGTCGGAGTGAGCCCCCAGGCCCCCGCCAATCTTAATAATTTTTCCTTCTTCTTCCGAGGCCTTCGAGCCCCCTTCTTGTATAGACTGGTTTAATCTGCAATCAAATAAAGAGGAAATTTCTATGTCAGTCATGTTTGTTGTGCGTATGAGACGAGGATGGTCTGTGCCGCGGTCCTTCTGTGTCTTGGCTTGAACAAGGGCTCGTGCCCAGGCCCCAGCCTCAAACGGCGCGGGTCGGAGCTAGTGCCTGGGGAGATCCGCGTGTCCAGACTGGCCAGGCCGGGAGCGCGGTGACCGAGGGTTAGGGGGACCCGATTGTGGGCCTTTGCCGATTCCCCCCCGGAGTTCACCACGCCCTGGGGCACGGCTCGGTTCTGGGCCCCATTTGGCGGTTTTAGCCGGCCCGGGCCACCGAGGGCAGGGTCGAGCACGAGCGTACTAATTCAAGCCAAGATTCTTCAAAAGGAAACGACGGCACAGACACAGTCCTCAGGAAATCGAAAGTGCTTTTATTGAAATACGGAAGAGAAAAAAGATAAGTATATGCATGTGGTAGCCCCCGGCCAACCCTGCACACCCGGGGGGGGGTGCGGGGTTGGCCCGAGCCCGAGACATGACACCCGACCCCCATCAGGGGTAGAAGCGACGAAGATGCTCGATGTTCCACGGGTTAGGCAGCTCTGTGCCGTCGCCCGTGGCCAACCGAACCGAGCCCGGCCGGGGGACGCCGATCACTCGATACGGACCCTCCCACATTGGTGAGAGCTTGCTCAGTCCAGCACGCGTTTGGACGCGGCGTAGGACGAGGTCGTCGACGCAGAGTGATCGGGCCCGGACGTGGCGCTGATGGTAGCGCCGCAGGCTCTGTTGGTAGCGCGCGGCTCGGAGGGCCGCGCGCCGCCTTCGCTCTTCCAGATAGTCGAGGTCGTCTCGGCGAAGCTGATCTTGGTCAGCCTCGCAATACATGGTGACCCGAGGGGACCTCAGGGTGAGCTCAGATGGGAGGACCGCCTCCGCGCCGTAGACGAGGAAGAAAGGCGTTTCCCCGGTTGCTCTGCTTGGCGTGGTTTGGTTCGCCCAGAGCACCGCTGGCAGCTCCTCGATCCACGAGTCGCCGTGCTTCTTGAGGATGTTGAAGGTCTTGGTTTTGAGGCCCTTGAGGATTTCCGCGTTGGCGCGCTCCACCTGGCCATTGCTTCTGGGGTGGGCGGGCGAGGCAAAGCAGAGCTTGATGCCCATGTCTTCGCAGTAGTCACCGAAGAGCTCACTAGTGAACTGGGTGCCGTTATCCGTAATGATACGGTTAGGCACCCCGAACCGAGCAGTGATGCCCCTGATGAATTTAAGCGCGGAGTGCTTATCGATCTTGATGACCGGATAAGCCTCGGGCCACTTAGTGAACTTGTCGACAGCGACATACAAATACTCGAACCCGCCCGGGGCCCGCCTGAACGGACCCAGGATATCGAGCCCCCAGACAGCAAACGGCCACGAAAGAGGTATGGTCTGCAGGGCCTGGGCCGGCTGGTGGGTTTGCTTGGCGTGGAACTGGCACGCCCTGCACCGTCGGACCAGGTCGATCGCATCGTTGAGAGCCGTCGGCCAATAGAAACCCTGGCGAAAGGCCTTGCCAACCAAGGTGCGTGAGGCGGAGTGGGCTCCGCACTCGACTTCATGGACATCGGCGAGAAGCTCGACGCCTTGTTCCCGAGGAATGCACTTCAGGAGGACTCCGTTCGCCCCGCGCCGATAGAGGGTCCCTTCCACCAGCACGTAGCGCTTGGAGATGCGACGGACGCGTTCACTCCCTTCGCGGTCCTCGGGTAGAGTCTTATCTGCGAGGTACGCCTGGATCTCAGCGATCCAAGCAATCAATCTAGGGGAGCTGGGAGCGCTCCCCTCGGGTCCCGAGGCCTGGACTCCGATGAGCCTCGGGGGCCGTTCAGGCGCGTCCGTCTCCCCTAGGGGGTCGGGTCGCGCCGACGGCTGGGCAAGCCTTTCTTCAAAGGCGCCCGGTGGGGTCTGGGCTCGCGAGGAAGCGAGCCTTGAGAGTTCGTCGGCGACCGCGTTATCCCGCCTGGGCACGTGCCGAAGCTCTATCCTGTCGAAATGGCGCTCCATACGCCGCACCTGGCGGACGTAGGCGCCCATCTGCGGGTCAGAGCACTGGTACTCCTTACAGACCTGGTTAACGACCAACTGGGAGTCGCCTAACACCAGGAGGCGGTGGATCCCCAGTCCAGCCGCCACTCTGAGTCCCGCAAGGAGTCCCTCGTACTCCGCCATATTGTTGGTCGCCCGAAAGTCGAGGCGGACCAGGTATCTGAGGACGTCTCCGCTCGGCGAGGTCAAAGTGACCCCCGCACCGGCCCCCTGAAGGGACAGGGAGCCGTCGAACTGCATCACCCAGTAGGCGGTGTGAGGCAGCTGCGAGGGGCCCGGGCTGGCGTCGGGGGCGGAGACGGGCTCGGGAGCTGGGGTCCACTCCGCTACAAAGTCGGCGAGGGCCTAGCTCTTGATCGCGTGGCGTGGTTCAAAACGCAAATCGAATTCAGAGAGTTCGATTGCCCATCTCACCACCCGTCCAGTACCCTCTCGGTTATGCAAGATTTGGCCGAGGGGGTAAGACGTAACCACCGTGACCCGATGCGCCTGGAAATAATGGCGCAACTTCCTTGAAGCCATCAGAATAGCGTAAAGCATCTTCTGGGCCTGAGGGTATCGGGTCTTGGCGTCCCGGAGGGCCTCGCTAACGAAGTAGACGGGCCGCTGCACTTTTCGGCAGGGCCTATCCTCTTTGCCAGGGGCCGCGTCTCCAGGGCGCTCTTCGTCCGAGAGGCCGTGCGGGGCACACTCGGCTTCTGTGCCGACGACCTCGGGGTCAGAGGGCGACAGGCGCGGCCTTCCCGCAGTGGCCCCGGGGCCATCCTGGGGGTCGAGGGCGCCTGGCACCGTCGGACAAGCAGGCGGAGGGCCAGCTCCGGCCGTCGGGGGCCTTAGGCCGCCGTTCGGCTCGAGGGCCTCTCCCCCCTGCTCTCTCCCGGGTCGAGTCGACACAGGGTGGGGGCGCGCGGAGCGAGGGTTGTCCTCGTCGCGCTCCACGACCAACGCCGCGCTGACCACCTGCGGGGTTGCCGCCAGGTAGAGTAGCAACGGCTCATCTGGCTCCGGGGCGACCAGGACTGGGGGAGAACTGAGGTACGCCTTCAACTGAGTGAAGGCCCGCTCAGCCTCCTCCGTCCAGGTAAACGGCCCGGAGCGTTTGAGGAGCTTAAATAGGGGTAGCGCCTTCTCTCCCAGCCTCGATATGAACCGACTTAAGGCGGCCATGCAGCCGGTGACGCACTGCACATCCCTAAGCTTGCTGGGGGGGTGCATCTGCTCTATAGCTCGTATCTTCTCGGGGTTGGCCTCGATGCCTCGGGCAGAGATCAAGAACCCGAGAAGCTTGCCCGCAGGCACGCCGAACACGCACTTATCGGGGTTCAGCTTTATGCGGGCGGAGCGGAGACTTTCGAAAGTTTCCGCTAAATCCGAGAGCAAGGTCTCTTGGTTGCGTGTCTTCACAACCAAGTCATCAACATAGGCCTCAACATTGCGTCCTATCTGGCTACCCAAAGAAATTCGAGTAGTACGTTGAAAAGTAGGACCTGCATTCTTTAACCCGAAAGACATTGTCGTATAACAATAAGTTCCTATGGGGGTAATTAATGCAGTTTTCTCCTCATCCTCCCTAGCCATGCGAATCTGATGATAACCAGAGTATGCATCTAGAAAACACAAAAGGTCGCACCCCGCGGTGGAGTCGACAATCTGATCTATGCGTGGCAGGGGGTAAGGGTCCTTAGGACATGCCTTGTTGAGGTCGGTGTAGTCGATGCACATCCGAAGCTTGCCGTTCACCTTGGGAACGATGACCGGGTTCGCCAGCCACTCCGGATGGATGACCTCATGGATGAATCCGGCCTCCAGAAGTCGCGCCACCTCCTCGCGGATGAAGGCTTGACGTTCCGGGGCCTGCCGCCGCACTTTCTGCCGGACCGGCCTTGCGCCCGGCCGCACGGCGAGACTGTGCTCGATCACCTCCCTGGGGACCCCGGGCATGTCCGCCGGTCTCCAGGCGAAGACGTCGGCGTTTGCCCGCAGGAAGGAGACGAGCGCGTCTTCCTATTTGTCGTCCAGAAGACCACCGATCCGTGTGGTCTTGGACGGGCCGTCGCCCAGGGCAACCTCCTTGACCGGGACCTCATCGCACGTGACCATCCGCTGCCATGGGGCGGGCGGGACGGAGGTGCTGAGCCTCTCGTCGCCACCCGCGGGCTTGGACGCCGCGGCGAGGTGGTCCGCGCGCTGCTCCATACAAGCAAGCGCGACTTTGAGGTCGCCATGGACGGTGATGGGGCCACCGGGGCCCGGCATCTTCATCTGGAGATAGGCGTAGTGGACCGCCGCCATGAACTTCACCAACGCGGGCCTCCCCAGGACCGCGTTGTAGGGCAGACTGAGGTCCGCCACATCGAAGTCCACCCGCTCCGTGCGGAAGTTGGTGGAACCACCGAAGGTGACCGGGAGGTCGATATGACCCAGCGGCCAGGTCTGCCCTGGCATCACGCCAATGATCGGCTGGGACGGTCGGAGCACCATCCCCGGGGCCTTGATGGCATCAAAGGCTGCGGGGGAAAGGATGTTGAGGGCTGCACCCCCGTCTACGAGGACACGCCCCAACTTCACATTGCAAACGGTGGGGGAAACCACCATCGCGATCTGTCCTCCCCGGGCAACGCACGGCGGGTGGTCGGTCTGGTCGAAGGTGAGGGCAACCTCCGACCACCGCGCCCGCCGCGTCGCCTCATGGGTAGGGGCCGCAGCCAGAAGCTCGCGCTTCATGGCCTTGAGGCTCCGGCGAGAAGCGTGAGCGCACGCTCCCCCATCGACGGTGGCGACGGTAGCCTCAGGCTCCTGAAACCCCAGGTCATCGTCGCCATCGTCGATATCCTCGGCGGGGGCCTTCTGCTTGGCCTCACCTCGCCGGTTGCCGGCAGGAGCCGCCGAGGCCTTGCCCTCACGGCGCTCCTGCCTCTTCTCCTTCTCCCACTTCCTCGTCCGCTCAGCCAAACCTTTGACCACGCGGCAGTCCGCGAGGTCGTGGAGGGAGGTGTTGTGCACGGTGCACCACTTGCCGGTCGGGCGCTCCCTGCTGGGAACGCCGGCCTCCTTCTTTTTGTCGCTCGCAGGCCTCCCCTTTCGGGGGGCCCGCGAAGCGCCCTCGACGGCGAGGACATGACCCTCGTCGTCGGAACGGGCCGACCTCTTCTTCCTCCTCCTGTCCCACCGTCCTGACCGAGCGGCGGACCCGGGGGCGGCCGGAGCTGCCACGCCAGAACCGGAGGAGTTCCAGGTCCAGGCCTCCTCCTTGCGAGCCACACGGTCCGCGAGCTCAAAAAGCTGCGCGGTGGTCTGGGGCTCCTTGGAGGCGATCTCCTCGAGCATGCGGTTGTGCCGCACGCCCCCCCTGAACGCGTAGATCACCGCGTGTGCGGGGATGCATGGTATGGTGTTGCGGACTTGACAGAACCACTGAATGTACGAGCGAAGAGACTCATCGTCCCTTCGCTGTACCGCATGCAAGTCCGCTTCTTCGCCTGGGCGTGGATATGTGCCTTGAAAGTTCGTGGTGAACTGCTGGCACAAATCCTCCCAAGAGTGGACCGACGCGGGTGGCAAGTTCATTAGCCAACCCCGCGCCTGACCCTTCAGGGCCATGGGGAAGAAATTCGCCATGACCCTGTCGTCACCCCCCGCGGCCTCGATCCCGGTCGTGTAGATCTGGAGAAACTCGGCGGGGTTGACGCTTCCGTCGTATTTTTCGGTGATGGTGGGCCGAAACCTTGGGGGCCAACGGACGTTCCGAAGGCTCGCCACAAAGGCTCGACAGCCGGCACCGCCAACCGGGGACATGGGGGGCCGGCCCCCGTGACCGGACCGAAGTGGCGCTCCGGACGAGGAAGCGCCCTCCGTTGCATGGGCGGCGCGACGAGCGTCGCGCCGGCGCTCGATATCGAGCCGGGCATCCGGCCCCCCACGCACATCTTCTTGGGTCGGAGGCGTTGACGAGGGAACGGCGGACGAACGGCGTGTAACGGCCGTCATTCGCCGCGCCCTCTGCCTCGACGACATGGAGCCGGCGGTGGCAGCGCCAGAGGCCCCGGCGGCGGAGGACCGCCCGCCGGCGCCTAGGCGCTGCTGCGCCGTCATGACCAAGTTGGCCACGTCATCCAGCCAACGTCGGGCTGGAGTCTCTGGATCGGGGACGATGGGCGGGTGACGCAGGAGCGCGCCCGCAGCCTGGAGCGCGCCCTGGGGCGTGCCGCCATCGCCGTAGACGAGGCGGCAACGCGCCCCGTCTCGCTGTCCTCCCCCGTCGCCCGCGAGCGGCGAGGTCGCGGATCCTTCGACCTCCTCGAGCGCCTTCCCCCGCCCAAGACTTCGGCGAGGGGGGGACGGCGGGGTGCGAGCCCGACGGCGCGGGTTCTACTCCCTGTCATCACCGCTAGCGCTCGGAGAGAGGCTGTGCGCCACTGCCCGTTCGGCCATAGGGCTGACCGGGAGAAGCTTGGCACACACGAAAGAGGATGAGGGCTTAGAAAGACACGCGCGCCCCCTACCTGGCGCGCCAGATGACGGAGCAAGGGGCTCCTCACCGGGAGACCGCGCGGGCCCCCCTTTGCCGGTTCGGCCGGGGGCGCTAAGTGAGGTTCTTCGCCCTCGATCTGAGGAACGTCAGCGAGAGAGGAAATGCATAAGACGCGGGCGACGTAGACAGGTTCGGGCCGCTGAGAAGCGTAACACCCTACTCCTGTGTTCTGGTGGATCTGAGGGTCTCCAACAATACAAAGAGAGTTCGGTCTCCAGAGCGTACTCGTCGTCGTCCCCCCTCTTTCCTAGGCCTGGGCCTCCTTTTATCTGGCCAGGGGTCACCACATGGGCCTCAAGCTGCCTAAGAAAAGAAACATTCTTTTTACAATGAGGGCTAGTCTACAGCCAGAAGTGACCTCTGACAGGCACGGTACACGCCTCCTGCCGCGCTCGCCAGCTCTCCCGGTGGACGCCCGTTTCAACTTGCATTAAACGGCAAGCGACTTCCTTGCCGTGCTTGCGCTGAAGTCTGGAATGGATCTGACCGGGACTGACATACCAACTCCAGGAGTTAGCACGCCGGCCCCGGCTAGGGACGAGAGCCAGGGGGCTCTCATCATTCTGACGGGACGGGGCGAGGCGTGCCACAGGCCGCCTGTCGCCACCTAATCCGCGATCTGACCGGTCTGTGACCGGTCACACACCGCGACCGGTCACGGACCGGATAAGCGTGCGCTGCGCCGCATTAAATGCGGCGTGGCGCGCTCGTCTGATCCGCTATAAATGCGGTTAGGTGAGCGCTGCTGTGCTCACCTAACCCGCACACGTGGCGCCAAAATCACAGGGGGTCGGGGCGCCCCAGCCCTCGGGGCCGAAACGGGAGCGGCCCGACCCCTCGGGGAGACAGAGGGAGGGGTGGCCTCGTCACCCTCGGGCCCGACCCCCCCGAGGGGGTCGGGCCACGTGGGTGACCGCGGCTACTCAAGCCTCTAGTCATGATACCCCCGGTCCCATGTCACCGACAGAGTCAGATCTGGATCGGTAGAAAACCTAGTCATAGGTCATCACCATCGGGCACAAGTATAAGCCCGATACGAATGACAATCATCCGTGACGGGCATAAGTAACATGCCCGATACGGATGACACACATCCGTGACAGGCATAACTAACAAGCCCGATATGGATGACATACATCCGTGACGGGCAGAACTACTACACCTGATAGAGATAACCTCATCTCTGACGGGCATTATTTATATGCCCGATAGAGATAAGCTCATCCCACTATAGAATTAAAATATTCCGTATTAATTGTATTTAATAATGATATCTAAGTTATAAAATCATTTATAATTAACTTATACCTGATTTAAAATTGCTATTACATTTTTAAATGGTGTAAAATTTCTATTAAATTAAAATATGCCTTATTAAATTAGTTTAAAATTGCTATTAAATTTTAAAAAAATGTTATAATTAACCTATGCCTTATTTAAACAGTGTAAATTTGCTATTAAATTTTAGAAACTATATGAAATTAAAATATGTAGATCATAAGGCACCGGTACAAAATACTTCATTACTTATATCAATTTGCAAATTATAGTACTATGAAGACTCTATTTACAAGGATATACCTTCCGAATGGTCAGAACGAGCGTATGCCACTTCGTCTTCGGGATCATCATCAAGGTCGATCTGAGGTCTCACATGAAGATTCTAGTTATATTCTTCCTCTTCGACAACGTTGTCAACCCCAACAATTCTTCGTTTGCCATCCCTAACGACGTGCAGCTTCTTGTTTGCGAGGTCTTGTATATACAAAATCTGCTCGACCTGCTTCGCTAGGACGAATGGTTCGTCCACGTATCCAACCTTGGCCAGGTCCACTAAAGTGAATCCTTCCCTGTCGACTTTAACACCAGTGCGGATATTCACCCAGCTGCAACGAAACAAAGGGACTTTGAAGCTCCTGTAGTTCATCTCCTAGATCTGCTCTATGCGGCCATAGTATGTTTTCGATCCAGCTTGATCCTGATATGCATCTATATGGACTCCACTGTTCTGCACTGTGCTTTTGTCATCTTGTTTGACGGTGTAGAATGTGTATCCATTGATATCGTACCCTTGCCATGTGTCAACATCCCAGCTTGGGCCCCTTGCCAACCTTCGTATTATCTCACTTGGGCCATCGGTCGACCGTGCGATACGATTCTTGAACCATTCGTTGAAGCGAGTACTATGTTCTTTGTTGATCCACATATCTGATCAACCCATGTTCTCCTGTCGGACCTTCGCTAGATGCTCCTCAAAGTATGGAGTTACTTCGGCCATATGTTGTAGCACAGCGAAATGAGCCTGCGCATACGATGCCTGATCGGGTACAATTCTTTTTCTGCCTGTTATGCCAAGGCCTGCCAACCTTCCTTCGTGGCGAGATGCAGGAACTCCAATAGGATCAGTCTCGGCCATGTAATCGATGCAGAACTCAATAACCTCCTCCATCGTGTACCCTTCAATGATGCTTCCCTCCGGTTTTGCTCTATTTCGAACGTACGACTTAAGAACTCCCATATACCTCTCAAACGGGTACATCTCCCTTAGAACAGCTGGACCACATAGTTTTGTTTGCTTCACTAGATGAACAGGGAGATGAACCGTGATATCAAAGAAAGACAGTGGAAAATGCATCTCCAAGTGACACAGGGTATTGACAATATCAGCCTGCATCTTATCTAGATCTTCGGGATCTATAATCTTCTGACTGATTGCATTGAAAAAAGCACAGAGCCGTTGGATCGTGTGACGGACTTTGGGTGGTAGAATGCCTCTGATAGCAACTGGTAAGATCTGTGTGATTAGCACGTGGCAATCGTGAGACTTCATTCGAACCAGTTTTAGATCCTCCAATTTAACGTACTTACTGATCCTTGCTGAATAGCCCGAAGGAACCTTAATATCCGCCAGGCATGATAGCATTGCGATCTTCTCATCCTTCGACAATGTGTGGCAAGCTGGTGGGAGGTACACTCTTCCTGTCTCTTCATCCGTAACAGGCTGAAACTCACTGCAAATGTTCAATTCCTGCAGATCTAGGCGAGCATTCAACCCGTCCTTTGTCTTTCCAGGCATATTAAGCAGTAGCTCGAGCAAACTATCATAGCAGTTCTTCTCTACGTGCATTAGATCAATGCAATGCCGGACCTCAAGGTCTTTCCAGTATGGTAGCCGCCAAAATAT
This sequence comes from Oryza officinalis, assembly GCA_008326285.1. Taxonomy (NCBI): domain Eukaryota; kingdom Viridiplantae; phylum Streptophyta; class Magnoliopsida; order Poales; family Poaceae; genus Oryza; species Oryza officinalis. The sequence continues at coordinate 14,331,469 of BDMV01000008.1, forward strand.
GAATTTTTTCTTCCACATACCCTTATCATTTGCCTTGCCACATTTTCTTTTTTCCCAAACTCATTAGTTATGTCTTTGACCATGTCGTGGACTTCGTCTCCAGAGAAATCCTTGGGAGCAGCTCCAAGTTCTCTCCGACCGTTGAAAATTTTCTTCTTTCTTCTAAAGGCGTGGCATAGCGGAGCCATCTCCTATGACCCATGTAAACCATCTTTCTTGATTTCTTCAGCCACCTACTGCGTGTATGTTCCATACAGTCAGAGCAAGCCTTCCTTTCATGGTTTGTTCAAAAAGATTACCTAGTGCAGGATAGTCGTTAATGGTGCAGAACAATAGAACTCATAGCTTGAAGTTATCCTGACCATATGCACCCCAAGTTTCCACACCTTCTTTCCAAAGAATCTCAAGATCATTGATAACAGGCACCAAGAACACATCGATATCATTGCCCGGTTGTTTCGGACGTTGGATTAACAAGCACAACATAATATATTTCCTTTTGAAGCACAACCATGACGGGAGGTTATAGTTCGCAATAAGAATGGGCCAAGTGCTGTGAGAACTGCTCATATCTCCGAAAGGATTCATGCCATCTGTACACAGACATATCCTCATGTTTCTGGGATCGGCAGCAAAGTCTTTATGCATTCGATCGATATTCCTCCATTGAATCGAATCCACAGGGTGCCTTAGCAAACCGTCGTTCCTTCTATCTTCGGCATGCCAATGCACTAACTTTGCTTCTTTGGGGTTGGCAAATATTCTCTTGAAGCGATCAATGATAGGTAGATACCACACAACCTTCACCGGACCACCCCGCTTTGACTTCTTTCCCTCCCACGCACTTTTCTTTCGCTTGTATCGAGAAGCCTTGCATACAGGACAAGCATCTAGGTCCGCATATTGCTTGTTGTACAATATGCAATCGTTTGGACAAGCGTGAATTCTACGGACCACTAACCCAAGGGGACACAGAACCTGCTTTGCTTTATATGTCGTCTCGAGCAATGTGTTCTCTTCAGGAAGCATGGCATTCAATATTCCCAAAAATTCCGTAAAACTCTTGTCTGTCCATCCACTACTTGCCTTCAGCTTCATTAGGTCCAAGGTAGCTGACAATTTGGTGTGCTTTGCCTTGCATCCGGCGTATAGAGGTGTCTCGGAGTCACTAACCAACCTGTTGAACTTCATGGAATATCTGTGGGCACCCGAAAATTATACCGTCCAATGCAATTTGTGAACACCATATAATTTTGGATGAGTGGGATCCATACACGCATAAATAGCCACTCATCTTTCAATGTGCCCATGATCACAAATTGACACTATTCGATATAAAATCCATAATGCCGAATAATAAACAAAGGACATATTGTTCGGACTCAGCATGCCAGTCAATTTCAGCCTGAGACATGCCCGTCAAACCACACGAAGGCGGCGACCAAATGTGTTACACATCTCAGGAGACTTGACTCTATTTGCTTAAGCTCTACAACATCTCAATTGTTCAAAATTCATACTTATGCTTAGCTAGTCCCTAGGAAAAGCGACTAGCCTTGCACTTTCATCGCAAGCAATTGGTAAACATCACGTATGCATAAATATGGATAAAAGAACAGCAAGGTACGTATTTCATAATGGGGTTCAACAGCCCATCATACAACACAAAATATAGCAGTGGAAGTTTCATAATTTCACATAAGCAAAAGTAAAACCCATGGTTTGCCAACCATCCCACAAGGGCAACCAACCGGGGCAAGAGCCAAGCTGAAAAGGCTACTCACTACCCTCACCGCCCTCGGTAGGGTAGTAAGAACAATCAACCACGCCGACATCCTCGTCTGAAATTTGCAGGCATCGGGTTAAGTACAAGATTGTACTTGCAAGTCTTACACATTAATATATATACATATAGAAGAGAGGAGTATGCAAGCTTTTACCTTAAAAGATGGTATAATGGTTCAAGTTTTGCATAAAGCCAATTTAATTGAGCAAGTAATAAGTTGAAAATATAGAATAAACTACCCTAGGTCATAACATATCCTACCATTTTCTAGTTATATTTCAGAAGTGCTATAATTTTTAATTAAAAGAGGATAACTCATTGGTTAAAACAAAACTTGGTTCACTGTATTTGGCGTTAAAATCATTTAGTTATGAATTTTACAAATTCAACAAAAAGAAAAGGTTATTTAATTTTTAGGCATATTTTAGGAGGTAGTTTTGTCAAATTCTTTTCATCCAGATTAAAAGGTACATATTCTAAGATGAAAAGCAGTGGTTTCATAATTTTGGGATTAACCATTAATTTACTAGAGATTTTATATTAACTATTCCATATTTGAAATTTTAAAAATAAACATCATACTGTAAGCATCACATTTTATTTCATAGTATTAAAGTTCATAATTTTATAAACCTATTAGAGTTGGTTTCACCTCAAAATGAGTTATATTTGATTTTATATGAATTTCATAAATTTGGAATAATTTTCAGTTGAAAAGATAAAGATTTATCCAATCCTTTTATATTTCCAAAATATAAATCATTGGAGTCCACAAGTCAGTCTCTGGCATTATGTAGAAAAGCCCCTAGGGTTCTCAAGAATTAACCCGCGGTACAAAGGCACGTGCTAGTACATATATTATTAAGAGTCCTTGAGGTTTTCTTTATTTATAATTAGATCCTGGTCCCATAGGTCATACTAAGGAATCTTACAAATTAAACCCTACAAGTTTTAAACTTTTGCTAAACAAAGTCCTTAGGCACTAATCAAGTTGGGCCCATATGTCAGCGCTCGGCGGCTGGGGAAACAGAGGCAGCAGCACACCGGCGAGCTTCTCGCCGACGGCAACGGCGAACGGCGGCTGATCTCGGCGGGCGACTAAAAGAGAAAAGGGAGAGGAGTTCACGGCGAAGCTATTTATGGTGGTTTCACTAGCTGCGGTGGTCGGAATCAATGGTGACGACGGTGCAGGCGACGGTGGCTCTCGGGTTGACGACGCCTATTGAGTCTCGGCTCGAATCCGTGCAAACTAATGCATGCATGCGTGTCTAAGGGGCTCCTGGAGACTTACTGAATGGTTGGAAGGAGTCGGCGAAGCTTGGACAGTGACGGCATCTTGAGAAGAACTCCGGCGGCGGCAGGAAAATAGCAGAGCAACGGCGTCGGCAAACTTCGGCCTTTGATCTACTAAAAAGCAGAGGGGGACAACTCGGGGGTCACACAAGGATGCTCCACGAGTGAGGAAATGCTTCGGAACTTACCGCAGAAGACGAATTCGGGTATGGAGTCCGGCGGCCGGATCTGGGGAAGAAGAGGCCGATCTTCGGCTTCTCGGCTTCGTGGTTCGATTCTTTTGGTTGGCAGCTTCCTGGGGTCGAGATGAAGGTGATGGCGCGACAGTTTGGCCTGATCTGGTCGAAGTTGGCCGAGCGGCGATGATGCCGTAGCGGCGGCGCTCTAGAGCTTTCGGGGGCACGGCAGCGTTCCGGCGTCACAGCTGCACAACACGGGATGAGGTCTGAGGGGATGGACTCGGCATGGTCTGGAGGTGACAGAACACCGAGGGAGGAGGACCGACCGTGGCTCAGTAGCGGTGGCGGCGGTCGTCGTCTTCACAGCTGGCGATGGAGATGGAGGGAATAGAGGCGAAGTAAGCTCTCTCCCTCGGCTGGATCGGCACAGGAGTGAAATGGGAGAGGAGGCGAGGCTCTGGAGAGGTTATGAGCGAGCTCGGCGGTTGCCACGACGACGGACACACGTCTAGCACGCCGGCGCCGCGCTCTCTGTCTCTCTCTGCTGGCAGCTTGAGCGGTGGAGCAAGATACACAGAGGTGGAGTTAGTCAATGAGACCGACAGGTGGGTCCAGGGTTGATGCAAACAGAGGTAAAACGAGAGGGATGGGTAGGAGATTAGGTAGACTCACTGTTGAGGCAGAATTTGATATTTTCCCTATTTCTTTCTTTCTCCCTTCTTGGTAAATCCATAACTTAATTTCTGTCCATGATAAATTAATGTGGATTTTTATGGAGATAAATAAAAATATCTAGATTCCATTTTCTTTAGTTTCACACAAAAATAATCTATATTAAATTCTCAGGAAAATAGAGAAATTTAGTTCAGCCGAAATTGATTTAAATTTTTAGAAGGTCAAATCCTATAAAATAAATTCTGGAAAAATTATATTAATTCATGTTAAATATAGTAGTATTTGAATAAATTATATCCTCTATACATTTTCATGTGATAAAATACACATATGAGATGTGTATCCGTTTTGCCGATTAGGGTTTTGAAATAACTTATAGTTTGACTGTTTTGACCTAATTATTTGAGGTATCAATTATACTTATTAAATTATACCAAAATTCAAGTGAGATATATATATTTAATAGTATCTATATGAATTTCCCCATGATTTTATATTGCACCATTTATTTTTAAATATTCACTAAGCTTACAAATATACATAGGTTGCTACTATGGGAATGCATTTAATTGTTTATAAAATTATATTTAGATGATTCTTGACCTGATATGATGTTGTTGAGCATGATTTATACTTTTAGTTACTCAACTTTATATATTTCATATATATGCATCCTTGTAAATATACATTAAGTATCTGCTTCAAGTTTTTAAATTAATGCTCATGAGTCCTAATATGAAATGCTAGTAAAATCCATAAACAAGCAAAAGGACTCAAGTCTCAACAATACATCATGCAATTACATACACACACTATGTTTTATTTTTTTTCTTTGGGCTATCAAGTAAAAGATTTTAAATTAATCACGAATTTGTATATCAAAACTAGTATTATTAGACTCGCCTAGGTTTTTCGTTGTAAAATTTTAGTGTTTCTTATTCACGAAAATCATTTTTAATATTTTAGATGCAAAAGTTGAAATTTAGAATTTTTGGGTATGTTACAATATCTCTAGTTGTGAGCTTGCTCCTCAACATCACGTAACATCTCTTGCAGCATATCAGAATCCACATAAACCATTTCACCGCCCAATGGAGATGGTATAAACATGTCATGCTCATCTTCATCTTCATGATTGTCTATACCACTTCTGTCTGCAGCTACACCATTACTCGATTCTTGCTCTCCATACTTCACCCAACATTTGTAGCCCTTCATGAATCCCCGTTGTATCAAGTGAGAGTGTACCTCCTCTCCGCTAAACATAATATCATTTTTGCAATCTCTACATGGACAACACATGTATTTGCTATTTCTTCTTCTCCTATCCTCCTCCGCAACGTTCATAAAACTTAAAACACCATCTCTATACTCCTTGCAATGACGTTTCAAAGTTGTCGCATTCATCCAACTTCGATCCATCGCTGCAAAATTTAATAAAATTTTAGTTAACATACTACTAAATTAAAAAAAATTATTATTACCTTTTTACTTACTTCTATGATTTTTCTGTTTTTCTTTGAAAAAAATAACAAAAATTCGCCCCCTTCAACCTCCCACCAAAATAGTGAATAGTGGGATAACTTCATACAACAGTCGGGTGGTCTCTTTATAGTGTGCAAAATATATCTTAATCGGGCCAATAAACCGACATCTCTAACGGACGCACAGTTATCTCTAACGGGTATCAATAAAAGCCCGACACAGATATGAGTGATCGGTGACGGGCTTTAAAGTCATCTCAATCGGGCCATCTTTGGAGCCCATCACCGATGACCCTTATCTCTGACTGGCTCTGTATATGGGCCCAATTGAGATATGCTAGGTCATCTCAATCGGGCCTAAATCTGTGCCCGTCACAGATGAGTATCATCGGTGACGGACTATATCTACTTGGGCCTAGAGTATGAATGTACGAGTACATCTACAATGGTGCAAATTTAGACCCGATTGAGATGACTTCGTTCTGACGGTCCAAGTAGTCCTGACATAATTGAGCCCGTCACAGATGATAGGATCTGTATTAGTGTTAGTATCACTTTACTAGTACAGGTGATACTTGGAAGTACCACGATACCTAATACGTATCACAGCATGATACTTAATAGTATCATAGTATCAGGTGATACTTAATAGCAGCATGATAGGTATCATACTGTTCCTTCTTCTCAGTTACAAGCCAAGCAAACAAAGAGCAGATAGCAATGGGATGGGTAGACGTGGGACGATGTCAGCAACAACTCAGGATGTCCGCCTTGCTCATTGCATCCACCGGTGGTGGCGGCCGCGGCGGAAATCGACGGAAGCTATGGGAAAATGTGGTGATGGCGGCCACGGTTTGAGATGGCGCTCCGGCGAGGTATCGCACATGGAGACTTTTGATTCCGAGACAGAGTATCGTGGTGGTGTGGTGCTTTGACATGGCCTCACGGATGAGACGATGCTCCAATGAGTTATCATGCATAGCAGCATATGTGTGTCCAAGGCATAACACGATGGTGCAGCAGGGGTGTAAAGGAGCAGAACCACACGGAGCAGGCACACATGCATAGGCACGAGGCTCGCGCGGACGCGAACGCGAACGCAAGATGCGGGCGCATGACATCAGCGTTGTAAACTATCCCGATGCCACGGGATCCCGTTCTCTAGTCGTCCTCTTTATTTTAAACTGTTATATTAAAACCCATAGCAACGCACATGATATTATTCAGTTTCAGTAGTGGTGAATTGTGGTAACAATTGGCTTGCATCTGTCAGATGATGATTTGTACTTGCAACCGCCACAACTTACGCCATTTGAAAAGGTATTTTGACACAACTCTGTCTGTATTAAAACAAGACGTTCCCACGAGGCCACGACTACTAGAGAGAAAGTAGTCGTTTGTACTAAGTTCAATCTCGTGGACGAACATACGGGAAACGATGAATTTTTTGCAAATGCGTGAATCCATACAGTATAATTCTTTCAGAACACGAAAACGTAGATAAGATTTACAATTGGTATAACAGATTATGAAACGGCAAAGTAAGGTTACATATATATTTATGTGCCTCGTGACAATTGCAAAGCGGCTATTATATTCATCATGCCTAGATACACCAACACGTAGACGTAGTTCATGAGATGATCAACTGGGAGGAGATTGTGCAACGGGCGGCGGCGGGGCGGCGGCTAGGAGCAGTGCCGGCGATGAGGATGTAGAGGGGGCCAGGCGCGTAGGTGGCGCCGAAGAGGCGGAACTCCTGCTGCTTGAAGGCCCAGACATGGACGACGTCCTTCTCCATGATGCCGCACCGGCCGATGAAGTCGAGGTAGCCTTCCCCCTTGATGATGGCGGCGCCGCTGCTGTCCCACCGCGTCAGCAGCAGCTGCTTCACGCCGCCGCGCAGGTTCACCAGCGTCACCGGCAGCCCGCCGTGCGTCCTCCCCTTCTTCTTCTTCCTCCCAGCCGTCGTCGCCTCCGCGTCCGGCTGCTGTCCCCCCTCCTCCTCCTCCTCCTGTTCCTGCTGCTCCACCTCCACGACGACGCGGGAGGTGTTGTTCTCCGGTTGCGGCGGAGGCGGAGTTCCTGCAGCTTCCTCCTCCTTGTGCAGGAAACTGGCGGCGATGGCCTCGTCGCGGTTGAGCATGGGGATGAGGCTGCGGCCGACGCCGCCGCACGCGAGGCGGAACCGGTTCTGGTGCGAGTCGAGGTCGGTCCGGGTCACCGTCTTCTCCTCGATGAACACCAGCGGCAGGTCGTACCGGAGCCCCAGCCGGTAGAACACTATCTTTCGTATCCACGACGGCTCGTTCGGCACTTCCCCCGCCGCCAGCGACGACGGCGGCGGCGCCACGGCGGCGAGCGGGACCGCATCGATGGGCGCCGACGCCGACGCCGCCACGTACGGCACCAGAGCGCCGGCTCCGCACGCCGCCGCCCGCTTCTTCCCCCTTAGACGATCTTCTTCACCCGCGCCGGCGACGAGAGGCCGCTTCCGGCCGACGACGCGGTGGGTGTTTCCGTTGCTGCCCCCCGCCGGCGCCATCGTAGGCTGTGGACCTCCTTGCTTGTTGCCGGAGCACATGGCCGGTGTGGTCGATCGTCGTCGTCGATCGGCGGCAAACGACGCCCGATCAGAGATGGATCAACTTGTTCGATGGGGAGCTGTGTCGAATTCGATCAATCTCTAAGCAATGGAGACGCGGGTTATGGATGGCTCTCATCCCGCAATGCGCAGCGCTGGATTTATAGCGGCGGGAATGCTCATCGAGTCCTACTCGGACTCCTTCCTACGCATCTGATGCATTCGTCGTGTTCGTCACGGAATGGGAAATGCAATTCACGTAAACCGACTTGGAAACCGATGGGTCCACAGCCCACTAGATCGCAGAATTTTTTTTATTTTTAATTTTACTTATTAAAATATTTATAAAAATAATTTTCTATTTTAAAAATTTACAAATCTAGTTGCCCATCGCTCTTCGGGTGGGCGATTTATCTGACATGGTAGACGGCCATTGGCCAAGCCAACGGCCGACCAACGGGGGAGGGAAATTTTGCAGGCGGCCCCCTTGCCGTCCTCTGGGAGGGTGATTTTTGACTGTGCTGGGGCCGCCTGCAAAAGGGCGGCGAGGGCGGCCTTGCATTTTTGCAGACGGCCTCCTTGCCGTCCGCTGGAGGGCTTTTTTGATTGTGCGGGGGCCGCCTGCAAAAGGGCGGTGAGGTCGGTCTGGTATTTTTGCAGGCGGCTATAACATATCACTAAAATCACATAAGAGGCTATGTAATATTAATGGTTGGTAAAATAAAAATCTCCTCGTTTGTGTTTGATAAAATTCTCTTTCCTAAGTTTTTGTTTTTTTAATGCATATGCATTGTAGGGACTTAAGTGAATGAACTCACTGATTAAATTGTCAAAAATAACTTAAAACATTATTAAATGATGAAAGAATTTAAATAGATCAACCCAGATATGTGGAGTAACCTATGAATTTTGCTGGGTTTTTTCAGAGCATTTACTTATCCAAACAAATCACACAATTAAACTAAAAATTGGAAAATTTCAGATTCTCTGGAGCATACTTCGGCACTCCATTAAAATTTGAACAAAAATATTTTGGTTGAGAAATCTGGTTCAGAACATAGAGGAAATAGCACTTTACCATTTTGCCATTGAATTCTATGCCTAAATGCCTCTGGAAAATATTTTAATTGGAGGGCAAAGTTGGAATCCAACAGCAGTTTTGGACTTAGCCTATTTTTCCAGCTCCCTCTCTCCCACACATAGCCTTCACTGCCAGGTGGGCCCAAGCCTTTGTGGGACCCGATTGTCAGTTACACAGGCATGCCCACGTCACCTTAGCACCGCTTCGACGCAGACCACGCAGGCACCACGCGTCGGCGGCGCCGAGCGTCGCTCTAACTCCATTCCTCTCTCAACCGCCATATAAAACCATGCCGGCCGACACACATCCTCTTCCTCTCGCCATTGTTCTATTTTGTGGAGAAACCGAGGGCGATTGTCTCGGAATTTCGAGAAACGAAGGTGTCTTCTTCGGCGCCGGTGAGCTTGTCATCGCTGTTCCGCATCACCTGGTGCGTTCCAATCTTGATTAAACCATGTTCCAAGTTCTCTGTTCGATGCCATTACTAATCCCTCAAAGAACCATTGATTTGGTGTAGCCTATCTCTGGGACCGCGTATCGCGTCAACTCGAGCCACCGGTGAACTCCGAGCGCCGCCGTGGAGATCATCAACATTGCCCAGCCCCAAGAGTCCACAATCGGCCGAGCTACTTCGCCAACATCCTTATCACCTCAAGACGACCGAGAACCCCAAAGGAATCAAATCGAGAAGCTCTAAATCAGAAGATCCCTTTCATCTTCCTCATCTCCGGCCACCGACGTCATCCAGCTCTACCACACTCTGTGGTGAGTCTCAGGGTGATTCGTCGAGCATTGAGCTACTCCGTGCCATCACTAATCAATGCGTGTACTCCTCCTAGACAGCTTGGAACTGGAGGTACATCGTCGACAACAACTGTCAAACCGCGCCGCCATCGAGACTGGACCAGGTGAATGGAAGCTTGCCGGACATCGTCTAAACGTTGGTGAGCTTCCTAGACGTCCCTAGCACCACATGCATACTAGCTCGCACACAGATCAAGCCGCAAACCCGACATGCACCTGCATGCCGAGGCAGGTCGTCGCTTCTCTTGCTACTGCCGTCGCAATAGGCCACCATGGTTCACAAGATGAACCTCGTTAGCTTCGTCTAGGAGCCCTTTACCTTTTTCCCTATGGTCGCGTTGTCTGGAACCCTACCATTTGCCGCTGGAGTCGCCGCAAAGTTCGCTGGCGCGCTGCTGCTCTGCTGTAGCTAAGCTGGAGGCTATAGCTGCGAACTGTTAGAATCTACAGGGACGTTTTAGCAATTTAAACAGCCACCTACATGTGAGGTCATGACCTAAATGTATATATATAAAAACTCGAGTACTCTTTTGGTTAAAAGCTTATGCCACATGCTAAAAGACTGAGGGATCCATTTGCTAGAACCCTAGGGACTTTAGTGCAAAAGTGCAGTCAGTGACTGGTGGACCCGAGTTCTTTTAGACTTTGGAAAATCTAGAAAAAAGGAGTAAAATGTTTTCTGATGTGCTGAGAAAGGACTTCAACTTTGGAAATTCATAATAAATTCATTATAACTCTAAAAATTTCAAACAAAATTTTGTTGGGTTCAAAATTTTATGCTCTATAATCTACTAAACTCAACTGAATCTTAGTGATTTATGTCTCAAATATTTAGAATTTGCATATAGGCTTTAATTAATTAGTTCCAACTTTGAAAATTCATAACTTTTAAATGGAACCTGATAAAATAGAAATTCTTGCATTAAAAATCCAGTCATCACAGTATCCTTTCACCCTAGGAACATCATTTATTTTAGAGCATATTAAAAATTTTTTTGCACAAATGTAATTTGGATTTTATATGTATGTTGAGACGACGATCAAGTTTTCGTTGAGGAGGTGCATTATTTAACTGAGCAGGGTGTGGAACAAGAACAAGGCAAGCCACCTTCCTTTTTCCTTTGACCATATTGATCCTATATTTGAAGGTTTAAAATATTGTTTGCAAAGGTGCATGGTTAATTTCCAAATTAAAAGATGGGTAATTTAAATTGATGTAGCTATACCCAAAAACTTGCATGATATCCATTTGGAAAACTCCACTTAATATTTGGCACCCTCAGGGCATTATATGTACTGTTACCTTTCGATAAATTTAGTGTACCTCAAGTATTGACATGCTAGCTTAGCAATGCCTAGATTAAACTAATACTATCATTATGGGCATTTTATTTTTTTAAAACTTGTTGTTTTAAAATAACTACCATCTGAAAATGAACGTGTAATTATTTGTGAACTAAAATGAGACAAAGATTATTTAAGTCTTGGGCAGCAAGTGGTACACATATGGTATTTAGTTGTGTATCGATAGGGGGAGTGTATGCCTGAGACATTTAAGGACTTCACTCAATGTCAGTCACTTGTGTTTATAGTACGACCACATGTGCTATTATGGGGTAGTCATAGCTTACTAAGTTGCCCATGGTTTAGTCTTGCATTATGGTAGGCCGTTGTAGTATGAATTAGTCTTTGCGATGATTTATAGGAACTACCTATTTACCTGTATGGTAGTTTAGGCGTCTAAGTCTGTCCAATACAACGATATGGTGCCTCATGGTAGGAAAGGATGTTTTCGCTATCATAGTGTTAGGCTCAGGTGTGGGCCCACCTCTTAACAGTTCTAGGTCATATGCCTAGGACGGAATCACACCTATCGTGCTGGTACAAGGCTAAATCATGAGTAATATAAAGGCTATGTTGTGAGTAGTAAATTAGGTACTTCGGTCTTGCGTGGCATGCTTTACATGATTACTATTTTACATCATGTGGGTACAGTGTACGGGCTCTGCAGAGTTTAAACTAATCGGTTAGCCGTACTCATGGTTATGAGCGGCATAAGGATATGTGTTGAGTATAGACGAATGATTTAATCTTTGCACTCATTATCTTTAAATTTAAGTTTTATGAAATGATTTGGAAAATGATTTATATACTTGATGCTCTGGATAGTACCAAGTAGTATATAATGTATGATAATACTTTACGAATATGATGCCATAATGATATACATATGTTTGCTGAAATTTACTTGCTCCATACTGTTTGGAAAATGTCTTGTGAAAACAAATATTGCTTTATGCTGAAAATGAGCCAACTTGAACCATTCCTTTGATTATGCCATGCATGTATGTTAGGATTGGCAATGCCAGTACATTATTCGTAATGTACTGACTCTTGCTACTATTGTTATATTCTGCTTTGTGTTTCTTTTAGATTCAGAAACAGGTGAAGCCTTTAACGACGACAATTGCCTTGTTGAGGATAGTTCTGAGCTTCAGGACGGTTCTAACTAGGGTCTACCCTAGTCGGTTGCATAAACGGTCTTGGATAGAATAATGCTTCCGCGGAACCAATAACTATTTGGCCAATCGGCCATATGTATAATTATATAAAGACTCAGTAATATCTAAGAAATTGAACTACCTTGTTTGGATACCAAATGCTAGATGAAAGTGTGTTGGTAAGTTCTTTGCTAATAGGACTTGCTAGGACACGAGTAAGGATTTTGATCATTTGAGATGTTGTAGAGCTCATGCAACTTGGTCAAGTCTCCTGGATGTGTAACACATCTGGTCGCCACAGAGTGGTTTGACGGGCACATTCCAGGCTGAAGTTGACTGGCACGAGTGAGTCCCAGCAATATCTCCTTTGTTCAATATTCGGTACCTCAGAATTTATATTGATGATGTTACTTGTGATTTCCTTCACATTGAGGCTTGAATGGCTAATATGCGTGTATGGATCCCATTCACTGAGACTATGTGATTATCACAATTGACATTGGAAAATATAAGTTTCGGCGTGCTCGACAGCGGCCCCCTTGCCGCCCTCTGGGAGGGCGATTTTTGGCCCCCCGTGTATAAAACCCCTTCTCCCTCTCCAAATTTTCATTATATTCACTCAAAATCCAAAAAAAAGAAAAGAAGAGAGGGGTGAGGGGGAGCATAAGGAAAGCGGCGAAGCCCTGCCGATTTGCTGACTCCATAGTAGGTAAATACATTATATTGTATTGTCTTTGAAATGTTTGTAGCATTTTAGTTGTATTGCCATATATTTTAGTAGATCTGGAACACACTACATATTTCTATAATTTAAGAACAAAGGCATACGACATATTTATAGAAATTGAGACTTAGGGCATAGTGCAAATTGTACAATATGTTTGAGTTATATGGTACATCTGGAACACCATATAACTTAGGGCGTAGTACATATTGATGAATTCGACATTAGATCTGGTGATTATGTTTCGAACTTAGTTAACCTAGTTTTTTGTTTCATTAGGCACAATGTCAATTAAGGTCATATTTCAGTTAGTTCACGGTCAAGGCAACCTTAGATTTGGTCCAGATGGTATTGATCTGTCAGATTTTAGAATGACATCGAAGGGCATCGATAGGCCTGCCGAGAGAACATTTCAGTCAATTTATAGTTGGTTGCTGTAAGGATTTAAAATAGACCCAGAAGTCAACACAATATTAGTATCTATTGTAGTAAGTTGTGCAACAGAAGGTTATTTTTGAGAACTAATGCCGATGGATAGCACTGATGCTTGGAGACGGTATGTGGAGATGGCTTATGAATGGTCATGACCCCCTTGTTATTTTTCTTTCCAAGCCATGTGGGGGATTGTGTTGGACTATCGATGGAAAATGAGGAAAATCAAACAAGGGTGGTGCAGGTCATGGGCTTGGCGGATGAGGAGGAGAGAGTCGGTATAATTGTCGATGGAATGGAGAGGGAAGATTCGGATAACGAGCAAACGGAGGGCGACGTATCATCCGATGAGAAAAATGATGTAATGTCCACTGATTGGACAAAAGAGGACTTCTCAGGACTTGTTATCTCAGAGGGGCATCATATATCCTGGGAATACAAAGTGAACAAGGTAATTCAGGGTGCTAGGTATGCTCATAAGGAGGATATGAAGGAGACGGTGAAGCATTGGGCGGTCTCATTGCAAAGAGAGTTTAGGGTGGTCCAGTCAACCAATTATGTGTACGAAGTGAGGTGCGTGAGAGAAAATTGTCCATGGCGTGTTCATGCATATAAGGGTAAATGGATTAATTATTGGAAAGTGAGCACTGTGACCGAGCACCAGTGCCACTTATAAAGGGTGGAGAAGTATCACCGCAACATCACTTCGGCTTTTGTTGCAAGTGAGATGTATAGCAGAGTTGTCTACAACAATGGCTTTAATCCAAGATCAATTATTAGCCACATTGAAGACAAATTCAAGTACACCATAAGCTATGTCAAGACCTGGAGAGCCAAACAAAAGATTTTAGAGATGAAGTATGGCACATTTGAAACATCCTATGATAATTTGCCTCGTCTATTAGCCAATATTGCCCAGAGGAATAGTAATACTTACTATGACTTGCATACATTTCAATCGGCTGATGATCCTACCAAGAGTGTGCTGCAAAGAGCATTTTTCTCATTGGGTGCTTGCATCAACGCTTTTGTGCATTGTCGTCCTGTACTATGCATAGATGGAACATTTTTGATCGGTAAATACAGAGGTCAGATATTGACAGCGATTGGAGCTGATGGGAACAATCAGGTGTTACGTATGGCTTTTGTATTTATAGAGACTGAGAACACTGAAAGCTAGTACTGGTTCCTGGAGAGAGTGCACATCGCAATCGTGCGTATGAGCCCTAATGTTTGCCTTATACATGATCGTGATGCGAGCATGTTGCGGGCTATTGACTACTTGCAGAACGGTTGGGATGAGAAGGGAATTCCAGCCAGGTGGCCTGATCTTCAGAGTAGGTGTTGCATGCATCACATGGGTGCTAATTTCTACAAGCAATTCAAGAACAAGTATCTGATGGATCTTTTCAAGAGGCTCTCTGCACAGAATCAAAAGAAGAAATTTAATGAGTTGTAGAGAAGGTTGGATGAGTTGACAACTAAACAAACAGACGAGCAATCTCGCCGGCCATAAGCTAAAGTTGATGAGCCTCCCATACCTCTTGGTGCACTACATGACGACCCACCCACAATGAGAAGGAGGTCGAGATCATCTACCCAAAATTTCACTCATTGGATTGAGAACGAACCAAAGGAGAAGTGGTCTTTGTTGTATGACACCGATGGTTCTCGAAATGGCATAATGACAACTAATCTGGCCGAGGTTTACAATTGGGTAATGCAAGGAGTGCGAGAACTCCCATTGGTTGGTATTGTCGAATTTATCCTTCACGGCACATAGGCCTACTTCAGGGATCGATACAAGAAAATTAGTCCCTCAATGGCAGATAACAATATAATATTTGGCAACGTAATGACTAAGGCTTTGTTCTTTGGCTTGAGTTCCCAACTCACCTCTCTTTTTTCCGCGCACACGCTTTTCAAACTACTAAACGGTGTGTATTTTTGTAAAAAGTTTCTATACAAAAGTTGCTTTAAAAAATCAAATTAATCCATTTTTGAAAAAAAATAGCTAATACTTAATTAATCACGCGCTATTGGACCGTTCCGTTTTCCGTGCGCACACACTGTGTTAGGAACTCAGGGTACCGAACAGACCCTAAGTACATGGAAAATAAAATATCTAAGGCAAAAAGACATAGAGTCGTTCCTCAAGGCACAAAAGTACATCGGTATGAAATAATGTGTGTTGATAGGAGCAGGCGTAGTATCTACCGCAAGCAAGCCGTGCAGGAATGTGTCCTTAAGGCGGATGGCAGATGCAGTTGCAGCAGTATGAAGCCTAAGGTTCGACACCTGCCTTGCTCTCACGTACTTGCTGCAGCCGGTGATTGTGGCATACTTCCCGATGTGTACGTGTCACATTATTTCAGGAAAGAAGCACTCTTTCATACATGGAGTGAGAAAATATATGGGTTCGGGATCTCAATATCTTACACAACTCTGAGGCCCTAAGTTTTTTACATTCCAGATTCATCCAAGCTAAGGGTGAAAAAGGGTCGGCGTCAAACATGACTGTTAACAGCAGATTTTTGTAATCGACCCGGAGAGGGAAGAGGAAACCGAAGCAGAGAGGAAGGACTAAGTTGGAGTCGGACCAAACATCGTATCGGACTCGGTGAACGTATCGGACTAGGAGAAGTGCTAGCAGGGAAAGTGTATCGGCCGATACGGATTCAATACGGTCATTGGCCGATAGAGGCTGAAAGTTGACAGAGTCAGCGTGGGCTTGGTCTGGGCTCGAGATAAGCTTCAATGAAGTTGCCAAATAGAGATAAGGCTCGGTTTTAGGCAATTGTATCTTGTAAATCAAGTAGGTTTAGATCTAATCTTTGGCAAGAGTCTGCCGCAAAAGACTTGTTTATCATGTTTTGGATGATTTTGAGAAGTGTCTTGATTATGCTTCGCCAGCGATCTACTCGTTTTAGGGTTTGTTGCCGACGATGGTTTAATTATTATGCTTGGCTAGATCTTTCAATGCATCTACCATCCCCAAAAGCAATTGACGACTTGATTTTATTTGTGTTAAATTTCAATTCACACTTTGAGTTGCTATCGACCTTAGTCCCGTTTTGAGATTTAACTCGAAGCCTGTTTTCAGTTGTAATTAAGGATAGCACTGGAGTTTCAGCCAGTCTTGCCTGATATACATGATTATTATAAGGTTTTTATGTGTATCTGCCATCTACATGAATGGATCAATGAATATAAATGTATTTGTTATAGATTGCTCTTTAGGGTTTATCTGTGATTGCCATATTTATATTGGTTGATTGGTTCATATAGGTTTGCACTAGAGTATTAGCTAGTGTAGTTATCTTTGTTATCCCTTATCGGCCGATGCCATTGATCGACATTAATATGTTGATGAAGGTCGATAAGATCAGATCCATGCTTTAATCTTACTTTATCGCAAGTAAGCCGATATAGCTTTGCCCTATCGGCTGGGCCACGACAATGCGATATCGGCCTATCGGCCGATCGGTCATTGTTTTCTGATATGGTTTACTTGTTTATCTTGTTGTTTGCAGATCAAATCAACTGGCATGCCCTATACGCACCTAGGCAAGCCTTTGGACCTGCACTGGAGTAAAGCAAACCTCCTAGGCCGCCGTGGAAACGTGGAACCCGTTTGGTTGTAGGGCGGGTCGAAATTCTGCGCCAACACGCTTTTGGCACGCCCGGTGGGACCTCAAGAACACAAGCTTTTCAACAACAACAAGATCACTACAGCATGTCGAAGCAGGGTGAGATCTCCGAGGAGAACGTCGTCGTCGTGACCGCCGACCAGCTCAACGAGGAGAAAACAGCTGAGATGGACAAGCTAGTCGAGCAGTTTCGGAATATGTACCTGCAGATGTATTCCAGGACTCGGCAAGGCACCCTTATTCAGAAAACCAAGATGGTATTGCCGACCCCTGGAGATGGAGCCAGCACGTCAGCGGCAGCCCACGACCATACCGTAAAAACTGAAGAAAACACCGTGCCGACGTTGCAAGACCGCATCGACTCTGCAGTCCACTCTGCGCTAGTCAACCAGTCGGGGATTCTGGTGAATACATTGACCAATACAGTCAAATCAATTCTGGATGGTTCAATTCACCAGTACAAGCCCCAAGGGCCAATTTTCTTGCTTGAAAACAAGTTCCCGACTTATTGGACCCTGAGGACCGATTTGAGTTCAACTTCACAGCCGACGGCGCCGATCCCGCCTCCATCCGCTCAGCCGGTGCCAACCATGCCACTGGTCCTGGCCAAGCAAACAGGAGGAAGTCCCCAGCACATCACGGAGGAACAGTTTGCACAGTGGACAAAGGGGAAACAACCGGTGGTCGAGCCGATGCAGCAAATTCCAGTAAACCCGCCATCGGCCGGACAGCCTCGAGCCCCCATGTTCAGTAACCCTCCGCCACAGACTGCTTACAACGTGCCACAAGGCTACCAGCAGTATACCGCAGGGCAGTACGATGCACAGAACTTGAATCATCACTTCCAACCGTACTCCCCCAAGCAATATCGGGCAGAGGGCCTGCAGCAATCATACCACCAGGACTTCCCACATCAGCCCGCAGGATATTGCGCCGATATGATAGTCGAGGTGATGCGAGATCAGTTCGGCTTAAAGCCCAAGGAGAACTCTATAGTGTATCGGCAGCCGTACCCTGAGGAGTTTGACAGAGTACCACTGCCAAGCCGATACAAAATCCCGGACTTCTCCAAGTTCTCAGGGCAAGACAACGTCTCTACATACGAGCACGTGAGCCGATTCCTAGCACAGTGTGGGGAGGCATCGGCCATAGAGGCGTTGAGGGTGAGGTTTTTCCCTTTGTCTTTGTCAGGGTCGGCATTTACATGGTTTTCCTCTTTACCCTGCAATTTCATCAGAGGATGGATGAATCTAGAGAAGCAGTTTCACAGATATTTCTACAATGATGTACAAGAGATGAAGCTGTCTGATCTCACCGCCATCAGGCAACGTGTTGATGAATCGGTCCCAGAATACATCCAAAGGTTCAGGGACATTAGGAATAGGTGTTACAGCCTCAGCTTGATCGATTCTCAACTGGCCGATCTGGCGTTCCAAGGATTATTAGGGTCGATACGAGAGATATTCTGCTCTCAGGAATTTGATAGCCTAGCTCAGCTAGCACAACGAGTATCGGCCCACGAGCAACGATTCCAGGAGGCGAAGAAGTTCGCGAATAAGATCAATACGGTCTATCAGTACGCCTCCGAAGAAGATGATGAAGAAGATGCCGATGTCGATCTGGCTGAGTGGGCCCAAATGAAGAAGCCGACAACATGCCAGTGGGCCAAGAAGGGCGATAAGGAAGATAAGTACGACTTCGACATCAACAAGGCCGACAAAATATTTGACTTACTCCTGCAAGAAAAGCAGATCCAGCTACCAGTAGGTCATATACTGCCATCGGCCGAAGAAATTAAGAAGAGGAGATATTGCAAGTGGCACAACACATATTCTTACCATACCAATGAATGCAAGATCTTCCGACAACAGATCCAATCGGCCATAGAGCAGGGCAGGATTAAGATCGATGATGCCAAGCAGCCGATGAAGATAGAAGGACACCCGTTCCCAGTCAACATGGTGCGGGTGGACAGGGCCGACGGCGATGGCCATCGGACCGGCAAGCGACCTTATCAGACCTCGGAGGGCCTGATCAGAAAATACTAGCGGCAGCGGGAGGAACAAGCATAGGATTACGCCGAGCAAGACAACTCCTATGATCCCCACTGGGAGTGCGAGTTTTTCCGTTTCTGCTGGAATGAGGGAATGAGGTTGCCATCCATCCAGGAGTGCCCTGCGTGCAATGACACAGAAGACCCTCATTAGGGCAGCTCAAGCAAGCAAGCGCATCGGCCAGCCAAGCAGAGAAAATCTGTGCACGAAAGGCTAGGGCTGATGCACCAAGATCGTCACGACGAAGACGACGATCAACCCCAGAATCCTCAGTGGTGCCCAAGCAACGTGTTTACCAAGACCCAAAAACGACGGGTACAGAGGCTGAGGAAGAAGGAGCAGGTCCAGGAGCAGCAAGCGACAACCGCCCATCGGCCTACCAAGACTAAAAAAGAATGGAGGATAAAATCTACGGTGGTCAAGGCCGATGAGTGCACCTCCAAATCAGCTCGAGCTCCTGCAGCCGTAAAAGGTAAAGGCGTGGCATCGGCTTCTGTTAACATGGTTTTCATATTACCAGCAGAATACAGCGTGCAGACGGCCAATGAAGCAGTAGCCCACGATGAGCAGTCCTCAGCTCGACTACAGTTGTCACCAGACCAGGCCGTGTTTGACAAGCCAGTCGACACCAGCCATAGGCATCTACGGCCGTTATACATCAAAGGATTTGTCAATGGGTGGCCGATGACGAAGATGTTGGTCGATGGCGGCACGGCAGTGAACTTAATGCTATATACAACCTTCCGGAAGCTTGGAAAAGTTCCAGAGGACCTCATCAAGACCAACATGGTGCTGAAAGACTTTGGTGGCAACGCATTCGAGGTGAAGGAGGTGCTAAACGTGGAGCTCACCCTGGGCAACAAGACGATACCCACCACCTTCTTCATCTTCGATGGAAAGAGTTCCTACAGCCTGTTGTTGGGACGGGATTGGATTCACGCAAACTGTTGCATCCCTTCAACAATGCACCAATGCCTTATACAATGGCAAGGGGACCAGGTCGAGTCGTGCAGGCCAATCGGTTAGTACACGTGGCCAATGCCGATCTCGCAGTTTGGGAGATGGAGGGAATCGACTGCTTATCCGGACGAGTTTGGGATGTCGATTTCCTCAAAGTGACTGATTGTGATATCGAGACGATTGAAGATCAAGACAAGCAGTTGCTTTAACAAAGATGTCCCATCCACTGCCCAAGATGAGCAAGCTAGTCCCTACACAGATGATGCAGTGGATGAGTTAGATGGGAAATTGGGACAAGGCTTTACGTCGGCCGATCAGCTCGAAGAGATAGATATAGGAATAGGTGACCTGCCAAAGGAATATAAACATAATTTGATAAATCTTTTGAAAGAATTCATAGACTGTTTTGCATGGGAGTATCATGAGATGCAAGGGTTAAGCCGATCGATCGTAGAACATCGGTTACCTATCAAACCAGGCTATCGACCATTTAAGCAAGCTCCTAGGAGATTTAAGGCCGATATGCATGAAGCTATTAAAGCAGAGATCACCAGGCTTTACGACGCCAATTTTATCAGACCCTGCCGATATGCAGAGTGGGTTTTCAACATAGTTCCAGTGTTAAAGAAAAATGGCAAGCTTAGGGTGTGTATCGATTTCAGAGATCTAAACAAAGCAACGCCAAAAGACGAGTACCCCATGCCGTTGGCCGATTTGCTGGTGGATGCCGCGTCTGGACACAAGATTATCAGTTTCATGGATGGAAACGCAGGCTATAACCTGATTTTTATGGCCGAAGAAGATATTCACAAGACGGCCTTCAGGTGCCCGAGGGCAATTGGCCTATATAAGTGGGTTGTTATGACTTTCGGCTTGAAAAACACTGGAGCTACTTATCAGAGAGCCATGAATTATATTTTTCATGATCTTATCGGCTCACTAATTGAGGTTTATATCGATGATGTTGTCGTGAAGTCCAAAGACTACGATATGTACTTGGCCGATTTACGCAAGGTACTAGAAAGAGCAAGGAAATATGGTTTAAAGATGAACCCTAACAAATGTGCCTTTGGCGTATTGGCCGGTCAGTTTTTAGGATTTTAGGCTAAGGACGTTCAGATTCAAATCGCTGCCGTGGATGCCGACGACTGGAGATTTGCTATCATCAATTATTTGAAAAATCCTTCCCAGTCGGCGTCGCGGAAGATGAAATACAAAGTGTTGCAGTACGTCCTGTTAGATGATGACCTATACCATCAGACGATTGATGGTGTCTTGCTCAAGTGCCTAGGTCCCGAGGAGGCCAAAGTTGTGATGAGCGAGGTACATGAAGGGATTTGTGGAACCCATCAATCGGCCCATAAAATGAGATGGCTTTTGAAGTGCGTCGGATATTTTTGGCCGACAATGCTTGAGGATTGTTTCAAGTACTATAAAGGATGTCAAGATTGCCAAAAGTTTGGAGCAATTCAGAGAGCATCGGCATCGGCTATGCATCCAATCATAAAGCTATGGCCATTTCGAGGGTGGGGTATAGACATGATCGGACAGATCAATCCACCATCAAGCAAAGGGCACAAATATATCCTGGTGGCTACAGATTACTTCACCAAGTGGGTTGAGGCCATCCCTCTCAAGAAGGTTGATTCCAAGGATGCGATTCAGTTTGTCAAGGAGCATATCATATATCGGTTTGGATTACCACAGACGCTAACTACTGATCAGGGATCAATCTTTGTGTCCGATGAGTTTGTCCAGTTTGCCGACAGCATGGGCATTAAGCTGTTAAATTCTTCTCCGTATTATGCGCAAGCTAATGGGCAGGCAGAAGCTTCTAATAAGACTTTAATCAAGTTGATCAAGAGAAAAATCAACGAACAGCCGAGGCAGTGGCATACCACACTGGCCGATTCCCTTTGGGCATATTGGATGGCCTGTCATGGTGCAATTCAAGTGCCGCCGTATCAGTTGGTTTATGGACATGAAGCTGTGCTGCCATGGGAAACCAACATCGGCTCAAGACGGATTGCTTTGCAAGACGACTTGACAGCCGATGAGTACCACAATCTTATGGTCGATGAGTTAGATGATTTGGCACACGTCCGGTTGCGGGCCTTGGAGAAAATCAAACGAGATAAAGATAGAGTGGCTCGTCATTATAACAAAAAAGTTGTTGCCAAGTCATTTGAAGAAGGGGAGCTGGTTTGGAAGTTGATACTGCCGATTGGTTCCAGAGATAATAAATTCGGCAAGTGGTCACCTAATTGGGAAGGTCCTTTTCAAGTCCATCGATGTGCTCCTCACAATGCTTATTTGCTCAAGGGATTAGATGGTGAAATTTATGGCCGAGCTCTTAATGGCAAATACTTAAAGAGATATTATCCTAGCGTTTGGATCGATTCAAAATCGGCCTGCCTGTAACATCCTGAATATTTCGACTTTGGGAATACGGAATTAAAAATTCAGAATAACCAAAAATCTTTTTCAAAATACATTCATGCCTGAACTAACTCAATTCGATCTGTCGTTTTTCGTTTACACGTGGGCTAATAGACGAACGTCTGAGGATACGTCGGTATTTGATTTCAAATATTATTTATTCAAGGAGCTATGATTTGCATATGCCAATTATTTTCGAAAAACAAAAACCCTCGGGCATATTTACTTTATAAATAAAGCTATATATCTAAATGTATCACCATTTTGGATAAAACCCATTAAGGGATAGTTTATTAAAACAAATATTGTTCCACTAAAGAAATAGCTTTGATTATTTTCTATGCACCTTTATATAGGGTGATAAGCTTTTGGAAATTATTTGCAAAATAGTGTCTATTGGTAAAGTTTACTAGAAACCTTAATTGCGAAATATAAATTCCTAATAGGCTATTTTCAAGGATATGACCTCCTCAGACAAAGTCTAGTCCTCGGGCATAATTTTAGTTTGCTTGTTTATTGTTTATTTGTGTGTGTCTAGAATCTGTGCCAAAAGATCTCGATTAAATCCTTTTACCGAAAAGGTTGTCCTCTGTACAAATTCTATCTCAAACCCCCTTCAAATTTCCAAATTTCATATCCCAAAGAAAATATTCGAACATCCTATTTCTTCGGGCCACATTTCCCTCTGTTAGCCCAACCCATTCCGCAAAACAAGTTCATTTCCACTCCCTCTACCGTGGCCTTCCTGCTGGGCTTTTTCTGGAAAAGTCCATGTTGCCTCCCCGAGCCCTTTCATTCCTATTGGGTTGGTAGTAAAAATAAAGTCTAATTCTCCCCCCATACTGTTTTCGGTGGCGACGTCGCCGCACGCCGCGCCGCTACGACGAGGCCGCTGCGACACCACCGGCTGCCGTCTTCCGCTCCCGTCTCACCGGCGAGCTTGCCGGCCATTCCACGCGCATCCTGCTCGACCTCGCACCGCCGCCAGCCATGCAACAAGCTAGTTGTGCATGTGCATGCATGCAAGCAAGTCAGCCACGAGCATGCACCATGCAGTTGGCTAGCTATGCGTATGCCTGCATGCAAGCGGCTAGTCGAGCCTAAGCTGGCATGCGTACCAACCCACGCGGCCGCTGCAACTACCCCGTCCCTATCTTCATGGCCATTCAAGACGAGCTCGTGCGGTGAAGCCTATATAAGGGCAACCATAGCCGAATACGCAACCCGTCCCTTTCCATCCTCTCTTCTCCTCCTCCTTGCTTTGTTTCTCTTCAGTCACACCGTTCCGCGCACACGCCGCCATCTCTCCGCTTGCTCCACCGCGGCCGGCTCCGGCTGGGCCTCAGTTGAGCAAGAGGACGGATAGGCCGTCGCGCCGTCATTTGAAGCCGAGAACGACTGACTTATCGAACGGCTAATCCCTAACATCTAACCCGCTGACTTCTAACTCCATCTCTCCGCTTGCTCTGCCGCGGCCGGCTCCGGCTGGGCCTCAGTTGAGCAAGAGGACGGATAGGCCGCCGCGCCGTCATTTGAACCCGAGAACGACTGACTTATCGAACGGCTAATCCCTAACATCTAACCCGCTGACTTCTAACTCACTAACCTGCTGACCTCTAACTCGCTAACCCCTGATCCCTAACTTGCACTAACCCGCTAACATTTATTCCTTAACACTGTGTGTTCGTTTGTTACCACCGATCGAACACGTGGAGTGCGAGGATGATCCGCGGGTCGACCGTCCCCAGGCTGTACCTCGACGACCGTAGTTCGCGCGAGGACCGTCGCCCGGTACGCCGCTACCCGGCTGCCGCAAGGTGAGCTCCTCTCCTACTCTTCCTCTTGCTTTTGCTTCCTTACCGCATTCCTCGTCTACCATTGTTGCCACGGCGCGGTGACGTCGTGAGGTGCAACACCGTACCCGTCCCTTGCGCGGCCGCCCTCCGCAGCGATCGCCGCTTCACTACCGCCCATGCATGCGCCATGCAACTAGCTAGTCGTGTGCATGCATGCATGCAAGCAGCTCACATGCATGCAGCTAGCTAGCTGTGCAAGCACACTTGTAGTTTGGCCAAGCCGCTTGTCGTTTGGCGGAGCCACCCGACGTCCAGCCAAGCTACCCGAGTCGCGTCCCCGGTCGTCGTTCGGCCGAACCCTCGGACGGTGCCACCCCTGCCGCGACGAGCGCAGCTCCCTGCCCGGCCGGTACCATGGCGCACTGCCGTGCCACCGTGCCCGGCTGACGCCCGTGCCTCCCCGAGCCCCGGCACCCCATCCTCCTCCTACCGGCGCGCTGCCGCACGCCACCCGGCCTCCTCCTGGCCATGCCGCGCAAGCCAAGCCGGCACCAACCCGGCCCCGGCCTCCTCCAGCCCGGCCGCGCGCCAGCAGGCCGCGCGCAGCTGCCGCCCGTAGCCGTGCCGGCCAGCCGCAGCCACCAGCCCGGCCGGCTGCAGCTCTGCCGCAGCCCCGGCCGCCTCCCGTGCCGCCTCCCTGCTGCGCTCGGCCAGGCTAGGCCCGCACATGCGCCACCGCCACGACCGGCCAGCCCAGCCGCGCGCTGCAGCCGTGCCGCGCCCGCGCGCACGCGCGCCACGCTGCCGAGGCCGCGCCGCCCCTAGCCGCGCGCCATGTCGCCCGGCCGGCACAGCGGCGCCCGGCAAGCCCAACCGCGCCCGTGCGCCACCGCCTGCGTGCCGCCCGCGCGCCGTCGCCCCCGCTCAGCTCGGCGCCTCATAGCCGTCGTCGTCTCGGCGCGCGTGCCGCCGGGCCGCCTCCCCAGCCTCCACGGCGCTGCCACGCCCTGGCCAAGCCGCGCCGCCGCTCCCAGCCGAGCGCCATGGCCGGCGCCGCGCCGCGCCCGTGCCGCGCGCCCGCCGTCGCCCGGCCTCCCGGCCGCGCTGCCGCTGGCGCCCCCCCGCTCGGCCTCTCCTCACGGCATGCGACAGAGAAAGCAGGAGAAAAGAAGAAGGAGAGAAGAAGGAGAGAGAAAAAGGAGAAGGGAAGAAAAAGAAAAGGAAAAGAGGGTAGGACCCACTAGTGGGCCCCACATTTTATTCTCTTCCCGCGGGCCCCACTTTGACCGTAGACTTTGAGAAAGTCTATATTGCCTCCCTCACGATGTCGGGCTAAGCCCATGAAAATCCCTACAAGTCTACATGATGTCCCTCAACTTCATTGGGCCAGCCGACCTGATATTATATCCACAAGTCCATGTAACCTACCTCTGGTTCCTCGGACCAAGCCCATGAAGTCCCTTATAGAAGTCTACACAACCTGCCTACCCATCCATTGGGCTGCCGACTAAAAAGTCTACATTAACTCCCTAGCCGACCTCCTTCATCTCTGGGCTAAAGCCCAAGCCCTCCCAAAACCAAGTCCACATTGCCTCCCTCTTACTTCACAGCCAAAAGAATATTCTTGGGAATATTCCTTTCCAATTTAATAAATTTATTTTTCACATTTCAGAAAATCCATTAATCTTCCAAAATTCATATCTCCTCAACCATAAGTCCGATTGACTCCGTTCAACTTACATAATTTCTCTAAAAATGAGATCTATCCAATGGCACAATTAGTTTATAATAGTTATTATCTGCTTTATAGGGTTTTGGATGTTTTTCTCTTTTCGATCGCGTAGAGGATGATCCGGAAATTCTACTGACGCGGGATTGTTGGAAGATATAGGAACCTAAAAGCAAGGCAAGTCACTACGCCCCTTCCTCGAACATGTTGATCCTATTTTTATAAATGTGTTGATTACAAATAAAATTGCATGCTAATTATAAAATGCGTACCTACATTTGCTTAAAGCCTTACCTTTGATATTGTTTATCCTTATGTATTTACACACCTTTGTTACCTGAGTATATTACTTTACGCGTGATTATTTACTCACTGCTTAGCCCTGCTTACATAGACGTTATACACTCCATATGTGGGATATGTGGATGTGGTTATACTGATCACTCGATGGGAGTGATTGATAGAGATCGGGTGGAGACATAAGCGCCACCCACAGCATGAAAACCTTTGTGAAAACCCAAAAACTTAATTAAACAAAAGTGATTTCGACTGGGGCGGCACGGATAGAATATGGGTGGTTCTGGGAACGGTAAGCCGCCGACCCTGGTCAGTTAAGGACCGAGTCAAGAAGCTAAGCAGGAAACGAACCGAGTACGACCACACTTCTTGAGTGGGGTTAGACCCGGTGGACTAGGTTATTCTCGTGGGGTGGCACCCCAGACATGGTAGGTTCTGGATATCGGTATGGAAATGTGGAAGTGTGTGGTTTAATGACGTCAAGCTTTATATATGTATGATGTAACCTTCAATCTCGGGAGCGCCAGGACTCCCCTCACAACCGGCTCGAGGTAGGAATGTGGCGCCGGGGGTGCAATGGGGATTCATAGTCCTTGGAGCGGGTGCCCCATGCGAGGGTAACTGAAAAACCGGGCCGTGACAAGTCTCATGTGTTGGGTGCGTCACGGAGTGTGGGATTAAAAGCGTACATCCACTGCAGTGTGAGTAAATTAAACTATTCGAATAGCCGTGCTCGCGGTTAATGAGCGCCGGGACTTGCATTACTCTTGACTAGCCTCGTCAATTTGTAATATTGCTAAAATATGATGGGTATGGAAGGCGTGACCTTGCCTGATGTGCAAAAAGGTCGTAGTGGTTAAAACTGTGGAAATTGGATGCGAGGGTAAACCGGACCAAGCGAGGCTTGGGGAAGGTGGATGAACCCTCGCAGGTTAATGACAACTTCAACTTAACGTGGTTTTCAGTTAAAACTGTTATGGCATAGGTTTGTGAAATAATTTGTGAAAACTAGCTTTATGCAAATAAACCAAGCCATCCTTGAACCCCTATGAACATTATATGCATTCTGTAGTGGTGGCTTGCTGAGTACGGTTGGTACTCACTCTTGCTTATTTACATCTTTTAGAAAGGTGTTGGTGTCGACCTGTAAATGTGCTATGCTGGCAAGGAGTTACCGAGGACGGTGGAATAGGGACCTAGGTTCACCAGTTGATGCGTTTGGGATAAGATGGACCGCCGCTGCTTCGCTTCCGCTACTTCATTTAGTTGTTTTGGTATTTTGTGTTGCTGTCGACCATGCTTGGTCTATTCGGGTTCCATTTGGGCTACCCTTGTATTATTAATATATTGTAAGACCTGTAAGACGATGTCAGCTTGAGATATACAACTGTGCCATGTGTGTACCATCTACTGATCCAGGGAATGGTATTGTAATACACATGGGGTTCCCGGTATACAAAACCGGGGGCTTACACTACCAGCCGATTTCTGATAATAGCCGATGTGGTATACATCGTCTTTAGATGGCCGATATGCATTATCGCCATTAGTTCACATTTTACAACATGAGCCCTCAACTTCCAAAATTTGGGGGGCATATATATATATATATATATACAGGCACAAAATTCTTCAAGTTTATCGGATTTATCGGATTGATCCAAGTTTATGGATTTAAATTCTTCAAGTTTTCAAGGTTATCAGTTTATGGACTTTAAAAACTTTTTCGCTTTTTCAAGCTTGGGCTATTTTAGGTCTGTTCACATTAAATTCGACTGATTGGCCGATGCAATGTGTGATTTGCCTGAGCTTGGATTTCTTCAGATCAGGTTGAGATCAAATTCGGCTGAGGGGCCGATGAGATTAATTAAATTAGGAGGATATCTGTCTACAAGAAGGACACAAAATATATTACATCACCCTATGAAGTTTTCAATAGCTGCAATGGCCCTACGACGGATTTGATCAATATCTTCTATGGCTTGGGCGTCATCGGCCATCGACCCTAGAATCGACTTTAAGGATTTGCTCAGGGTTGCATGGAATCGGCTTTAAGGATTTGCTCAGGGTTGCAAGGTACTTGGCCGATGCCTTCAGCTTTGCCGTCTGGTCTTCTATGGCTTTGGGTGATGCAGCTATTCCGGCTTCAACTTCTTGGATTTCCTTGCGGGTGGTTTCTAGCTTCAACACTAGGTCCGCTTCAAGGCAGTGGAGTTCTTCAAGTTTGTTGTTCAAGACAATCAGCTCAACGGCCAGCTCATCTAACTTGGTTTTATCAGAATTGACTTGAGCTTTGCTGGCGGTTAAGGCCGATTCCAAGCTCTCATGTTCCCGCCTCTCCGCGATTCTTTCTTTAGCCTTCTAAAGCTTGAATCGGTATTGTTCCAAGAAGATGGCTGGTGTCAGGATCTCCATCAGGTTTTCAGGCAATTGATCTTCAATTTCTTGTACTCTGCTCCTGATGGGGTTGCAGTCCTTCACCAAGTAGTCCAATGTCGACTCCAGCCGCTTGACGATATCGGACAGCCGGTTCTTCAGATCGTCAGAGACTGACGCCTTGGCCATGATAGGTGGCTCTTGGTCCTCGTCATCAAGAAATTGGCCGATATCAAAAGAGAACATATCGGCTAAGTTCTGCAAACAACAGGATTGGGTAAGGTTAGCCTAGTCAAACGAGAATCGGCAAAGGGATCAAAATGATCTTGGTTACCTGTGTTGGAGCATCGGCTATGCTTGCATCGGCCTCCTTCTGTTGTCTTGCCACGGTGGGCGAGGGGGTAGGCCGATGTGGTACGGGTGATGGAGCACGCGGCTGAAGAGGGATAAGAAGGGACGATCAGATCTATACTATCAAAAGAATAAGACGAAAAGGATCAACTCTTACCGAGGCAATCGGAGAGGGTGGTGGAGAAGGAGAAGGTGTCTTCAATCGGGCCTTGGCTTGCTCGCGCTGTTGCGTGGTGGCCTTCTTAGTCCTGGGCGGCGGGACCGATTGAGTTCGCTCCTTTAGCAAAGACGATGCAAGAACCTGCGAGGGATCGGGGTGTAACATACCAGCAGAAGGGGATTGCGTAGATTCAATAAAGGAAACACGCTAACCTTGCGGACTGCATGTCTGGTTTTCCTTGGTTGGGCAGTGATGGCTTGGTCATCGGCCGGTGGGATTGTGGTGGTCTCGGCCGATGGTTCTTTAGCAGTTCCAGCCGATGGATTCTCTTTTTCGGGCAGATCGGTAGCAGCTGCATCAACCTCCTCCTCCATTACTTGGTCGTCCAGAAATTCTTCTACGGAGGGGTCTAATTGAACAGGATCGGCTTGGTCGGCAACCTTGGATTTTTTCACAGGTTTTTGGAGCTTGTCCCTCGCTGGCGCCTTTCTTTTGGTGGCTTCTTTGGCTATCAGCCCCTGGAGCAGCGATGAGACCTTTGGAGCGGTAAGGCCGATAGCTGATTCCATGACAGAGTTCCCCGATGGAGCCAAGACCATTGCATATGATATCTTTTGTCCACTGTTGCTCACAGATGGAATCAGACCGTCGGGGACTTGAGGGCTGATATCTTGGATAAGCTCTGTTAAATGAAATTTGGCCGATTGATGGAAGATATGAGCAGCCCATTCTTGCCACCATGCTTGAAAGCTGATGTGGATGAAGGCACTCAAATGCAATCGGTCGCAGTCACCCAGGTTTGGGATTTCAATCTCCAGTGCTTTACTCATGACCAGCGTTGATGAGACCGTGCCCTTGCTCTCTAGGAGTTTATGGAAGTATAAGTTGATGGGGAGTTGTCCAAGCCTGCACTGTCTAGCAGCCACCATGCGATTGTGGAATTCATAGGACAGGCTGGTACTTCTTCCTTGGAATATGCCTACCGGGAGCAGGCATGGGGTGATGCCGATCATAAACGATTCCCGTGACTCCATATCATCATTTAACAGGTCCAAGTGGAGATCGTCAGGGAGTTCAAAATCCTGGTCTGAGGTGTAGATGAACATGTCCATCTTAACTGATGGGGGGCTGGTATAGAATCGAGTAAACCATGTGGACATGTCTTCGGCCGATTGATCTGCTCCAGGATAGATAGAGGCCGCTTCTCCAAAAGACATGCACCTTCTGGTTCTGGGATCTTCGTGATCGGCATACTTTGATGAGAAGCAGGAGTCCGATAATGGAGGCCGATCGACTATGGTGTTGGTATGGATAGTTAACCAAAGTTGGACAAACCACCATGGTCCTCTATGCGCCACAGTTTGCTTCAGCATCAGATCTTGGATGGCAGAATGAAGCAGCCGATAGACAGCTTCCAGGAGATATCGGCCAAGGGGGATTTGTTTCTTATCAACCAGAGCTTGAGCTAAGTGTTGGCAATTTAGAGTGGGGTCGCAGGTTGATCCACAGAAGACAAATCTTTCCAACCATAGCGTCAGGAAGGCCACGTGTTCTCTTTCTGAGACTGACCCTTGTTCCATATGCTCAGAAATATATCTAGACCAGCCTCCAATCTTCTTGGTTTTCAATTTATGGCTGCTGTTTGCTAGGAGGCTGAAAGGAATGATCTCGAACTGGATGTCTAGTCCTGTTAGCAGCTTGACGTCAATCAATGTTGGGGTCATCGGACCTTGCCTGAACAGGAAAGCGTTTAGGGTGCTGGACCAGAAGTAGGTGGCCGCTGACATAAGTGGTTCATTTTTCTTGGTATCGGCCAGGGACAAGGTAATGCATTGGCCGATTCCTATTTTGTCCCAGTGAACCTGTTCAGTTGCAGCAATCCTCTTGTGCCAGGTTCTGTACCCATTGAGCTTCGACGGCCAGGATCTGAAAGTGTGCTTCCACGAAGAAACATTGGGCTTGGTTTGTTTGAAGGGGACTCTGTTTGTCTCGACGTTTATCAGCCAGGTTGGGTCGCAATTGCCCATGGGGCCTAGTAGGAATCGGTACGATTTGTCGTTGGTGGGGATCAAGATTTGGTTTTTGAAGACCTATGTCATAAGAACAATGATGAAGAGTAAGAGTCGGGGGGCAAGAGCAGGAACCCTAGTTTGCAGAACTTGGCGAGAAAATGAAAATGTGAAGGGATTGACTCACCACGGGGATCTCGGAAGCGTAGAACGGAGCGGAGGCTATTGTTTTTGTTGAAGAGGTCGCTGTTGAAGGGGTCGATGCCGATGGGACGCCGAGGGGTCGCCGGAGTTGAAGAACGCGAGTGGTTACTAAATCGGCGGCGGAGGGCTGCGAATCTGGATCTACGCGGTTTTCAGACAAACCCCAGCAAGGAAATCGATGGGTTCCTCGGAGCTAATTCCGCCACATTATATAATGAAGCGGAATTGGGGGGCATGTGTTAACAGCAGATTTTTGTAATCGACCCGGAGAGGGAAGAGGAAACCGAAGCAGAGAGGAAGGACTAAGTTGGAGTCGGACCAAGCATCGTATCGGACTAGGAGAAGCGCTAGCAGGGAAAGTGTATCGACCGATACGGATTCAATACGGTCATTGGCCGATAGAGGCTGGAAGTTGACAGAGTCAACGTGGGCTTGGTCTGGGCTCGAGATAAGCTTCAAGGAAGTTGCCAAATAGAGATAAGGCTCGGTTTTAGACAATGTATCTTGTAAATCAAGTAGATTTAGATCTAATCTTTGGCAAGAGTCTGCCGCAAAAGACTTGTTTGTTAGTTAGAGATAAGATTATGTCCAACACGGACCGTGTTGTAATCTCGGGTATAAATATCCCGATAGTTTGTATATAGAAACTCTCTCATAACCTAATACAACAACCAGTTTGTTTTAATCTACTTTCGGCGCATCGCCAACCCTCACAAGAGGTCAACTTCCGGCGAGTTCTTGCTTTCTCAGAGCAGAGGTAAGAACTCGTGCCCGACGATCTACATCGTCGGGGCTAGCGTGTCGCTTTAGACACGTTAAGCCTCGATGATGTGATTGTCGTTTATCATGTTTTGGATGATTTTGACAAGTATCTTAATTACGCTTCGCCAGCGATCTACTCGTTTTAGGGTTTATTGTTGACGACGGTTTAATTATTATGCTTGGCTAGATCTTTCAATGCATCTACCATCCCCAAAAGCAATCGATGACTTGATTTTCTTTGCGTTAAGTTTCAATTCACACTTTGAGTTGTTATCGACCTTAGTCCTGTTTTGAGATTTAACTCAAAGCCTGTTTTCGGTTGTAATTAAGGATAGCACTGGAGTTTCAGCCAGTCTTGCCTGATATACATGATTATCATAAGGTTTTTATGTGTATCTGCCATCTACATGAACGGATCAATGAATATAGATACACTTGGTATAGATTACTCTTTAGGGTTTATCTGTGATTGCCATATTTATATTGGTTGATTGGTTCATATAGATTTGCACTAGAGTATTAGCTAATATAGTTATCTTTGTTATCCCTTATCGGCCGATGTCATTGATTGACATTAATATGTTGATGAAGGCCGATAAGATCAGATCCATGCTTTAATTTTACTTTATCGCAAGTAAGCCGATATAGCTTTGCCCTATTGGCTGGGCCACGAAAATGCGACATCGGCCTATCGGCCGATCGGTCATTGTTTTCTGATATGGTTTACTTGTTTATCTTGTTGATTGCAGATCAAATCAACTGGCACGCCCTATACTCACCTAGGCAAGCCTTTGGACCTGCACTGAAGTAAAGCAAACCTCCCAGGCCGCCGTGGAAATGTGGAACCCGTTTGGTTGCAGGGCGGGTCGAAATTCTGCGCCAACAATGACGCATTAGAAATCACATGGATGAGGTCGAAGCTGGTGGTAGGACTCTACGTTGTAGCAAGTGTGATCAGCGCGACCATACTTATAAAAAATGCCCGAAGACTGCGGAAGGTCCTAGCGTCGCGGATGTCAGTCCATTTGGAGAGGCAAGTGATGGAAGGCGACTACCAGGGAAAGGAACAACAACCAGGCGAGCACGTCCCAGGCGTCCTCGTGCGGCAGGCGATGCGATGGTCTAATATTTTTTGGGAACTATGAAGTAGACCGATACTATATCGTAATGAGTATTCAGACTAAGTAGTCGTATCATGTAATTTCAATGAATCTTGTTGTAATTGTACTATTTGTGAACCATGAAGTATCCGGTATTGTACACCGGTATTGTATTGCAAACTTTTCGGTATTGTATCCTAATGTTGCGAACAATTTGATGTAGCATTGTAATGTTGTGTAATCTCTATAGCATTGTGCTGAAGTAATATTTGTTTCTACTATTCTTAACTATGTTTAAGTAATATTTACTGTGTTTCTAATCATTTTTTGGCATACAGGTATGACGGACGACACACCTAAGCTCTTGAACTGTGGCATTGACAGGAACCACCGCTCGTACTTGTCAGCAGTCCAGGGTGCACAACTCGGCACCTTTTGTCCACGTACTTCACGCCAGTTGTTGCGTGTCGACCCGCAACACGTTCCGTGGTACCACAATCAATTTTTTTATCAGCACATTTCACCTGACTCTAATTTATCAGTAGTAATGTTTGAGGTTTACATTACGCAGGTTGCGTGAGGCAGGTGTGAGCACCCGAAAATTATACCGTCCAATGCAATTTGTGACCACCACATAATTTTGATTGAGTGGGATCCATACACGCATAAATAGCCACTCATATCTCAATGTGCCCATGATCACAAATTAACACCATTCGATATAAAATCCATAATGCCGAATAATGAGCAAAGGAGATATTGCTGGTACTCTGCATGCCAGTCAACTTCAGCCTGAGACATGCCCGTCAAACCACACGAAGGCGGCGACCAGATGTGTTACACATCTCAGAAGACTTGACTCAAATTGCAAGAGCTCTACAACATCTCAATTGATCAAAATTCATACTCGTGCTTAGTTAGTCCACAGGAAAAGCGACTAGCCTTGCACTTTCATCGCAAGCAATTGATAACCATCACAAATGCATAAATATGGATAAAAGAACAGCAAGGGACATATATCATAATGGGATTCAACAACCCATAATACAACGCAAAATATGGCAGCGGAAGTTTCATGATTTCACATAAGCAAAAGTAAAACCTGTGGTTTGCCCACCATCCCACAAGGGCAACCAACCGGGCAAGAGTCAAGCTAAAAAGACTACTCACCACCCTCACCGCCCTCGGTAGGGTAGTAAGAACAATCAAGTTTACCGGCATCCTCTTCTGAAAATTGCAGACATCGGGTTAAGTAAAGGAATGTACTCGCAAGACTTACTCATTATTATATATACATGGGCTTGGTTTGGGCTCAAGATAAGCTTCAAGGAAGTTGCCAAATAGAGATAAGGCTCGGTTTTAGGCAATTGTATCTTGTAAATTAAGTAGGATTAGATTTAATCTCTGGCAAAAGTCTGCCGTAAAGACTTGTTGTTTGTTAGAGATAAGATCGTGTCCTACAAGGACCCTGTTGTAATCTCGGGTATAAATATCCCGATAGTTTGTACATAGAATCTCTTACAAATCAATACAACAAACCATTTTCAATCTACTTCGGCGCATCTCCAACCCTCGCAAGAGGTTGACTTCGACGAGTTCTTGCTTCCCGGAGCAAAGGTAAGAACTCGTTCCCGACGATCTGCGTTGTCGGGGTTAGCATGTCGTTTTAGACATGTTAAGCCTTGATGATGTGAATCGTCGTTTATCATGTCTTGGATAATCTTGTCAGGTGTTTTGGTTACGCCTCGCCAGCGATCTACTCGTTTTAGGGTTTATTGCCGACGGCGGTTTAATTCTTATACTTGGCTAGATTGTTCAATGCATCTACCATCCCCAAAAGCAATCGGCGACTTGATTTTCTTTACGTTAAGTCTCAATTCACACTTTGAGTTGCTATCGACCTTAGTCATGTTTTGAGATTTAACATAAAGCCTGTTTTCGGTTGTAATTAAGGATAGCACTGGGGTTTCAGCCAGTCTTACTTGATACGCATGATTGTCTTAGGGTTTTTATATGTATTTGCCATCTGCATGAACAGATTGATAAATATGGATGTATCTGTTATGGATTATTCTCTAGGGTTTACCTGTGATTGGCATATTCGTATTGATTGATTGATTCATGTAGATTTGCACTAGAGTATGAGCTAGTGTAGTTATCTTCGCTATTCTTATCGGCCGATACCGTTAATTGATATCAACATGTTGATGGAGGCCGATAAGATCAGATTTATGCTTTGGTCTTATTTTCTCACAAGTGAGCCGATATAGCTTTGCCCTATCGGCTGGGCTATGACAATGTGTCATCAGTCTATCGACCGATCGGCCATTGTTTTCTGACATGGTTTACTTGTTTCTTGTTGATTGCAGATCAAATCAACTGGCACGCTCTGCACGCAACTAGGCAAGCCATTTGGACCTGCACTGGAGTAAAGTAAACCTCCCAGGCCACCGTGGAAATGTGGAACCCGTTTGGTTGCAAGGCGGGTCGAAATTCTGCGCCAACACGCCTTTGGCACGCCCAGTGGGACATCAAGCACACAAACTTTGCAACAACAACCAGATCACTTCAAGATGTCGAAGCAGGCTGAAATCTCCGAGGAGAACGTCGTCTCCTTGACCGTCGACCAGCACAACGCAGAGCAGAAAACCGAGATGAAGAAGCTGGTCGAGCAGTTCCAGAATATGTACCTGCAGACGTATTCTAGGACTCGGCAAGGCACCCTGATTCAAAAGTCTAAGGTGATAATGCCGAGTCCTGGACATGGAGCTAGCACATCGGCGGCGGCACACGACCACATCATCAAGACCAAAGATACCGCGGCGCCGACGTTGCAAGACAGAATTGACTCCGTAGTTCACTCTGCGCTAGTCAATCAGTCGGGGATCCTGGTGAACACATTGACCAATACGGTCAAATCAATCCTAGATGGGTCGATCCACCAGTACAAGCCTCAAGGCCCGATTTATCTACCAGAGAATAAGTTCCCTGCCTATCGGACCTTGGGGAACGACCTGAGCACGGCTCCACAGCCGACGGCGTCGATGCCACCCCCATCGGCGCATCCGACATCAACCTTGCCGCTGGTCCTCACCAGGCAAACGGGAGGAAGCCCTCAGCACATCACGGAGGGGCAATATGCGCAATGGACAAAGGGGAAGCAACTAGTGATTGAGCCGATGCAGCAAGTTTCTGTCAACCAGCCATCAGCCGGACAGCCACAAGCCCCTGTGTTCAACAACCCTCCACCACAAGCTGCTTACAATGTGCCGCAAGGCTACCAGCAGTACACCGCAGGGCAATACGGCGCGCAAAACATGGATCACCATTATCAGCCGTACTCCCCTAGACAGTACCAAGCAGAGGGCCTGCAACAATCTTATCAGCAAGACCTCCCACATCGGCCTGCAGGATACTGGGCTGATATGATAGCCGAAGTGATGCGAGATCAGTTTGGCTTGAAGCCCAAGGAGAACTCTACAGTGTATCGGCACCCGTACCCCGAGGAATTCAACAGAGTGCCACTGCCAAGCCGATACAAGATCCCGGACTTCTCCAAGTTCTTAGGGCAAGACAATGTCTCGACATACGAACACGTGAGCCGATTCCTAGCACAGTGTGGGGAGGCATCGGCCATTGAGGCATTGAGGGTTAGGTTTTTCCCTCTGTCCTTGTCAGGGTCTGCATTTACATGGTTTTCATCTTTACCCTGCAATTCCATCAGAGGATGGATAGATCTTGAGAAACAGTTTCACAGATATTTCTACAATGGTGTACAAGAGATGAAACTGTCCGATCTCACCGCCATTAGGCAACGAATTGATGAATCGGTCCCAGAGTATATCCAAAGGTTTAGAGACATAAGGAACAGGTGCTACAGTCTCAGCTTGACCGATTCTCAATTGGCCGATTTGGCGTTTCAAGGATTGCTGGGGCTGATACGAGAGAGGTTCTCCTCGCAAGAATTTGACAGCCTAGCTCAGCTAGCACAGAGGGTATCGGCCCACGAACAAAGATTCCAGGAGGCGAAGAAATTCGCAAAGAAAATTAATACAATTTACCAGTACGCCTCCAATGAAGACGAAGAGGACCATGTTGAAGTTGATTTGGCTGAATGGGCCCGGATGAGGAAACCGATAACTTGCCAATGGGCAAAAAAGGGCGACAAAGAAGACAAGTTTGACTTCGACATCAACAAGGCCGATAAGATATTTGATCTAATGTTGCAAGAAAAGCAAATTCAACTACCAGTGGGTCACGTATTGCCATCGGCCGAAGAAATCAAGAAGAGAAGATATTGCAAGTGGCATAACACTTATTCACACCATACCAATGAATGCAAGATCTTCAGACAACAGATCCAATCGGCCATCGAACAAGGCAGAATTAAGATCGATGACGCCAAGAGGCCGATGAAGATAGAAAGGCACCCATTCCCAATCAACATGGTGCGGGCAGACAGGGCCGACGGCGGTGGCCATCGGACCGGCAAACGACCTTATCAGACCTCTGAGAGCCTGATCAGAAAGTACCAGCGGAGGCAGGAAGAACAAGCTCAAGACTACGCCGATCAAGATAACTCTTACGACCCACATTGGGAGTGCGAGTTTTTCCGGTTCTGCTGGAATGAGGGGATGAGATTGCCATCCATCCAGGAGTGCCCTACGTGCAATGAGGCAAAAGACTCTTATCGGGGCAGCTCAAGCAGGCAAGCGCATCGGCCGGCCAAGCAAAGAAAATCCGTGCATGAAAGGCTGGGGCCGTTGCGCCAAGAGCAACAGATTGAAGCCGAGGAGCAGGTCTAGAACCCACAATGGTGCTCGAGCGATGTATTCAGCAAGACACAAAAAGGCGGGTTCAGAGACTAAGAAGGAAGGAACAAATCCAAGAACAACAGGCGACAATAGCTCATCGGCCGACCAAGACCAAGAAAGAGTGGAGGATAAAGTCCACGGTGGCCACGGCCGATGAGGGCTCCTTTGATACAGCTCGGGCTTCTGCGGCTTCAAAAGGTAAAAGAGTGGCATCGGCGTCTGTTAACATGGTTTTTATACTGCCAGCAGAATACAGCGTGCAGGCGGCCAATGAAGCAATAGCTGACGATGAACAATCTTCGGCTAGACTACAGTTGTCACCAGACCAAGCCATATTCGACAAGCCAGCTAACAACAACCACAGGCACCTGCGGCTGTTATACATCAAGGGATTTATCAACGGGCGGCCGATGACGAAGATGCTGGTCGATGGCGGCGCGGCGGTCAATTTGATGCCATACACAACCTTTAGGAAGCTTGGAAAAGTACCTGAAGACTTTATCAGGACCAACATGGTGTTAAACGATTTTGGTGGCAACGCCTCTGAGGCGAAGGGGGTACTCAACGTGGAACTCACCGTGAGCAGCAAGACGATACCCACAACTTTCTTCGTCTTCGATGGAAAGGGTTCCTACAGCTTGTTGTTGGGACGAGACTGGATCCACGCAAACTGTTGCGTCCCTTCAACAATGCATCAATGTCTGATACAATGGCAAGGGGACCAGGTCAAGATCGTGCAGGCCGATCGGTCAGTACACGTGGCCAATGCCGATCTCGCAGTATG
Source organism: Oryza officinalis (assembly GCA_008326285.1). NCBI lineage: Eukaryota > Viridiplantae > Streptophyta > Magnoliopsida > Poales > Poaceae > Oryza > Oryza officinalis. The sequence goes on from BDMV01000008.1 coordinate 14,370,497, forward strand.
GGAGATGGAGGGAATAGATTGCTTATCCGGGCGAGTCTGGGATGCTGATTTCCTCAAAGTAACTGATTGCGATATCGAGACGATTGAAGATCAAGACAAGCAGTTGCTTTAACAAAGATGTGCCAGCCACTGTCCAAGATGAACAAGCTAGTCCCTACACAGACGATGCGGTGGATGAGTTAGATGGAAAATTGGGACAAGGCTTTACGTCGGCCGATCAGCTTGAAGAAGTTGATATAGGAATAGGTGATAAGCCTAGGCCGACATATGTAAGTGCAAACCTACCAAAGGAATATAAGAATAATTTGATAAATCTTTTGAAAGAGTTTGTAGATTGTTTTGCATGGGAATACCATGAGATGCCAGGATTAAGCCGATCGATCGTAGAACATCGGCTACCTATCAAACCAGACTATCGGCCATTCAAACAAGCTCCTAGGAGATTTAAAGCCGATATGCATGAAGCCATCAAGGCAGAGATAACAAGACTTTACGACGCCAACTTTATCAGACCCTGCCGATATACGGAGTGGGTTTCCAACATAGTTCCAGTGTTAAAGAAAAACGGCAAGCTTAGGGTATGCATCGACTTCAGAGATTTGAATAAAGCAACACCAAAAGATGAGTACCCTATGCCGCTGGCCGATCTGCTAGTAGATGCCGCGTCTGGACACAAAATCATCAGTTTCATGGATGGAAACGCAGGCTACAACCCGATTTTCATGGCCAAGGAGGATATTCACAAAACAGCCTTCCAGTGTCCGGGTGCAATCGGCCTGTACGAGTGGGTTGTTATGACCTTCGGTTTGAAAAACGCTGGAGCTACTTATCAGAGGGCTGAATTATATCTTTCATGACCTTATTGGTTCGCTGATCGAGTTTTACATTGATGACGTCGTCGTGAAGTCCAAGGAGCACAATATGCATTTGGCCGATTTACGCAAGGTAGTAGAAAGAGCAAGGAAATATGGTTTAAAGATGAACCCTAACAAGTGTGCCTTTGGCGTATCGGCCGGTCAGTTTCTTGGTTTCTTGGTCCATGAAAGAGGTATTGAGATCACGCAGAAGAATATTGATGCCATAAAAAATATCAAGCCTCCAGCAAACAAAACCAAGTTACAATCTCTGCTAGGGAAGATCAACTTCGTCCGGCGTTTCATATCAAACCTGTCAGGCAGAATAGAGCCATTCACTCCATTATTGAAGATAAAGGATGATCAGGAGTTCGTATGGGGTGACAGGCAACAGAAAGCGCTGGACAATATCAAAGAATATTTAAGTTCTCCCCCAGTCTTAATCCCTCCACGGAAAGGGATTCCATTCAGGCTGTACCTATCGGCTGATGAGAAATCCAACGGCTCAGTCTTGGTTCAAGACATTGATGGTAAGGAACGAGCTATTTTTTATCTCAGCAGGAGGTTGTTAGACGCCGAGACAAGGTACACACCGGTGGAGAAATTATGTCTGTGCTTGTATTTTTCATGTACTAAGTTAAGGCATTATTTACTTTTCAATGAATGCATCGTGGTCAGTAAGGCCGATGTGATGAAATACATGCTATCGGCCCCTGTTTTAAAAGGAAGAATTGGGAAGTGGATTTTTGCTCTAACAGAGTTTGACCTCAGATATGAATCGGCCAAAGCAATCAAAGGACAGGCCCTGGCCAATTTCATTGTTCAACACAGGGATGATTCAGTCGCATATGCAGATATCGTGCCATGGACGTTGTATTTTGATGGATCTGTCTATCGACATGGATGCGGTATCGGCCTGGTCATTATATCCCCTCGAGGGGCAAGCTTTGAGTTTGCTTTTACTATCAAGCCTTATTATACTAACAATCAAGCAGAGTATGAAGTGGTACTTAAAGGTTTGCAGTTATTACAAGAGGTCGAGGCCGATTCCGTCGAGATCATTGGTGATTCACAGCTGGTAATTAATCAACTTTCTGGAGAGTATGAATGCAAAGATGATATTCTCAAAGTTTACAATGAAGAGTGCAAGGTGTTGCTCCAAGCGTTCAAGATGGTGACGATGAGACATATACCCAGGAAGCAAAACTTCGAGGCCAATGATCTGGCTCAGGGGGCATCGGGATACAGGCCGATGGTCAAGGATGTACGGGTTCAAATCGCTGCCGTGGATGCCGACGATTGGAGATTTGCTATCATCGATTATTTGAAGAATGCTTCCCAATCGGCGTCACGACAAATGAAATACAAAGTGTTGTAGTATGTCCTGTTAGATGATGATTTATATCATCAGACGGTTGATGGTGTCTTGCTCAAGTGCCTAGGTCCTGAGGAGGCCAAAATGGTTATGAGCGAGGTCCATGAAGGGATTTGTGGAACACATCAATCGGCCCATAAAATGAGGTGGCTTTTAAAGCGCGTTGGACATTTTTGGCCGACAATGCTAGAGGATTGTTTCAAGTATTATAAAGGATGTCAAGATTGTTAGAAATTTGGAGCAATTCAGCGAGCACCGGCATCAGCTATGCATCCAATCATAAAGCCGTGGCCGTTTCGTGGATGGGGAATAGATATGATCGGTCAGATTAACCCGCCATCAAGCAAGGGACACCAATATATCTTAGTGGCTACAGATTACTTCACAAAGTGGGTTGAGGCCGTTCCCCTTAAGAAGGTTGATTCCAAGGATGCGATTCAGTTTGTCAAGGAATATATCATATATCGGTTTGGGTTACCTCAGACAATAACCACCGATCAGGGATCAATCTTCGTGTCCGATGAGTTCGTCCAGTTTGCCGACAGCATGGGCATTAAATTATTAAATTCTTCTCCATATTACGCGCAAGCTAATGGGCAGGCAGAGGCTTCTAATAAGACTTTAATCAAGCTAATCAAGAGGAAAATTGACGAACAGCCGAGGCAATGGCACACGACGCTGGCCGATTCCCTTTGGGCGTATCGGATGGCTTGCCATGGTGCGATTCAAGTGCCTCCGTATCAGTTGGTTTATGGACATGAAGTTGTGCTGCCATGGGAAACCAACATCGGCTCAAGAAGGATTGCTTTGCAAGACGACTTGACAACCGATGAGTATCATAATCTTATGGTTGATGAGTTAGATGACTTGGCGCATGTCCGATTACGGGCATTAGAAAAGATCAAACGTGATAAAGACAGAGTGGCTCGTCATTATAACAAAAAGGCTGTTGCCAAGTCATTTGAGGAAGGGGATCTTGTATGGAAGCTAATAATGCCGATTGGTTCCAGAGATAATAAATTCGGCATGTGGTCACCTAATTGGGAAGGTCCTTTTCAGATTCATCGATGTGTCCCTCACAATGCTTATTTGCTTAAGGGGCTAGATGGTGAGATTTATGGACGAGCTCTTAATGGCAAGTACTTAAAGAAATATTATCCTAGCATGGCGCCTCAGCCGATTTATGATAATAGCCGATGGGTTATACGTCGTCTTTAGATGGCCGATATACATTATTGTCCTTAGTTCAAATTCTACAACATGAGCCCTCATCTTCTAAAATTTGGGGGGCATACATACATACAACGAGACTAGGATCTTTCAAGCTTATGGAATTTTTCATGGAATTTTTCAAGTTTTTCAAGATTTTTCAAGCTTATGGATTTTTTTCAAGCTTAACGGTTTTTGTCGGATTGATCCAAGTTCAAGTTTCTCAAAGTTACCAAGAGTGGTCTAAGTTCATGGTCTTCAATTTTTTTTTTTGCAGACTTGGACTGATCAAATTTGGCCAGTAGGCCGATGAAATCAATTACAGCAAGAAAGTATCTGTTTACAAGAAGGACATAAAATATATTACATTACCCAAAGAAGTTTTCAATAGCTGCAATCGCCCTGCGACGGATTTGATCAACATTTTCTATAATTTGGGCGTCATCGGCCATCGACCCTGAGATCGGCTTTAAAGATTTACTCAGGGTTGCCAAGTGTTTGGCCGATGCCTTCAGCTTCGCCGTCTGGTCTTCTATAGCTTTCGGCGATGCAGCTATCCCGGTCTGGACTTCTTGGATTTCCTTGCGAGTTGCTTCTAGCTTGGAGACGAGGTCTGCTTCGAGGCATTGGAGTTCTTCAAGTCTGTTCTTCAAGACAATCGGCTCCACAGCTAGCTCATCTAATCTGGTCTTGTTAGAATTGACTTGAGCCTTGCTAGCGGATAGGGCCGATTCCAGGTTCTCACGTTCCCGCCTCTCCGCGATCCTTTCTTTAGCTTTCTGAAGCTTGAAGCGATATTGTTCCAAGAAGATGGCCGGTGTTAGGGTCTCCATCAGGTCTTCGGGCAGTTGGTCTTGAATTTCTTGTACCCTGACTCTGATGGGAGTACAATCCTCCACCAAGAACTCCAGCGAAGATTCCAGACGATTGGCGATATCGGACAGCCGGTCCTTCAGTTCTTCAGGGATCGACACATTGGCTATCGCGAGGGGCTCCTTGTCCTCATCGTCAAGAAACTGACCGATATCGAAAGAGAACATATCGGCCAAGTTCTGCAAGTATCAGTGTAGGCCAAGATTAGCCTGGTCAAGCAGCAATAGGCAAGGAGGATCGAAATAATCTTGGTTACCTGTGATGGAGCATCAGTGGTACTCACATCGGCTTCCTTTTGCTGTATTGAAACAGTAGGCAAGGGGGTTGGCCGATGAGGTGTAGGCGATGGAGCCCGTGGCTGAAGAAAGACAAGAAGATGATGAACAGGTGTGTGCTTTTATAAGGACAATGCAGAATCAACTCTTACCGAAGAATCGGAGAGGGTGGTGGAGAAGGAGAAGGAGTCATCAATCGAGCCTTGGCCTGTTGACGCCTTTGTAGGGTTGCCTTCTTGGTTCTTAAAGGGGCCGATTGGGTTTTCTCCTTGAGTGTAGATGACGCAGCAGCGTGAAAAAGATATCAAATTAAAGCGTGCTAATATGAAGGGGATTGCATGGGGTTCGGTAGAAGAAATATGCTAACCGTGCGGACTGCATGTCTAGTCTTCTTTGGTTGGGCAGCGCCGGCTCGGTCATCGGCCGATGGGACTTTGGTGGTCTTGGTCGATGGTTTCTTGGTAGTCTCAGTTGACGAATCTTCTTCTTCAGACGCATCGGCGGCTGCGGCATCGACCTCTTCCTCCATCACTTGTTCATCAAGGAATTCTTCCATGGAGGGATCCAGCTCTTCAAGATCGGCTTGGTCATTAGTTTTAGCCTTCTTGCTGGTTTTTTGAGATTTTCCTTTGGCAGGCGCTTTTCTCTTGGGATTTTCTTTAATCATCGGCCCTTGGAGTAATGATGATATCTTTGGGACAGTAAGGCCGATGATTGATTCCAGGATAGTTGATCCTAATGGAGCTACAGCTTGAGCATAACAAATTTCTTGTCCACTATTGCTCATAGATGGGATCGGTTCGTTTGGGACTTGAGGGCTGATACCCTGAATAAGCTCTGTCACGTAGAATCTGGCCGATTGATGGAAAATATGAGTAGCCCATTCTTGCCACCATGCTTGGAAGTTGATATGTACGAAGGGGCTCAGATACAATCGGTCGCAGTCGGCCAGGTTCGGGGTTCTGATTTCCAGTGCCTTACTCATGATTAATCCTGATGGCACTATGCCCCTGCTCTCTAGCAGTCTATGGAAGTGTAAGTTAATGGGGAGCTGCCCAAGCCCGCACTGTCTAGCAGCTACCATGGGATTATAGAACTCATAAGACAGGCTGGTGCTTCTTCCTTGAAATATGCCTACTGGGAGCAGGCATGGGGTGATGCCGATCATAAATGACTCTCGGGATTCCATGTCATCATTTATCAGGTTCAACTGCAGATCGTCAGGGAGTTAAAAATCCTAATCCGAGAGGTAGAGGCACATATCCATCTTAATTGATGGGGGTCTGGTGTAGAATTGGATGAACCAAGTAGACAGGTCTTCGGCCGATTGATCCGCTCCAGGATAGACAGAGGCCGCTTCTCCAAAAGACATGCATCTTCTGGTTCTATGGTCTTCATGATCGGCATACTTTGATGGGAAAAGGGAGTCCGATAGCGGAGGCCGATCAGCCATGGTGTTGGTGTGGATGGTTAGCCAGAGCTGAATAAACCACCATGGTCCTCCATGAGCCACGGTTTGCTTTAACATCAGATCTTGTGTGGAGACATGGAGCAACCGATAGACGGCTCCTAAGAGATATCGGCCGAGAGGGATTTGTTTCTTGTCGACCAGAGCTTGAGCCAAATGTTGGCAATTGGTAGTGGGGCCACAAGTCGATCCGCAGAAAACAAATCTTTCCAACCAAAGTGTCAGGAAGGCTACATGTTCCCTTTCCGAGACTGATCCTTGTTCCATGTGTTCAGAAATATACCCAGACCAGCCTCCAATCTTCTTAGTTTTCAGTTTGTGGCTACTGCTAGTCAAGAGGCTGAAGGGATTGATCTCGGACTGGATATCTAGTCCTGTTAGCATTTTGACGTCGATTAAAATTGGGGTCATCGGACCTTGCTTGAACAGGAACGCGTTCAAGGTGCTAGACCAGAAATAGGTGGCCGCCGACATGAGTGGCTCGTTTTTCTTGGTATCGGCCAGGGACAAAGTAATACATTGGCCGATTCCTATCTCGTCCCAGTGGACCTGTTTGGCTGCGGCGATTCTCTTGTGCCAGGTCCTGTACCCATTGAGCTTCGACGACCAGGATCTGAAAGTGTGTTTCCACGAAGAGACGTTGGGCTTGGCTTGTTTAAATGGGATTCTGTTCGTCTCAACGTTGATCAGCCAAGTTGGGTCGCAGTCGCCCATGAGGCCTAGCAGGAATCTGTGTGATTTGTCGTTGGTGGGGATCAAGATTTGGTTTTTGAAAACCTATGTCATAAGAACAACGATGAAAACATAAGACCCGGGGGGCAAAAAGTTGAATCCCTAGTTTGAAGAAATCGGCGGCGGAAAGTTGTGAATCTGGATCTGTGCGGTTTTCGGACGAACCCTAGCAAGGAAGTCGATGAGTTCTTCGGGGCTAATTCCGCCACATTATATAATGAAGCGGAATTGGGGGGCATGTGTTAACAGCAGATTTTCGTAATCGACCCGAAGAAGAAAGAGGAAACCGAAGCGGAGAATGGGAGCTAAGTTGGAATCAAACCAGGTCTCGTATCGGACTCAGTGAGGTGCTGGTAGAAAGACTGTATCGGCCGATTCAGATTTGTATGGTTATCGGCCGATAGAGGTTGGAAGTTGACAGAGTCCGCATGGGCTTGGTTTGGGCTCAAGATAAGCTTCAAGGAAGTTGCCAAATAGAGATAAGGCTCGGTTTTAGGCAATTGTATCTTGTAAATTAAGTAGGTTTAGATTTAATCTGTGGCAAAAGTCTGCCGTAAAGACTTGTTGTTTGTTAGAGAAAAGATCGTGTCCTACAAGGACCCTATTGTAATCTCGGGTATAAATATCCCTATAGTTTGTACATAGAATCTCTTACAAATCAATACAACAAACCAGTTTCAATCTACTTCGGCGCATCGTCAACCCTCGCAAGAGGTTGACTTCGACGAGTTCTTGCTTCCCGGAGCAAAGGTAAGAACTCGTTCCCGACGATCTGCGTTGTCGGGGTTAGCATGTCGTTTTAGACATGTTAAGCCTCGATGATGTGAATCGTCGTTTATCATGTCTTGGATAATCTTGTCAGGTGTTTTGATTACGCCTCGCCAGCGATCTACTCGTTTTAGGGTTTATTGCCGACGGCGGTTTAATTCTTATACTTGGCTAGATTGTTCAATGCATCTACCATCCCCAAAAGCAATCGACGACTTGATTTTCTTTACGTTAAGTCTCAATTCACACTTTGAGTTGCTATCGACCTTAGTCATGTTTTGAGATTTAACATAAAGCCTGTTTTAGGTTGTAATTAAGGATAGCACTGGGGTTTCAGCCAGTCTTACCTGATACGCATGATTGTCTTAGGGTTTTTATATGTATTTGCCATCTGCATGAACAGATTGATAAATATGGATGTATCTGTTATGGATTATTCTCTAGGGTTTACCTGTGATTGGTATATTCGTATTGATTGATTGATTCATGTAGATTTGCACTAGAGTATGAGCTAGTGTAGTTATCTTAGCTGTTCTTATCGGCCGATACCGTTAATTGATATCAACATGTTGATGGAGGCCGATAAGATCAGATTTATGCTTTGGTCTTATTTTCTCACAAGTGAGCCGATATAGCTTTGCCCTATCGGCTGGGCTATGACAATGTGTCATCAGTCTATCGATCGATCGGCCATTGTTTTCTGACATGGTTTACTTGTTTCTTGTTGATTGCAGATCAAATCAACTGGCACGCTCTGCACGCAACTAGGCAAGCCATTTGGACCTGCACTGGAGTAAAGCAAACCTCCCAGGCCACCGTGGAAACGTGGAACCCGTTTGGTTGCAAGGCGGGTTGAAATTCTGTGCCAACGTGTGGTAGTATGTAAGGTGCTTGAATAGATGACAACATGTTCGGTCCTTAACAACCCAGACGAGGCTACTTGCATCAGGGAAAACCACAATCCCCTCGTCGCCCTATCACTCGTCTAAGTTAAAGCATATTTTTCATATGAATCATTTAGTGAAAGTAGTCAGATTTTATGCCCATAAATCACAAATAGTGAATAAGTTCAATCGATAGCTCCACCTATCGATTTTTAACACTAGTCGATCTAAGCATGGCTAAGCATCGGTAAACCAATAAAACATTCCCAAATATTTCTATCCCGAGGTTACAAGGATAAATGGCAACAACGAAACAAGGAAGGAAATGCAGCAATTAGGTATAACCCAAAACTAACCATTACCGACAAGTTTGTAGTAAATCAACACATGCATATATATTGCTTTGCAATCAAATCATTTTAGCAAAATAGGGATTCTATATGCTTAGATGCTTGCCTGGCTGCTGTGAGAAACCACATTCAAATTCAGGTTCTGGCTCCGCGTACTCCGGAACGTCGGAATCTAAATAACTATAACGTATAAAACGAATGAACATCCAAATAATGCAGAAAAATCTAAAATGCATGAATCCTCGCAGTGGGTTAGTCATGTCTTAAAATGAATTTATGTGAAGAAATTTCTATTTTATCATTGTTATTTTGAAAGTTATGAGTTTTATAAGTTCAACGAAAAGAGAAATAGTTATTTGTTTAAACTTGTTTTAGGAGATAGTTTTGTCAAATTCCTTTTATCCAGGTCAAATGGTACATATTTCTAAGGTGAACAGCAGTGGATTCATAATTTTGGGATTAACTAGTCATTTTCTAGGGATTAAATAAGTCCTAGGTGAAAAATAAATGTCTTTATGTTATTCACAATTAAAATCACATTCTCTGTAAAGAATTTGGGAAAACTTTATTTTATAAACATAAAAGGCACAAATTAAGGAATACATAGAAATTTGGTTCACTAAATTTGGATTATAATTGAATTTTCTACAAATTCTACAAGTTCTCAGTTAACTATTTCATATTTGAAATTTTAGAAATAAATATCCTACTGTAAGTAGAGGATTTTATTATACAACATTAAAGTTTACAACTTTATGAATCTACTGGAGTTGGTTCCATCTCAAAATGAGTTATATTTGATTTTATTTTAATTTTACAAGTTTGGCACAATTTTCAATTGAACAAGAATTGCTTTATTTAATTTCTTTATATTTTCCTCATTTTAGTAACAAGGGGTCCACTGTCAGTGCCTGGCAATTAAGCAAAAAGGTCCCTGGAGTTTATATAAATCAACCCCCACTACACCACGTGTTTATGTCATAGTTTGTAAACAGTCCCCGTTTTCTTTTATATTTACGGTTTGGTCCTTGACCCACATGTCAATTATTTGTCAGTTTTTAACTTGAACCCTGGATTTAGTCAAATTTATAAAACGTGGTCCTTGGCAAGAGTGCACAGGCAGGGAGCTATGGCTGCAGCTCGAGTGAGCTTGCCGCCGGCGAACGACACCTTGGATTGGGTCGCAGCCAAAAGCAAAAAGGTAGAGGGGACTCTTGCGAACCCGATGGTGGTCGGAATAGGTGTCAGCGACGGCGTGGGCGGCGGTGTCCCTCGGCATGCAACTGCATCCCGAGCTCTAGCTCAAATTAGCGCAATACCATGCATGCATAGGCTCCCTGGAGGTCCTTGGATACTTGCCAAAACATAAACATGGCTTGGAGTGGTCGGGTTGAAGATAATGGCCTTTGGTTCATCCCGGCGACGGCGGCGGCTTCACACGAACGACCATAGCACAATCCTCTCGATGGCTGTCGAAACTTGGTTTCGGCAATATCAATCTGGGGGTAGCAGTCAAGTGCCAAACACAATGGGTTAGTCAGGACAAAGGTTTAGACAGGTTCAGGCCCTCTCTAATGAGAGGTAATACCCTACTCCTGTTTTGGGGATTCGATCCGCCGAGTATTTATTGATCTCTTGATCTCTTTCAATAGGGGCTCTCGCTAGATTTCTGTCTGTCCGTGTATTTTTCTTCTGCCCCTCAAGGGACGCCTTACCCTCCTTACATAGTCCCGGAGGGTGGGTTTACAAGTCGGAGACCTATTCTATTCTAAGTCGGACTCCTCAATCTTACCAACTATAGACTATGGGCCGTTACCTTATCTCAATGGTAACGTAATACCCAAGTCATAGCCGATTTACATAATCATGGAGCATAACCTATCCCCCATGGTAAGTCGGATAAGCTAGCCGTGAGGGTATCCGGTACCCATAATCTCCACAGTAGCCCCCGAGACCTTCGCAGTCAATGAGATAACCTGGCCTCGAACTTGAATAACACGCGGCCGAGTGACTTCTTAGCCGAGTGCCTCTACTGCCGAGTGCCTCCATCATCTCTGCCTGATTCTCCCGAGTGCTTCAGCATCCAAGAAAGACTGTGAAGGGCTGAAATCAATTCAAAAAATTTAAAACATAAAAATTTAGGTGCATCGACTGATGCACCTAATTAGGTGTAGCCCCCGACTATGTGTTTAGTTAAATAAACTAAGCATATAGTCAAGAACTATATTAATCATACTCTCCTGAGTTAAATAAATGCCTAGCCTAGGCCAAAAGCAATCATAAAAGATCATATAACACATAACCTTATAATCAAGGCATAGTGTATAATGAATCCAAGCACTCGGCAAGCTCATGCTTATCCAAGTCAATTTACCTGAGTCATCTCAGAACAAAATACTTAGCTGACCCTCAGGGGTAAGAAATCCGAGCACTCGGCAAGCTCATGCTTATCCGAGTCGTTATGCCTGAGTCGTCCCGGAACATACAGCTCAATCAATTCTCATGAATAGAAAATATGAGTTAATAAATGTATCAGTCATCTGAAAAATACAACCAAAATATTTAATAGCTCTTGCCATAATATTGGTCTTGATAAAAAGAGCACACCAAGGTGGCAAATCAGCATTGATAAATAAAAAATCAAATGCTTTATAAAAAACCAAACAGCTCCCACAACCTATAAAAAAGTTACCAGGACAATTATAAAAAACTTTACCGTTTGTCACCTTCCAAGTTGCATCGTACCAACCTTTAACAAGTTGTGTAACTGCCGTATGAAAGGATTTTAAAGTCATCGGACAATGAGACATACGCATATTGCCAGAGCAAATTTGCTTAAATCCTCATGGACATATGTCAAGCCGTACTCATAAGATGGGCCGCAAGTTTTTCATGGGCTTGGCCCAAATACGAGAAAACCCAGCAAAAAACCCTAAAATCTTTCTCAAAGCGCCAGCGTTGTCCCTGCCGCTTCATCTTCCTGAAATTTTTCCCCTTTTCGCGCTCCTGTTCATCAGCCGCGCTGAGGAATTCGAGAACTCGTGCTCACGCAAAATCATCCATCAAAGAACTCAAGTTCCACCACAATCCATCATCCGCATCCGACTATCAACATCCCCTCAAAAAATCCCCATTTCCTGTGCTAGGTCTAACTCCACTCAACTCGCATCCATGGCGAAAGAGAGAGAAATCCCTTTCGACCAATGGGCTACCTCAGATGTGAAAGAGTCGACCTTGCGGGAAATGGTGAAGAACGGAGTTCTTCCGCCCAAAGAAATCATCGGCTGGCGTCCGGCGGCCGGCGAGGAGTTCCCCACTCCAAACACCGGTGAGATTGTGGTCTTCACCTCTTTCTTCTATTGTGGATTTGGTCTTCCCACTTCCGACTTCTTCCGTGGTATCCTCGAATACTACGGCCTTCAAATTTATCACTTGAATCCCAATTCTGTCCTCCACATTGCAATATTTATCCATGTGTGCGAAGCATTTTTAAGCATTCTCCCCCATTTCAATCTTTTTCGCCGCATGTTTTATGTCAAGCCACACCCAATCAAGGATGACCCCTGCGTCGTCGGCGGTGCTGGCTTTCAACTCCGCGGGACTCTCCGCAGAGACTACTTCTCTCTCCCCTTGAAATCTTCCAACAAGGGCTGGCACGCAAACTGGTTCTATATTTCAAACCCCAATCCCAGTTTGCCCGACTTCATCGGCCTTCCACCGATCCAGAGAGCCAACTGGAGCACAATGCCGAAGAACCAAGATTGGGTAGAAGCGAATAACCTCCTGACCAATATTCTTGAAATGAAGAAGAAAGGCCTCCAAGGAGAACAAATCACCCGGCACTTTATCAAGAACCGACTGGCTCCCATCAAGGAAAGATCTAAGCCAGCGTTCGAGTATGAGGGTGAAAGCGACCCCAATTGGGAGGACCGCGATGCTCTGAGTTACCAGACCTTGTGCACTCGCATGTACAAGATTTTCTCCTCTGGAATCACAGTAGATCGCAGCCACAAGATGCCGGTTCCTCCGTTCAACCTGTTCCGACCTCCTCCTTCGGTAAGTCGACTCGAGTCTTCAAAACTCTTTCAATCTTGCACACATCCTTCAATATATCTCAAAAACTCTACTTGCAGGCAAACGCTCTTATTATTTCCAAGCCATACAAGGTGTACCTTGACAATATGTCAACTCGGCCTGCTGCCAAAAAACCAACCGGCGGCCCCAAAATCAAGGTTGAGCCTCAAGAGAAAAGAGCTGCCACCGACGAAGATATCAACAGGCGGGCGAGTAAAAGGAGACTGGTCGTTGATGACTCGGATGACGAAGAAGTCCGGATTACACAATCTAACATAAGTCCTCCGAAACCAACAGTCAAGTCCACTCCTAAAATCAGGAGGTCCAATAGGTATCTCACATAACCAGAGTCAGCTTCTTGCTAAAAATCTTTTTCACTTCCAACTCAATTGTCTTTATCTTCTTTCTTGCAGGAAACCTCAAGATATTGATCCCACCGGACGGGCTGAAGCCATCAATTCATCTGCAGTGTCAGAAAAGCCAAGGCCTGCAGAACCAAAAACACAAGACCCTATCCCGAGTGAAGATGCTCCTGGGGTGGAATCCTTAAGCAAAAATATTCCTGATGTTGAGCCCCCGACTGCCAGCCAAGTCTTCCCAGCTGGAAATCAGTCGGCTGAAGAAGAACAGCCACCGACCGCTAGTCAAGATGCCCCGATTGGAAACCAGCCGAACGAAAATCCACAGGGCTCACGTGGTCAAGAGGCACCAACCGAGGATCCAGCTCCTAAAACAGGTAAATCTCTCAATAATCGCCAGACTCTTGTCTTCATCATGCTCTTTGCCCTTATCCTCATTTAGTTCCTCTAAATTAATCAGCCGAAGAGGTGGAAATCACCCGACTGAAGTCTCCAGCTGACTCAGTCCCACCTATCAAAATAGAGTGGTGCGATGCCGAAGGTGTGAAGCAAGGCATCATGTTGAATAAGCAAAAGGAAAATGAAGAACGCGACATGCTCGTGGCCAGCCTCAGCGAAGCTACCCGGCTAATGAATGTAAGTGTATCTCCTCTTTGTCTTGTCATCGTCGTCTAATGCGGTTGACTATCTTCATCCCCTTATGCAGAGAATATATTGTCGCTCAATGGCCAAATCAGACACTCTCGAGAAGCTGGTCCCCCATGTAAATTCTTTGGAAAACGTTCATCGAGACCTCAAGGCCGCCAGAGAAGAAGCTGCAGCTCGAGAGGTCGTCTTGTGGGCAGAAATCGCGAAGCTCCGAGATGAGAACTTGGAACTCCGTGACTCAATCGGGGGTAAGCCAAATTACCTTTGTACTTGCTCTGTCTTCGCATATAATCTGTTTTGATCCTGATGCTTGCAAACCTTCATGTTGTAGCAAATTTATCTAAAATTGACTCCCTCAAGGCCCAGCTGAAGAAAACAAGCACCGATAAAGCCAAGCTGGAGTCTGATAATGAGAAAATCCTAGAAGAATTTGAAGGTAAGCCTTTTGAGATAGCGCTCCGTGACTCAATCGGTCTTGAATATTTATGTAATCATATCCCTCTTGTAGCTTATAAGGTCAAATCCCAAGCACAATTTGATGTCTTCGCCGAAAGAGTCCGAAGGGCTGAAAGTGTAAGGGATGACATCGCCAATGCTGCCACGCCGATCCTGTCAGCACTATATAAACATGGACTCGGGACGAGCTCATTGGATGCCATAGAAATCTTCGATAAACTCAAGACGGCCCCGGCTAAATATATGGAGAATATCTCTGATGCAGCCGTCATGGGTGCAAGCTTCGCTCTTGCACAGACGAAATCACTCTATCCCCGGATAGACGTGGACTCTGTCGGAGATGGCTTTGCAGCTGGCACCTCAGATGAGCGAGCCCTGGAGCTCATAAGTGAAGCACAGGAGTCGGCGAAAAAGGTAGCTGGTGATGTAGCCGCAAACTTCCAGGAGTAGCTGACTTGTCTTGATGTATATGACTCGCTGTAATGTTGACTTGTAAATATATAGCTTATTTATGTTAATGCCCTGATCCGAGTCTTCATATATAATTTCTTAAGAATTTTCGTCCGACTGTCACCAAGCCTAAGCTTGATTAAGCCGTCAAAAAATTCTCAGTCCTTATCTATTGGACTCGAACCAAAACACTAAACAATGATAAACTAAATATAAACAAGTCATCAAAGAAAATAATGCTTTATTGATATATGTATAGCCCCCGATTGACAACCCAATAGGTCAGACTACTTGAAGTTGACAGTCGAGAAGAACATAGAGACGAAAAATGCTCAATGTTCCAGGAATTCTCCACCATGGTCCCATCTTCACGCTTTAGACGATATGCTCCTGGTCGAGTCACCTCAACGATTATGTAGGGCCCTTCCCATAGTGGAGATAGCTTGTGGTGATCTTTGGTAGTTTGAATCTTGCATAGAACCATGTCTCCAACAATGAAGGCTCATGATCGAACATTGCGGTTATGGTAGCGCCGAAGTCCTTGAAGATACCGTGCTGACTGAATCAATGCGGCTTCGCAGGCTTCCTCCAGTTGGGTGAGGTCATCAACTCTGTCTTGGTTGTAACGTTCGTCATCGAAGCTACGAACACGAAGAGACTCGTACTCCATCTCACTCGGCAACATTGCTTCTGCTCCATAAACCAAGAAGAAAGGAGATTGGCCGGTAGCCCGACTGGGTGTAGTCCGCAATGACCATAATACCGAAGGCAACTCTTGAACCCATCTTCCGGCGTACGGTCGTAGTCTGTCAAACACTCGGGCTTTGATACCCTGAAGAACCATACCATTAGCTCGTTCAACTTGTCTGTTGCTCTTGGGATGCGCCACCGATGCGTAGCAAATCTTAATACCGAAGTCTTCGCAGAACTCCTTAAAAACGCCTCCAGTGAATTGAGTCCCATTGTCAGCTATAATTCTGTTTGGGACACCAAACCGATGCACGATGTTTAGAATAAAGTCTCGCGCCTTGTCCGCAGTTATCATAGCAACCGGCTTAGCCTCGATCCACTTGGAAAACTTATCAACCGCGACGAACAGATGCGTGAATCCACCTGGCGCCTTCTTGAACGGACCCACCATGTCCAAGCCCCACACGGCGAAAGGCCATGATAAGGGAATTGTTTGAAGATCTTGAGCTGGAACGTGGCTCTGCCGAGCGAAGAATTGACAACCTTCACACGTGCGAACTACCTTATCTGCATCGGTGACCGCCGTGAGCGAGAAGAATCCTTGTCTGTAAGCCTTGCCCACCAGAGTGCGCGCCGCGGCATGGCTGCCGCAGATGCCCGAGTGAATATCTTGCAATAATTGTCGTCCTTCCTCTGGCGTGACGCATCTCATCAAAACTCCAGAGGGGCTTCTCTTGTATAGCTCTGAGTCAACCATGACATAGCCTTGACTACGACGTCGGACTCGTTTCGCATCATCCCAGTCACCCGGCAGCTCTTGCTGAGTTAAAAACTTGATGAACGGTGTCCTCCAATCAGCGTCGAGCATGGCGACCTGGCTGGTAACTCCTTCATCAGAGGTTAGTACTTTGGCAACAGTCGGCTCATAGAGATGTTCCACAAAAACGTCAGTCGGGGCTGCCTCGCGCTTGGACCCAAACTATGCCAACTGATCTGCCGCTTCGTTATTATGTCTCAAGACATGGGATAACTCCAATCCGTCAAACTTGTCTTCAAGCTTGCGAACTTCCTGTTGGTAGGCCTCTATGGTCTCATTCAAACAGGACCAGTCCTTCATCACCTAGTTGACCACCAACTGGGAATCTCCTCGCACAATCATCCGTCGTATCCCGAGTGAAACGGCAAGTCGTAGGCCGTGAAGAAGGGCTTCGTACTCGGTGACATTGTGTGAGGCGGGAAAGTGGATGTGAAGGACATACCATAGCCTCTCCCCAGTCGGGGAGATCAGCACGACTCCCGCTCCCAAGCCGGTGACTCTTTTGGATCCATCGAAGTGCATGGTCCAATGCTGCAGATCTTCTCTAGGTACGTCTTCTTGTTGTTCGGTCCACTCGGCTACGAAATCTGCCAAGACTTGAGACTTTATAGACGTCCTCGCCTTGAAAGCTATGTCTAGCGGCATCAACTCCAGTGCCTACTTCGCGATGCGTTCAGTAACCTCCCGGTTGTGGATGACATCGCCGAGTGGAAAGGACGTGACGACGGTGACCGAGTGACCCTGAAAATAATGGGCTAGCTTCCTAGCAGTGATTAAAACTCCATATAACAATTTTTGTACCTGAGGATAGCGGGTTTTGGCTCCTGCCAGCACCTCGCTGACGAAGTAGATTGGCCGTTGAACCTTTTGGGTACGGCCTTTTTCCTCACGCTCGACGACCAATACCGTGCTGACCACCTGGTGAGTTGCGAAGACGTAGAGCAACAGGGGTTCTTGAGGGTGTGGTGATGCCAATATGGGTGGCGTCGTGAGGAACTCCTTGAAGTTTTCGAAAGCTTTCTGGGCCTCGGTGGTCCATTGGAAATCATCAGTCTTCTTCAATAACCTGAAAAAAGGCATACCTCGTTCGCCGAGTCTGGAGACAAAGCGGCTCAATGCTGCCATACAACCGGTGAGCTTCTGGACGTCTTTCTGGGTACTCGAGGGCTTCATGCTCCGGATAGCGTTGATCTTCTCTAGATTTGCCTCAATGCTGCGATGTGATATCATGAAACCGAGCAGCTTACCTGATGGCACACCGAAGGTACACTTCTCCGGGTTCAACTTCATTCTGAAGGCCCGAATGTTCGCAAAGGTTTCTTCTAAGTCGGTGATCAGGTCTTCCTTCTGCTTGGTTTTGATGACGACATCATCGACGTAGGCTTCCACGTTTTTCCCGATTTGGGTCTGAAGGCACCTCTGGATCATGCGCTGATAAGTGGCCCCAACGTTCTTCAGGCCAAAGGGCATCGTTATGTAGCAATAGGCTCCAAACGGGGTGATGAAAGATGTCTTCAGGCAGTCGGATTCCTTCAAACTGATCTGGTGATAACCCGAGTAACAATCCAAAAAGCTCAGAAGCTCACAGCCAGCTGTTGAGTCGATGACTTGGTCTATTCGAGGTAGTCCAAAAGGATCTTTGGGGCAAGCTTTGTTGAGATCGCTGTAGTCCACGCACATGCGCCATTGCCCTGTCTTCTTTCGGACAAGAACTGGGTTGGCTAGCCAGTCGGGATGGTAAACCTCTTTGATGAACCCGGCAGCCAAGAGCTTGGCGAGTTCCTCCTTGATGGCATCTTTTCGGTCTTGAGCGAAATGGCACAATTGTTGTTTTATAGGTTTAGCGTCATCTTTGACGTTTAAAGAGTGCTCGATCACCTCCCTAGGAATACCCGGCATGTCAGACGGTTTCCAAGCAAAAATATCTTTATTATTCGGCTTCAACTCGGATCTTGGAATCTGCATCTCGTCAAACGTCTTGGCAGATAGGATGTTCAGAGCACTACCGCCATCGATGAGGACGCGCTTGAGTTTGATGTTGCGAACCACCGGGTCTAGTACCAGGGGATACCGTCCCGGGTGAACCACTCGGTCAGGGTGATCCGAGCGGTTGAACGTGATAGCCACCTCCGACCATCGTAGATAATGCGGGACTTCAAATTGTGCGGTGTTGACTTCGCGATCAGTCAGCTTTTGCTTCCTCTTGGACTCGTACGCCTGCGGTCCCCCGAAGATGTGGTTTAGCTCGCCCACGGGGTCTTGGAAGGGCTCTGTGTTGCTAACCGGGTCGTTCCTCTTGGTGCCCGATGGGCCGGCTTCGTCAGCCGGCTTTTGTCGTAGTTGTGCCACGTATTGCTCAGCGAACTGTTTGTAGATGAAGCAATCCTTTGCCGCATGCTTGTGGTTTGGATGGTGCGTGCACTGAGCGTTCATGATTTTGTCGTAGGTGGCGACTCGGGGACGCTGTTGCTGGTAGTTTGATGTCGTGGCGACCAGATCCTCGGGCTTGCGCTTGCGATCCTTTTGGCCCCCGTTGTTGTTGTCGTTGTCCTTCTTAGGACGCCAGCTGCTTCCGGATGGCTTGTCGTCCCTCTTGTCGTGCTGGTCTTGCCGTGAGGCCTTGATTGCGTCATCAGATTTGGCGTAGGAGTTTGCCGTCTCGAACATTTGCTTGACCATCTTCGGTGGCTTGCGCCCAAACTTGCCGATAAGCAACTCGTCACGGACGCCTTTCTGGAATGCAGCAATAATGACGTCATCGGTGATGTTGGGAATCTTGTTCCGTTTCTCCAAAAAGCGTCGAATGTAGTCCTTCAGCGATTCGTCCGGCTTCTGAATGACATTGTAGAGGTCAAAGTGGGTCCCGGGCCTTTCAAAAGTGCCCTGGAAGTTGGCGATGAAGTGGTCCCGAAGCTCACTCCATGAGTCGATCGAGCCTCTTGGCAAACTCGTGAGCCAGTTCCTAGCTGAGTCGGCGAGAGCGACGGGCAGGTAGTTGGCCATAGCCTTGCTATCTCCTCCTGCTGCGCGGATGGCGAGGGTGTACACAGTTAGCCAGGACTCGGGGACGGTCTTGCCGTCGTACTTATCAATCCCGGTAGGTTTAAAACCACTCGGCCAGTCCACTCGACGCAGGTTCCTAGTGAAAGCGGGCACTCCATCATCGTAGTCATCGGGAGATTTCCTTCTGTCTTTAGAAGAGCGCCGTTCACGTTCTCGGTAGCATCGGTCGAGTACCTCCCGCAGATCACTCGGCGGAGGCCTTCGCGGGCTGCTTTGGTGGTTGGAGTTGTTGTAGCGACGATTCCGGTCGTGGACGGGCTGTCACCTGTGTTCTCTCTCATGAGAGTCAGTCGTATTAACTCGTGGCCTCCATACTGCCTCGTGGCGAGGGTCTTTAGATCTGACTGGTGTCTTGCTTTGCTCGGGTCTCTTGTAATCCTTGGACCGCAGCGGTGGCAGTCGGCTTCTGTCGGGTGTTTCTGCAACGGACTCGGTCGGCCTTCGTGCGGAGTTGGAAGGATGGCCGTTGGCCGTAGCCGCGACGATGGTTTTGATCTTGTCCAGGCGCGGCGTCACCGCAGCCGGCACCGCTTCGATGACGGTGTCGATGAGGGTGAGGGCAGCGACGGCGTTTTGTTGAGGCGTCTGGATGATATTGGCGTTGTCGACTCGTGTCTGCATTATGGCCTCGCGGGCTGAGCGCCCAGTCGCCCTCAGGTCTCGTTTCTTTTTGTCAGCTTCTTGCTTCTTCCTGAGCTCCTCCTCCTCCTTGCGCTTACTCTCCTCCTCCGCACGCTTGCGCTCTTGCTCCAGCTTGGCTCGTTCCTCCTCCACGCGCTTGCGCTCTTGCTCAAGCTTAGCCCGTTCCTCCTCCGCGATCCTCCGGGCCACGGCTGAGTCGGTCTCTGCTACTTCGGCCATGAGAACGTTGAGAAGGTCCGGATCATAGTAGCCTTTATCTGCGTCGTAGCTGTTGATTTCATCCGTGGAGATGTCGTAGAGGTCGTCGAAGTCGGTGGAGCTTAGATGTTCGTCAATGTCTGTGGATGAGTATGACCCGAGTCGTTCGAGTATGACCGCGACCTCTCGTGAGGCCGGGGGACAGCATGAAGGCGATGAAGACTCAGAAGATTCAGAAGGTTCTCCCGAGTGAATCGGATCCAACTCAGGAGATAGAAGATTATGATAGATTTTAGCATCGTCTGGTAACCCGAGCGGCGCCAAGGGGTTTTCCCTTCCCGACTGGTTCGAATCCGAGTCAGGAAGGGAGAGCTTACCGAACTTGTCGTGATGAAGTCGAGTCCGCCGAAGCGAAGTGCCTGCCCAGGGGCGAAGACGAAGTCGGCGAAGCTTGATGGAGATCCCATTACGCTTGTCGGCGAGATGTTGAAGAAGAACTTGACGCGGAGCCCCTACCTGGCGCGCCAACTGTCGAAACTTGGTTTCGACAATATCAATCTAGGGGTAGCAGTCAAGTGCCAAACACAATGGGTTAGTCAGGACAAAGGTTTAGACAGGTTCAGGCCCTCTCTAACAAGAGGTAATACCCTACTCCTGTTTTGAGGATTCGATCCGCCGAGTATTTATTGATCTCTTGATCTCTTTCAATAGGGGCTCACGCTAGTTTTCTGTCTGTCCGTGTATTTTTCTTCTGCCCCTCAAGGGACGCCCTACCCTCTTTATATAGTCCCGGAGGGTGGGTTTACAAGTCGGAGACCTATTCTATTCTAAGTCAGACTCCTCAATCTTACCAACTATAGACTATGGGTCGTTACCTTATCTCAATGGTAACATAATACCCAAGTCATAGCCGGTTTACATAATCATGGAGCATAACCTATCCCCCATGGTAAGTCGGATAAGCTAGCCGTGTGGGTATCCGATACCCATAATCTCCACAATGGCTGCCATGCATGTGAGTAGGTGATGTTAGATAGGTCTTGAGGATTCTCCATGCGCGAGGAATTGGACGGAGGCTCACCGGGAATGGTGGAATCGATGGAGATGGCCGGCGGTTGGATTTGAGGAAAAAGGAGTGGATCTCCTCGTTGGATTTTTACTAAATTCTTCCCATTTTGTTCATTTCAAAACGATGATTTACCTAATTTTTGGAATGAAGAATTCAATATTTTGATATAGAAAACCCCCTTCTCGGGATCCAATCTGAGTGAAAAATAAATCCTTGCAATTTTACACAATTCTTCCTGTTTTGTTCATTTTCAAAACGATGATTTACCTAATTTTTTTAACAAACAGTTCAATATTTCGATTAAAAAAATCCCTCCTTGGGCTCCAATCCGAGTTAACAATAACTCATTTACATTTTAACAAATTCTTTCTATTTTATTCGTACTCAAAACGATGATTTAGTTAATTTTTTAAACTAACAGTTCAATATTATGCCTTACAATAGTGAAAAAACGCCCTCCCAGAGGGCATCAAGGAAACCGTTTGCAAAAATGCCAAGCTGCCCTCACCGTCCTTTGCAGGCGGCCCCCAACAGTGAAAAAATGCCCTCCCAGAGGGCGGCAAGGGGGCCGCCTACAAAATTTCCCTCCCCCGTTGGTTGGCCATTGGCCGAGGGCCAACAGCCGTCTGCCACGTCAGATAGAGGGCGATTTTTGAAAAAACACCCTCCCGAAGGGCGATGGGCGACTTGTAAATTTTTAAAATAGAAAATTATTTTTAGAAATATTTTAATAAATAAAATTAAAAATAAAAAAATTCCTAGATCGCAAAGGTAAATTGGGCTTAGGGCCACTCGCTGGTATTGCTCGTCGAGTCCGAGTCGGAGTCCAAATTGTCTAATGGGCTCCCGGCCCAAAAGTACGCGTCCACTTTGTATGGGCCTCGTGTCAATAGAAGCAACTCCATCCGGAATAAGTTCATCTAAGGTCCCTTAAGTTGTCAACGAATTCAATTTTCGAACTTCAACCAGAAAACCAGATAGGACGGGTCCCTCAACTATCAAAACCGGTGCAACTTTAGTCCCAAGGCAGTATAGAGAGCTATTTTGTCCTACGTGGCACTTGGACCACGGTCAGCGCCGCTGAGTCAGCATGGGAGGTTGGGCGGAGGTTGCTTAGTCAGCACCCTGGTAAAAAAATTGCCGCGTCCTCTATCTCTCTCCCCTGTCGTATCCTCGCGAACCCTAGATCGAGCTAAGCTCCTCCCAGGCGACGAGGAGGACGACGAAGAGGGGACAGCTGCTAGCATGGTGCGGCTGTTGTAGGCGACGAGGCGACGCCGAGGACCGCTCTCAGTGCCGCGCGG
Organism: Oryza officinalis; assembly: GCA_008326285.1. Classification (NCBI taxonomy): domain Eukaryota; kingdom Viridiplantae; phylum Streptophyta; class Magnoliopsida; order Poales; family Poaceae; genus Oryza; species Oryza officinalis. Next base: position 14,393,055 of record BDMV01000008.1, read on the forward strand.
CGAAGTGCACGGCGGCGCTGGAGTAGGAGGTTGTCGTCGTGCTTAAATCGAAGGGCGGATGTACGTTTTTTATAATGATTCTGTTGGATTTGGTGTTGTTTAGTAGTTTTGTAGTACCGCATTATTGGATCTGATGGATTTGGGGGCTATTAGCTAATGGGGGACAGTCATGGTTGGGATCTGGATTTAGGGTGAGTTCTTCATCCTACTTTCCCAACTCACATCTCTCTTTTTCCGCGCGCATGCTTTTCAAACTGCTAAACGGTGTGTTTTTTGTAAAAAGTTTCTATACGAAAGTTGGTTTAAAAAATCATATTAATCCATTTTTCAAAAAAGTTAATAAATACTTAATTAATCATGTGCTAATGAGTCGCTCCGTTTTTCATGCGGAGGGAATTTCTTCCCAACACATCCATCCGCACAAAGCCTTAGTGGTTTTTAATAAGCAGGGAGTTAATTGTTTACTAATTTGTGCATGTTGGCTTAGTGAAACTGAGGGGCATGGATTTGTTGGACAAGTTAGTTGTTAGGTTTCATTTCAATGGTGAGTTTGTAATTTCTGGGAGGGAGAAGAAATACTATGGTGGTACGGAGGAATTGTCATATATTGAGAGGGATAAGGTTTCGCTTCCTGAGATATTTGGACACTTACGCGACCACTGCAAGGTGATGGAAGGCACAATGTTGCACTGGTTGTTCCCTGGCAAGGATTTGAATTATGGACTTTGTGCCTTGTTGGATGATAAGGTTTGTAAGTACATGTCAGATTGTATAGATGATTGTGGTGTGGCAGAGGTGTATGCTAAGAAGCCAGTAGTGGTTCATCTCTATGATTCATCAGATGATGACAGTAGTTATGAGGCTGATGAGAGTGCAGAAGATTCAGAAGAGATGGAAGTGCCAGATGCTGAAGTGGAGGGCAATGAAGATGCAATAGCACTTGAAGATGACGAAATGAAGACCAAGGGAGATGATGTAAGGTAGGGCAAAGCCATTTGTGTTGAAAATAGGCTGGTGGTTTACACTAATGGTACTGAACCCTTGAGCATCCAAGCACCTTCAGAGAGTGAGTCCGAAAGTGAGTACAACCCAGGAGATGATGCAGCCTCAGATGATGATGAGGAGATTGTTCAGATAGAGAAGCATTACAAGGATGTGAAGAGGAAGGTGAAGGCAGGGCAGTTGGAGAACCTGGATGATGTATATCTTCAAGGACAAGGAGGGCAGTCCAGCAAGAATCAAGCTAGTGGTGATGGGGCTAGTAGTGGTAGCAGGCTGTTTGAGAGCCCTGAGGAGGAGTCAGTGGAGGAGATTGGCACAGATGGGGAGTTTACCACTAAGAAGAACAAGTTTCCAAGATACAAAATGAAGACAGGGGCTCCTGTATTTGAGCTTGGGATGAAGTTTAGCTCCAAAAAGCAATTCAAAAAGGCTGTGAAGTATGGCAGAGAGGAATGTCATAAACTTCATCAAAGATGACCTACAGAGGGTTAGAGCCAAATGTAATTGGACAAGCTGTCCATGGGTATGCTTGCTGTCCAAGAATAGTAGGAGTGAAAGCTAGCATATTGTAACTTTAGAGAGCCTGCATCCATGTCCACCTAGAAGGGATAACAAGATAGTCATATCAACTAAGATTGCTGAGAAGTATGAAAAGTTTATTCTTGCCAGCCCTGAGTGGAATTTGGCCTACATGAAAGCAACTGTGTAGAAGGAAATGTTTGTTGAAGCATCTATACCAAAGTTGAAGAGAGCCAAAATCTATAGTGATGAAGAAAGCAATGGATGGCACTAAGGGCCAGTATCAGAAGCTTTACAACTACCAATTTGAGCTCCTAAGGAGTAACCCTGGGAGCATAGTAGTTGTCAACAGGGAAATAGGCATTGAACCACCAGTGTTCAAAAGGATCTACATTTGCTTAGAAGCCTGCAAGAAAGGGTTTATGGATGGGTGTAGGAAAGTAGTTGGTCTTGATGGATGCTTCTTCAAGGGAGCTACAAATGGGGAGTTGTTGTGTGCTATAGGGAGGGATGCCAATAACCAAATGTATCCCACAGCATGGGCTGTTGTGCACAAGGAAAATAATTAAGAATGGGATTGGTTCTTAGACTTGCTGTGCAGTGACATCAAGGTGCTGAATAGTTTTGGATGGGTCTTCATTTCAGACCAACAAAAGGTAATATTTTGTTCTTTGCATTTTATTGCTTGATGATGGATGTTTCTCACTTCAGTACTAAGTGCAGTGACTTCTGTGCAGGGAATCATCAATGCAGTTGAAAAATGGGCACCACAAGCTGAACACAGGAATTGTGCTAGGCACATCTATGCTAACTAGAAGAGACATTTCAGTGACAAGGAGTTAGAAGAAGTTTTGGAAGTGTGCTAAAGCTCCATGTAAGATGCTCTTCAACCTGGCTAGGGCCAAGCTTGCCCAAGTTACCCAAGCAGGAGCGCAAGCCATACTAAATACCCATCCAGAACATTGGAGCCATGCATGGTTTAGGTTAGGCTCAAATTGTGATTCAGTAGATAATAATATGTCTGAGTCATTTAACAAATGGATCCTGGAGACAAGATTTTTTCCAATTATCACCATGTTAGAGACTATTAGGAGGAAGGTGATGGTTAGGATTGCAGACCAGAAAAATATTTCTGCTAGATGGACCACTGTGATATGCCCAGGCATTCTCAAGAAGTTGAATGTCTACATCCCTGAGTCAGCCTACTGTCATGCTATATGCAATGGAGCTGACAGCTTTGAAGTAAAACATCACACCAATAGATTCACTGTGCCGCTAGACAAAAAAGAGTGTTCCTGTAGGTATTGGCAACTGTCTGGCCTTCCATGCCCCCATGCAATTGCTTGTATCTACTACAGAGCTAACACCTTAGACGAATACACTGCTAAATGCTACTCAGTTCAAGCTTTCAAAAAGACATATGCTCATTGCCTACTACCAGTGGAGGGCATGACTAGTTGGCTAGAAGATGACATGGAGCCACTCAATGCCTCCAGGCTATATCAAGATGCCAGGTAGACCTAGGACAGAAAGAAGAAGAGAGGCACATGAGCCAGCTAAGCATACTAGGATGTCCAAATTTGGTACCAAGATCAGATGCAGGACTTGCAAGCAGGTTGGCCACAACAAGTCAAGCTGTCACAAGCATAATCCAGTGGGGACTACAGCTGCAGGGTCCCAGCAGGTTGCAACACCCAGTCAGAACTTAGTAAGGTCCAACACACCAGCAAGTTGTGCACAAAGTAGAAAGAGGAAGGCCAGTGGCCAATTGTCTACAACAAATTCTACATCTCAGTCTAGGGCAACAAAGCCAAAAAAGAACGTTTGCCTTTTGCCACCATACCATTTGCTTGTAAATTTTTCCTTTCAGCATGTTACTGATTTATCTCATTTTGCAGGCACCAATGGAGCAGCTCCAAGTTGTCAAGGTGAATGCAAGGGCCAAAGTTTTTACATGTCACGTCCTGATAAATTCATCCCAAGTTAAAAATCGTTCGTTAAAAGAAATAATAGAATTAATTAAAATTTGAAAAGAAATCGCAAACACTAAAATATGAGCAAGAAAAATTTGAAAGTGGCCTGGAGTATTTTTCCTAAATTCTCCATGCCCTAAATTGGTCCCTCAATTTTTACGTGAATTTTCAGAGCACAAGAAATAATTTTAATGCAACAATAACCAATTTCAGATTTAATTAAATGGAAAACCTAACAATAATTCTCTCCCTCTCTTTGGGCCACTTTCGGCCCAAAGTCCTCCTCCTCTCCCTCGGCCTGCCGCCAAAGTCTCCTTTTCCTCCTCCCTCTCTCCCTCCCTCTTGGGCCTTTTTTTTACCCTTCTCGGCCCATCTCGTCTCCCCTTCCCTTGGCCCAGCCTCCCCCCACCGGCCTGCCCTCCTCCTCACGTGGCCCAGCCGGCCCAGGGAGGCAAGACATCATCGTCTTCCTCCTCCAACAGAGCCGGCGCCTGTTCCTCTCCCTCTCGGCTGAACAGCAGCACCGCTGCCCCTCTTGATCTCCCTCCCCGATCGTTTTCCCTCCAATTTGATTGCAAAAATCGGTTCCTCTCCTCTTCCTCTTCAATTCCCCCTAGTTTCCCCCTCTTGATTCGGCTTAAATTCGTGGGGATTTAATCCCTCTCCTTTGGATGCCATGGATGGCCGGCCGACAAGCTCCCCGGCCGTTCCCTCCTCTCCCCGGCCATCCCCTCGTCTCCCTGGCAGTCCCCTCCTCTCCTTCGGCCTATAAATGGCACGGCATCATCCCTTCCTCTCCTTTTGCCTCTCCCCATGCGGCCTCCTCTCTCCACCGCGCCACCAACTCCGGCTGCCCCTCCCCATTGGCCGGAGCAGCGCCGACCGTGCCGTCGCCTCCCCTGACATCATAGCTGCTCCCCTCTCTCCCGGCCTCGCCTTCGTCTTGTCCAAGGTCAGTTGGAGCACCGTGGACGCCGGCAACTCATGGTGCCGCAGCCGCTGCACCGTCTCTAACCATCGTCGTCCTCCTCGTGCCGCAGCCCTTACCGCCTTTGCCGGTGTGCTGCCCGACGTCGTGGCGTCGTTCTTTTCCCCGGCTACCGCTCGATCTTGCCGTGCGTCGCAAACGTTCTGTCGTCGTTCGTTGCCACCTTTGGCCAACCGATCCTCCTCGCTGGCATGTCGACCCGCTGCGTTGTGATTTCCGTTGGTACCGCAGCGGCGTGCTTCACACTGGCCTCAGTGTCGTTCGGCCGCCGCTGCTGTCTTCGTCGTCCCCTAGTCGTTCCCGGTCGCGCTAGCCGTCGGCTCTCCCTTCATCAAGCCAAAGCCGTCCTCGTCGTCAAGGTCGTTCACGTCATCGTCGTCTTCCTTTGGCCACCATTCCCGTCAAGCCGAGCACAGCCCGTCGTCGTCCGCCTCTTCGCCAAGCCCAAAGTTCGTCGAGTGCTACCCGTTCGTCTTCGTCATCCCCGAGTCGTCGCTGCTGCCCTCGTCGTCGCCTTCGTCCTCGGCACCGCTTCGCCACCTCGTCCTCGCCTTCGCGCAAGGGTCGATGCCAAAGTCGTCTCCCCGTTCGTCGCCGCCCGTTTCCTTCGTTCGTCGTCGGTAGTCGTCATCGTCCCCTCGCCTCATCGCATTGTGGTAAGGTCCGCTCCCTCGCTGCCCCTTCCTCGTCCTCCCCGAGTCGCCACCATACCCGTCATGCCGTTGTCGGCCCCGGTCTCCTCCATCGATGTCGACAGTCGTTCGGGCGGTCTTCGTGTGCACGTGTGGTAGTCGTGTTTGTGTGCCCATGTGTCCGCCTCATGCTTGCCCATGTGTGCAGCCCACGTGGCATTCGTGTGAGTCCCCGTTTGTCGGCTCCTTGTTTCGGTTGACATGCATAGTCTTACTCTGTCCTTCCCGTGGATCGTCTCTGTGAACCTGATCCACGGTGAACTAACCGTCTGATCCGTGGGTCCCGGCTGCCAGTCGCTCGATCCTTTCCCCTCCCCGTGCGATGTTGCATTAAACATAATTTAATGGTATAATAATAATTAAACAACTCGAAAATATCCTCTTTAATTACACCTAAATTTCGGATGGTCGTTTCTCGGCCATACGAGCTCCAAATTGACCTGTTCAAATTGTTTAGTTTTTGTTGTAACTTAAAGAACCCGTGTTTGTTGTTTTTGTGTATTGTTCTTGTTTCTTTCTTAGAGCTGTAGCTTTGTTTTGTTTGTTCGTGTAGTTGCTCTCGTTTCGGTGGTTCCTGTGGTGCAGCTCAAGCTCGTCGCTGAAGCTTTAGAAGCCTCCCTTTTTCTCTGAGCAAGGCAAGTCACGCTCTCCTCGAGCATATTGAATCCCAGTTTGCAAAATGTATTTTAATTTAAATTATTGCATTCGCTTTACTAAATTTACCGCGTTATAACTGTTTTATTTAGCCTTTCCAATATTCCTTGTTATAACCTTATTATTTGTTTTTGTGTAATTACCTTTGACAACCCTAGGTAACAAAAACCAGCTAGTGAGAACTCTATATGTGGTGCTTACTAGATATTTTAGGATTATGCTTAGCCCTGCTTAAATAGAAATATTTTAGTTGTTTTATAACATCTAGACTTTGGGAATGTCACTATAATCTTATTTATTGATGGATTAGAGGCTTGTTAGCCTGGATATGTTGGCTCCCCTTTCAAAATTCCCAAATTTGTTTTCGGCTGGGCTCGAGGTGCTTGGTTTAGCTAGTCACACCTCGGTCAACATAAGGACCGGTCTTCGGGGCACGATTGCAAAGCATATTCCGTACTACCACATGTCTAATGGGTAAGGCTTAACGTATCGGTTAGTGCGGTCATGAATAAGGAAGACACGGATAGGGATGGATGAAGCCCTTGGTGGGGTCGACGTCTCTGGCAGTACGCCCGGGGGCATAGACTGTCTGCTCGACCCAGGGCACCTGGCGGGGGAAGTCTATGTCGGTATTCCTTGTTTAGAGCAGTACTAGACGGTGGGTTATGTCAGAATTTTCGCCCGTATGCCGTGGTGGCATGTGGCACGTGGTTACACGTGAGGAAAACGTGTCTTGTGGGTAAAGATGTACACCTCTGGCCAGAGTATAAACTATTCGAATAGCCGCGCCCTCAGTTATGGGCAAGCGGAGCAATGACCCAAAGTTAGAGGTTTTATTCCGATGAACTGGAATAATTGGATTGATTATCTGTGGGTCTGGTTTAAGGCAAGATCGCGTTGGTGCGCGACTTGATAATAATTTGACTAGGGATAAGCCGTGGTTTAATTAAAATGCCTTTAAATGATTAAATGTTTTGAAATGCTTATTTACCGCAAAATAACCCTTTTAAATGAATCCTTGTACTCCCTTGCATTAAGTGCATTTTCCGGTGTGGCTTGCCGAGTACGGTGGTTGTACTCATCCTTGCTCAATCTTTCCCCCTCCAGTCAGTGAAGCTCTTGAAGAAGAAGTCTTAGGTGGAGTTCTGGCTTATACGCTAGTTGAGCGCCTGTGAAGATGGAGCCGTAGGCCCGCTAGTCCGTTGCAGTTTTTCTTTTGTTGTCAAGCCTTATATGCCTTTGTAATAATGTAAATATTATCGTGATAATTAATAAAGATGTGTCTTTTATATCAAGTTTGTGTGGTGTACCCCGGCTTTTCCTGGGACGGGGATTAATACACTAGCGTTCGGGAAAGGTATTTTTCGGGCGTGACATTACACAGGTTGGTGGTTCTGCTAGAGTTGATCTGCATGCCAATGTTGCAGGATCAAGTAGTTCTACTAGTGCAGTGGTCACTCTCACTTCTGGCAAAGCATACTAGCGCAGGATGGGCTATCTCTAACGGGCATTAACCCTCATCACTATCGGGTAGGGCCCCCGTCACTGACCAAAGGTCAGTGATGTGAGAAACTATCTCAATCGGGCACAAGGCCGTCACGGATGGACGTTATCTCAATCGGGCCTAACAATGTAGCCCGTCACAGATAAGATTGACCAAGCAATACAAGTCAAACCAGGTTGGGTAGGAGCCCGTCACGGATGACTAATCTCACTCGGGCAAACTACTCAGCCCGTCACCGATGACTACACATCCCTAACGGGCTTTTCGAAAGAGCCTGTCACCGATAGGTTTGACCCCACCTGTTGAGTCAAAATAGTCCTGGTTCGGATGACTTATCTCTATTGGGCTTCGATTAGGAGCCCGTCAGGGATGTCTATATCCCTATCGGGCTTTGTTTGGAGCCCATCACGGATGAGTATCTCTTTCCGGCATTATTAAAATGCCCGTCAGGGATGAGTAAGTCAGCAAAAAAAATAAAATTTGTTTTGTTGGATAGCCTCAGGCCTTTGCTAGCCATGCCCACTGCAAAAAATGACAGTCCCAGCAACCATATTCCTAGCAACCATATTCAGTGCATATTCCAGCATTTCATCAGATATTCACAGCCAATTCATATATATACATTAACATCCACAGACCCATTCACATATATATGTCATTCACATCCATTTTTTGCTCTCTAAACCGCCGACATGTATCAAAACCTGTAAAAGTGAGTTATAAATTGGAACAAGTTTATATGTAACTAAGAAATGCAAATATATACAGAAGAACATGCAGAATTGTACGTATTACAAAGAATATTTACAAAAATGAAATGTTTGTCGCAAAAGCATTTCTTTCGGCTAGGACTTTACTCTAAACATTCCTTTCGGCGACAAGAGATCATCTAGTATGAATTGTGCTATCTCCTCTCTAATGATATCAAAGTTGTTTTCCGAAATCGCCGAAAGTTTTTCCTGCATGTGAGGCGCCAAGTTAGTCTACATACTTGGAAAGTTAGTATGAATCATGCTATCTCCTCTCTAATGTATATAAACAACTGAAGCACACACCTCAAGGTCAAGCAATGTCACCTTATCTGCGAGGCTCCTCATGTTATGGCAGACGTGGAACCCACACTGGTCGCCAACTTGTTAACGTATTTTCAGCTGATCTAATCTACTATTTCTTTCTAAACCAAAGAGAAACCAATCTAATCTACAAAACCGTCTCCCTCTTCATTCTTCCTTGCGTGCAAAACAGACTGGAACAAGCACGACAAAGCCCTAACTACCTAGGCAAACCCTAGATGCAACTCCAAAACTGACCGATAGAAACTTTTGTAAACTAAAAAAATAGAACCCTGGCAGCGAGGCGATTCCATTTTCATAGGTCCCGACAACAATAAAGACACAACGACGGCGACGACAGTGATACTAAACGTGACCAGAACTCGAAACTCTAAATGGACTACACGCTAAGACCAGCAACACGACTCGACGATGCAACACAAAACTCAGGTTTACTAGTATCAGGCGATACTTGATACGTAGTACCACTTTACCAGTATCAGGTAATTACTAATGATACTTATTACATTAGCACGGGATCGGCTATCTCTAACGGGCATAAACCCTCATCACTATCGGGTAGGGCCCCCGTCACTGAGCAAAGGTCAGTGATGTGAGAAAATATCTTAATCGGGCACAAGGCCGTCACGGATGGATGTTATCTCAATCGGGCCTAACAATGTAGCCCATCACAGATAAGATTGACCAAGCAATACAAGTCAAACCAGGTTGGGTAGGAGCCCGTCACGGATGACTAATCTTAATCGGTCAAACTACTAAGCCCGTCACCGATGACTCCCATCCCTAACGGGCTTTCCGGAAAAGCCCGTCACCGATAGGTTTGACCCCACCTGTTGAGTCAAAATAGTCCTAGTTCGGATGATTTATCTCTATCGGGCTTAGATTGAGAGCCTGTCAGGGATGTCTATATCCCTATCGGGCTTTGTTTGGAGCCCGTCACGGATGAGTATCTCTTTCGGGCATTATTAAAATGCCCGTCAGGGATGAGTAAGTCAGCAAAAAAAATAAAATTTATTTTTTTGGCTAGCCTCAGGCCTTTGCTAGCCATGCCCGCTGCAAAAGATGACAGTCCCAGCAACCCCATTCCCAGCATTCCTAATTCAGTGCATATTCCAGCATTTCATCAGATATTCACAGCCAATTCACAAAATCAAACATATATATACATTAACATCCACAGACCCATTCACATATATATGTCATTCACACCCTTTTTTTGCTCTCCAAACCGTCGACATGCATCAAAACCTATAAAACTGAGTTATAAATTGGAACAAGTTTATATGTAATTAAGGAATGCAAATATATACAGAAGAACGTGCAGAATTGTATTACAAAGAATATTTACAAAAATCAAATGTTTGTCGCAAAAGCATTGCAAATGTTCTACCATTCAGAGACGAGCTACCTAGGACTTTACTCTAAACATTCCTTTCGGTGACAAGAGATCATCTAGTATGAATTGTGTTATCTCCTCTCTAATGATATCGAAGTTGTTTTCCGAAATCGTCGAAAGTTTTTCCTGCATGTGAGGCGCCAAGTTAGTCTACATACTTGTAAAGTTAGTATGAATCGTGCCATCTCCTCTCTAATGTATATAAACAATTGAAGCACACACCTCAAGGTCGAGCAATGTCACCTTGCCTGCGAGGCTCCTCATGTTATGGCAGACGTGGAACCCACACTGGTCACCAACTTGTTGACGTATTGGAAAGTCCTTTTTGTGACCGAGTGTGGGATGCCCTTCCTTATGCCTCCCGCCTTTTGCCACGTATTGGTCCCAGGCATCATTCAAGGCAGCTTCGATCGCCGACCAATCGTATATTTATTTTTTGATATTGGAGTTAAGGTAGTATACCAAACTCCACTTCAGCACTATGACCAGGAGAATCCAATGACGACTGCGACATTAATAAATTGCAAGTTAAATACTAAAGCTATACGCATCGCACATTTGATTCTAAGTAGGGTACACGCTTACTCTTGAGAGTAGGCACACATAATGAAGTCCTTGTCTTGACGGGACCATAAGCAGTCCTTGATATATTGTACCATGCTGGCTCGATCATAGTTCATAGTTGTCTCGTTGACGACACTTGGATCAAGTAAGGCAACATGGGAGCATTACGATGGACATGCTTCCAAGTTAACCTAGAAGCAAGACAAGAATCCGGGTAAGCGTAATACAAGGAAAGTTATTACCATATCTCGTACGCAAGAATACTTACAAGGAGTAGCACTTAAGGAGGTTGGTGTCGACCGCTCACACCCTGTAGAGGTCCCAAAGATCTTGAAAGTCTACGGCGATAAAGGCTTCAGGGCCGAGGAACGGCTGTCTATCGTGCTGGCCCATCATGGAGGTCTCTCTATGCTTCGTCCTTGCGTTGGACCTCTCCATGTAGTACCCGTGCAACTCCTTGCATGCAGGGCCCATCTTCGATAAGGCGTCGTCTCCGACCAATGGCATGCCTAATGTGAATTCTTTAGGAGGAGATGATGGCGCCTTGCCAAGATCTAGCTTCTTTGGAGCCAGAAGCGGCCCTTCCACATTTCCTCTTCCTCTCCTCCTTCCGGCAGCTCTTTTGCGTGATCCAAGCTTGGGTGGAGAAGATGCCGCCCTCTTTCTTTTCATGGAGGCTGGGGGGAGGTGCGCTCTGCTGCTGACCTCTTGTCCGTCATCCCCAAAATCTGTATCATATTGCAATTAGAGATCTTGATCTCCTTTTCCAACGACAGGAGGGGCAGATACAAGAGCTGGAGGGGGACGCGGCGGCGGTGCCGGACGAGCACTTGGTGCTGGCCTAGGAGTTATATTTATCTGAATGTTCTGCTTGGGCCATTGGATAAAAGTCCCACGTGCAGCTCCAAGGGTCAGAACCTCGTCATTTGGTGGGAGTGGGAGAGTGAAGCCAACCCAATCGGGCTTCACCATGTCCACTTGAACTTTGACATGGCCGGCTAGCAGCTGCCCCCCATGCACTCGGGTCTCCGGCGTGGGCTTGAACGCAAGACCCTCTGCGGTAGGAATTGCAAAGTCTTTTGTCACCCTAACGACTAGGGTGCACGATGTGGGTCCCTGCAATAGATTCATACATGTGTTTATAATATGTTATAATGTACTGTGGTGCTAAGAGAACATATACGTTTTGTGTTGGTTTTACCGATATGTGGTCCACCGCATTGGGGGCTGGTGTTTCTTGTGCCGCCGCCCCAGTAGATGCGCAGCTGCTGCGCCTTTGCATGGGGCTCGTTTCTAGTATGGGAGCGGCAGCAGGCTCGCTTTCTCTGAGGCGTGCCTCCACCCGAGCCTCCACTTGTAACAACTTCGAATCGAACTCTTCTCGGAGCTCGTTTCTAATCTCGTCCTGAAGTTGTTCCTTAAGGCGTGCATCTTTCTGTGCCTTAGAAAGCCTATGCTTCCTGTACTGCCACACGTATTGGGGAAACCCAAACTTCCATGGAACATTCGAGCCAATGCCCCTTGTCCGTCCACGGTGTTCTTCGCTTCCCAACGCTTTCGTGAGGATGTCATCCTCGCGTCTTTGTGAACAGACCTCTTCGGACGCCTGTCTCTCAGCAGTCATCTCGACCTGCGATACAGTTAGGACGAATTTAATCAAGAGTACGATACAACCTAACGAAACATACTCTACGTGTGGTACTTACGATTTTCTGGTACACCGCTTGATCTTCGGGATTTAGGAACGTAAGTGTTCCATCACTATTATTCTTCACCCTCGCCCTTGCCCAGTTCCTTGCTCGGGTGGTTGCGATATCACCAAGAACTGGCGGCGTGTTAGATTCTGCAGCAGCTTCATCCTCCTTGACCCATTAGTGCTGCTTCCCGGCGTAGCCTCCGTTGCCAAGCCAGTGGGAGTGAACGTTTTTTGCCTGCAACCTCCTATAGGCCTCGCTTTTTGCCCGAGACTTAAGGGTTGATTTTGCGGCATGGAACTCTTCCCACACGACCCGTGAAATGAACGGGTACTTCCCGAATGGTTCTGGCTGGGTTTGGTTGAGGACGTAGTCGGTGACCAACGTGGTCTTGAAATTTTTCCACAAGTTGTCCATCTTGCGGATAGCCTGCCGCTTGAGTCTTGCCTCGGCCTCTGGGAGGAATTGGAAGCTTTCCTTGAACTGCTTTTAGGCCTCATCTTTTTCTTCCTGTGGGACCAGATCGATGTGGTCCTTCAAAATGGTGAAGTTCCGCCTCCCGAAGACTCCGCATATCGTTGAGAACTTTTTTACAGCTTTCGCAGGAGCCGTCGGAAATCCCAGATCGTCTACCTTTGTTATGGTGTACACTTCCTTATGGATCTTATTCTGGGTCCTACGAATCCGGCTCGATGTTGTCCCACTAGTATTCACTGACATGGGTTCGCCTTGCTGCGACATTTTCTATATAACTGTTGTATGGCAAGAAAGTTAAAAAAAATTATAGAAAAACTTATTTTGGTTGTGTGTATAACTTATGATAAGGTTAAGATATGGCCTCAGTTTTGCTTAGAATTGTGCATCAATTACAATCATTTGCAAGTGTAGTTCCCCAAAAAAAAGAACAAGTGTAGATGGTCTGTTCTTATGCAAAAAATAGCAAGTGTAGTGCCCCCCAATAAAAGAACAAGTGTAGATGGTCTGTTCTTATGCAAAAAAGAACAAGTGTAGTTCCCCAAATAAAGAGAAAGTGTATTGCCCCCCAAATAAAAAGAACAAGTGTCGATGGGCTGTTTTTATGCAAAAAAAATTAAGTGTAGTTCTGTTGATGCAAAAAACACACACTGGCCTGGGAGATCTGCTTAGCTCCAGTGCAGGTCCAAATCTTGATGAGATGCAGGCGTGCCAGTCAGTTTGATCCTACAACTGACAAGATATACAAATAGCAGATCAGAGAACCGATCGGCCAACATAGCCGATGTAGTAATTCCAACCGATCCTGATGACAGCATATACAAACGACAGATAAAACAATCGATCGGCCAACATAGCCGATATAGTACTTCCAACCGATTCTGATAACAGCCAATAGCGATAGGGTTTTGAGCTATCGGCTATGTGTTCAATGTAGATTCTGACACTTGACAAAGAGACAATCGGCTGATGATAATATAGCAATAATATGATCCAATAGAAACCAATCGGCTGATGTAACATGCATTAGATCGGCAATGACTTGATAAAGTGAAACGAAAGTTAGATGTACTCGATCGGCTGTAGATATCAATGATACATAATCTAAATCTCAAAATATATTTAAACCAAGTGATTGGGATAGATCGGACAGGGCGCCGAGACAGTATAAATCACTTATGTCTAAAAACACCTTAAGAGAGAGATTATATATATTCATAGCATAGCCGATGAAGTAAATCTAACATAGATCCAATGCCATAAAATCCACAAGATTAGATTAAACAGTGAAACCTTTATTGTCATCGGCTAAATTCAACTTATATGCAATCCTTATAAGCCGATGCAACGTCCAGATAACTCATCGGCTGAAACCCCGATGAAACCCTTATCGGCAATCAAAAAGCAGGCTAGAGATTCATGGTTCTAAGCACGACTTAGTAGGTCAAACTCAACTGATGCAGCACTAAGTATGTAAAGAAACACGGTATCTAGATGATCAAGCCCTTGACTGATTTTCAGGGTGGTGGATGCCTACGCTAATCTAATCTAGCAAGACGATTTAGTCGATACCAGCAGAAACCCTAAAACGAGAAGCAGCCGATAAAGCTAAATCGAGATGCTAATACTAGATTAACAAAAGACATATGATAAATAGCCAGGCAAATATATCATCCAAACCAGAGCAATCCAAGAGGTCGAATGTACTGATGCAGCCTTGAACGACGCCGACGTAGATGATACAATTGCCTGAACCGACGGAACATTGGACTTACCCCTTCGCCGGAGATCGACAGCCGATGCAGCCCCGCGTCAGGTGCCAAATTCCACCGGTTGATAAATAAACCGTAACAGAGTAAAAGGTGGCGATGCGCCGAATTGTATTGATCGAGAGTTGATAGATTATAATAACCCCGGGTGTACATATTTATACCCATGGGGAGATACTAGTCCTTGTAGGACAAGAAAGAAACTTTCCTAAAGATAAAAGAAAAACATAAAGTCCTTAAGGGACACTAAACACACTTTCCTAAAGATAAAAGGAAACTAACAAATATTCTAATTAATAGATACAATTGCCTTCTTCGGACTCAATCCGCACGTGGCAATCCTCATGAAGCACACCAACCGAACCCGACAATGATCCTGCCATCTCCTTATCGGAATCGGCTACATCGGCTATCCTTGTCCGATTCTGTTTCACCCGATGCACACCGTAGCCGATTTGGCTTGCAGCCGATTCATACTCCGTTTTCTGTAATCGCTTATCTCCTCCAATCGGCTTCGGCTTTAACTCTGAATCCAATGCATGATTTACTAAATTTCGTCGTTAACACATGCCCCCCAGTTTTGGAGTATGGGAACTCATGCTTCAAAATTATCTTCTATGACTCCAAAATTGATCCTCTTTTGCTTCTTGCAATCGGCCTTCATGAGCCGATACCGTCTGCATTAGATGAGCTAGGCTGTCAAACTTGTGGCCAAAGAATTTATCCTTGATAGGTGCTGATAACCCCTGGAATGCAAGATCTGCTAGCTGCTCATCGCTTAGATTCAAACTATAACATCGGCTGCGGACATCACAAAATCTTTGTATATATTCCATAGCCGATTCTCCTTCTTGCTGCTGCACTGATATCAAATTTGAAAGCTTCATCTCACTGGCGCCAGCAAAGAAGTAGTCATGAAATTGCTTCTCAAGATCAGCCCATCTTCTAATGGAATTTGATGGTAATGATGAAAACCATGTGAAGGCCGATCCAGTCAAAGACAGTGGAAAAAATCTAACTCTCAGAGCTTCCTCAGCCGATGCTTCCCCACATTGCACTAAGAATCGGCTGATGTGTTCCATTGTAGATATATCATCTTGCCCTGAAAACTTGGAGAAATCTGGAACCTTGTATCGATGTGGCAATGACACCCTATCAAACCACTCAGGATATGGCAGCCGATTCACAGAAGTTTGTTCCTTAGGCTTCATTCCAAATTGCTCCTCTATTACCTTTTCAATTCCATCGGCCAAATCGTTGTTATATTGATGCCCATATTGATGAAGTTCTTCTGGCCGATGTTGATATGGCTCATCATGTTGATACTGATATGCTTGCCCCCCGAGCCGATATTGTTGCTGCTGATGATGCTGAAGTTGTTCGCCGATTTGCCCCCCTGGCTGATTTTTGTAAGCAACTACTTCAGGAACTATCTGCTTGATCAAATCTTGTAACGTACTCATCAAAACCCCAGACTGATCAAACAAAGTACGATGAACTGCTTCATTAATACTTTCTTGAATAATTTCATCGATCGGCTTAAGAGATTGTTCCTTCTCGGCATTGACTTCTTCTTCAGACATGTTGGGTAGAAAACTCGTGTCCCACCAGGCGTGCCAAAAGCGTGTTGAAGCAAAAAACACACACTGGCCTGGGAGATCTGCTTAGCTCCAGTGCAGGTCCAAATCTTGATGAGATGCAGGCGTGCCAGTCAGTTTGATCCTACAACTGACAAGATATACAAATAGCAGATCAGAGAACCGACCGGCCAACATAGCCGATGTAGTAATTCCAGCCGATCCTGATGACAGCATATACAAACGACAGATAAAACAATCGATCGGCCAACATAGCCGATATAGTACTTCCAGCCGATCCTGATAACAGCCGATAGCGATAGGGTTTTGAGCTATCGGCTATGTGTTCAATGTAGATTCTGACACTTGACAAAGAGACAATCGGCTGATGATAATATAGCAATAATATGATCCAATAGAAACCAATCGGCTGATGTAACATGCATTAGATCGGCAATGACTTGATAAAGTGAAACGAAAGTTAGATGTACTCGATCGGCTGTAGATATCAATGATACATAATCTAAATCTCAAAATATATTTAAACCAAGTGATTGGGATAGATCGGACAGGGCGCCGAGACAGTATAAATCACTTATGTCTAAAAACACCTTAAGAGAGAGATTATATATATTCATAGCATAGCCGATGAAGTAAATCTAACATAGATCCAATGCCATAAAATCCACAAGATTAGATTAAACAGTGAAACCTTTATTGTCATCGGCTAAATTCAACTTATATGCAATCCTTATAAGCCGATGCAACGTCCAGATAACTCATCGGCTGAAACCCCGATGAAACCCTTATCGGCAATCAAAAAGCAGGCTAGAGATTCATGGTTCTAAGCACGACTTAGTAGGTCAAACTCAACTGATGCAGCACTAAGTATGTAAAGAAACACGGTATCTAGATGATCAAGCCCTTGACTGATTTTCAGGGTGGTGGATGCCTACGCTAATCTAATCTAGCAAGACGATTTAGTCGATACCAGCAGAAACCCTAAAACGAGAAGCAGCCGATAAAGCTAAATCGAGATGCTAATACTAGATTAACAAAAGACATATGATAAATAGCCAGGCAAATATATCATCCAAACCAGAGCAATCCAAGAGGTCGAATGTACTGATGCAGCCTTGAACGACGCCGACGTAGATGATACAATTGCCTGAACCGACGGAACATTGGACTTACCCCTTCGCCGGAGATCGACAGCCGATGCAGCCCCGCGTCAGGTGCCAAATTCCACCGGTTGATAAATAAACCGTAACAGAGTAAAAGGTGGCGATGCGCCGAATTGTATTGATCGAGAGTTGATAGATTATAATAACCCCGGGTGTACATATTTATACCCATGGGGAGATACTAGTCCTTGTAGGACAAGAAAGAAACTTTCCTAAAGATAAAAGAAAAACATAAAGTCCTTAAGGGACACTAAACACACTTTCCTAAAGATAAAAGGAAACTAACAAATATTCTAATTAATAGATACAATTGCCTTCTTCGGACTCAATCCGCACGTGGCAATCCTCATGAAGCACACCAACCGAACCCGACAATGATCCTGCCATCTCCTTATCGGAATCGGCTACATCGGCTATCCTTGTCCGATTCTGTTTCACCCGATGCACACCGTAGCCGATTTGGCTTGCAGCCGATTCATACTCCGTTTTCTGTAATCGCTTATCTCCTCCAATCGGCTTCGGCTTTAACTCTGAATCCAATGCATGATTTACTAAATTTCGTCATTAACAAGTTCCCAAAACAAAGAACAAGTGTAGTTCATTAGAAAAAAAGAACAAGTGGAGGCCGACTGTTTATACGAAAAAAGAACAAGTGTAGATAGTTTGTTCTTATGCAAAAACGAGAAAGTGTATTGCCCCCCAAATAAAAAGAACAAGTGTAGATGGTCTGTTCTTATGGTCTGTTCTTGAGCATTCATCACTGGCCATATATAGTGGCAGGGTAATAGTGGCAGGAAGAGGACAGAGTAGAACAGGGTAATAATGGCAGGAAGAGGACATATATTCAGACATATGAACACATCTAAAATCAGTACAGTACTTCCCTTCAAAAAACATATATTCAGACATAACATTTGGAAATTAAACCATAAATTCTACACGGCATTTTGTAAATTCTATTATATTTTCTATGTATGTCACATTAACAAAGATAAGCATGAATCATATACTATGTATGTCACATTAACAAATATACTAGAATCATATACTATGTATGTCATATAAGCATGAATCATATACTATGTATGTCATATAAGCATTAGGGTTTAGTAAACCGAAGGATAAGCATGAATCATATACTATGTATGTCACATTAACAAATCCACTATTAGACATAACCTCATCTCTGATATCTTCTCATATCAATCACACAAGGAAAATAGAAAAAAAAAGGAGAAACCACTTTTACCTTCAATAACCTAGGGGTAGGCGGCGGCGGCGAAGGAGGCGGCGGCGGCGTCCAGGAGGCGGTGGCGTCCAGGAGGAGGAGGCGGCGTCCAGGAGGAGGAGGCGGCAGTCAGGACAGAGATTGAGAGTGAGAGGGAGGAGGCGGCAGCGTCCAGGAGGAGGAGGCGGCGGCATCCAGGAGGAGGAGGCGGCAGTCGGGACAGAGATTGAGAGTGAGAGGGAGGAGGCGGAGGCGACTATCTTGACAGAGAGTGAGAGTGAGAGGGAAGAGGCGTGAGGGAGGAGGCGACGGTAGATCTGATCCGGACTAGGGTATAACCTTGGTCCATGCTTATCACTATCGAGCAGAACTAATACGCCCGATACGGATGACACACATCCGTGACGGGCACAAATAAAAAGCCCGATGACACGTTGCGTGCCGGTATACCACCACGGTACCCCGGAAAGGGACTGTGACAGGACCCTTCGCATAACCCCCTCTAACCAATCGTACCACCTCAGGTTTCGCCCCCACTCCTCAAAAGGCAGTGGGCAGCCCCCCCTCATGCCTTGGTGAATCCAGCAGCCGCATAGACCGTCGCAGGGTCCATCCGCACTCCATCACGCTCACCCTAGCCAATGCATGTTAGCTAGAGGAAAGCTACACTACAAGTCCAGCCGTTGCCCACGCTGGCTTATGGTACGCACGGTATTTCTTTCAGGGTTTCCCGCGAACCGGTCCTTAATTGTCATGGGTGCTTCCATCAAAACCATGCACCCACAGCCCACCATTAGCATATTTTGATTAATTATTATTACCATGGTGGCTCCTAAACCAAAGTGTCACCATAGGGACTACATTAATTAATTATTTAAGGTGATCCCCTTTAGTGAGCTAAGTTAGCTAAGCATGGCTAAGCATTCCTAAAATCAGCGATTAACTAGTTAATTACCCAGGCTACTCAAGGTACATGGTAATCAATAAACATGGCTGAGTACAATAGGTAAAAACTCACATAAAATGACATTATGAAATATTGCAGCTTTTACAGAAAAATAAGGTATTTGTAAATTTAGGAGCAATATGATCAATGTGAAGTATGACTTGCCTTGCTCTTGAGCTGAAGCAACTTCTGCGATGATTTCGAAATAAACGGGAGCGTCAGAATTGCCGGAATCTACGCGACAAACAAAGCAAACAACAATACATGCTATAAGTCTACTGAAACAAAGCACAAAACCATTTTTAGTGAATTCTCTGCATTTTTATGAATTTAATGAAATTTGAATGGACTTAAACGGAGCTCGGATGAATTAGTTATGAATTTTTGAAGTTATCTGTGTTTTTACTATAGAAAGAAAACCTTAATTAATTTATTGCGCAATTAACCCAAGGGCTGGCGTCAGCGGGCGGCGGCGGCCGGTCCACCGTGGACCGAGTCCACGGTTCCACGACGACGCGGCGCACCACGTGGTGCACCTGTGGCGCCGACGCGGCAGCCACGCGACGGCCACGTGGGCAGCCACGCGGGACGAACGCGGACGACCCAGATCGGCCCGGGCGGCCGATCGGGCGGCTAAGGCGCGGGCGGCCGATCGGCCGAGGCTCGGGCTCGACCGAGCCAACCATGGCGCGCGGCGGCGGCCGGCGGCCGGCCAGCGCAGCGGACGGCGGCGTAGGGGCGGGCAAGGACAAGGCTCACGCGGAAGGAAACGGCGCGACCGGGGAGGAAAGAGAGGAAGGGGAGAAAAAAGGGGAAAAACTCACCAGGCACGGCCGGAGGCGGAGAAGACGGCGGCGCGGGAGACGCGGGCCGGCGGCGCAAGAAGGCGGACGGGGTGCAGGAGAACGCGGCAAGCGCGTCGGCGCGACTCGGGGACGGCGCAAGCGATGGGGAGCGGCGGCCGGAGATGGCAGAGGCGGCGGCGCACGAAATCGGTGGTGGCGCGGGCGCTAGGAGGCACGGGAGCGGCGGCGAAAAGGGGAAAAAGGGAGAGGAGGACGCGGGGAGCGTTTTAAAGTACGGAGGAGGGCGAGATCATGGGCGAGGGGCGCAAAAACGGCGGCGGAGTGGGAGAGAGAGGGGAGAGAGAGATGGCCGGGAAAGGCGGATCCCTCCCCTCTCGTGCGGTGGTTGCGGGCGGAGTGGGCGAGAGAGGAGAGCGGCGGATCACGGGGACACGGGAAGGTGGGGGAGACGGCGGTCGGCAGTTCCTCCCCTCCGATTCTGCCGGCCGGAGGAGGGAGACGACCCCGACAGGTGGGGCCGACCTGTCGGTGGCCCAGACCGCAGCCTACGGCCGGCCCGTGAGAGAGGAGGAGCGGCGCGTGCTCGAGAGGGAGAGGCGGCCCCGTGGGCCGGCCCACCAGGAGGAGGAGGTGCGCGCGCGGCGGCTGGGCGGACTAGGCCGACGGCCCGAAAGGAAAAAGAAGAGGAAAAAGAAAAAAAAAAGAAAGGAAATTTCCTAGGATTAATTAAATTCCGAATTTGATTTTAATTGAATTAAAATTATTTCTAGGGCTCTAAAAATTCCACTAAAAATCCTGTTAATGTATTTTGACATGGGGAACTCAAGAAAATTCCACCCTGCCATTTCCACTTCTTTAATGTCTTAATTAATTGGATTTTTCTCCAGATTAATTAAATAATTTCTCAGATAAATTATTAAACTTGATTTTTACGATTTGGGGAAACTTTCGGGTGTGACACAACCCACCGAAATCACTCACTCGAGCATTACGACACTTCAAATACCGATGTAACATACCGAAAATTCACCTAGGAAGAATTCACATGGAAAATTTAAAAATGTTTTAGTATTAAAATTTTTGAAAACATTAAAGCTCATTCTAGGGCCTAACTCATTTAATAAAAGTAAAACACATAGATTTTCTTGGGTCAAGTCAGAAGTAAGACCAAAACATAATTTATAAATCATGTGTTGGCATAATCCAATTCAAATAAAATAAGTTTCACCTTAACTTAAATTTCAATTATCTTGATTTTTACTTTGGACTTGATCCAAAGTATTTAAGTTAAATACAAACAAATGGGAATATAGGTTTTAAAAACATGTAAACCCAAATTATTATACGATACACTTGGTCGTATGTGCATTTTATTATTTTGGGATTATTTTTGGATTTTATTGTGCATCTCATAATAGGACTCATTAGTATAAAATGGTTAGGGGAAAATATTAAAAATTAATGGTGCAACTTTAAACCGTACAAAAAAATTCTCATAAATACTATTCAACACCATGACCTTACAGTAATATTGGTTTGAATTTATCAAATAGTTTGGTGTCTCAAATAAATCCTCCAACTCAGCAAAAATCTGCTAAGTTCAGATATCACTTAGCCTACTTTGCACCTTCACCAAAATTAAACCATAATTTATTTAGCAAAACCCTTTGGTCAGCATGTTAACTAAATTGTACTCTAATGACAAGTGTCTCAGCTTAGTCCTAATTCGAAATATAACCACATGAAATGAGAGCCACAAGTTACTTAAACAGTTTTGGACTGCAGCTAACCTAGTAACTTAGGTTACTTTATAAAATTACTATGGTAAAACTAAAAGTGGTCTAACCTTGGGACTTGAATTATTAATAGGATGACATTCTTGTCTACCCTCTGTGATTTTGTCTCCCACTAAATCTCAACATAATTAGAGGAGATGAAGATTATTAATAGGATGACATTCTTGTCTACCCTCTGTGATTTTGTCTCCCACTAAATCTCAACATAATTAGAGGAGATGAAGAGAATAAATCAATACATTGGAATAGTGCTAACACTTAGAAAAATTGAAGCTTCTTGGCCTCCCACTCCATTTCTCTTTCTGACATGTGGGTTCCAGCCCTTGTGGGACCCACCTGTCGGCCACATAACCTTGCCACCTCCTCCTCCAAGCCCAGGAACGACTAACACGCGTCAGACACGCGCCACGCCGCCAGCGCACCACCTCGCCGTCCACCACCTCCCCGAGCTCCACCTTAAATCGCGCCACTCTACCCACCGACGAAACCTTTCATCCTCATCGCGTTCCACCCAAAACCCTAGCGAGATCACCTCGAGAGCTCCGGGAGTGAACCCATCTTCTCCGGCGCCGTCGAGATCCACCACCGTCACCATCCTTCTCTAGTGAGCTTCGCTGCAGACCAACCGTGGGAACATGATCCCCTATCCATGCCTAAACCATCTGTACCTTTCCCCTTACTTTGGCACAGGTCGAGCAGCTTGTGCTAAGCTCGTCGGCATCCTCGGTGTCCAGAGCACCGCCGCGGATTGCATCGCCGTTCCCATCGACCCGGTGGACCCCTGACCAAGCCACTGTGCCAGGATCATTGCCTAGGTCCCAGGAGCAAGAAGCCCAAGGAAGATCAAGCCAAGACGTTGCCGTTGAGGAGATCTCCTTCTTCTTCCCCAAGTCTGGCCACCGGCCATCGTCGTCGATTGCTCGTCCTCGAGTGAGTTTTGGCGCAATTCCTCGCACGGGTAGCGACCTTAGGTCTTCACTGAGCTATGCCACACCTTTTCTTGGCAGGCTGAAGTCCGGAGAGAGGCCGCCGTCGTCGCCCTGCCATTTCCGCCGCTGTCGGAGCATTCTTCACATTGCCGCCACTGCCAAGCTTCGCCAAGCCAAGCGCGACCTCAAGTGAGCACCCACGAACCCCGTAGGTGAATGTGCATGCATGAAATTGCACTAAATCAAGCTAGCGCTTGGGATACACTAGCATGCCGAGGCACTCCGCTACTCACATCGTCGCCGGTGTTGACTCCGACCACCACAGCCAACAAGCCAACCACCGACGGGTTCGCTAGCTTCCCCTCCACCTTTTCTCTTTTGGCCGCATCTCGCGAAACCCCGCCGTTTGCCGCCGGCGTCGACGACAAGCTCGCCGGCCGCCATGCCCAGCCGCTGCCTCCGGTTTCTCCCTCACCGAGCCGCTGACATGTGGGCCACAATGATTAGGACGCTTAGGACTTGATTAGAGAAGGTTTAAATCTCAATGGGTTTTATTTATAAATCTTCTCTGCATGACATGTGGACCATAGGACTTTCTTGTAAATATGTAAAACTTGAGTACTCTTAATGAAGATGTATTTAAACATGTGCTAGACTTCTGGTTGAATCTTTAGAAACCCAGGGACCTTTCTGCAAAAGTCACAAAGACTGACCAGTGGACCCCTCATGTTTAAAATCTGAAAATAGTAAAGAAAATACTCAAATCAATAATTATACAACAAAAAAATGAGCGAACTTGTAAAATACATATAAAATTCATTTTAACTCCATTTGAGGTAAATCAAATTTCTATGGACTCACAAAATTATAAAATTTAATATGGTAAGATAAAACTTGATGCTTACAGTAGAAGAAATGTCTCTAAAAATTAGTATATGGAAAAATTGACATATAGCATTCACCAATTCATAAAATCCATATAAAATTTACATTAACTCATTTAGAGGTGAATTAAGTTTCAGAATACTCATAGAGGCATGTTCTCAAATGTCATGAACTAAAACTTGACACCTTCAGTAAGAAATCATCACTAAATAATTGTGTAGTAAAATAATTACATAAAGTAAACTACAAACTATAAAATCCATACAAAATTCATTCTAACTCCAAACAATGTAATTCCAGATGAGTTAGGTTGTTAATTCCATAGACTTGGTTTCTATAAATTAAAATGTGACACATATAGTACCAGAAACATATCTAAAATTCATATAACAAAAAAGACTTATAATATGTCATGTAACTTGTAAAGTTCATAATAAAATCATGCCAACTCCATATATGTTGAAACTAATTTTTGTTGAACTCCTGGGAACATAGCCATCACTGCAGTAACCTAAAATTTCACAAGTCTTGGACCCAAAATGCACTTGGAGCCTAATAGAGCTTAATTAATCTATTACTAGTACTAAGCCTTAAAAACTAATAACTCACAAATACAATGTGATAAAATGAAAATTCCTTCACCACAAATTATATACACCCAGTATCTAACCACACTAGTGAATTCATGTATTTTAGAGCATTTTGAATGTTTGTATGTTTCGGTATTTATTCGATTATCGTTATTTCTTTTAGAAGACGAATTCGTCGTTGGTGAGAAGATTTAACCTATTGCTGACCCCAGTAAGGACATCAATCAAGGCAAGTTTGCCCTCACCCTTTGAACATATTGAATCCCATGCTTTTCGGGCTAAATGTGTTATTTTATAAATTTCCACGCGTAATTCTAACTATAGGTATTTCCAAAGATGTACATGGTAGCTATATCCTAAAAATTGCATATATCCTTCTAAAAACTCCAACACCTTGCTATTTGAAACCCTAATTGTACTCAAATAAAAACACCTACACTTTTATAAAGTGCAAATGCTTAGCCTTGCTTAGAAATAGATAAATCATGGTTATAGATCACTTACTATGCTATTTGAATCATTTCAAAACTTATGAACAGAGATGTTTTCTCTGCTTATTTGTGAACTAAAATGAAATGAATGTGAATTTCAGACTTAGGCGGCAAGTGATATGCATATAGTGGTTGTTGCATAACGATAGGGGGAGTGTTTGCCTGAGTCGTCTAAGGACCGAACTACATATCACCCACTTATGTTTACCGTACATCCACATGCGTTATTTATGGGGTAACCTTGGCCTATTAAGTTAAGCAATTATCTGACCTTGCACTCGGGAGGCCGTTGTAGTAGAGGTAGTGGCCACGAGTGTATTGTGGGCTATCTATAGGAACTACCCATGTATGTGTTAATGATTGTGTTGAATTTAAGGCTAGCAAATATTACTAGCTATGTGTGTTTACCATGAGGGGATGAGTGTAATGTTCCGCCTCACGGCATGGGCGTCTAAATCTGTCCAATACAACGATAACGTGCCTCGTGGGGGAACGGATGTGTTTGTCGTCACAGCGTTAGGTTTAAGACGTGGGTCCGCCACCTAACGGCTCTAGGACTTAAGCCTAAGGTGGATTCACACTTATCGTGCTCATGCAAGGTTAGACAATACTTAATATAAAAGCCTCGTTATGACCTCTAGACCGCACTCAACATGTAGAGTGTTGTAGTGCTTTGGCCGGCACAAGACAAACTAGAGGGTTCATGCCATGTGAGTAAAGCTGTACAAACTTTGCAGAGTTCTAAAAATTAATCGATTAGCCGTGCTTACGGTCATGAGCGGCATAGTGATGTGATGCGGGTATACTTTTGTGTTTTTCCTAAATGCTCTTGAAACTAAATGTTTCGGAATGATAATGAGATTGATATATGTGATATGATTGCCCTATGTCTGGTTGGATCGTAATGGAATGCTACTATCTATTTATGTTCGTATCATGCCATGATTATTACACTTTACATTATTATTAAAAATGCTTTGTTCAATTGCGTTACAAATGGGTTGCGAACTAAAATTAGCTTTATGCTGAAAACCTCGACTATATATAAGCCTTTTATTGAATATAGCTTTTATGTATGTAGGTTTGATTGTACGCTTGCTAGTACATTAATTTAATTAATGTACTGACTCTTGCCTTGTGTATATGTTGTTGTTTAGAATTTGTTGTAGGTAGTTGAGTGTTACGGGAATCGTTGTTTCTTCAGGACTGGTCCTATCTAGGGGTCTACCTCTAGTCGGTTGCTTGTGGGAATTTTGGGTAAACATGCTTTCGAAGGACATTAACTATTTAGCCGGATGGCTATATATAAGTAACTTTGTTATTCATATCTAGTTATGTCTAAGTCACCCTTTTATGTATTTGAGTTAATATCATGGCTTAGATGAAAGTGCAAAGCTAGCAACTTCCTGGGGCTAGCTGAGCATAAGTAAGGATTTTGAGTAATTGAGATGTTGTAGAGCTCAGCAATTTGAGTCAAGTCTTCTAGGATGTGTAACATATTTGGTCGCCACCTTCGAGTGGTTTGACGGGCATGTCTCAGGCTGAAGTTGACTGGCACGCTGGGTCCCAACAATATCTCTTTTGCTCATTATTCGACATTGCAGCTTTTATATTGAATGGTGTTACTTTGTGATCATGAACACATTGAGGTTTGAGTGGCTATTTATGCTTGTATGGATCTCACTCATCCAAAATCATGTGGTGAACATAAATAACACTAGACAGTATAAATTTAGTGTGCTCGACAACTGACGTTGGGATTATCAACGCTCCAGGAAATCCACCTTCACTTTGCACCTGCATATCACAACGGGTTCGTAGTCCAACGGACCTACCTGATAGGGAATAGGTGAGGCATATGATTGCTGCGAAGAAGACGACGGCCCCTCACTCCTCGAGCCCCCCATCGTCGCGCCTCCGCTCTCCGAATCGCCGCCGACTAAGCTAGGGTTTCGAAAAGAGGAGAGGAATGACGACGAACCATGCGCGAACCAATCGCCATTGATTTATTGCCCAACCTCCCGTGCTAACTCAGCGGCGCTGACCGTGGTCCAAGTACCACGTAGGACAAAACAGCTCTCTATGTTGCTTTGGGACTAAAGTTGCATCGGTTTTGACAGTTGAGAGAACTGTTGCATCGGTTTTGATAGTTGAGAGAACCGTGCTATCTGGTTTTCTGTTGAAGGACGAAAATCCATCGATTTGTTGACAAAGGGACCATAGATAACTTATTCCACTCCATCCCCCGCACGCCTCCGCCGCCTCTCCATGGACGCCGGCGACACATCCGCCGCCGCCGCCGCCGCCGGGGACGTTCCCGCCGCCGTTGCCCCGACCCCGGTGCGGCTGCGGGAAGCACTCGCCGCCCTCTGCCAGGTAATCGCCCAAGCTGAGCTGACCGGGGATCGCCCATTTGCCGTGTACCCTCGCTAAACCCTAGGATCTCCTTCTTCTCCAGGTGTTCGAGTCCGGGGATTGCTCCGATGGATCCGCCGCGGCGGCCGTATCCGACCTCCTCAACGCCGCCGCCGATGCAGCGGACGCGGGGGGCTACGCCGACGCCGACGCCGACGCGGCGGCGGCCGGGGTCGCCGAAGAGATGCTCCGCGAGGTGCACGCGTTCCTGTCGTCCCCGTCCTCGAACCAGGTTCGATATCCTGTGCTTGCGTGTGATTGGTCTCTTCGCGTGGTGTTTCATGTTGCGAATTCCGCGGGTGCGACGGGAATAATTTTGGTGATCGCCTGACATCGTTACTGTCTCGTAATAGTTTGCCATAGACGCTCTCTCTCTAGAGCTAGTAAAACCTGTGGCGAAGCTGGGGGCACTGATGGGAAATTGCTGGGACATCGCCAACGCTGTCATTGAATTGTTCGTGTCAAACTGCAATCCGAGGGACATGCTCTCCATCCTATGTGAGGTCAGTCACGCGTGCATTTGTTCTTGAATATCCTGGCATTTGGCTTTACAGTTGCGTCTTGCAATGTTGATGAAATTCAGAATATAGACCCATACTGGGGTAACTTGTGTCTCCTTTACCTCTGAAGGATCCTGTGATTGGAAAGAGTTATGGTTTTTATTTTATTGATGGATGAAGGAAAAAGTCCATTTACAAGACTGAACTATCATCAAAGTCTGAAAATCAACTTGCAACTTTGAAACGTGACACTATTCTACACTAAACTTTCAAACTGTGCATTTTTCGACCTATTAGGCCTGAAATTTTTAACCTTGGTCTTGTTAAAAATGGACTTCACCCTTCAAATAGATCTGGATAAGTTTTATAGTTTTTTAAATATGAACTGATGTTTCATTGGTTATTTGTTGCATCTGGTCCAAACTTGCACAATGGCAGGGCACTAGAATGTCCATTGATCATTAAACCTCTTCTCATTTTGCATTCAGTATTTCCAGACTACAATATCTCTCTACCTCCTTCCCTCGCTTCTGCTCTCTGGGTTCCTACGGTATATTGCTCACCTTTTTTGTCATGACATTATGTTGTGTTGATATAGGCAGTAGATGCACCAGTGGCGACAAATGTCTCAGTGTACTTTGTTCTTCTATTCAAGGAGCTAGCGAAAGGTATATATATATTTTTGTACAAAGATTTCCACAGCCATCACTATGCTCATCATTTTGAAATTTTGGTTGCTAATGCATGAATTTCCAGATAGGAATTGAGATACTTAATGGTCTATGCCTATATACATAAGTTTAGATATATTCGCTCGACATATGTTACACACCTGTTGTGTGAATATTAACTGGTTAACATTTGTATTATTAAATATGTTCTTTTTCTATTCTTCCTAGCTAATTGTGCTTTGGGCTAGTGCTTGTTTTGATTCAGAGGAGGCATACTGAGCAAGTAAAAGTCACACTTCCCGCTGTCCTTCGAGTTATGAATGCTGTTATACCAGAATGTGACGAGGAACATGGAAAGATCATCGTTGATATGTACAATGCATCACTTAGAATTGCGAATGCCATTCAAGAAATGTGCAAAAAAATGGTTCGTTGAGTTAAAATGGCATTTAAGTTGACTTTGTGTCCTAAACAATATGTGATCGCCTTTTCATTTCTCTATTCTGATTAACTTTGCATTATTGTTTCCATCACCAAAAAGGTCAACCAGAAGAATGAAGAACTTTGCTCTGTACTTGGTCTATACTCCCTTCAGAACATAGTAAGTACAAAACTGTGTTATTTATATATGTTATTTTCAATTAGATTTAGAAAGATTTCTTTTCTTAGGTGGTGTTTGAAAGTCCTAAAGATGAAGATAAAGACGAAGATAAAGTGTTTCACGTAAAACGAGGTGACATTAACGTGCGATTAATTAAGTTTTAATTATTACAAACTTGAAAAATGGATTTATCTGATACTTTAAAACAACTTTCATATAGAAAATTTTTGCATGAAACGCAGCGTTTAGCAGTTTGAAAAGCGTGCCACGATAATCTTTATCTTTTATCCTGAGTAGTAGTACATTCGAACGGCGCCTTAATATGTTATTATACACTCCTATCTTGCAGGCTCTCGTGTCAAGATGCAAACAACAGCATAATCTCTCTGCTGGTGGTTCAGTTGTTCTTCAGCATTCAAAAATTCTGACATTTTGTCGGTTCACCTATTTGGGTCTTTTAACTGGTAATGATGTGACCTCAGCCACCGATAAGCTTTCGAAAGGTGTTTAACTTGTCCAATTTATTTTCCACTTGGAAATATTGTATTCTGTTTGCTTCATTGTCAACTGATGCATTTGTTTGCAAACTGATGTAGATGAAGATGCTGATTTGCTTGACTGCTTTTCTTTTGCAATGGATGGTGCAAGTCTGGCAGGTTTGATGATCATTTTGACTATACCACTTTTATTAGACAATGCATGTTGCTTAGATGCTACTTGGTCACATGCTTCAGCTTTCTACAGTTATCTGGATCTATATGGATGATGAAATCTCAAAATATGCTGGAGCTGAGTTGGAATCAGCACTGAAAGTTGTTAAGGGCAACCATGTGGGGATGTGGCAAGCAATTAACATTCTTAGATATGTGTTGTCCTCAACTCATTACTCATGGATTATAAAATCCCACAGTTTGGACTTACTTCTGACTATAGCTAATGAAAATCGTATTGAGGAAATCAATGATAATGTAGATTTCTCATCTTCTGGTCCTCAAATTTTTGCAACACTCAAGGTAATGTTACACTTTACTTATATGTTTAGGAAACATGTTCCAATCTACTATATCAACAATTTAAGAACATTCACAGGCCATTGAAAGTATCATGATTTCCGCCCCAGATGCATTAATGAGGAAGAAAGCTTTTGCTGCTTTGAAACAGGCAAGTATCACAAATTAGTCCTTTGGTTTTGTTCTCTTTTATTTGTTTCCATAGTATTTTGGTATATTTTTTTAGCAATGGTCGTGAATAGTATATTTTTGACTTTTGTTATATATGGCTGTAAGATAATATGGGAAGTGTGGTAATATTTTTCCCTCTTTAGTCTGTACTGTGGCATCTCTTCCTTTTGCTTTCGAATATGTCACTTCTTTATAACGCTGAAATTCTATCAGGTTATTTCAATGGTGCCATCCTCTCAGAGATTTGACATCTTACAGGCTCTTATAAAGAACAGTATCTTCCCCTCCTTGGTAAGAACTAAGAACACAATCCTATATCTCCACATGCAGTTTAAATGGTAAGAATCAAGAGCATCCTGTTGATGCTCAATGTACATGTAGGGAAAGAAGGAAAAACATGACCATATGATGGACCTCAGTTTTTCTGTTACCTTCACCTAACATTTTCTGGTGTAATGTGCTTGGATTGATAGAAACATGCAGTTTGATGATTTTTAACTTCATTTTTCAACTCCATCCTACAAATCCTGAATGATGCTGGTTTTTCTTCTAGACTGCAATTCTCCTAGATCTGGTGAAGGATGAAGTTTCAAGAGAGAGTCGTCGAGCTGATCAGGATATTGTTGAATCAGATCAATTGCAAGATGGTGGCGAATGGCCACCACCTTGGTTTTTTCATGCACTTGAGTTGGTGGGGCTGATCTTGAAGCCTCCAGAAGGTGGTCCTCCTTGTCTTCCTGATCATGGTGAACAGGTACCCTCTTTTTACACCACTAGTACATTAGGAGCGTAAATATCTGTTGGAAGAAGTCATGCATTACAAGATAGGTGCAGTAGCATTAGTTGAAATAAGATGCCTGTTTCCGTATTAAAAGAAGAGAATGCCTGTTGGGCAGGAATAGATCTAGAATAGACAGACCTGAACTTGGAGACTTGTTTAAATCCACAGCAGGACATCAAGGACTAGGAGAGTTGTTCTGTTCATCTTTATCTTAATCTCAGTGAACCAGCTGTGTCATCTTTGGCTCTTAATAAATTAGCAAGTGATTATAACAAATGGCTGGCAATACAACTATAAAGATACTCTTAACAACTGAATAAAATATAGAATAATTAAAGTTTCAACTCCAGGCCCAAAACATTGAATATCATTTTTGCATTTCTCTTTTCAACTTCATTTGTCGGATTCTCATGATCTCCTTTTTGTAACTTCTAACATCTAACGAATTTATACAGAGTAAATTTATAAATACGTGTAAATTTTATGGGAATATTTTATGTTAAATTTGACGTATAAATCAAAGCTGGATTGCATGAATATCTGGATTCACCTTATTTGTTGCCCTTTGTGCTGTGCTTCCTTATTCTTATGTGTCCTGCTAAAGTGGTAATTTTGTTTTACATCATTTTATGGCTTATGCCTAGAAAATAATCTGCCATTGTTCACTTTTTTTATTTGTATGCAGGTATTATCAGCTTTGAATTTGTTGCGGTTTGTTCTGATAATAGATTCAAGAGGTAATCCATGAAAAACCTGTACTTAAAATTTTATGTACTAATACTGAACTGTAACAATAATCGTATGACTTTGCTATTGCAAAACCAATGCTACATGATCACACCATCTATAAGACTATAATCTTCAAGTTTTCCTGTGGCTCTTGAAGCTTAATGTTTTCATAAATTAAATACTTGATTAAACATAATTTTGGTTATCGGCATGCTGGTGCATGGTTCTAATGTTCATTTATCTAACCAATAGTTCTCTAAAGCACTTTCTTCTTTTCATTCTTCCACATGTCCTTTAATAAAGAGCAGCAACATTGAAGTTCTGTTAATGTGAACCTATATAGTGTACTAATCCCAAATATTGTGTTGAAAATTGCATACGTCCGTTTTAGTTTTACCAAGCTTGTAAACCCATAGAATCAAAGATGGCTCGGGACATAAGTGGTTGCATCTTATATGAACAAAAGATGCATGGTGTTGAGACTTCATGAATGGATCAAGGCTCATGTAACAGAATAGTCCTGGGATCAATGTGAATCGTCAGTTTGATATACTTTTGCCATTTTGCTCAGGATCAAGATCAAGAAAAATGTTTGGGGAAGAGACTATGAGGAAGGTGTACTCAGAGTGGCTGATGCCATTAAGACCAATTGTTGCAGGAATTCAATCAGAAAATGAAGAGGATGGTAGCGATGTTGCAAACCATATCATGTGCTCCTTAAATCCTGTTCAACTAGTATTGTACCGCTGCATTGAGTTGTTAGAGGAAAAGATGAAAGGTTTCTAACGTTTTCAGTTCACTGATTTTTGTACAATAGACTGCTGTGTTAAGGCAAAACATGAAAAATTCTGAATATTATCACAACGATTTGAAGTTCAGGAATGTTATGCATTTTTTTTATGTTGTACGGTGAATCGGTGATACTGTCGTCATTCACAATTCTTTTTGCTCGATGTTCTCGTTCACTTTCTGCGACATCCATAGTGCTGTTTTATTGTGTGCGCGCGCGCAAAATTGAAGTATGAAATGTTACTGGGGTGTGATGTGTGATGTATTGTATTGTGCCTAATTCCTGTTTGCACTTATATTTCTATTAAAATTTTGTGTTTTTTTTATTTCTTCGTTTTTTTGTTATTGCGATTCAAAGGGACCCTAATCCTTTGAATTAAAGGGTTACATAGAATTTTTTTTATAGGATTTCAATCTTATAAAATTTTTTTATAAATTTTTGATTCAAATTGCCCTTGGACTTTCACGACTCATGAGTACATGCTAACATCTTTCGTGAGTAGACATGCTAATTATGCTAACAGTCCAAGCTTAAAGACCTAAACTTCGATCAGTCTCCAGTCTCCGCCGATCCCGACACCAGCACACGCCCTCGACGCGTCGCCCCTCTCGACCTACCACTCCTCGATCCAATCCTGGCCGTCCATCCATCCCTGCGTCCAATCCCCACCCTCCATTCGACCTCCATCTTAACTTCCAACGCCGCCCACCGTTCCACATCGAACCTCCGCCATGAGACCACCATCACCCCACCTCCTCCTCCCCCGCCGCCGCCGCCACGCCTCCTCCTCCTCCTCCGCCGCCGCCCACGCCGCCGCCGATGAGCTCGTCGGCGCCCTCTCCGCCGCGCCCTCCCCTGACTCAGCGCGACACCTCGACGCCCTCCTCCGTCGCATCGGCGGTGGCGGCCTCGCTGCCGTCCTCTCG
The DNA here is from genome assembly GCA_008326285.1 of Oryza officinalis. Classification (NCBI taxonomy): domain Eukaryota; kingdom Viridiplantae; phylum Streptophyta; class Magnoliopsida; order Poales; family Poaceae; genus Oryza; species Oryza officinalis. The sequence goes on from BDMV01000008.1 coordinate 14,426,383, forward strand.
TCCCTGCCCTCCCCTCTCCCCGCGGCCTCCGCCCTCCGCCTACTCCACCACCTCCTCTCCAGGGCCTCCTCCTCCGCCTCCTCCCGCTCCGAGGATGACCTCCTCACCCCGCGCGTCTCGGCGCTCCTCCTGCCCTTCCTCCTCGCCGATCGCTCCGCCATCCGGACGGCGCGCCGCCTCCTCTCACGCCTCCTCCTCGCCCACCCGCTCCACACCGCCGCGGAGGCGGTCGCCGACGCCGCCTCCACCGCCTCCTCGGACTTCCTCATCCACACCTTCATCACCTCCCCCGCCCAAGGCTCCCTCTGCAGGGCCGCCGACGCGTTCCGCGTTCTCTCCTCGCGCGGCGCGCCGCCCTCCATCAAGACCTGCAATGCGTTCCTTGCAGCCCTTGTCCGTGTGGGTCAGCTTGATGCCGCCCGCGAGGTGTTTGACGAAATGCGCGATAGCAGGAACGTCGCTCTCAATGAGTACTCATATACCGCCATGATCAAGGCGCTCTGCAAGGCTGGAAAGGTGGATGCTGGTTTTGAGATGCTTGCAGAGTTATGGCGGGCTGGGCTGCAGCCAACGGTTGTGACGTACAATGTGCTTATGGATGCACTGTGTAAGAGTGGGAGGGTGGAGGAGGCCTTTCGATTGAAAGGGAGGATGGAAGAGGGAGGGATGACACCGAGCGTGGTCACATTTGGTATATTGATCAATGGTCTTGCAAGGGGCGAGCGGTTTGGGGAGGTTGGCATTGTATTGCAGGAGATGAAACAGTTAGGGATTTCCCCCAATGAGGTTATTTACAATGAGCTTATTGGTTGGCATTGTAGGAAGGGCCATTGCTCACAGGCACTCAGGTGGTTTGATGAAATGGTTTCAAAGGAGATGAAGCCAACAGCCGTGACTTATAACTTGATTGCAAAGGCACTGTGCAAGGAAGGGGAGATGGAGCATGCTGAGAGGATATTGGAGGATATGTTGTCAGTTGGAATGACAGTTCATTGTGGTTTGTTCAATACAGTGGTTGCATGGCTTCTTCAAAGAACCGAAAGATTGGAGTCAGTGGTAAGCATTACAAACGAAATGGTTACAAGAGGTATGCGCCCAAATGATCCTCTGATGACAGCTTGTATCAGGGAGCTTTGCAAGGGAGGGAAACATCAAGCAGCAGTTAGGATTTGGTTCAAGACATTGAACAAAGGATTAGGTGTTAATCTTGCAACTTCCAATGCGCTAATTCATGGTCTTTGTGAAGGTAAGTGCACGAAAGAAGCTACAAAGGTTATATGGACCATGTTAAATAAGGGGATTGAATTGGATAGCATCACATATAACATTATGATCCGAGGTTGCTGCAAAGACAGTAAAATAGAGGAAGCTATTAAACTCCGTGACGACATGACCAGAAGAGGGTTTAAGCCTGATCTTTTCACATTTAATACTTTATTGCGTGCTTATTGCAATTTGGGTAAAATGGAGGAAACCTTTCATCTGTTGGATCAGATGAAAACTGAGGGCGTTCAGCCTGATATAGTGACATATGGCACTATAATAGATGGTTATTGTAAAGCAAAGGATATTCGTAAAGCAAAAGAATATTTGACTGAATTGATGGACTGTGGACTTAAACCTAATGTGGTCATTTATAATGCACTTATTGGTGGTTATGGTAGGAATGGTGACATCTCTGGTGCAATTGATGCCGTTGAGACTATGAAGTCTAATGGCATACAACCAACTAATGTGACTTATGGTAGTCTTATGCACTGGATGTGTCATGCTGGTCTTGTTGAAGAGGCCAAGACCATTTTTGCACAAGCCAGGGAAAACAATGTTGACCTGGGAGTAATTGGTTACACAATTATGATTCAAGGTTACTGCAAACTAGGAAAAATTGTTGAAGCTGTTACATACTTTGAGGAGATGCGTTCCAGGGGTATATCTCCAAATAAGCTTACTTACACTACTCTGATGTATGCTTACTCTAAATCTGGTAACAATGAAGAAGCTTCCAAGCTTTTTGATGAGATGGTGGGCTCAGGCATTATTCCTGACAATATTTCATATGGTACACTAATTGCAAGTTGTTGTGAGGTGAATTCATTGGATAAGGATATAGAACATCCTGCTGAATTGTCCCCAGGTGCTTTAACAAAAGATGATTGCATGTATAGCATATTATCTAATGGAATTAATGCTCCTTGGTGCCAGAAAGAAGCTGCTTCCAGTGTTGAATGATGTGCGGTCAAGGAACCTTAGGGCACACCTTCTTTGTTCTGACAAGAACCGTCCAAGAATGAATAGGGAGTAGGGAGAACATGTGGCCACTGATTCTGACTTTGGTCTTATGAATTTTACATCTCCTAACAGTTCTCTCCAATTCATTTGGTCGTGGTCAATCTTTGGGAGCTATCCAGCAACAACAGAGGTTGTTCTGAACATATCTGGTGAAGTTTACATGATCATCCACCTACTATCTTGGGTGGGGTATCCAACAGCAGCAACAGATTGCCCTGAATGTTTATAATGGGTGAGGCATATACTCTTACATGATTAATTAGTAATTTTGTTTTCCTGATGTTATAGCATACTGTATTTCATTTATCATTGCTGCATATATGTTTTCTGCCATGTTAGTTAATAACTTAAACATACCACCTAATTCATAAGTACTAGTTCTTTGGTGTAGCACTCAGTTGATCCTGAAAATATTGGAAGAAAATAATCATTTTGTCACGCTGGACATTCTTTTGTTTTTGTTTTTGTTTTTGAGAAAAAGGGGAAAAAACAACCCAATATGGACAAGAACTGCACTGTGACTTATCAAGCTCTTATCTGCGGACTGGATAATGGATACACAGGTTCACTTTGTTCATCAACTAAAGCACCTTGAGTGCCAATGTACAGATGATAATGCAAGATGATTGTTGAACCATAATACCAGCTGCAAATTTCAAAAGGCAGCAGTTTGTAATGTTAAGGCTATTATTCTGCATTCTGGCTGTTTTTTACATTCATATAAATTGATCCTTTGTAGTGTAGTACTGTAGTACCATCTTTGTTGTACTATGATTCTTGTTAACAGTCCAGTTTAAAGTGTCTAGATTAGCATCATACTTTTGTTTGGGCATGCTGTCTTACATTTCTTGTTACCAGTCCAGTTTGAAGGTTCTTTATGAGTATCATTGCTATACCGTTTATACTTTTGTTTGGGCGCTATCTTACATTTCCCTTATCAATAGTGCAAAACTTTGCTATGCTATTTTCTTTGAACAGATTGAGGAATTTTGCTTACTATGTATGGTACTATGTTCTGTTTTAGTTAACCATTGGCACATGAGAAATGAACATACACTAGAATCTGTAATTGAAATGATTGGCCTGACTCCATTTTCAGACTTGCAATACCATTTGAGGAATTAAGGTTTTTGACATATCGCAATCCTTTCTAAAGAATTAAGGATGTAGACATTCAGTTATATGCAAGTTATATCTTGACTTCTTTATCTTATAATTGAATCATCGCATTGGCTTTTTACACTGACAACTCGAAAGACATGGAAATATGGAATGAGGTACCAGGTCAGACAAAATTTTGTAGGGGACAACATGTTCAACAGTTCAACACTCAACAGTTCTTTTGATTTTAATTATAGACTCTAGAGCTCAAGAAATGAAAATCAGATAGGATGTTAAATTGTTGCTGCTGGGTTTGTTTGTTCGATCTTCCTCTCCTATTGTTGTATGGTCAGCTTAACGTCGAGCTTTGCACTTGTCTTCCTCAAGATGAACTTTCAACTTTTTCTAATAACCTTATCAGTAGATATAGTTAATCTTTTTTTTCAGATGTATGAAATGTTAATTTTCTGATCTAACATAGAGCTCAATGAGCAGACTGGCCTTAACTAATCTCAAATGTTTGTTCTGGATTCTTTTCACTATTTTTTTTTATTTCTTGTGTATTGCGGCATATGGCTTATGCACATATATTATGCCATCAGCGTACACAAGGAACTGGATAAATAAGTTTGGCACGGTAATTATCATAGAATATTTTATAATCATCGAAAACTATTAACTTGGGTTTCAAAATACATCTAGGGTTGCCAGCATACCATGGCGGCACAATGTGTGGTGGGAAACCTCACAATGCTGGTTATTCTGCATCCTGCCACATGCTGGCATAGCAGCCATCAGGAGTTTAGTACCTGGTGACTAGACGGCCTGTCAACATGGTCACATGGGCGTTTGCACCATGACCCCAGGTCATGTGGGATCACCTGTTTTTATTTACATATGTTTAAGAGGATAGAAACTTACGGATTCCCCTAGTAATGACTGTTGCTTGGGTTTGTTTATGGCATCATATAAATATTTAGGCTATAGCTATGAAAATACAATGTCCTTAAATAATGGTATATAAGTTTTTAACAATCTCTCTCTGATCCTTACTGGTAATTGCCTTCTTTTCTTTTTGAGTTTATGCAGTTCTCTGAATACTGAATTTTGTCAGGTTATTTAAGTCGTATCATCCTCTCAGAGATTTGACATTTTACAAGCTCTCCACAAAGAACACCATATTCTACTCGGTAAGATCACAACCTATATCCTCTTAAACATACTTATTGCGAAAATCGTGATATTCTATGAGCTCCATGTTTTGATGATTGAGATAAACGAAGGCTTAAAATTCAGTCCCACGAAAAATTATGGGCCTTTATTTATTGTTCATTGCCGTCTCAAGTTGTCACAAGATTGTAGCTTCATTTATATTTCATTATATTTGAATTCTGGCCAGGCTGTTAGATTGCAGTTCTCCTAGATTTTCTGAAGATTGAAGTTTTGGGGGGAAACATCAACGTTGATTGGGATGGTGTTGAGTGTGATCAATTGCAAGATGGTGGGCATTGTTACCATGGGGCTTTCATTCCATTGGGTTGATGGAGATGATGTTGATGCCCCCAGCAGGCACAAGGCAGGCCTTGTCTTTCTGATGCTACTGAACAGATACTCCACTAATTCGCTGTGGACATTGATATGGTCAGTAAAGCACTACTTTGATGTTAAATTCTATTATAATATCGCCGTGAATATCTCATAAAATTACATTCACATTTTCATGTCGACTGCTTTTGGTCATAGACAGTTAAAGCTACAAACGTCTCACTGAACACATTCTAGGATGATTTACATTTTCATATCAGAGGGAGCAATGTTTCTTCTGTATGCATTCCCTGTGCTTATAAAAATGGAATGGAAGTCAATATCCCTGAGTGAGGTGGTTTTGTAAGGGAAAATACCAAACTGACCGATCTGTAGCATAAATGAGCATGCATGTGTGCAGATATGATTTCTTCAGGTCATACCTGAAAAACTAAGTTAAAGACATCCAGAAAACAAATCTGCATATGAACTATTGCACTCGTGTTTCGTTACGTATGTATGCTGTGCACCACTGAAATTCCTTGTTGGTCACTCTATTGGTTCTTGACTCTATGAGCCTTTTTCAAGCTTTTTTTATCAAGTTCTATTACAAATCTCTATAATTAAACGGTGTTTATGGAGTACTTGTTTTCCTACTAACTAGTAGGCTTCGTTTCACTGTATTTTTGTGGCTTTTGCTGCAATAATGTTTGACGGATTTTCTCGTTGTTTACATGCAGTATTATCTGCTCTGAACATCCTATGTTTCGCGTTGATAATAGATTCAATAGATGACATACAGAAAGCTGCAAGTTAAGAATACATTTCAGTAAATTTATCTTCTCACTGTAACTAGTTCTCTAAAATGCATCCACCTAGCCTGCCTAGCGTCTAGTGCCTTAGGCAAACACTGTTCTCTTCGAATCATAATCTTGTCAGGATCTTGATAGACTTGCTGTGAAACTCATGTTATATTCTTTTTTGGTATCTCTTTATGTTCTCCCCCATTGTTCTTCATAATCTTGTCAAGATCTTTTCATTTTTCTGATTATTTGAGCTAAACTTCTTCTGGTTGCAAATCATGGGGTGTTTAAGTGCGGCAAGTTTTATGAATATTTTGATGATCAATATTTACTTAAGTTACATGTAGACGACTTGTTGCTGCTGTGCTCCTTGCCTCCTCCTTTGACTATGATTGAACATGTAGCCTTTAACAGAAAGTGGTCACCTTAAAATCACTAAATGGTGCGTGCTATTACATCACACATAATAAAAAGGCTAACTTGAACATATAAAACAATGGTTGGAGTGTTGGATATTTTAGTAAGTAAAGTATGATTTGTTTTTTAGCTTAATAGATCCAGGTTTATACATTGATAGTATGAAACCAATGATTGGTTATATATCTAAATTTGATGGAGTTTTTCTATTTGGATCAGGATTAAGATATGGCAAGAATACACTACTTTCTTACTGAGGTATTCTGGGAACAAGCTGATCCTAAAATCAATTATGCAAGAAGGCTGTCAGAAAATGGGGAAGGATGGCATCATGGCAGCCAGGTTGTAAATCAACTAATGTGCACATGCATTTTCTGTTCAACTAGTATTATACTTATGTGCTGTGTTGATTTGGGGAAAAAAAGATGGAGTAAATCGTTTTCATGTTTTGACTACTGTGTTGAGATCCTGAAGGCAATATTACAAGTTAGATGTCTTCAACAGGAGCTGAAGTTCTAATTGTGGCATATGGTCATACCTTTTACTACAATTCGTGCATTTGTATTTGTACAGTGCTGATTTATAGTCTATGTGCAGAAGTATAAATAATAAAGTAGTATGACAAAAATTTTGTATCTTTATGAATGTGTTGGTTTTGCTACCAAAATTTTGATAATCTGAGGTATACGTTCTCCGTCCCATAAAAAACAAACCTACTACGGCATATGCCTGTCCAGATTAGAGTGTTTGTATGGAGGGAGTAGGTGCATGGAGGTTTTTTTTGGAAAGATAGGAATGTATACTTTGCTGCCAAATTTGGGTAAGACATTGAACCAAAGTGGCCCATGGCTCATTTTTGTATCTAATGCATTTTCTTGTCAATGCTCAATCTAAACACTACTACAAAAACCCTTATAGGGACCGGCCTTATAGTGTTGGTTCATTTAAAACCAGCACCTATAGGCCTTTTCTCACTTTCACACGGTAAAAAAAAAAAGAACCGACATCTTTAAAGAATATAGGTGTCGGTTTATTAGTTAAAACCGGTACCAATACTATAGGTACTGGTTTTTTTAAAAGAACCGACACCTATAATATATTATGGGTGCCGGTTAAAAAAACCGGCACCTATAATATATTATAGGTACCGGTTCTTTTAAAAAACCGGCACCTATACCAAACCGAGCCGACCCTGCTGAGCCGAGCCGGCCTGGCCGGCTGCCTATATCGATCGGTCGATCCACTCGTGCGCGCTCCTTATCCACCACGAGCGCCCTCCCCTTCCTCCCCTCCCTCTCGCCCTCCCCTCCCCCTTCCCCTCACCTTCTCCTCCGTCGCCCTCTTCCCTCAATCCCTCATCCGCCGCCCCCTCCCCCCAATCCCTCCCCCTCCAACCACCGCCCTCTCTCCCCCCAATCCCTCCCCCTCCGCCCCCTCTTCCAGCCGGCCGCCCGCTTCCCTCCGGCGAGCAGCGGCGCATGCGACTGGCGGCCTCCCCACGGATGACGGGGAGGCGCAGATTCGGTCCCCTCTTCTAGACTCCCTCTCCGTCGGCCTCATCGGAGGTGGCTAGATCTGGGGAGGGGGTTGTCAGGGTGGTGGGTTGGCGGCGGCGACGTGCGGTCCTGCCCTTATCCTTATCCTTAACCGTCGGTCCGTCCTTATCCTTATCCTCTTCCGTTTCCCTCTCTCTCTCCCTTTCGCTCTCTCTCTCCCTCTCTGGAGGCGGCAGGCGGCTGGTGGCGGGCGGTAGAGGCGCCTTTCCCTCTGCCAGATCCGACGGGAGGGGAGGCTGCAGGCGGCGGTGGCTGAGGGGGAGGCGGCAGGCGGCGGTGCCCGAGGAGAGGCGGCGGGCGGCGGGCGGCAGAGGCGCCTTCCCCTCCGCCAGATCCGGCGGGAGGGGAGGCGGCAGGCGGCGGCGCCCAAGGTGAGTTCGGCTCGATTCGAGCCGGCTTTTTTTTTTGGCTCGTGCGAATGTATAGGTGCCGGTTCTATAAGGTTCATAGGTGCCGGTATCTTCTATTGGTGTCGACCAATTGGTGCCGGATGAAAATCCGGCACCTACGAACCCTTGCAAACCGACACCAATCTCATATTCTGTAGTAGTGAAACCAAATTTAGACAAATTTTTTTTGTAAGTTCAGCGTGAATACGAACCAAACATGTCCGATATGAATCAGGATCCTTTGCATTACAAGTTATAATGCATACAAGTTATAATGCAGAGGATCCATAGTACCCGGCATTAGGGGGAACAGAGGCCATCCAATCAAGATCAAAAGGATCAGATGGCATTAGGGGGAACGGAGGCCATTCGATCAAGATCAGAAGGACCACATGGCATTAGGGGGGACGGAGGCCATCCGATCAAGATCAAAAGGGTTAAGGTCAGAAGGACCAGATGACATTAGGGGGAACGGAGGCCATCCGATCAAGATCAAAAGGACCAGATTTTGCGCTACAATAAATATGATACAGTATGTAGCAGTGCGCTACAGTGCTTTTGTTCCTGTTGCTACCGTAAATATGCTCATATGAACAGTTCTTTGCAGTACCATAGACGATCCGGGTCCGTCCAATATAACACATAGATGTCTGCCCAATATAACACATATAGCCTGTTTTATTGTTTACACATTAAATTACTATCAGTCGCATGCTACATGACAGCATAAATGTTTTGAGTCAATCATTCTCAATTGAATAGGGTGATCATGAAACTAAGAACCTTGAAAGCTAGCTAAATCAATCTTGAAAGGGACATTTTGGTGCCCAATGAAACCTTAGACAAAAATCGCTGAAGGATGGACCAAACCGAAGCTAACCGAAAGTCAGATCATATTCATAAGAAAGTGTTGGGCAAAACCATGGGACAGTTGGCAAAATAATAGTTTAATATTGCAAAAAACAACACCATTGGATTATAATTCAGAATACACTAACAAGTACGCAATAGCTTCAAACTACATCAGCAAAACAATATGATCATCCAACATATGGATGGTGACCATGGGTAAATATCCCAGAGATTCAGCAGATACATATAAGATATCTTTTACTATCTTTTTTCGTTACAATGTGCACCACACTTCTAAATTTTAAACAATTACACTATAACCATAACTCTTATGCAGCTTGCAAGGAAGATTTCCAAAAGTAAAACGTTTCCAGGTAAATATTCGTGAAGATCCAAAACCAGTACCAGCAAATGAAGTACAACACAAGACAATTGAGATGTTTGTCCCTTTGAACAGAAGGTAAAACATCCAAATTCATTACCATTTCACTCCTCTCTTCACAATCAACATCTTAAAATTTAATGAAACCATCTCTACTATTCATTAACTTTCAGGCACACATAGTCCTTTGTACTGTGACTGTTGTCATGGACAAATGCGTTTGCCGATAGGTAGGCTTCACTCGAGAAGGTGGAAAATATAAAGTGAAAAATATATTGATTTTATAAAAATTGGATCCCCTATCACATGCCCTCCGGGTTCTATTTATAGGTTTGCAACCCTGGATTTGTAACCCTAGGGTTTTGGTATACAAGTGAGTTTACACAACCATCCTTATGATAGGGACATTTATAGGGTAATAGTAGTCATTTGGCCCGCCTTGGAGATCCCTTTCTAACTTGTTTATCGGGCCCTCTTGATTAGCTGGCCTGGTTGTGGCCATGTTGGCTCCGCCACTTGATGGAGCTTCGCTATTCAAGTGCTTTGCCACTTGACTTTTGCCTTCATTGCTTGTAGGTGCTTTGCCACTTGATGTCTTGCTTTGCAGCTTAGTATGTGTTTCGGCGGGTTTGGCTGAAGGTCCTCATAACATGCCTCCAACAAGCCCCTCACAGGCAAGAGTGAGTAAGGATCTTTGGCCGAGACCGTGCTCCATGCTAGGTATGGTATGAGGCGCCCTCCTTCGACCGAGGTTCCTGTTGAAACACACACAAAAATATTTTTGGGGTTATCATCTCTTTTACCGTTGTTTTTATACTCTGATCTCGACGGTTCTTCGCTGGTCGGGCCGAACCCTGTAAGTGTGCGACAGAGGGCCTTGGAGTCCTGCTAGCATTGCCTTTTATTTTGGCCTTTCTTCTGTACGACACATGGGCCGTGGTCATTGCAACGGCTCGATTTGAGTAGGATGCGACCGTTTGGGAGAAATGAGGCCATGTGTCACCTTGTGAATGGTGGGGTGACGTTGGCAGGGCTATATAACCCCTCCCTCCATCCAGCGAGTCACTCCTTCCCCGGCCATTTCACTTTCACCGCGCCTATTTTCACCGCCTCTGCTCTCGCTCGCTTGGCTCTCCGCGGCCTGCTTTGGCTTTCTACATCCTGCTTCGATTTTTGTTTCACCGCCTTTCCTTCTTTCAGATGGCGCCGCACAAGCCATCTTTGGCTTCGGCTTTCGGGGTCAACCCCGGACGGGTAGGCGATGATCTATTGTCCTACCTTGGAGCTTCGCTTGTGAAGCCCGCCAACCTAGCCCGCCTTGTGGCGAAGGGGCTGCTGGTCGAAGGCCAGGCTTCACCTGGTGAAGCGATGGTGCCGCATCCTGGCGACAATGAGACAATCATCTTCGTCGCCTTCCTTGACGTTGGGTTGCACTTCCTTTGCGATGACCTCCTTCTCGAGATCCTTCGAAAGTTTTGCCAGGAGCTTCCTCAACTTAGTCCCAAGGTGTTGGTCCGCGTCACAGTCTTCGATTGGATGTGCCGAACCTCTGCCTTCACTCCCTCCATGGACTTGTTTGCCTCCATCTTCACCACCATGACGTTCACGAAGATGGTGGCGATGCTTGTTGGGTTGAAGAAGACCATCTTCGGCAGTGTGAACTTTAATGTTTGCCCTAATCGCGTCGACTTGTGCCCCATTCCAGCTTCCATGTCAGAGTGGGTTCGCCAATTGATGCAGAATTGGTTCTACCACAAGGTTCCATATCCCGCTGGCTTTGAGAACTTTGCCCCCCTTCGGACATGTTGTCGGGCAGTTGACGCAGGCATAAAGTCTCGTGTCACCGTCGATGGCACTCTTGAATCGTGCTGGAGCCTGCTTCGGAAGGTGGCTCGGTGATTCAGCTGCCATGACTTGGTGGAAGAATTCTGCATGTTGAGGGTGAACCCCTTGGCGCGAGACGAGGGTGTTTCGCTTGACCCTGTCAACAAGGCCTTCGGCCTCGCTCGCATTGTGCCCTTGCTGATCAAACATGTGAGTTTGCTTGTCATTTCTTCTGTTTATTTTAGCGGCTTCACAATGTTTAACTTCTTTTTCTTCCCATTTCCTTTCCAGTGCTTTCGCTTGGCGAAGCTGAGGCCGAAGCGAAGAAACTGATAGGGGTTCTCATCCCTAAGGAGTATGGGATTATGCTTGTATGGCAACCTGAAGGGTGTGTGAACCGTCTTTTCTCCGACAAGCTTCTCGCCCACGAGAATCCCAGCAAGGAAGTGGTGCTTGGTGACGACACAGAGCCCTTGGCTGGCCGAAAAAGGAAACGAGCGATGGTGAAGGCCCCTGCATCCGACCGAGCCAAAGTGTCTCATTCGGCGAGGGCTGTCACGTAAGTTCCCTCCGAAGATGCTGCTAACGCGGATGATGCTAGGGACGCCAAGACTCAGTCGGAAGCAAAAGCGGACGACGAGGGTGGCAAAGACATAGGCGAGGATGCCATGGACACTGATGGCACCACTCGTTTCGCTACAAGCGGCGGTGAATCTCTCGGGTATACTCCGAGTCCTGAGACTTTGTCGCTGCTTAAGGATGATGCCCGGATAGGCGCTTCACCCCGAGATCTGGCCGGGGCTGAAGCTTTGGTGGCGATTTCGTAGTGCACTGTCAGCGAATTGAAGTCTAAGGTGACCGAAACCGTGGCACCCTTGAAGACCGTGGCGGGCATCATGGAACCAACGCGGCCCATTAAACTTGTTGGGGGAGTCATGTTGGCGCGGGGTTTTAGCGACAACGAATCTTCTTCGCCTAGCTCCCCCGCTTCACCACGGGTGCCCAAGCCCGTTGGTCACGTTGCTTCGTCCTCAACGGAGCCCCGTTCTTCGTCTGCCTTGGCTTCATTGGAGACCGACATCGCTGCCACCTTTGGTGATCCTCCGGCCGTGGCGCCCTTCTTGCCCCTAACTCATCATGAGGGCAAGCAGCCAGCGGCCGAAACTTTGGCTTTGGAGAGCGTGCTCCTGGCCCCCTGCTTCATCTGCTCGGACTTCGAGACTCGGGCAGAACTGATTCGATTTGTCAAGGGGCTCTCCCAGCTTGTTTTGCTCCCTGCGGGTGCTCCGATCTTCGTCGATTTTAACGACTTCGATGAAGGGAGCTCACTATTAAGAGCTTACTTGTTTGGGTGCGCGCCTTCACTGGAGTTTCCTTTTCTACCTTTTTAGTGTGTTTTTGACGAAGCCTTTGTTTCATAGGCTCTTTCGGCTCAGAGCAACACTGAACAGCTCGACAGGCCCACCTGGATGACTACAAGAATCGTCACCGGGTCATGGAAGCGGCTGAAAAGTGTGCAACGCTTAACCACACCGTGATGGCCGAGGCCCTGAAGAAGTTCAAGGCTGAAGTCAAAATGATACGAGCGTTGAAGCCCAAATACAAGCTCTTCACCACCCATCGTCGCTAGTCGGAATGGTTCCATTCGTGACCTATGCGTGACGAGATAAGGTCCTTCCCATTTTGACTCCAGCTACCCCACAACCACTGGGTTTGCCTTCTTTTTGAGGACGGGATTACCTGGTACTATTTCCTTGAGACGGACCTTCTTGTTAAAAGATGTCGAAGTTGCTTCTGAGTAGGCCCAGTGCATCGACCCTTACCCCTTCAAGGAGCTCAAGTGATGTTTCGCGTGCTGCTTCACCCCCGGTAAATACCACTCTTGGTGAATTAGCCCCTAATTCGCTTGGTGTCATAGCCTCATCGCCATAAAGAAGCATGAAAGGGCTGAACTTGGTGGGTCGCGTTGGTGTGGTGCGAAGCACCCATAGGACTAGGAGCATCTCTTCGGGCCACTTTCCCTTGGGAGATCCTTCTAATCTTTTCTTGAGTGCCTCTAGGATCTTGCCATTCACTCTTTCGGTCACCCCGTTCGACTGCGGGTGCACTACTGAGGCGAAATTGATTTGCAAGTTGAGCCCCTTGCACATTTCTTTAAACTTTTCTGAGTCGAACTGCTTCCCATTGTTCGTGAAAAACTCCTTCGGCACTCCAAACTGGCATACAATGTTTTTCCATATGAACTTCTGAACCACCGCCGCCATGATGGATGCTAGTGGTTCGGCTTCGATCCATCTGGAGAAGTACTTGATCGCCACAATGGCAAAGCAGTAGTCATTTTTTGTTGTGGGGAAGAGGCGATCATGTCGAGCCCCCAGCGGACGAAGGGCTAGATTGGTGCGAGTGGCTGCAGCTCGTACTGCGGGGCAACTTGGCTTCGCCCGTGCCGTTGGCATCCTTCGCACGTCTTTACATGCTCCAGGCAAGTGTGTAGCACTGCCGACCAATACACATCTTGCCGAAACACCTTGGTTGCAACGGTTCTTGCCGCCTGGTGTGCTCCGCACATTCCCTGATGTATTTCCTTTACCATTTCTTCTCCTTCAGAAACCGATACTCAACGAAGTAGAGGCTGGGTTACCCCTGACTTGTGAAGCATCTAGGCCCCTATTGTTACTATTGGTAATTAATGACAAGCACAAATTGTGGACTAACTATTTTATTTGAGTGACATATTTGAGTTAGGACCACATGATGTACATGCCATGGATGATCACCGCGGATTAAAATTGATGGCGCAAAGCAATGGAACAAAGACATCATATCTAGCATTTTATTTTCAATCGATCAAGGAGTTGGGTGATCAAACTTTTGCTAGGTTCATTTCTAGCTTTGCCGTACTATTAAGAGGGGTAATGACCTTGGTAAAAGGATAATAAAAAATGCCACATTAGATCATTTGCATCAACACTTGTTTCGATAAAATTTCCTTTGATCATTTGTCAGCCATTGGCGGTTTGACTATGGGCTCCATGCCGGTCTGACTGGCATGCCCTGGCCGATCTGACTGGGCCAGGCTCGGTCTGACTATGTGGCTAGGGAGCCGGGAGGCTGCCATCGGCTTAGCAATCCAGAGCCGCCAGAGCCGATGCCGGTTTGACTGACATGCCTGCCTAATGCATTAAATACATTGTAACGATTAGTTTTCTAATCGTTACATGAGTTGCTGGTCTGACCGGCCATCCCATGACGGTCTGATCGGCAAGCAACAGAGGTTGAGGATTTCGACCCCAATGGCTAGTTTTTGTAGGTGGGGTATAAATATTCCCCATATGCAGCAAGGGGACTCTCTTGGTACTTGCTTAACTTGCATACACCCCTTGCATTTACTCTCACACCCTTTGAGCTTGAGTTCATCCATTGTTGGTGTTGGAGGGTTGATTGAGCCAAGACACAAGTGCATTGCTTCATTGTTAGAGCTAGTGTGGCACTTGATCATTTTCAAGCCAGGTCATCGCGTGTTAGTCTTGGAGGTTGCCGCCTTCCAGACGGCTTGTGGAGGAGTTGCCAGGTGACCTCTAGTGATTGAGTCTTGGGTAGTCCACTTCGAGGCTGGCTCCCACCTTGCCCACCCCTTAACAAAGGGGTTCAGTGGCTTCGTGGTTTGAGCGGTGAGGTTGGGCTCACCTTAACGGGGACATAGGAAACCGGCGAGTTTTCAAACCTCGGGTGAAAAATTTCTTGTCTCTTGGCTCATTTACTTATTGCATTTATATTTGTGCAATTTACATTCATAGAGACATATTTGAACCCATATCATGCTAGGATTGCAAAACATAATCTAGTTGCTTAGTTAGTTTCATCCCTCTCCAAGCCTAGCAGGTTAGTTTTGATTAGGTGTCATTTATTTTAAAAATCATCTATTCACCCCTCTCTAGTTGACATCTCGATCCTACAAGTGGTATCAGAGCTTGATCTCTCTTGATTAGGCTTTACCGCCTAGAGAGAAAAGATGTCGAACGAGGTGAAGCATGTAGGGAAGGCCCTCATGTTCAATGGCACAAGTTATTTCACTTGGAAAATTAAAATATCTACTCACCTTAAGGCCATGAGCGAAAATATTTGGAGTATTGTTGATATAGGTTTTGCTAGCACTGGCAATGTGTTGACGGATGTTGATCATCACAATCTCCAACTCAATGCCCAAGCCATGAATGCTTTGTTCAATTCTTTGATCCAAGAGGAGTTTGATAGAGTTAGCAATCTTGAGACCACTTATAATATTTGGAACAAATTGAGTGAAATTCATGAGGGCATAAACGAGTACAAGGATGCCAAGCTTCACTTTCTCAAGATACAATATGAGACTTTTGGCATGTTGCCCGATGAGAGTGTGAATGACATGTATGGAAGGCTCAATGTGATTGTCATCTCAAGGGACTTGGGGCAACTTACACCGATTTCGAGGTTGCTCAAAAGATACTTAGGACTCTACCGGACAAGTATGAGACCCTAGTCACTTTGCTCATCAACTCCGACATGTCAAGGATGACACCCGCAAGCCTCTTGGGTAAGATCAACACCAATGATATGTACAAGTTGAAGAAGCAAGAAATGGAGGAAGCCTCACCATCAAGGAAGAAGAGCATTGCCCTTAAGGCCAAAATTGAAGACAAGGGAAAGATCAAGATGGATGAAGGCAAAGATGACTTGGAAGAAGAGATTGCACTTCTTGCAAGAAGAATCAATGATCTATTGGGAAGAAGAAAGGGAAAAGGAAAGGGCTCTAGCTCACATAGAAGAAGTAGAAGATCCAACAAGACCCTTGCCAATTTGAGATGCTTTGAGTGTGGTGAGAAGGGGCACTTTGCTTCAAAATGCCCCTATAAGTAAGACGAAGAAAACAAGTCATCAAAGAAGAGAAAGAGTGGAAAAGACAAGCTTTTGAAGAGACTCAAAGAGGGAAAGAAGATTGAAGCTTTTATAGGACAATGGGACTCAAATCAAGAGAGCTCTGGGTCACAATCCGGTTCCGACGCCGATGATAGTGATGCTGAAGAGAGCTGCATGAATAAAACCATAGCCGGAGTTGTCATCAAGGAGGCGCCATCACTCTTCTCTCCATTTTTTCTCATGGTAAAGGGCTCCTCCAAGGTAACTTCAAGTAGTGATAGTGAGAGTGATGATGACGGTGATGATCCTTCTTATGGTGAGCTTGAATGCATGTTTAGAGAGCTCCATGAGTATAGTGAGGAGTAGATTGTCAAGTTCAAGACTCTAAAGAAGGATCATGCTTCTTTGGAGGCCTTGTATGAGGAGCTAAAGATTTCTTATGAGAAACTAACCATTTCTCATGAGGAACATAAGAAAGCTCATGGCACTCTTCTTTCCACTACTCAACGTGGAGCTCAAGTTGATATTGATATATCCTGTGATTTGCTTGATGATAGTGCTCCTTGTCATATTGATCAGGTTGTATCATCTAGCATATTTACTTCTTGTGATGACCTTATGGATATGCCTAATTCTAGTTCTTGTGCTTCTATATGTGATTCCTCGCTTGTTGTGGAGAGCAATGAGCTTAAGGAGCAAGTGGCCAAACTCAACAATAGCTTGGAGAGGTGCTTCAAGGGTAAGAACACTCTAAACAAAATCTTGAGTGAGCAATGGTGCATCCTTAATAAGGAGGGACTTGGATTCATTCCAAAGAAGGGTAAGAAATCTTCACACCGTGTCACTCGGTTTGTCAAGAGCAATGGTAAGTATTGCAACAAGTGCCGTGAGGTTGGACATATGATAAATGATTGCCCCGGTGGTAGGCCTTCTAAAACTTGTGTATTTGATTCTCATTACATGCTTAGGAGAGCTCATGATGACACTTTTTATGCTAGATATGTGGGTTCTCCTATACTAGGTGGTAAAAAGAATGTCATTTGGGTGCCCAAGGCCTTGGTTACTAACCTCCAATGACCCAAACAAGTTTGGGTACCTAAAAGAGGTTGATCTTTTTTTTTACGTGAACTACCACACTGGTGGGAGCCATTGGGTGCTTGATAATGGTTGCATTCAACACATGACCGGTGATAGAAAGATGTTCACCACATTTGAAGTGGGCAACAAAGAACAAGAGTGACTTTTGGTGATAATAGCAAGGGAAAGGCAATTGGGTTAGGTAAAGTTGCCGTCACCAATGATCTATCAATCTCAAATGTCTCTCTTGTTGATTCTCTCAATTTCAATTTGCTTTCGGTTGTACAAATTTGTGATCTTGATTTGTCATGCACATTCAATCCTCAAGAATTTCTTGTCACTAGCCTCCATGATAATTCTTTTGTCTTTAAAGCCTTTCGTTATGGAAATTTTTATTTGGTTGATTTCTCCACTAGTGATGCAAATTTGAAAACTTGTTTATTTGCAAAAACTTCATTGGGTTGGCTTTGGCATAGGAGACTAGCCCATGTTGGTATGCATCAATTGAGCAAACTTTCAAAACATGATCTAGTCGTGGGCTTGAAAGAGGTGAAGTTTGAGAAGGACAAGCTTTGTAGTGCTTGTCAAGCCGACAAGCAAGTTGCATGTTCTCATCCTTTGAAAAGTATCATGTCCACCTCTAAACCATTGGAGCTCTTGCATATGGATTTGTTTGGCCCAACAACCTATAGGAGCATTGGTGGAAATAGTCATTGTCTTTTGATCCTTGATGATTATTCAAGATAGACATGAGTTCTCTTTTTGCATGACAAGTCTATTATTGCTAATCTTTTAACAAAATTTGTTAAAAGGGCTTATAATGAATTTAACTTTTCTCTTGTGAAAATTAGGAGTGACAATGGTTCCAAGTTCAAGAATACAAATATTGAGGATTATTGTGATGATCTTGGTATTAAGCATATACTTTTCGCTACCTACTCACCACAACAAAATGGTGTAGTGGAGAGGAAAAATCATACATTGATTGAGATGGCAAGAACTATGCTTGATGAATATGGTGTTTCCAACTCTTTTTGGGCAGAAGCTATAAACACCGCTTGCTATGCAACAAATCGGCTTTATTTGCATCGTTTTTTGAAAAAGACTTCCTATAAGCTAATTGTTGGGAGGAACCCAAATGTTGCCTATTTTTGGGTTTTTGGTTAAAAATGTTATATTAACCGAAAGGGTGTTAAACTAACCAAATTTGAAAGTCGGTGTGAGGAAGGGTTTGTTCTAGGTTATGCCGCTAAGAGCAAGGCATATCATGTCTACAACAAGAGCAAATGTATTGTGGAAGAAACCACCGACATTTAATTTGATGAGACAAATGGCTCCCAAGAGGGGCATGAGAATTTGGATGATGTAGGTGATGAAGGTTTGATGAGAGCTATGAAGAACATGTCTATTGGTGACATCAAGCCTGTTGAAGTGGAAGACAAGCCATCCATCTCCACTCAAGTTGAACCCTCTATTTTCACTATGCCAAGTCAAGCTCAAATTGATGTAGAGGAGGACAAGGAACAAAATCCACCTATGCCACCATGGATACACAATGCTATCTCCAATGATAACCCAATTGACCATGTTTTGGGTGACATTATTAAGGGTATTCAAACTAGATCTAGTGTCATTTCTATTTGTGAACATTACTCGTTTATTTCTTGTCTTGAGCCAAAACATATAGATGAAGCTCTTGGTGATCCGGATTGGGTGAATGCTATGCATGAAGAGCTCAACAACTTTTCAAGAAACAAAGCGTGGACTTTGGTTGAAAGACCTAGAGACCACAATGTCGTAGGGACAAAGTGGGTTTTTAGGAACAAGCAGGATGAGAGCGGGTTGGTGGTAAGGAACAAGGCAAGGTTGGTGGCTCAAGGTTTCACACAAGTTGAAGGTTTGGTCTTTGATAAAACCTCCGCCCCCGTGGCAAGGCTTGAAGCCATTCATATCCTCCTTGCATTTGCATTATGCTTTGATATAAAACTTTTTCAAATGGAGGTGAAAAGTGCTTTTCTAAATAGAGAAATTGCTGAACTTGCGTTTGTTGAACAATCACCTGGTTTTGAAGATCTTAAAAATCCTAATCATGTTTAAAAACTCTCAAAAGCTCTCTATGGTTTGAAACAAGCTTCTAGAGCTTGGTATGAAAGATTGAGAGATTTTCTCTTGACAAAGGGTTTCAAAATTGGAAAAGTTGACACTACCCTTTTCACAAAATCATTGGTGATGATTTCTTTGTATGTCAAATTTATGTTGATGATATCATTTTCAGTTCTACTAATGAGACCTTTTATAAGGAGTTTGGTGATATGATGTCTAGGGAATTTAAGATATCCATGATTGGAGAGTTGAGTTTCTTCGTTGGACTTCAAGTCAAACAACTCAAGGATGGAACCTTTGTGAGCCAAACCAAGTACATCAAGGACCTACTCAAGAGGTTTGGCATGAAGGATGCAAAGCCCATCAAGATTCCTATGGCAACAAATGGTCACCTCGACCGTGATGAGGGAGGTAAATCGGTAGATTTAAAGCTTCATCGCTCTATGATTTGTAGCTTGCTTTATCTTACCACATCTAGGCATGTGTGCACGGTTTCAAGCTGCTCCTAAGGAGTGTCACTTGGTGGCCGTGAAAAGAATTCTAAGATATTTAAAGCATTCCTCAACAATTGGCTTATGGTACCCAAAATGTGCTAAGTTCAAGCTAGTTGGCTATTCCGACTCGGATTATGCCGCTTGTAAAGTGGATAGAAAGAGCACATCCGGTAGTTACCAAATGATTGGTAGATCCCGTGTGTCATGGTCATCCAAGAAACAAAACTCTGGCTCTCTCTACCGTCGAGGCGGAATATGTTTCGGTGGGTAGTTGTTGTACCCAATTGCTTTGAATGAAACAAACCATGTTAGATTATGGCATAAGCTTCACCAAAACCCCACTCCTATGTGACAATGTTAGTGCCATAAAGATAGCCAACAACCCGGTCCAACACTTAAGAACCAAACATATTGACATTTGCCACCACTTCCTAGAGACCATGTCGCCAGAAGTGACATATGTAGGATCAAAGAACAAGAACTAAGCCAACCAGAGGGGGGGTGAATGGTTGTAGTATCTAAAAACCAAAACTTTTAGCGGAATTAAAAGTTAACCTCAAATTTGAGGTAGATCGGTCTGACTGAAGTAGATCGACCAATCTGACCACCCTATCCTGAAGGTCTGACCACCCTGACCTGAAAGTCTGACCGCCCTGTATTGCTGGTCTGACCGCCCTGTATCGCCGGTCTGACCGCCGCTTACCCATCGGTCTGACGGCTGTGATGCGCCGGTCTGACCTCCAGTGTCTTGCCGGTTAGACTGCCGAAAACCGTGCAAACACAAATTGAAGATCTCTTAAAGTAGATGACAACTTTATTACTTCTCTCTGTGTTTACAAAGTGCAACAACATCACTACTCATGAAAATCTCGACTAAACTCAAAACCCTAACTAAACTCTCAACTCAACACTCTCAAAAGCGATTCCGAGAGGTCACACCCTCCCTCTCTATTTATACATGAGGTAGGCAGCCTAAAGCCACGAACCAAACTCATACAAGAAGTCTTAATCCACCTAGGAAACCTTCCCGTACAAGAAACCAACTTTACATATTCCAATTTCTCCAACTTTGGACTTCTTCCAAATTCGACTCCGCATCCCATACGCACACAATATCTCCGCGTTTGCCATATGGAATCATGACCAACCACGTGCATTAATCTTTTAGCCTAAGTATCCCGCATGATCTCTGACCGTCCGAACGTCACCTTATCTCCAAATTGACTCCCGATGCATCACCGGTAATACTCTCCCAAGACGTAAAGATTACCTACACATGAATCAAACAAAGAAACCATATCCGAGCACAAGCTATCCCAAACTTGACTCATTGTTAGCACACAACAGTATTACATACGCATAGTATCGATCTAGAAGCCATAAACATGAATTAATCACGGATATCCAATAAAACAACCCGAAACCGAAACTAACACAGAATCGGCCGGTCAGACCGCGGGCTGGCTGGTCTGACCGCACACATAGCTCCGGTTTGACCGGCCATGCCTGCCCGGTCTGACCGCACTCATACCTCCGGTCTGACCGGCCATGCCTGCCCGGTCTGACTGGACCCACTGTTCACCGTCTGAAAATTCAATCATCTCAAAACCACTTCGCCAATAATTTCCAAATATCAAAACCAATAACCTCAGATGTCAATTGTTCATCACAACAAAAGAATCAAACACACTTTGATTTTACAATCTCTCCCTTGATGAACACATTGGCAAACTCATCAAAAATGCTTGTTTTGGTGTTTGGAAAAATAAAAACAAAAATAAAAATTTCACCTCCTTGGAATGAAAAACAAAGAAAGAAAAACAAAATACTTGCATTGGCATTGTTTGTATCTCTTCTCCCCCTTTTGACAATGATTTCATCATGCATAAGAATTATGGTAAGTTATTATTCAAGAGCTTAATAACATACATATAGGAATTTATGTCATATATCGCAACAAAAAGAAGATAAACCCATCAACTATATAGCAAGCATAAACTAGAGTATAAACATAAACCAAAGATTTTACAATTAAGTTCAATAATGCAATCAAGATTCATGTATTCATAAAATTTATAATGCAACATCGTTACAAACACATAGATTGAAAAATAAATCCATACATATAGATCTATTGCAATCATTACTCTTTCCTAAATTAACTTTAACTCAAAACAATCAAGAGAATTTTCAGAGCATTTTTTTTCATATTTTTGCTCATTTTTTAATTATTCCGGGTACGTCCTTGTCGTCAGGACTGTTTCCAAGGATTCGGCACCCATTATTTTCTCATATCGAATACGTCCTTGTCGTCAAGACTGTTTCCAAGGATTCGGTATTCATTTTTTTCACATAAATATTTTTTATTCTCTAGCACAATGAGCAATTTCAAAGCTATTTGAGGAATAACAATTCAATAAAGCATATACATAAGCATTTACAATTAGTATCAATATTGCATGGTTCATTAATTCAAATATGAAATTTAAGTGTCATGCATCATCTCTCTTAAAAGCAATATCTAAGCCATATGAAAATACCAAAATTCATACAAACTATAAAATAGACAAATAAACCTTCAAAGTATTGCTAGCATGAACAAAAACACTATACGCATAATACAAAGCTCTCTTGCAATTTGTTTCTTTTAATTGTTGCTTGATAAAACAAAGAGCACAAAAACTCCCCCTCAAACCATGCCAAAAGGATAAATAATTCCCAACTCTCCACGAAGAAAAATCAAGAAGAAATCAAAGATTTTTTGAAAAACATGACCTTCTCCACTTTGAACACATATAAGGAGTATGCTGCCAAAATACCTACGAACAAGATGATGTCGAGACCTCCATGTTAGGGTTAGAAATAAGAAATTTTGAAATCCAACACTAAGTCACACAACCATTTAAACCAGTAGATACATATGTATGAACAAAATCAGAATCAGACTTACCTGAAAACTTACCTTGTCGCTTCACAAAAATCCGATTTGAATTACACGCAAAATTACCCCGAGACCGGTCTGACCACTGCTGTCTGGCTGGTCTGCCCGGGCCTGGCAAGCCTGACCGCCTGAACACCTGTGGTCAGACCGTGCTCCTTGAACCAAAACCTGATTTTTGCCATCTTTGTTTTGCAAAAGCAATCTCTTTTTCTTTTTTCTATTTATGAGCAAGTCTAAAACAAAAACCAACCAAATGTCCATCTTTTCCACAAAAAGAACAGGTGTACTTCTCACGACAAGAAGTTTTTGAATTAGACAGTTTTAAAATCGGTGGTTTCACAATCAAAGATTTTATTTCTTGAAACGTTGACGAACGAGAAAACAAAATCCCAGCAGATTTAAAAACCGTTTTCTTTGGTTCAGGTTTTGTTACAACTTTACCTTTTTCGGTTACGCTCAAAACAGCAGGTTGATGATATGTAAAATAGGTATTAGTATCAAAACCTATACCACGATTATAAGTGCTCACTTTTGATTGATCCAAAATCATATTAAGTTTCTTTTTGCCATCAGAAAACTTTTCCAACGAACTTTTCAAATAAGAAACTTCTTTTGTCAAATTTGCACAATTTTCACAATCAACCACAACACCTTTGTTCTTGCGACACTTAGAACACGAAAGCACCTCATCACATTTCACAATGTTTTCCATGTACTCAACACGTCCTAAAGCATCTTTTAATTTCATTTCATTCAAAAAGCACTTTGAGCAATTTTGTGAAATCAAAATATCCTTGTGTTGTTTAACCCTTTTTGCACTCAAAACATTGAACAAAGAACTTGCACAAAAAGCAGTTTTATATTTTTTCAAAACGTTCTTTGTCAAAATTAACTCATCAACAACACGAGCATGCAAAGCAAATCCAAGAGCAAAAGAAGACTCAAGCTTTTTGGTATTTTCAATCTCAGATTCCATTTTCAAGTAATTAACAAAATTAACATATCGTAAAGCATTAATTTCAGAAAATAAAACTTCACAAGATTTGCAATCATCATCATTAGGAATCGAAGATTTTAATCTACCAATTTCAGCATTTAGAATCTCAATAATGTGATCCTTCTCATCAAGCATATTAAAACATGTTTTAAGTTTCTTCGCAAATTTGAAAGCAACATGTTCTAATTGATCATAACTAAGCTTTTCTTCACTATCACTATCAGATTCATCTTCATCAGAACTTGCATTGCAAGCAACAAAAGCTAAATCAACAACATGCTTACCTTTCCCATTGCTCTCTTTTTCTGAGTCTGATTGATCGCTCTCACAAGCTTCTATGAGTTCTAGAATCAGCCTTTGCATGCAACTCTTCTTCTTCTCCTTTTTGATATTCTTCTTGTCGACCTCCTTCTCCTTGTTCACCTTCTTGCGATTAGGACAATTGAACTTAATATGATTCAACTCTCCACACTCAAAGCACCGAATATGACCTCCTCGCTTCCTGTTCCTGACATTATTCACAACTTGAGAAATCTTGTTAGCAGCCAAAACCAAGTCCTCCTCCTCTAACTGTTCGAGTTGCTCATCGGACATGGCATTAATCAAAGCAAGAGCGGTAGAGTTCGACGAAGAAGCACCAACATCCAAAGAAGTCGAGGGAGAAATCAAAGCACTAGACTTAGAATCTATTTTGCGAGAAAGAATATTCATCTCATGAGTTTTGAGTTTTGTGTAAAGAGAATCCAACGTCAAAGTAGACATATCGACAGACTCTTGAATAGATGTAACCTTCATCTCCCAAATAGACATATCAAGACCATTCAAAAAGTGATGAGAAACCTCAGATTGTGTGTAATTTGAATTATAAGAAGAATCAACAGATCTAAGATCACTCAAAATCTTATTAAATCTACCAAGATAATCATCCAAAGCTTCTCCAGGTTTCATCTCAAATTTTATATATTCCTTTTTGAAAAGATCTTGACGAAGTTCTTTAATATTAGTAGTTCCTTGATGAAAGTTTCTCAAAGCAATCCAAATCTCATGGGCGGTTTCAAGATGTGACACATGATCAAAATCCGAACGAGAAATTCCACTCAACAAAATATTACGAGCTTTGCAATTGTTATTAAATTCAGTTTTCAAAGCTTCAGTAGAAATTTGATAAGGAATTTCATAAGGAAGAGCAACCTTTTGCCAAACATCACAATCTTGTGCCATAATGTAAGATTGCATCTTATGACACCAAAAAGCAAAATCTGAACCATCGAAAATATGCAGCTTAGTTGAAAAATTATTAGCCATGGCTTAAAACTCTAGATCGGTAAAAATCCAAAGAAGAAAACGAGGCTCTGATACCACTTGTAGGATCGAAGAACAAGAACTAAGCCAACCAGAGGGGGGGTGAATGGTTGTAGTAACCAAAAACCAAAACGTTTAGCGGAATTAAAAGTTAGCCTCAAATTCGATGTAGATCGGTCTGACCGAAGTAGATCGACCGATCTGACCGCCTTGTCCTGAAGGTCTGACCGCCCTGACCTGAAAGTCTGACCGCCCTGTATTGCCGGTCTGACCGCCCTGTATCGCCGGTCTGACCGCCGCTTACCTGCCGGTCTGACCGTTGCGATGCGCCGGTCTGACCGCCAGTGTCTTGCCGGTTAGACCGCCGAAAACCATGCAAACACAAATTGAAGATCTCTCAAAGTAGAGGACAACTTTATTACTTCTCTCTGTGTTTACAAAGTGCAACAACAACACTCCTCACGAAAATCTCGACTAAACTCAAAACCCTAACTAAACTCTCAACTCAACACTCTCAAAAGCGATACCGAGAGGTCACACCCTCCCTTTCTATTTATACATGAGGTAGGCAGCTTAAAGCCATGAACCAAACTCATACAAGAAGTCCTAATCCACCTAGGAAACCTTCCCGTACAAGAAACCAACTTTACATATTCCAATTTCTCCAAATTTGGACTCCTTCAAAATTCGACTCCGCATCCCATACGCACACAATATCTCCATCGTATGCCATATGGAATCATCACCAACCACGTGCGTTAATCTTTTAGCCTAAGTATCCCGCATGATCTCTGACCGTCCGGACGTCACCTTATCTCCAAGTTGACTCCTGATCCATCACCGGCAATACTCTCCTGAGACGTAAAGATTACCTACACATGAATCAAACAAAGAAACCATATCCGAGCACAAGCTATCCCAAACTTGACTCATTGTTAGCACACAACAGTATTACATACGCATAGTATCGATCTAGAAGCCATAAACATGAATTAATCACGGATATCCAATAAAACAACCCGAAACCGAAACCAACACAGAATCGGCCGGTTAGACCGCGGGCTGGCCAGTCTAACCGCACACATACCTCCGGTCTGACTGGCCATGCCTGCCCGGTCGGACCGCACTCATACCTCTGGTCTGACCGGCCATGCCTGCCCGGTCTGACCGGACCCACTGTTCACCGTCTGAAAATTCAATCATCTCAAAAACCACTTCGCCAATAATCTCCAAATATCAAAACCAATAACCTCAGATGCCAATTGTTCATCACAACAAAAGAATCAAACACACTTTGATTTTACAACATAGTCATAAGCCACATAAGAACCTGTTAACGGCAAAAT
Organism: Oryza officinalis; assembly: GCA_008326285.1. Taxonomy (NCBI): domain Eukaryota; kingdom Viridiplantae; phylum Streptophyta; class Magnoliopsida; order Poales; family Poaceae; genus Oryza; species Oryza officinalis. The sequence continues at coordinate 14,452,673 of BDMV01000008.1, forward strand.
TTGTTAAAGATATGCCAGCAATCAAGATTGGATCCGAAGCGGATTTAAAGGAATAACGGAGTTTTCCAAAATAGACAGCACATCGGCTGAAGCCATATCGGCCGATATGGAATCGAACTCGGGCAGCCGATGTGGGTGATCTGAATCGGACTCGGTTGAAATGATACTGGTAGCCTAGGTTCATGTTAGCTTCGGAGAAGGATTTAAAGATATTGTCAACTAGGAATTAAGTCCGGATAAGGCAATTGTATCTATTAATTAGGAATAAGAGTTAGTTTCCTTTTTGTAATGTTGTGGTAAGAGTCCACCTAGGACTTGTTTGTTTAGGCAAGTTGTACATAGTGTCCGGCAAGGACAAGGTCTGTATGTACGAGTATAAATATAAGCCCAAGGTCTATGTAAAAGAGAAGGAATTCAATCAACACTTTCGGCGCATCGTCACAATTTTCTCTTCACTTTTCGACGAGTTCGTGCTTCGGGTTTGTCAGCTGGAGGTATGACTTGTTAAGTTACCATATAACTTAGCCAATCTAAGTCGATGGCTGATTTAGCCGTATCGGCAAGTCCTTCTCTAAGGTTTTGTCGGTATCAGCTAAATCATCTCATTAGCCTAGATTGGCATAAGGTATCTACCACCTTGAAAAGCATTCAAGGACTTGATTATCTAGATATCATGCATCTTTTTACACTTTGTGCTGCATCAGCCCTAATCCTAATTAGAATCATGATCCCTAGCTTGTCTATTGTTTGTAATAAGGGTAGCATCAAAGTTTTAGCCGATCTTATCTGATATAGCTGTTTAGTCGTGTTTAAATTCCTTTTAATCATGCTTTTCATGTTATATCTGCCCCTTATACAAGGATATCACTTTAATTAAATATATCAAGCTTACCTTAGTATATTTAATTAGATTGATATTCTTATATAAGGCTATATCGAAGTATTAGCCAATATGGTATCAGTTTTTAACCTAACTATGATTTCATCGGCTAATAGTTTATGTATTTATAGCCAATGGAGCATATTTAGGGTTTACTTTGAATTATTTATCTTACACCTCATAGCCAATTCGGTCAGATCGCATCGACTAGGTCCATACGATACGTCATCGGCTTATCGGCCAATTTGCCATCATATATCTAACTTAGTTTAATTGTATATCTTGTTGATTGCAGGATCAAACCAACTGGCACGCCCTGAACACATTTTATAAGAGTTGGACCTGCACTGGTGTTTAAGCAAATCTCCCAGGCCGCTGTGTTTTCGCATCAATACGCTTTCGGCACATTTTGCGTCAACAGAACCAAAGACCAACTAGCCGATATCTTTACCACGCCTCTTGATGAAACCTGCTTTTGCAAGTTGAGGAATGACTTAAATGTCGTAGATTTCTCTAATGTTGCTTGATATCATGCACATGGTTGCTTTTAGCATAAGTTGCCTATTTGCTCTTATTGGCTCTTCTCATGTGAATTTATTGGAATTTGGCTCTTCTTTGTGAAAATGGAGCTTGTCACATTAAGGGGGAGTATTGCACCTCTCACATGTGCATTACTACCCTTTAAGTGTGAGCAAAACAACTAAAGTGCTAGAAGGATTTTCAAAATGCCTATTTTGACCAAAAGTCAAAATCTTGGAAAAATAGATGTTATTTCAAAACTATCTCTTGGAAAATGTTTCAAAATGTCCCTTATACGTTTTCCAAGCCTCACATTGCAAGAAAAGTGATGTCTAAATGAAAATACCATTTTGGCCCTCTTTTGAAGATACTAGAATCTTGTTTTTGGCCAAAACGGTTTTAAACTCCAAAATAGGGTTGAGGAAGAATTTGAAAAGGGAGTTAAAACAAAGTTGTTAGAGTTGATAATTTCAAATGTTTTTGCTATTCAAACCTATTTCAAAAACCAAATGATTCAAAAGTTATTTGGATTCAAATTTGGCCAAAAAAACCCTGTAGACCACAAAAGGTCACCTCCTAGCATTTAAGTGAGTTTCATTGCAAATATCCATATTACTCAAATATTATGGATGTTTGTCAATTTTTAAACTCATACATTCAAAATGCTCAAAAAATATTTTTTTTATTTTGGTGTTTTTTTGTGTGGGGGTGTTGACTTGTGCAAGGGCTGTGCGTAGTTGGCAAGGCCCGGTTTGACCGGCTTGGTGCCGATGGTCTGACCGAACACATAGGGCTGGCCTGATCGGTTGGCAAGGTGCCAATCCGAATCACTCTTTCCCTTATCCACTCATACCCCCTTCTTCCCAACTCATCCCCTCACTTCTCCTATCGAAAAACACATCTCTCCCTCCCCTCGTAAACACTAGCCTCACCCCTCCATCAAGTCCTCTTGGTGTGACCGTGATTTCTCCTCTGGTTACATCGTAAGTGATTCTCCTCCAGTTCCTCTCTCTATTCCATGGATTATTTGCTATTTTGTTGATTGTTTGATCCATGGCATGGAACTCTCGGTGAAGAAGAGTGGTGTTCATCGATTGGCACTTTTAGCTGGTGAGTCGATGACATATCATAGAGATCTAGCTGATGCAATCAAGTCAAATCGGCTGTAAGGTACAAGATGTTACTCATAGACTAAATTTAGGTTAAATATAATCATAAACAACTTTTCCTTAATAGAATCAATCCCATAGGTCGAACCCAATCGATGCAACATGAGATTGATATCTTTTAAAGTCAATTATCATACAATTATATGGCCTAAATGACTAGCCAATGGATAGATGTTGTAGATTAGACCCAAAACAATCATGATTGGCTGTATAGACAAATAACAGACAATTATTAATTTAGTTCTTTTCTTAGATACAAGCAATTACGATAGATTGGACTCAATCGAGACAATATTAATTGCTCATAACCGAGATCAGATAAATCAATAATTACATGTACTTATATCATAGCCGATGAGATCTTTCAGGAAATTTTAGATAACGTATCGGCTAATACTCCAATGCAGCCTTATACAAAGATATCAATCTCATGTAAATATATTAAGTAAGCATCAACCCCCAACTATTTAGATCTAGTCAACATTGAGTACAAGCTTAATCTATTTAAATGAGTGATATAATTGTATAAGAGACAAATATAACATGTTAAACATGATTAAACATATGAAAGAAAAAACAAAACAACTGTATTAGGTAAGATCGTTTGAAAGCCCGATACTACCCATATCAGTAATCAAGAAGCAAGTTAGGTTTTATGATTTCAAGCACGACTTAGTAGGTCAAACCCAATTGATGCAACAATAAGTATGAAAGAAAGTGTCGACGGAGTAGATCGTGACTACGGTATTTGTAGAGTATGGGGATCGTCAGAACCAAAGTATATGCAAGACTGAGGTAAAAGAGATTTTTATACAAGTTCGGGCATCTTATCTGGCAGGTAATAGCCATACTCCTGTTGGCTGAAGCCGGTGTTGCTCTTATATATCAGAATCACACGAGTATAATATATGGGAGAACTTAATCTAGTCGTCGTTGACTTAGCGGCATGGATCTCCACACATAGTCGACAACAAGGTAGTCTTCTTCCTCGAATACGATCTCGATGAGATTTGGAGGACAGCCCTAGATCCCTCATGTCGGTCTTTGTGACTCCAGATTGGGTCTATCTAAGCTTGGCTTTCATGTTGGTGCATCTTGGACTCTATTTCAGTGTCCCCTCTTCTCCTAGGGGGTCTTTTATTTATACCCATAGATGTCCTCTTTTCCAAGTAGAACTAGGGAGACAAATATGGATACGATCCGAGTAATCCTTGTAGTTTCCAACTTGAACTCTGCTTGTCCTTCCTTATCTGGAACACCTTCCGTATACGAGGCATTCCGTATAAGACTTGGTATATGGTGGGCCCCGTCGAGCCTAACCCAAGATCATTGGGTATGCCTTATTCATAACACTGATGATAGCCCCCGACTTCAATGCAAATGAATGAGTTGATGTTCTCGGCCAATGACCTTGAAACAACAGTTGTCGAACTCACCTAAGCATTCTCGGATGATCAAGAAGGTGTGGAGTATGTGACTAGGTTCCCTTTCCAGGCTTAATCAAGAATTTGGATTGAAGTCAAAAACTTCCATCTTGATGGGTACACCATCGCTTTATCCAGTAGCCCTTGATGAACTCAACCAACCGTTCTCGGACAGCCGACTAGGTGTAGAGTATGCAACAAAGTCCTGATGTCTGACTTAATTGCTTTGATATCTGACTCTCCTGAAATCAATTACTCAGAGCAAATTGTTAGATAGAAAAAGCCCCCAAGCGACCGCTTGGGGGTAAAATGTGAATTGAGAAATCAAAAATAAACTGAATCTATTTATGACAATAAAAGAGTACTCTTGCCGGAGCTGCCCTCAGCAATTGGAGTATGGTACCCTTCCTAACCCCTAGCTGTCTTTATGGAAAAGTTGTTTTCCATGAAGGCAGCTTAAATCTTATAACAAACTATGCTGAAGCAGCGAATTTCTAGCCTTCGGCCGTGAAGCTGGGAAAACCAATTCCCGATTACACAGCTTGGTTAATACGCTCAAACGGGTACTCTAATATGACTAGATCTAACATGGTCGTGTGACCCTGCATTGCCTGACAAACTTTCATAGTGCTAGGCGTCCCCAGCCGAGGTCCATGGGACCCCAAAGCTTGCCAGACTAACATAAAAGGACAGTAGGATCGACTTCAGGACATAGCGATATAAGAAAAGAGGATCAATGGACAAATATTGCACATTTTATATGTATAAACACTTACAGAGATTGATGCATGAGGGATGATGAGATTGCTACCATGTTGGTCAGGAACCAGTTGTGTAGTATTCAACAAATTGTGGAGATTATGGGTACCGGATACCCTCACGGCTGGCTTATCCGACATACCATAGGGGATAGGTTGTGACTCATGATTATGTAAACCGGCATAGGACTTGGGTATTACGTTACCATTATGATAAGGTAACGGCCTATAGTCTAAAGTTGGTAAGATTGAGGAGTCCGACATAGAGTGTGATTGGGTCTCCGACTTATAAGCCTACCCTCCAAGACTATATAAGGAGGGTAGGGCGTCCCTTGAGAAGGATAAGGGACAATACGCGAAAATAGACGACTAGAGAGAGAACTCACGAGAGTACATATTGAAAGAGATCAAGAGATCAATAAATCACTCGGCGGATTGAATCCCCGAAACAGGAGTAGGGTATTATCTCTCGTTAGAGAGGGCCTGAACCTATCTAAACCTCTTTGCATACTAACCCATCGTGTTTGGCGCTTGACTGCTACCCCCAATTTCTTATTGCCGAAACCAAGTTTCGACAGTTGGCATGCTAGGTAGGGGAAGTGCGTCAAGTTTTCTTCTTCATCTCGCCGACAAGCGCGATGTGATCTACATCAGGCTTCGACGACTTCGTCTTCGCCCCTGGGCAGGCGTTTCGCTTCGGCAGCCTCGACTTCATCACCGACAAATTTGGTAAGCTCTCTCTCCTCAACTCGGATTCGGACCAGTCGGGAGGGGGAAACCCCTCGGCGCCGTTCGGGTTACCGGACGACGCTGAGATCTACCACAACCTTCTGTCTTCCGAGTTGGATTCGATCCACTTGGGAGAATCTTCTTCATCATCTTCATGCTGCGATCTGGGCGCGAGGGAAATTGCTGTCATACTCGAACGACTCGGGTTATATTTGTCTACGGACCTCGACGAACACCTCAGCTCCACCGACTTCGACGACCTCTATGACATCTCCACAGACAACATCAACAGCTCCGACTTAGACAAAGATTACTACGACTCGACGCTCCTCAACGTCCTCATGGCCGAAGTAGCCGAGACCGACTCGGCCATGGCCCGGAGGATTGCAGAGAAGGAACGAGCCAAGCTTGAGCAAGAGCGCAAGTGTATCAAGGAGGAGAACAAGCGCAAGGAGGAGGAGCTCAAGAAGAAAGAAAAAGCTGACAAGAAGAAACGAGACCTGAGGGTGACTGGGCGCTCTGCCCGCGAGGCCATATTGCAGACACGAGTCGACAACGCCAACATCTTCCTCACGCCTCAATAGAACGCGGTCGCTGCCCTCACCCTCATCGACACCGTCATTGAAGTGGCACCGGCTGCGGTAACACCACTTTTGGACAAGATCAAGACCATTGTCGCAGCTACGGCCAACGGCCCTCCCTCTAGCTCCGCGCGGAGACCTACTGAGTCCATCACCGAAACACCTAAAAGAAGCCGCCTGCCACCGCTACGATCCAAAAACTACAAGAGGCCCGAGCAGAGCAAGACACCCGTCAAGTCCAAGGACCCTCCCCGCAACGCAACATGGAAGCATCAAGAACAATCGACCAACTCTCATGAGAGAGGTCATGGTCGACCACCCGTCCACGATCGGATTCGTCGCAGCTACAACTCTAACTATCCAAGCAGCTCCCGAAGACCCCCGCCCAGTGACTTGAGGGAGGTCCTTGACCGGCGCCATCGGGAGCGTGACCGACGCTCTTATGAAGACCGAAGGAGATCGCCCGACAACTACGACGATGGAGTGCCCGCGTTCACTCGGGACCTGCGTCGAGTGGATTGGCCGAGTGGTTTCAAGCCCACTAGGATCGACAAGTACAATGGCAAGACCGACCCTGAGTCATGGTTGACCATGTACACCCTCGCCATCTGCGCAGCAGGAGGAGACAGCAAGGCCATGGCGAACTATCTGCCCGTTGCTGTCGCTGATTCAGCCAGGAATTGGCTCACAAGCTTACCAAGAGGTTCGATCGATTCATGGAGCGAGCTTCAGGACCACTTCATCGCCAATTTCCAGGGCACTTACGAAAGGCCCGGGACCCACTTCGATCTCTACAACATGATTCAGAAGCCCGACGAGTCCTTGAAGGACTACATTTGACGTTTCTCAGAGAAGCAAAACAAGATCCCCGACATCACCGACGACATCATCATAGCCGCATTCCAGAAAGGCATCCGCGACGAGTTGCTGATCGGCAAATTCGGGCGTAACCCTCCGAGGACGGTCAAGAAGATGTTCGAAACAGCTAACTCCTATGCCAAATCAAACAATGCAATTAAAGCCTCGCGGCAAGACAAGCATAACAATTAAAGCCCACCGTGGGGCCCTACCTCTGCTGTCACCAGTGAAAATACCAAAAAGCTAAGTCATCATTAATTTTCTTCTTTATATGATATTTTCTTTTTCCTCTGCCTCACTACATCAACTGGTCCTCCGTTGAGTAGTGAGTCGGGGGCTACAGATGTTATATCATATTTTTGAGTTAATTTTTATAATGTTTATCTCGATTGCTTGCAAAATAATCCGAGTAAACAAGTGCCCATCGAGTTATGAAACTCTATTTTCCTATGCTTTCCGTTTGGTTTGTCGATGGATAGTTGCCCTTGGGCCGAATCCTAGCACCCGGGAGCACGTTGGATGGAGTGTATAATGCAAGGTGCTAAGTATTACTCGGAGGCAATCAAAAGCATAGAGATAAAATAAATTGTTTTCTGCTCTAAACAATTATGAAAGTACCCGAGTAGTAAATTCCGATATGTGAAACTTTGTTCCATTAATGATGAACTCATGTCAATGACTAGTCGGGCAGAGTGTTTAAACGTGAGGAGTCATCTACTCGGGAAAATCAAAATCGACAAGAGGAGAAAGACATACTTACAAATATTTTAAAATGCTTGAATTTTCCTCAAGTACTATATTTGCATCAGATACTACTCATCCTACATGTTTATACTGCAGGATTGATCAATTATACATCACCGCCGGTCTGCCTTCACCGCCGCCGACTAGTGTTTCCTCCTACATGGTTGATTGGTGACATCACCGTTATTGGACGTCTACGACTTCATTGTCAGCCTGCCTTCGCTGCCGCCGACTGGTGTCTCTGGCTACACGGTTGATTGGTGACATCACCGTTGTTGGGCGTCTACGACTTCATCGTCGGCCTGCCTTCGCCGCCGACGACTGGTGTTTCCGCCTACACGGTTGATTGGTGACATCACCATTGTTGGGCATCCACGACCTCATCGTCGGCCTGTCTTTGCCGCCGCTGACTGGTGTTTCCGCCTACACGGTTGATTGGTGACATCACCGATGTTGGGCGTCCACAACTTCATCGTCGGCCTGCCTTCGCCGCCGCCGACTGGTGTTTGGTGACATCACCATTGTTGGGCGTCTACGACTTCATCGTCGGCCTGCCTTCGTCGCCGCCGACTGCTGTTTCTGCCTACACGGTTGGTTGGTGACATCACCAATGTTGGGCGTCTACGACTTCATCGTCGGCCTGCCTTCGCCGCCGCCGACTGGTGTTTTCGCCTACACGGTTGATTGGTGACATCACCGTTGTTGGGCGTCTACGACTTCATCGTCGGCCTGCCTTCGCCGCCGCTGACTGGTGTTTCCACCTACACGGTTGCTTGGTGACATCACGTTGTTGGGCATCTACGACTTCATCGTCGGCCTGCCTTCGTTGCCACCGACTGGTGTTTCCGCCTCGGCCTGCCTTCGCCTTCGCCGACTGGTGTTTTCTGCCTACACAGTTGGTTGGACACACCACCGTTGCTGGGCGTCTACGACTTCATCATCGGCTTGCCTTTACCGCCGCCGACTGGTGTCTACGCCTACACGGTTGATTGGTGACATCACCGTTGTTGGGCGTCTACGATTTCATTGTCGGCCTGCTTTCACCGCCGCTGACTGGTGTTTCCCGCCTACACGGTTGATTGGTGACATCACCGTTGTTGGGCGTCTACAACTTCATCGTCGGCTTGCCTTCGCCGCTGCCGACTGGTGTTTCCCGCCTACACGGTTGATTGGTGACATCACCATTGTTGGGCATCTACGACTTCTTCGTCGGCTTGCCTGCCTACACGGTTGGTTTTCACGCCACCGTTGTTGGCCATCTACGTTTTCATCGTCAACTAGTTCTATTGCCTCTACTTCGCAAGCTTCGTCACTTCACCAACCACGACGTCTCCAAGAGCCTCAACATGACATCCTCAGTGTGTATCTTCACTCAAGCAATGGCTACTCAATGACAAGCTATAGTTCTTGACTCTTTGATCAGTTGTTTCCCAACTAAGCATAGAGTCGGGGGCTACACAAATACAAGACTCAAAATCTTCGCTCCAGAGCAAGCTTTCTACTTCAGCAACTCCAATATTTTCGTCAACAACTTAGGCTCTCAGTTGATGCTACAGTCTACTCCAAGTTTTTCAAATGTCAAGTTCAAGATTTTATTTATATATCATGGAGTTTGGAGTTCTTCGCCACACACATGCTAGCATCAAGGAAACTACTTGGGCTTCGATATCTTCTCAACAGTTTGATGGATCATTATCATCGGCACCTTCGTCATCGGCATTATCTTCATCTTCAGTCAACTGCTGTCAACCAAGTTCTTTGCTTCAGGAGTTTGGGCTTCGTATACACTAAAATTTGACTGGGACATCAACTCGCCATCTCCATCAACATCTTGCCATGTCTCTTCAGCCTAATCAATTCTGCCACCGTTGACGGGCAACTTTGTCTCTACAACTGGTTGTTTTCTCCTGCTGCAGATCATCATCACCACCGGTTGCGTCTGTCACAGTTGGTTGGCCTATTACGCCGCAACTAAATAGTATTTTCGTCTTCATCGTCCGGCTATCTCCGTCGTTGCCGACTGGTGGTCTCGTCGTCATTGCTGGCCTACGTCGTCACTGCGGATGTGCGTCTTCATCTTCAACACCGACTTGATTCTCTCCTCCAAGGTTGGCCTACTGCGTCGCCATTGATAGGCGTCATCGTCTTTACTGCCAGTTGCCTCGTCTGTTGTTGCCGACTGATCTTCTCGATTCCACGACTACGCTTCTCTGTCACCGTTGTTGAGATACTTCATCTTCATAGCCGACCATCTCTACTGCCGCCAGTCGTCGTTACTGCTAGTTACGTTTGTCACCGTGACTATTTTCTTCGTCTCCATGGTTGATGGATTTTGCCATCGCTGTTGATGGGCAACTATGTCTCCAACACTGACATCTTCGTCATCTCTGATGGGCAATTTCATCTTCACATTGGTGATCTCGCTTCCATGACGACTGCGTTAGTTACCACCAATGGATAACTTCGACTATGACGAAAGGACAAGTCATATACTCAGGGGCTTATTAGTTCTAGCACGACGATCATACCTTCAATCTTCAATTTGGACTTATTTCGGCTATATGAGACATGAATACATGGCCGCGAGCTTATCTCCTTTATTCATGGTCTGGATCAATCATTATTTTCCACAAGGGTCACAAGATGAGTTCTTGCGCCAGTCAAGATTCAATTATCAAATCTATTTTGGTGCATCCCATGAGGGATAACCATTCAGATCAGAAGATGAAGCGGCGGGGAAGACGCCGGCGCTTCAGAAATTATAGGGTATCGGTAGGTTTTCTCGTGTTTGGGCCGAGACCCATGAGAAGCTTACGGCCCATACTACAGGTGTGGCTTGACACGTGTCTCTAGGGACTTAAGCAGATGTGCCTTGGCAATATGCACATGTCTTATTGCCCAATGCCTTCAAAATCCTTTCATACAGCAGTTACGCAACTTGTTGAAGGTTGGTACGATGCAACTTGGAAGGTGACAAACAGTAAAGATTTTTATAACTGTCTTGGTAACTTTTTTATGGGTTGCAGGAGCTGTTTGGTCTTTACAAAACATTTGGTTTTATATTATATCAATGCTTTTCTGCAACCTTGGTGTGCTCTTTTTTATTAAGACCTAATATTATGGCTGGAGCTATTTAATATTTTGGTCATATTTTTCAGATGACTGATGAATTATTAACTCAGATTTTCTACCCATGAGGGTTGGCTGAGTTGTTTGTTCTGAGATGACTCGAGCAAAACGACTCGGATAAACATGAGCTTGCTGAGTACTCGAAATTCATTATATACTATGACTTGATTATGAGGTTATGTGTTATATGATTTTTTATGATTGCTTTTGGTTTAGGCTAGGGTATTACCTCTCGTTAGAGAGGGCCTGAACCTGTCTAAACCTCTTTGCATACTAACCCATCGTGTTTGGCGCTTGACTGCTACCCCCAATTTCTTATTGCCGAAACCAAGTTTCGAGACAAATCGTAGTGTTGGTGGGAGAATCGCTATAATCGCTGGTCGAGGACCAGGTATGTAGTCGTTCTCAACAACTCGCAAAGATGGTGGGAGAATCGCTACAACCGCTGGCAGAAGACTAGGTATATAGACGTACTCAACCACTCGTAGAGGTAGTGGGAGAATCACTACAACCGCTGGTCAGGGACCAGGTATATAGACGTACTCAACCACCCGTAGAGGTGATGGCAGAATCGCTATAACCGCTGGTCAAGGACCAGATTTATAGATGTACTCAACCACCCGTAGAGGTGGTGGGAGAGTCGCTACAACCACTGGTGAGGGACCAGGTATGTAGACCTACTCAACCATCCAAAGGCAACTTGAAGAGATGGTGAGAGGATGACTATCGCCGGTGGCTGAGGAACAGGTGTAGTTATCCCTCGACCACTCGAAGGCAACATAAAGAGATGGTAAGAGGATGACTACCTCCGCCGGCCAAGGACTAGGTGTAGCCCTCGACACTCGAAGGCAACATGGAGAGATGGTAAGAGGATGACTACCTCCGTCGGCCGAGGACCAAGTGTAGTTATCCCTCAACCACTTGAAGTCAACCGGGGTGGGGAGGAGGGTGGGAGGGAAATCACTACAACGCTATTCGACGACCAGGCGTGTTCAACTCCCGACCGCCCGGAGGCAACTGGTAGGTGGTGAGAGATCACTACAATGCTGGTCAAGGATCAGGCGTAGTCCACTCTCGATCACCCGAATGCAACTGATAGGTGGTGAGAGATCGCTACAACACTGGTCAAGGGCCAGGCATAGTCAACTCTCGACCACCCAGAGGCAACTGATAGGTGGTGAGAGATCGCTACAACAGTGGACGAGGACCAGCCGTAGTCAACTCTCGACCACCCAGAGGCAACTGGTAGGTGGCGAGAGATCGGTACAATGCTAGTCGAGGACTAGGCGTAGTCAACTTTGGATGACCCGAAGGCAACTGGTAGGTGGTGAGAGATCGCTACAACGCTAGTTGAGGACCAGGCGTAGTCAACTCTCGACCACCCGGAGGCAACTGGTAGGTGGTGGGAGATTGTTACAATGCTGGTGAAGGAGCAGGCATAATCAACTCTCGACCACCCGAAGGCAACTGGTAGGTGGTGAGAGATTGAAACAATGCTGGTCGAGGACCAGGCTTAGTCAATTCTCGACCACTCGAAGGCAACTGGTAGGTGGTAAGAGATCGCGACAATGATGGTCAAGGACCAGACGTAGTGAACTCTCAACCACCCGAAGGCAACTGGTAGGTGGTGAGAGATCGCTACAACGCTAGTGGAGGACCAGGCGTAGTCAACTCTCAACCACCGAAAGACAACTAGTAGGTGATGAGAGATCGACAACTGGTAGGTGGTGAGAGATCGCTACAACGTTGGTCGAGGGCCAGGCGTAGACAACTCTCGACCGCCCAGAGGCAACTGATAGGTGGTGAGAGATCGCTACAACGCTGGTCGAGGACTAGTCGTTGTCAACTGTCGACCACTCGAAGGCAACTGGTAGATGGTGAGACATCGCTATGATGCTGGTCGATGACCAAGCATAGTCATCCCTCGACCACCCTTGTGCATCTCATGTGGCCAGCATGACTCACACACCCAACTTGTAGCATATCAGACGTCCGTTCACAATCATGCTAGGTAATCAAGCCAACAATGTCCGCGAGGGGATTGTCCATAACAACCTTTTCACAAATAGTTCGGGCGTGACCGGTGTTAAATGTTAGATAGGTCGTCGGTCTTTGTTGGTAGGTTTGGTCTGACAACTCTGCATTTGTTTGAGAATGTTCTCAATGATGGGGTGTACTCGACCGTTGCCTACTCGAGTGCTCGATTGTTTCTTAAAAGTATTTTCTAGAAGGCAAGATATATAGCAGAGAATACCGAGCGCGTACTTAAAAAACTATATAAATTTTCTAGTATTATCAGCGTATAACGAGCAGATTCAGATTAAATATCGGGTATTATGTAAATCATAAACATGCATGATTTATACAGAAGAAACATTGAGCCCCAGTATTATACCGTTGTCGGCCTAACATAGGAGACACTCTCACAACAAACATTGTATAAAAAACATGCTCTAGGTAAATATAATAAATTATGGATATGAAAATAGGTACGGTAAATTATATGAAATATTGCGTACCTTTGTAGATACATGCCGGATGTATTTACGAAATCAGTAGATTGATTTAAAAAATTAATATACTAATTACCTTGTTTAGCGATGTTAACTAACTCGAAAGTAGTCAAACCGGATTGAAGTCTCGTGATCGACTGTATCGAACTATTGTTTTCTACGGCGATGATGTCTTTGAAGCTTGGTCGATTTTGATAGATCGAATTGTTAGGTCAGATCTCTCAGGACCAAAATTGTTAAAGTATCCCTCGTCAAAAACTCCACAGCGGCGGTGACTTGACGAGGGTCCCAATTTGTCGAAGAACATACTTCGGTTGGGTCATATCTCCCTAAAGCCAAAGTCATCGAGTAGTTTGTCATTGGAGAATCCGTCTCTTGAAACCCATTTTGTCGAGACCTTTTAGCACCAAAATCCCCCTACCTGGCACGCTAATGTCGACAGAGTAGATAACGATTATGGTATTTGTAGAGTATGGGGATCGTCGAAACCAAGGTATATGCGAGATTGAGATAAAAGAGATAGGGGACAGTGAATTTTATATAGGTTCGGGCCTCTTAATTGATAGGTAATGGCCTTACTCCTGTTGGCCGAAGCCGGTGTTGCCCTTATATATCAGAATCACACGAGTACAATATTTGGGAGAACATAATCTAGTCGTTGTCGACTTGGTGGCATGGATCTCCACCTGTAGTCGACGACAAGGTAGTCTTCTTCCTCTAATACGATCTCGGCGAGATTCGGAGGATAGCCCTAGATCTCTCATGTCGGCCTTTGCGGATCCAGATTGGGTTTATCTAGGCTTGTCCTTCATGTTGGTGCATCTTGGCCTCTACTTCAGTGTCCCCTCTCCTCCTAGGGGGTCTTGTATTTATACCCAAAAATGTCCCCTTGTCCAAGTAGAACTAGAGAGACAAATATGGATACGATCCAAGTAGTCCTTGTAGTTTTCAACTTGAACTCTGTGTCTCTTTCCTTATCCGGAACACCTTCTGTATATGAGGCATGATTCCGTATAAGACTTGGTATATGGTGGGTCCCGCTAAGCCTAACCCAAGATCTTGGGTATGTCTTATCCATAACACTGACAGAAAACATAAAGCCTAAACAATCTAGCCTGTGATTGTTTCAGGATGGTGGATATCTTAACTAATCTAAGTCAATGAAAATTGTTTAGCCGATATCGACAGGACCCAATAAAAGGTTTAGCCGATATAAGTAAACAAAGCCATCAATCTAGATTAGCTAGGATATATGATAAATAGGCAGATGCATAGAGTAGATTGGAGTGTTCAAAACGATGTAAGCCCTAATCTCGCTAATACAAACTGCCATGACAAGTTTTACCTCTCGTTGGAGATCGAAGCCGATGTAGCCCAACTTGAAACATGAACTCGTCGAAAAGTAAAAACAAAAGGGCGGCAATGCGCCGAAAGTGTGTATTGAACTGTTGTTATTTCTTTACAAGACCCTGGACATATATTTATACCTGAAACATACAAACCTTGTCCATATCGAACATGACTCAAACTTAATAAGCAAACAAATCCCTAGGTTGATTCCTACCACAAATTTCTTACGTAAACGACTTATTATCCTAATTAATAGATACAATTGTCTATCCCAAACTCAATCCTTGTTCGACAATTTCCTTGAATCTTCAACCCGAGCTCAACATGACCTCGTTCTGTCTGTATCGACTAACCTTGTCCGATTCGGTATTGGCTGATACAACCTTCAGCCGATGCGCTGTTCTGTTTTTGGAAACAACCTTATCTCCTCTGAATTCTCTTCGAATTTATCTTCATCTCCATGTATCTTTGCCAAATTTTGCTATTAACACATTGCCCCCCAATTCCTGAGTATAGATAAATATGCTGCGGAATTATCTGTTATACCCGCAAAAATCTAGGGTTTCCATATTCTAACCATTAGAGGCCAAGCTATAAATAGCAATGGCTCTCTCGCTGTTAACTTTAGCCACCGCTAAAACCACACTCAACTTTCTCTCTCACCTCCGATGACCGCATCGACAACACGAGCTCCTCCTTAGCAATTCTCAGCGATTCCCCTGCTCTGAGCTCAATGGCGACCATCATCAATGTTCTTGAGGTAAATCCCCTTCAACCCATGCTTCATCACCTCAATTCATCTTTATTCTGTATTGGCTTAGATCGAATTTTTCTCTAGATCCCCTTTCGCTAAATTTTCTGATTCTTCCTCCTCTGTTCTTTATGACTATAGCACTTGAGAAGCTAGATTGTGATCCCTGTTCTTAAGGAACCCACTCATTATTTCTTGGGACAATGGGAGATACAGACCCCACATACTTTATCAATACCGAGACCAACAGGATCCCGTTTAGGCAAACCAAGCCCAATTTAGCCGATTGGCAGACAACTTTTAGGTCCTGGCCTTCAAGCCTTATGGATGGAGGAACTGGTACAAGAGGGTATCAGCCACCAAGCAAACAATTTGGGATGAAGCTGGAATATCTCAATGCTTGGCTCTATCCTTGGCTGATATGAAGAAAGATGAACCCTTGATGTCATCTGCCTCTTACTTCCAGTCAGACACTTTAAATGCTTTAATGTTTAATCAAGAGCCGATGACTCCCACTCTTCTTGGTATCTCAATGCTCAATGGCCTGGATGTGACTTCATTGACCAATCTTTGTAGTTTGAAAGTGAATGTGACAACAAGCTGATGACCAAGAATGTGACTGGCTGGTCTGGGTACATATCTAAGCATATTGGTACTGGACCTTTGGCTAGAGAGATTTGTGTTCTGTGGATCAACTTGCGGACCAACGGCTAACATGCAGCACATAGCCCAAGCAATAGTTGCGAAGAGATCTTTTCCTTTGGGAAAAATACTTGCTTGGAGCTGTATATCAAATGATGGGCCAAGCATCGGCTAGGATCCTCACCGGCAAATCTATAGGACATGGTGGTCCCTGGTGGTTGGTGTAACTTTGGTTGAATTTGTATACAATTGCTGTTGCCGAGAGAACCTCTCTTTCTTCATCAAGCTTTCCTTGTGATTATTTCGAAGAAGAAGAATAGACAACCCGCCGATGCATGTCATTTGGAGAAGCATCATTAGTTTACCCTGGATCAGGGCCATTGGCTAAAGCATTCCAAACTTGGTTCTATCATTTTTATGATGGTTTCCCAAAAAATACCAGAACTTGGTTCCCTTACACCAACATCGTTGATTTTAAGCTGCCTATCGATATGAGACTAGACGATCTTAACAATGAAAATAACCCCAGATCCAAAGATATCTTTGTATTGGCTATATCACCCTGTATCCTTCCTACTGAGATTTCTCAAGCCCGAAACACTCGAGTCTCTTATGAATTCTACCACCCCATGATAGCAGCCAAACAGCTAGGCTTGGGTCAACTTCCATTCGACCTCTATTTTGTAAGGATAGTACAGACATGGGGAATTGTGACATCGGTTCTCCTATTTGACAAGGTGATCAAACTTGAAGGACCTGTTCTGGGCTTTTTTGAGCATGTCAAATCCATCTCCTGCGCAGCCGATTGGATGACCAATGGGGGAGTGAATGGAAAAAACACTTCTTCAATCTATCGGCCAGCTTCTATTTGACCACTGTCATCCCCTCCATCAGTCCTCAGGTCAGTCTGAATCTTGTACTTCTCCTTTTTGCAAAATTTTGAACTCTTTTTATTCTTGAAAGCACTAATATAACTTGTTTTGCAGTCTGTCAGTACTCCCCCTCCTACCAAAAGCACAAGTGGTCAGCCGATAGTGTATGCTTCAACTTGGATTCCTTCAAGAGACATGGCTCCCTCACTCATTGGCTTCGACGCCCCACTAGTACGATCTTTGCTTCATGGGCAAATCAGAGAACCAGTATCCAAGGCCTTAGGCAAGCACAAACAACTGATCATCAAAAAGACCACGAAGAAGCCCAAATCTACCCAGTCTAAGAATGCTGCCGATGATGAGCTCGCCTCCATTGATCCAAACATTGATCAATATTTAGAGGACCAAGTGGCACAAGAAGAAGTTGATGAAGCCGCTGCTGCCATGAGCGAAGATAAGGCCACCAAAGATGCAGCTGATACTGGCGCTGGTGATGAAGCCGCTACTGCCATGAGCAAAGATAAGGCCACCAAAGATGCAGCTGATGAAGATACTGCTGCAGCCGATGTTGAAAGAACCAGTGAAGTCAATACACAACCATCACCACCACGTCATCGCCAAGTAATTCGCAAATTCAAGGTAAATATCATACTGTTTTTCTTTTTGCAACCATCAACATTTGCTAATAGTTATTCTTTTTTGCAGCCCAAGACTGTAAAGGCTCTTGCTAGCCAAAAATCAGGCTATCAACCACCTCTTTCACCAAGTCCTCGGTCTTCATCACCTGTATCGACAAATTCCTTTTAATTCTGTTCTCTTCATTCAGCTGATACTAGTGCAATCCTAACACTCGTCCTCTTTCAGCCCAAGTCTCCATTGGCTTCCCCTCATCGGCCCGCTTCTAGTGAGCATACTCTCACAGTTGTTGGAAGTCATCATGAAGAAGAAACAACTGCTGCTGCTGTGCCGATGCCCCGGGTAAACATATTTGAAAAAAATACCTTCTATCAACCTAATTTTGTTTTATTTTCTAATCTCAACTCCATCTTGCAGAATATAGCTGATATGTTCTCCTTCGACATCAGGCAGTTTTTGGATGAAGATGATAAGGAAACCACCAGCAAAGCAAAATCCCCCATCTCTGAAAACCTAAGAGCCCAATTGTTGGATATATCTGATCGGCTGAATGTATCACTGGACGCCTTAGTTACAAATAGTGGGCCAATCAAAAGAAGAATCCAAGAAATTCAAGATCAATTGCTTGACGAAGTAATTGATATCATCTCCCTAGCAGCTTTTCTTGAATCTCATCAATTCAAGGTTCTAAGAGCCAGGCAAAGACTTGCAGATCGCCTCGAACTCAAAGCATTGGAATCGGCTCTTCAGACCAGCCAGTAACAAAATAATGAAAATAAAGCCAAGCTTGATGAGTTGATTGATGGCCCTAAAACAACCCAGAAGCACATATCCGAGCTGGAACAAAAAGAAGCTGATCTGCTGGCCAAGTTGGAGCAAATACGCAAGGAAATTGCTCAAGAAATGTAGAAGCTAACCGATCTTCCAAAGGCCATCGAAGAATAAAGAACAATGTTGAAAGCATCGGCTAAGCACTTGGCTGCTCAGAATAAGGCCTTGAAACTGGTGCCAGGCTTAGAAGTCGATGACACATGCGCCATTGAAGAATTAGACCAAATTCGCTTGTGCGCGATATCGGCAATCCAAAACTTTTTGGGTTGATGTAATAGTCTTAATTCTTGAAACTTCTGCTTGAAACACTTGACATATTTTTCATGTAATATAATCATCAGCTTTCACACCAATTTTATTTCTGTTTTTCACACTTGTACATTTTTGAATTTTTGGTCTAAGGGCGATAGTATATATCGGCCATCTTAAGGTGATGTAATATATACATCGGCTAAACAACCGATTATGAGTTAATCCAAACATTTGGGTAGTATTTCTTCAAATATTTTCCATCAAGTGCTTTTCCAAAAACTTCTCCATCAAGTCCTTTGAGCATATACGCATTTTTGGGCACACAACGATGAATCTGATGGGGCCATTCCCAATTAGGTGACCATTTTCTAAATTTGTTATCTCTTGTCCCTATCGACAAAATCAACTTCCAAACAAGCTCTCCTTCAAAAGACTTTGACACAACCTTTTTATTATAATACATTGAAACTTGCTCCTTATCCTTTTTGATTTTCTCTAAAGCACGCGATCGGACTTGTGCCAACTCTTCTAAATTGTTAATCATTAAACTATAATAATCATCAGCCGATAGTTCATTTTGTAATGAAATCCTTCTTGAGCCGATATTATTCTCCCAAGGGAAAATAGCTTCATGCCCATAAACAAGTTGATAAGGTAGCACTTGTATAGCTCCATTACACACCATTCGATACGCCCACAACAAATCGGTCAAAGTAGTATGCCACTTTTTTTGTTGTTCTGCAATCTTCCTTTTAATCAACTTGATCAAACTCTTATTTGAAGCTTCCGCCTGCCCATTGGCTTGTGCATAATAAGGAGAAGAATTTAACAACTTGATTCTCATACTATCGGCAAACTGAACAAACTCATCAGACACAAAAATAGATCCTTGATCTATTGTTATCGTTTGTGGAATCCCAAACCGATAGACGATGTGTTCTTTGACAAATTCAATGGCATCTTTGGAATCAACCTTTTTCAAAGGAATTGCTTCAACCCACTTTGTAACATAATTTGTAGCCACCAAAATATATTTATGTCCTTTGCTCGATGGTGGATTGATTTGGCCGATCATATCGATTCCCCAACCTCTAAACGGCCATGGTTTGATTATCAGGTTCATAGCCGATGTTGGCGCTCTTTGAACAACTCCAAACTTCTAACAATCTTGACATCCTTTATAATACTTGAAGCAATCTTCCAACATCGTCAGCTAAAAATACCCAACTCATCGAAGCATTCACTTCATCTTATGAGCCGATTGATGTGCTCCACAAATTCCCTCATGCACTTCACACATAACTACTTTAGCTCATCATCGAGCAACACATATTTGAGGGCCTTATATTTCAACTTGCTTGACGCCGATTGAGAAGGATTCTTCAAATACTCAATAATCTTATACCTCCAATCAGCGGCATCAACATCTGCAATTTCAACCTTCATATCTTTCAACATCGGTTTATAACCCGATGCGGCTTGAGCTAGATCATTGGCTTCAATATTTTGTTCCCTAGGAATATACTTCATGGTAATAACCCTGAAATTCTTCATCAACTCTTGGCAATATTCATTATAAACTCTCAAAACTTCATTCTTGCATTCATAGTCGCCTGACAATGATTGATAACCAACAATGAATCACCAATAATTTCAATCGCATCAGCTTCAACCTTCTTCAAAAGCTGCAATCCCTTGAGCATTGCCTCATATTCTGTCTGATTATTTTAATAATAAGGTTTGATTGTAAAGGCAAACTCATAACTTGCCCCTCGAAGTGATATGATCACTAAATCGATACCACAAACATGTGTTCAAATAGATCCATCAAAGAACAATGTCCAAGGCATCATCTTAACATATCCAACTGAATTGTCCCAATGCTGAACAATAAAATCGGCTATCGCCTGCCCCTTTACTGCCTTAGCCGATTCATATCTTAGATCAAACTTTGTCAAGGCAAAATTCTACTTCCCAACTCTTCCTTTCAATACCGGCACTGATAGCATATATCTTACTACATCGGCTTTGCAAACCACCGTTCAATCATTTAAAAGTAAATAATGCCTTAACTTTGTATTGAAAAATACAAGCATAAACACAACTTTTCCACCGGGGTATACCTTATTTCTGCATCGAAAAGTCTCCTGCTAAGATAAAATATTGCTCTTTCTTTTCCTTCAAACTCTTGAATCAAAACTGAACTGATAGATCTTTCATCAGCTGACAAATATAACCTGAATGGAATCCCCTTTTGTGGTGGCATCAAAACTGGAGGAGAACTTAAGTATTCTTTGATATTGTCCAAAGCCTTTTGTTGTTTCTCTCCCCATACAAGCTCTTGATCAGCTTTCAACTTCAACAATGGAGTAAAAGGTTCAATCCTGCCTAATAAATTTGAAATAAATCTCCTTGCAAAATTAATTTTGTCGATCAAGGATTGTAACTTGGTTTTATTATCAATAGGTTCAATATCCTTGATAGTTTCTATACTCCTTTGTGTTATTTCAATCCCTCTTTCATGAACTAGAAAACCAAGGAATTGTCTAGCCGATACACCAAATGCACACTTGTTAGGATTCGTCTTCAAACCATACTTCCTTATTCTTTCCAACACTTTTCGTAGATCAGCTATATGTCCATCAATCTTTTTTGATTTCACAACTACATCATTAATATAGATTTCAACCATCAAGCCAATGAGATCATCAAATATATAATTCATTACCCTTTGATATATAGCACCAGTACTCTTCAATCCAAAAGTCATAACAACCCACTCATACAAGCCGATTGCACCAGGACACTTGAAAGCAGTCTTATGAATGTCTTCTTTTGCCATAAACATTTGACTATATCTTGCATTGCCATCCATAAAACTTATAATCTTATGTCCAGAAGTTGCATCAACCAATAAATAGCAATCGGCATCAGGTATTCATCCTTGGGTATAGCTTTGTTCAAATCTCTAAAATCAACACAAACCCTAAGCTTCCCATTTTTCTTGATCACTGACACTCTGTTTGCAACACACTCAGCGTATAGGCAAGGCCTTATAAAATTGGCATCATAAAGTCTTGTCATCTCAGCCTTGATAGCATTGTACATCTCTGGTTTAAATTGCGTTGGAGGCTGTTTGTGTGGCCGACACCTTGGTTTAATAGGCAGCCAATGTTCCACAATAGATCATCTATAGTATCTTTAGCATAGAAATTTGGGTCATCCACCATGCCTTCACAACAAAAGTTGGGGTTCTCCATCACCGATTGGCTGTATATTACAATCGGACACCTTTAGGTAATCTCCTTCCCAAACTTTTTCAGATAAGCAATCAATTAGCATAAGTCCTTTAGCACCATGTTAGTCTTGATCAGGTCCTCTGGAGTCTTGGCAAGGTTTTTGAATGTCGTGTAAGGCATCAAATTCACAGTTGCCTCCCATCGACTAGCATCTTGGACATCGGCTTCCCATTGACAAACCCCTTAATATACAAGGGCCTAAGATGCCGATGCTCCATGTCTTCAGGCTTTTCAAAAATAACTTGTTGTGGTGATAATGTCAACTTTGTCAATGATTCTTCACAAATCTCTTCATCGACTGTGGACATGCTGTATTCTGCAGGTAGTATAAAAACCATGTTGATTGAAGATTAAGCTACAGCTTTACCCTTAGCAGACGCTGATACCCTTGCTCCATCGGTTTTAACTTCATCGACTGATACAATCTTACTCTTGACACGCCACTCTTTCCTTGTGCGTTTGAGCCGTTGGTTGATTTCTTCTTTAACCTCTTGTATCTGCTCTTTGCTCCTTAATCATTGAACTCTCCTTTTCTGGTTCTTTGTAAAAATACCGGTTGGGCACCATTGAGGGTTTTGTACTTGTTCTTCTTGCTCCTCCTCTTCATCTTCTTCTTCAAAATAATCTTTGTGAACTGGTCCTAAATGATGATAAACTGACAATCTCTTCTGTATCGGCCAAGTCTCATGTCTTGAACTGCTATGTCGATGAGAATTACCATAGTACCTTGAATCAATATTACTCCATCCTGGGCAATCTTCAATTGATGGCAATCTCATCCCCTCATTCCAACAAAATCTGAAGAACTCACAATCCCAGTGAGGATCAAAATAGGTCCTATCGTTTTGATAATGTCTTCGAACTTGTTTCTCTTGCCTCTTCCGATACTTGTTGATTAGTCTTGTAGAATTAAACCTGTTTTGCTGGTAAGTCTGATAATTCTTTCTATCGACTTCATTATCATTTGCTCTTGTGTGGACCATGTACACAGGAAAAGGGTGACCATCAATTTTCATCGGCTTTTTTCCATCATCAAACTTGATTCTGCGTTGTTCAATAACCGATTGAATTTGTTGCCTAAACGCCTTGCACTCATTGCTATGATGAGATCCTGTGTTATGCCGCTTGCAGTATTTCCTTTTTCTCAACTCCTCAGCCAATGGAATGACATGACCTACTGGAAGTTGAATATGTTTTTCCTATAGCAACAAGTCAAATATCCTATCGGCTTTGTTAATATCAAAATCATACCTCTCCTCTTTTCCAGTGTCCTTAACCCATTGATAGACGATAGTCTTTTTGTTCCTTGACCATTCTGCCAAGCCAATCTCTGGGTCTTCATCTTCTAAGTCAGATGCATAATTATAAAACATTGTTGACATTATTAGCCTTCTTGACAAATCTTTTTGTCTCCTGGAACCTCTGTTCATGTGCCGCCACCTTCCGAGCCAAGTGAGCTAAACTCTCAAAGTCTTGAGAAGAAAACCTTTCCCTTATCGGCCCAAGCAATACCTGGAATGTCAAATCAGCGAGCTGTGAATCGGTCAAATTAAGGCTGTAGCATTTGTTCCTCATATCTCTGAACCTCTGAATATAGTCTAGAACCGATTCATCAGATCTCTGCCTTATGGATGAAGTCTGACAGTTTCATCTCTTGAATCTCATTGAAGAAATATTTGTGAAACTGTTTTTCTAGATCGGCCCATCCTCTGATAGAATTGTAGGGCAAGGAAGAAAACCAGGTAAACTCCGATCCAGAAAAGGACAATGGAAAAAATCTAACTCCTAAAGCTTCAATAGTCGATGCCTCCCCACATTTTGCTATGAATCGGCTGATATGCTTATATGTTGAAATATTATCTTGGCCTAAAAACTTTGAGAAATCTGAAATCATGTATCGGTTTGGCAAAGAAACCCTATCAAAATATTCTAGGTATGGATACCGATACATGATCCTATTGTCCTTGGGTTTGAGTCCAAATTAGTCCCTCATCACCTCTGCGATCATATTAGCCCATTGCTTCTATTGTCCATTACCTTCATAATGTGGTGCTTGTTTGTATTGTTGTACTGAGACTGATCTTGAAACTATGGCAAAGTCTCCTGCTGATATTGATGTGGTGGAACTGGTTGGTATTGAGGGTTGGCGTATTGACCTCAATATGGCTAAGGTGGTTGATGTTGGAAGTTCTGGGGCACCTCAAGTACTGTTGATGCAAAATCTGTCTCGTCGAGCATGCCAAAAGATGTGTTAACGTAGATCCTGTGTATGACACACGAAGGCCTGGGAGATTTGCTTAGCTCTAGTGTAGGTCCTAAAATTGATGAGATGTGGGGTGCCAGTCAGTTTGATCCTGCAACTGACAAGATATATAAATAGCAGATCTAAGAGTCGATCGGCTGACAAGCCGACGAAGAAATTCCAGCCGATAGAGTAATTCCAGCTAATGCCGATACCAGCCGATGTCGATAGGGTTTTAAACAATTGGCTATAGATTCTAACACTTGATGTAAATAATGATATAAAGACAATCACCTGATGAGAATGCAATAAAACAATAATATAATCCAACCGATACAAGTAAATACCGACAAATACCTTAAAGCAGATCCCAACCGATACAAGTAAATCGAGCTACCAAACTAGATTAACTAAGATATATGATAAATAGGTAGGGCCGACAGAACGTAGGATTTACCCCTTCACCGGAGATTGAAAACCGATGCAGCCTTGCGTCAGGTGCCAAGTTTCGCCGGCTAATAAGTAAAAACCTTGGGAAAGAGGGTGGCGATGCGCCGAAAGTTGTATTGATTGAGAGATATCTTACATAGACCCTAGGTGTACATATTTATACCCATGAGTAGATACTAGTCCTTATTGGACAAGACACAAATTTTCCTTAAGATAAAGTAAAAGATACAAGTTCTATTCTGTCACGCTCGGAAAATACCTTTCCCGAATGCTAGTGTATTAATCCCCATCCCAAGAAAAGCCGGGGTACACCACACAAACTTGATACAAAGACACATCTTTATTAATTATCACGATAATATTTACATTATTACAAAGGCACATAAGGCCTGACAACAAAAGAAAAATAGCAGCGGACTAGCGGGCCTACGGCTCCATCTTCACAGGCGCTCAACTGGGGTATAAGCCAGAACTCCACCTAAGACTTCTTCTTCAAGAGCTTCACTGACTGGAGGGCGAAAGATTGAGCAAGGATGAGTACAACCACCGTACTCAGCAAGCCACACCGAAAAATGCACTTAATTCAAGGGAGTACAAGGATTCATTTATAAGTCTATTTTGCATAAAACCAACATTTTAAAGCATTAAAATATTTAAAGGCATTTAAATAAAACACGAACCTATCTCTAGTCAAAATTATCACCAAGCCGCGCACCGACGCGATCTTGCCTTATCCTAGGCCAATAGGTACTAAATCTAGTTATTTTAGTTTTAAACAGAATCAAATTCTAACTTGGGTACATTGCTTAGCTTGCCCATAACCGAGGGCCCGACTATTCGAATAGATTAAACTCTGATCAGAGGTGTACATCTTTACCCACCAGACATGTCTTCCTCACGTGTTGCGACGTGCCACATGCCACCACGGCATACGGACGAAAGCCATGACATAACCTGCCGCCTAGTATTGCCCTAAGCAAAAAAGACCGACATAGACTTCCCCCGCCAGGCGTCCTGGGTCGAGCAGACACTCTATGGCCCCGGGCATACTGCTAGAGACATCAACCCCACCAAGGGCTTCATTCATCCCTATCCGTGTCTTTTTGCTCATGGCCGTCCTAGACGACAAGTTAAGCCTTACCCATTAGACAAGTGGTAGTACGGAATATGCCTTGCAACAGAGGCCCGAAGACCGGTCCTTATGTCGGCCGAGGTGCGACTAGCAAAACCATACACCTCGAGCCCAGCAGAAAACAAGTTTGGGAATTTTGAAAGGGGAGTCCAACATGTCCAGGCTACCAAGCCTTTAATCCAATTAATCAAGAACATAGTGTTATTCCCAAAGTCTAGAGATTATAAAACAACTAAATGTTTCTATTGAAGCAGGGCTAAGCATAATCCTAAAATGTCTAGTAAGCACCACATATAGAGTTCTTACTAGCTGGTTTTTGTTACCTAGGGTTGTCAAAGGAAAATACACAATAACCAATAATAAGGCTATAACAAGGATTGTAGGAAAGGCTAAATAAAACAGTTATAATGTGGTAAATTTAATAAAGCGAATGCAATAATTTAAATTAAAATACTTTTCACAAACTGGGATTCAATATGCTCAAGGAGAGCGTGACTTGCCTTGTGTTAACACCAGAATTTGGTAAGCCCCAAAGTCCTCATCGGCCCAGGTTCATATCGGCTCGAAGCTAGTATCGGCCTAGAGTTCTACATCGACCGATGGGGGTTATCTTAAACCATCTATTAATAGCAGTCGGATTCTTGTTAGATTCGGGAAGATCTTATCCAGAGAAGACCGAGTTTGAAGAGGATGCGGCTTGTATCTATTAATTAGGAAGAATTTGTTAGTTTCCTTTTTATCTTTAGGAAAGTGTGTTTAGTGTCCAATAAGGACTTTATCTATTTCCTTTTATCTTTAGGAAAGTTTGACTCGTATTCTGTTAGGATCTTTGTTAGCCTATGGGTATAAATATGTAAGCCCGAGGTTCATGTAATTTTTATCTCACGATCAATACAACTTCGGCGCATCGCCAACCTTTACTTTTCGTCTTCTTCGGCGAGTTCATGCCCTTCCCGCGAGGGGTAAGTCTCGTTATGGCTGCCTGCGCTGTCGGGGCTAGGGCTTCGACGTTCTGATCTTGTCAACGTAAGCACCTACTATCATATATCTTAGTCAATCTAGTTTGACGTCTCGATTTAGCCGTATCGGCCGGGATTCGTTTTAGGGTTTACACCGGTATCGACTAAATCGCCTCGCTAGATTAGATTGGCTAAGGTATCCACCACTCCGAAAATCAGTCGAGGGCTCGATTGTCTAGGTCTTGCGTTTCTTTTCATATTTAGTGCTGCATCAGTTCGGTTTGACCTACTAAGTCGTGATTAGAACCGTAAACTCTAGCCTGCTTGTTGGCTGCCAATAAGGGTTTCATCGGGGTTTCAGCCGGTGAGTTATCTGGACGTTGCATCGGCCCAAGAGTTTTACATATAGATTGGATCTGGCCGATGACAACAGAGTATTTATTGTTTATCTGCTTATTGAGAGTTTTTACCATCGGACCTCTGGCCGATATGTGCTTTAATCTTCAGATCAATGTTTATTTTATATTTGGATTATGCTATATCACATTGCTATATCGTCATATCGTCAGCTGATCGCCTTTATATAGGTGTTTGCTACACCGGTTGGTATCGACATCGGCTGGGATTGTGCCATCGGCCTACTGGCTGATCGGTTATTTTAGCTATCGGCCTATTGGCCGATACGTTTTTGCCCTATCGGCCTATCGGCCGATAGACTTTCTATTCTGCTGTTTTGCATATCTTGTCAGTGGTAGGATCAAACTGACTGGCACGCCCGCGCTTCATCAATTTTAGGACCTGCACTGGAGCTAAGAAGATCTCCCAGACCTTCGTGTGTCCGCGCGCTGGATCCACATCGGCGGCACGGATTCGGCATCAACACATTTTTCATGCCCCCCAGTTTTGGAGTATGAGAAGTCATGCTTCAAAATTATCCTTGCCTTGATCGCCCCAAAACTGATTCTTACCTTCTTCTTGATATCGGCTCTCATAAGCCGATACCTTCTGTATTAGATGAGCCAGGCTATCAAACTCATGAAAAAAGAATCTATCTTTGATATATATGTTGACAACCCTTGGAACGCAAGATCTACTAGTTGCTCATCACTTAGGCTCAAGCTATAACATCGGTTGCGGACATCACGAAATCTTTGAATATACTCCACAGCCGATTCCCCTTCTTGCTGCCTGACTGATATCAAATCTAAAAACTTTAACTCATTGTTCCCAGCAAAGAAGTACAGGTGAAACTACTTCTCAAGATCGGCCCAACCTCTGATAGAATTTGGTGATAATGACGAAAACCATGTGAAGGCCGATCCAGTCAAAGATAACGGAAACAATCTAACTTTCAGAGCTTCTTCAGCCGATGCCTCCCCACATTGAGCTATGAATCGGCTGATATGTTCCATCGTAGACATATCATCTTGCCCTGAAAACTTGGAAAAGTCTGGAATCTTACATCGGCTTGGAAGTGGAACTCTATCAAACCATTCAGGATATGGCAGCCGATACACAGAAATATGTCCATTAGGTCTAATTCCAAACTGTTCCTCTATTACTTTTGCAATCATATCGGCCCAATCTTCTTTAGACTGATATCTTTGAGTTTCTTTTGGCCGATATTGTTGATGTGGCTCTCCAGGCTGATGCTGATCTATTTGCCCCCCAAGCCAATGTCGCTGTTGCCGATGATGCTGAGATTGTTCGTCGATTTGCCCCCCAGTCTGATTTCTTAAGGCAGTTACTCTGGGAACTATCTTCTCGATCAAACCATGTAATGTACTCACCAAAACTCCAGATCGATCAAACACAGCGCGACGAACGATTTCATCAACTGTCTTTTGAAGCGTCTCATCGTCCACTGGCTCTTCTTCTTCCTCTATCGGCTTGAGAGATTGTGCTTCCTTGGCCTTGACTTCTTGATCAGACATATTGTTGCGATTGCGGGTTCCACGAGCCGTGTAAAAATCTGTTGTCAAAAACACCGTCCCACCGGGCGTGCCAAAAATGTGTTGACGCCGAATCCGTGCCGCCGATATGGATCCGGCACGTGGACACACGAAGGTCTGGGAGATCTGCTTAGCTCTAGTGCAGGTCCTAAAATTGATGAAGCGCGGGCGTGCCAGTCAGTTTGATCCTGCCACTGACAAGATATGCAAAACAGCAGAACAGAAAGTCTATCGGCCGATAGGCCGATAGGGCAAAAACGTATCGGCCAATAGGCCGATAGCTAAAATAACCGATCAGCCAGTAGGCCGATGGCACAATCCCAGCCGATGCCGATACCAACCGGTGTAGCAAACACCTATATAAAGGCGATCAGCTGACGATATGACGATATAGCAATGTGATATAGCATAATCCAAATATAAAATAAACATTGATCTGAAGATTAAAGCACATATCGGCCAGAGGTCCGATGGCAAAAACTCTCAATAAGCAGATAAACAATAAATACTCTGTTGTCATTAGCCAGATCCAATCTATATGTAAAACTCTTGGGCCGATGCAACGTCCAGATAACTCACCGGCTGAAACCCCGATGAAACCCTTATTGGCAGTCAACAAGCAGGCTAGAGATTACGGTTCTAATCACGACTTAGTAGGTCAAACCGAACTGATGCAGCACTAAGTAT
The DNA here is from genome assembly GCA_008326285.1 of Oryza officinalis. NCBI lineage: Eukaryota > Viridiplantae > Streptophyta > Magnoliopsida > Poales > Poaceae > Oryza > Oryza officinalis. The sequence goes on from BDMV01000008.1 coordinate 14,482,032, forward strand.
GAAAAAAACGCAAGACCTAGACAATCAAGCCCTCGACTGATTTTCGGAGTGGTGGATACCTTAGCCAATCTAATCTAGCGAGGCGATTTAGTCGATACCTGCGTAAACCCTAAAACGAATCCCGGCCGATACGGCTAAATCGACACGCCAAACCAGATTGACTAAGATATATGATAGTAGGTGCTTACGTTGACGAGATCAGAACGTCGAAGCCCTAGCCCCGACAGCGCAGGCAGCCATAACGAGACTTACCCCTCGCGGGACGAAGAAGACGAAAAGTAAAGGTTGGCGATGCGCCGAAGTTGTATTGATCGTGAGATAAAAATTACATGAACCTCGGGCTTACATATTTATACCCATAGGCTAACAAAGATCCTAACAAAATACGAGTCAAACTTTCCTAAAGATAAAAGGAAACAGATAAAGTCCTTATTGGTCACTAAACACACTTTCCTAAAGATAAAAAGGAAACTAACAAATTCTTCCTAATTAATAGATACAAGCCGCATCCTCTTCAAACTCGGTCTTCTCTGGATAAGATCTTCCCGAATCTAACAAGAATCCGACTGTTATTAGTAGATGGTTTAAGATAACCCCCATCGGCCGATGTAGAACTCTAAGCCGATACTAGCTTCGAGCCGATATGAACCTGGGCCGATGAGGACTTCGGGGCTTACCAAATTCTGGTGTTAACATGTGCTTATTTGTGATTAAATTTTAGATTATGCTAAGTTAGAAACTCTATATTTGCAACTTGTTATTTGCTCAACTGAATTGGCTTTTATGCAAAACTTGAACCATTACACCATCTTTTAAGATAGAAGCTTGCATACTCCTTTGTTCTATGTATATTTCTTAATGTGTAAGTCTTGCGAGTACATTCTTGTACTTAACCCGATGTCTGCAACTTTCAGACCAGGATGCCGGTGAACTTGATTGTTCTTACTACCCTACCGAGGGCGGTGAGGATAGTGAGTAGCCTTTTCAGCTTGACTCTTGCCCGGTTGGTTGCCCTTTGGGTTGATTGGTAAATCACGGGCCTTACTTTTGTTTATGTGAATTTATGAAACTTCCGCTGCTATAGTTTGTGTTGTAAGATGGGTTGTTGAATCCCATTATGATATATGTATACTGCTGTCCTTTTATCTACCTTTATGCATTTGTGATGTTTATCAATTGCTTGCAATGAAAGTGCAAAGCTAGTCGCTTTTCCTGGGGACTAGCTAAGCACGAGTATGAATTTTGAGCAATTGAGATGTTGTAGAGCACTTGCAATTTGAGTCAAGTCTCCTGAGATGTGTAACACATCTGGTCGCCGCCTTCGTGTGGTTTGACGGGCATGTCTCAGGCTGAAGTTGACTGGCATGCGAAGTCCGAACAATATCTCCTATGCTTATTATTCGGCATTATGGATTTTATACCGAATGTTGTAAATTTTGTGATCATGGGCACATTGAGGTATGAGTGGCTATTTATGCGTGTATGGATCCCACTCATCCAAAATTATGTGGTGGTCACAAAATGCATTGGACGGTATAATTTTCGGATGCCCACACATTTGGTAATGGCCCACGCGTGCCATGCATGAATTAGCGCTTTCGTCCCCCCCCCCTCCACACACACACACAATGAAAATCAAGAATGAAGCTTAGTATATATACCACCTAGCTAGTTGATTCGAAGGTAAAAAGAAAATCCGGTCATCAAAATTGAGAAGCATGTGGCAGTGAGTGTCTATCAGGATTCGGGATGAAAACCATCGGAAAATGTCTTAATCATTTCCATAACCATATTATTTGTTGAAAACGGTAAAGCCAAAAATGAAAACGATATCGGAAATATCGAAAAACCGGAAATAGACTTTATGGATGAAAACATATCAGTATCGATCGGAGGCCGATAATAAATATCAGAAACATTGATCTACAAAATCACATATTAAACTTTACACAACTATATGGTGTGACAAAATAAATTCAAGATTACACTATGTAAATTATAAATTGTCTCCTTTTAACCCTGTTATCAAGTTAAGGATTTGGTTGAAAAGTCAAATAAAGAAATAGACCATAAATTTTATATTTATAAATATGGTAATTACTATAATATAAAAGCCGGTAATTACCATAACAATACAGTAAAAGTCAAAAACAGTCGGTATGCAATAAAATCATTTTTGTTTCAATTTCAATATTTTTTGTCATTTTCATTTTCCTCGGTAACCATTTCGACATTGCTCGGCTAGTAAAAATAAAAAATGAGACGTTGGGCGATGGGAATTTTCCATGAACATTTTCAGCCCTAATCAGGATGCCCACAACTGAAATGGTTATGTACATCCTGAGTTAGGAAATCAAGTTATCCCTTAGTTGGTGTAGACTAGAAATTAGCCTTCAATTTTCCTCTTCTCTTTAGAAAAAAAAAAGAAAGCATCCTTTTGTTTCCATCTCGATATGACTTGTGGGCCTATCACATATACATACTCCCCCCGTCCAAAAAAGGCCAACTAGATAAGGATGGGACATAACATAGTACAACAAATCTGGACATGCTCATATCTAGATTCGTTTTACTAAGTTATGTTCCATCCTTGTCTAGGTTGGTTTTTTGGGACGGAGCAGATTTTCCCTTACCACCGGTAACCGCGCTTATTGTGAGGGTACGGTAATGGTTACCGGTGGTAGGGTTTGAAGAATTTTGACCTTTCAAATTTTGGAAAGAAATGAAAAAAAATCCCAAAAAAATCAAGGATATAGTTCTTGATTTATAGTGGCAGATGGTGAAGAAATTTTTTTGAAAAAGAGTAAGATAATATCAAATTTTAGGGCAAAACTGATAATAGCTTAGAAAATAGAGAAAAGAAAAAAAATTGGGCCTTCCTTTGCATTGTACAACCGGCCCATTAAGGCTCAATAGAGGAGAAAATATCTCCTAGGTCTCTCCTGTCCTTCTCTCCCTGTTGGCTAAACTTGAGGAAGGCAAGGAGTTGCCAGGGAGGCGGCGACGATGCCAGATCCGCCGCCTACGTGCTAGCGACCGCAGAAACCACACGGTTGACAGCGGTAACCGCGGTTTGGGTGGCGGTTATCGCCTACAAGAGTTGTGCGAAGATAACCCCCTCCCTAACCGTGGTAATCTCCCAATTTGGCATGATAACCGCATGGTTTCAGGTGATAACCGCCACTGGTAGATGCATGGTTTCGCCATTGATTTGAGTGGTTACCGATTGAAAGGACCTTGATGTCGCCTATAGAAGGGACGAATAGACGTTTAAAACTTTTAAGAAAATACAGAAACTGAACTTTTCGGTATTTCCAAAAATCACATATTTACAAGCAAGCTAGCAAGGCAAGCAAAACAGGATAGCGGCACAATTAGGGAAAGGATTGCACAAACAACAACTAAGCTACACGGCTCAAAATAGCAAAGCTAGATGAGTGAGAGAGATATCACCGGGATTCTTGAAGGGTGATGTGTTCCCGAAGTTCAAATCCTTGAGGGGATTCTACTCTACGTCGAGGAGTTCACAATGAGCCGGGTCTTTTCCAATCCTATCGTTGTGAGGTTGCACAAATGCACTTCTTCCTCCACTAAGGGTATCTCTTTCCTTTTGGAGGTGAGATCCGACCTTCACAAACTCCCTTAGCACACCACAAACAAATCGGTGTCTCGAGGTTGACTCCTAGCCGTCTAGGTGTCCTCAATCACCAAGAGTAACAAATGTAACAAAGATTTCTTGGTGATGAATAGAGTGCTCAACAAATCTTCACGAAGTCAATACCAAGCACTCAAACAAACTCAAATCAACCACTCTCTCACACACACATGAAATCCAAGCTTGTAGATCGATGGAGAGGAAGAAGTGAGGAGGCAAGACTCAAAATGAATCTCAAATCAAAGCAAGCCAAGGGCAAAAGATTAAGAATGGAGCCAGCAACCTTAGCATATGGGTAGAGGGGACTATTTATAGCCACACCCTCATATTTGCCTGTTGGGGGGCAAAGATTCAATTTTTTTCAGAAATTTTCGAAGTGTTTTTCAAAAATATCCGAAAATCACTAGATAGCAAACAACTTTCGGAACTTCCTATAGTACCTTTAGAGTTTTCTTCGGAGTTTGTTATAGTACTTTCAGAATTTTTCGAACAGTGTCAAATTTCAGCACGAGCACAACAGAAAACTGTGCAAAATAGCATTTCAGAAACTTTCGAAAAATACCAGTACCGAAATCGACCAGTTCAACATGGTTAGGAAAATTTCGAAAAACACTAGTACCGATTTTCTCAAGTCCATAGCACTTCGAAAATTTCTGAAGCACCCTTGGAAAATTCCGAAAAACACCAATATCAATTTTCTCAAGATCACAATGCTTTGAAAATTTCTGAAGCACCTTTGAAAAATTCCGAAAAAGACCAGTACCATTTTTCAAAGGCAAATACACTTTGAAAAAAATCTGAACTTTATTTTAGAAATCTCCGAAAAACTCCAATACACAAATCCAAGAGAGAGAACCATTTCAACAAAGATTTTGAGTACCAAACTCATCCCTAGATATCAAAGCAACATCCCACTTAATAGTACCCAACTATTGTGTGGCAACCTTGCATGGCTCACACAATTAACTTGATGCTTAAGGAGGTTGAAAAAATGCCAGACCATAAAATGGTGATTGCGAGTGCTAGAAAATTTTGCAGATGGTTGTACAATGATTCCAAGCTGCATGCTATGATGACGGCAGCTATAGGTGGTGAATTGGTCAAATGGAATGCTACGCGGTTTGGCATGAACTACGTGCTCTTTCAAAGTTTCCTTAGGAAGCGAGAGCAGTTTATGCAGTAGATGGCTTCCTTAAGCTTCATGCAAAGCAAATTCAGTATGCACGAGTGCCTATGTAGCATGGGTTGGTTCGAAAACTTAGAGGCAGTGATGAATTTAGTCTAACCCATGTACTCATTCCTTTGCTTTACTGACGAGGACAAGAACCTCAATTTGAATGAGGTTCTTTTGAGATATCAGTTGTTAAAAATGGAGTATGACAGTCTGTTCGCCCGTGATAGGGACAAATATGCATCTTACGTGTATATTGTTGACAGAAGGATGCACGACCTGACAAATGATACACTCATCAATGCCCTCATCAATGCTAGTAAGTATCTATAGCTTATGTTCTTAACATAATCTTCAATTCATAGCACATAACTTTTTACCTAATTTGAGCCATCTTTTTGTAGCTGCGGCATTGAACCCTCGGACGCACTACGCGTACACTGCAAGTGCGACCGTCTTCCAAGACCTCCGTCAGGCCTTCGAGTGGATGACGGACAATGACACGACCTCTGCCGCTTTGCTGAAGGTTGAGTTGTATTGGCGTAAGAGTGACGAATTTGGGAGGCCGCTTGCCAGAAAGATGGCGATTGATGGGAAAACTTCCCCTGGCATGTTTCTGATATTCTAACTATCAAAACTCCTAATGCTTTCGATAGATTTAGAATTATAAACTAACAAGTAATTCATCATTTGCAGCACAATGGTGGTCTATGTTTGCATTAGACACGCCAAATTTGAAGAAGCTTGCGTTGCGTTTGGTTGGTCATTGTTGCTCTTCAAGTGAATGTGAACGGAATTGGAGCACATTCGCATTCATGCATACGAAGGTCCATAATAAACTTACACACAAGAAACTCAACAAGCTTGTTTATGTTAACTACGTTCGCTTTTGAATTCAGCAAGCAAATGCCCAAATTAGGAAGGAGGATGACGATCCCCTTCAAAGACTAGCGGACCTATCATTCTACAACACTAACAATCAGATTAGAGAGATTGGATGGACAATGCTCAGTCTAGTGTTTGCCTTGAACTACATGAAGACTCAACTGAGAGTGATGTGCCTAGTTCACTTGTAGCCAACCTAGTGGACTTGACTGACTTGCGCAAGACCACGGAAGCTTCTACTATTGCTGAGTGGGCTGATATGAACATAGGTGACAGTCATATTGAAAAAAGGAAGACTCGATAGCGGACAAAACCACATCCATCCAAAAAAGTGAAGGGCAAAGGTCTAGCAACATGGTCGAGGAATGTTGATAGTGACGAAGAGACTCAAAGAAGCCCAGAATACCAAGAGTCCGATGATAGTAGCTCAAGAACTAATACAGATGACGGAGACGACGGTGGTCAAAGAGGCCAAGGGGCTACCAATGTGTTTTTTAGGGGTCACAGAACACAGTCAGATCACCAAAACCCGATTCAATTCACTGGTACGATGTACTTAGTATTTCAACCTTCACCATGCAATTCATGACTGATTAATTTTCTTCCTTCTATTTGATTTGTGGGTGAGGCTTTCACTCACGCTACTCAAAACCACGATCATGGTGCTCCAAGCTCTCAACAAACTACCATTACTCTGAGAGGCCGTCAACAACAACAATAGTTTAACACACCACAAGATAACTACAGCTCATTTAGTACCTCTAGCATTGAAAGTGGATATCCAACATACGTGTACAACCGTCCCCAAGCTTCTGATTATTCTCCTCCTACATGGGTGTATGAGTGGCAAGACCCCAGTGGTATGCTCAATTGTAGGGTCAGTGGCAATCAATAGCATCATGGATAGGTCAAAGTTGATAGGAATACAAGACGGGGTTACTACACTCACACGGCTTGATGCTCATGCCAACAAAGGAGTACAACATGGCATACAATTAGTGGAATACCTAGTTATGCTCTATGTCAGTATGCCCTTGTTTATATCCTTCGTTTCAAACTAGAACTTCTATATTCGTGTTGCTTGCCATATGAATTATCATATTTCTAGTCATGTACATTATATCGTGGACTCTATTATTTTAGCTACATAGGGACATCATAATGCTTTCAACTGCGAGATTGTTGAATTTTTATTTTTAATTATTATGCTATGAATTGTTGATTACTTCAAAGTCCATAAAATAAAATAGAGAAGGCCATGTCGAATTTTTGTATTTTACATCCAAAAATTAGGTTTGCGAGTATCCTATATATTTTTCTAATTATCTCTAATTTTTACACACATTTAAGTGTTTTTTCAATTTTTGTTAAGCGTTGTTATGTTCTGTTACACAACTCACAGTTACCGCACCACATATCGCGGTTACCACGCCAAACCGTGACCAAACCGCAAAACCACCTATTTTTTGAATTCGAATATTTGACGACAAAATTCACACGGTTTTTGGTGGTTACCGCGTGGTTACCATGGTAATCGCCTTACCGTGGAGGTGTGATAACTCCCCTTCAAACGGTAAGGAAAACCCTAGGACGGAGAGAGTAGGTCAAAACTAGAATTGAAGCTAATACTTAATTAAGGAGTACTCCACAAACCTCAGCTAATACTCATGTTCAAGCTAGTCTAAGCATCCTCGTAATAAATTAAGCGAGAAAATTTGGCTTTTCATACGCTGTTGTCTGTATACCACGTGAAAACTTGCGAGTGTCAGCTCAAGTTGGCCTGAATAGTTGAAATTGTAATCCCTGTTATAAGTCATTTCATTTTTTCTTAGTCAGGTTTAACCAAGTTGATAAAAGTTGATAAAAAATAATAATATTTACAACACGAAATTAGTTTTATTAAATTTAGCATTAATATATTTTGATATAATATTTATTTTGTATTGAAAATGTTACTATATTTTGCTATATAAATTTGATCAAACTTAAAAAAGTTTGACTAAAAAAATTCAAACGATTTATAATATGAAATGGAGGGGTAGTAGATTATTAGGGTATGTTAGATGGCTCCGTAGCATTGCCACCCATCCTTGCAAACCTAGCCAAATAGAGTATGTGGCTAATAAATTGATGGCCACACATCACAAGGTTTGAAAAAAATAAGTACATCGCATCCTAGAGCTAGAAAAACTATGACATGACATAAGCATGACAAGATTTGGTAAAGTGTGATAGTAAACCAACCATCTCTTCGTTCTTTTAATATTGTCAAACATCAATATCTTAAATTATTAATAAATTAAAATATTACAATTCAATATGTGATAATGATATTAAAAGATTTGTATGAAAAATAGTTTCAGATGGTTATATTTTTAATAAGTTTTATAAACATATAATTAATCATGAGGCATGTATATTAGAGACCGTGTCGATGTTCAAAACAATAAATAAAATAAACATGTACTTAATTTTATTTTATAGGAGTCTTGATTAATAAGAGTATTAATTTGAGTAAATTGTGATGGCGGAACATAAATTTACAATGTGGGTATAATATATAGTTCACAACCTTATAAAATGGTGTACCGTTCTGGTCTTATTTCATATGTACTACATAAGTTAAGTTACATGTATTAGAATGGCCGTTTTACATGTTTGGCACTAAAATACACTTATCTCTTAAGTTCAGCTACCACAAACGTAATTTACTCCTTTTGAAACAGACTATGTAGTTTCACTTTTGAGAGGGTGTTGATCAAGAGTACCAGTGGACATATCAGCGTCAACCACACGGCGGCCCAACTCCTTTCCTCCAAGCACTCCAGCAGCCCCTGCTCTTCCTACCCTCTCTATGATAGTGTTTGTTTTAAGATTATTTGCGGTTAAATTAAAAATATTAATAAATTAAATATTATATATTATCCAAACATAATAAATAGTTGTTTAAAACAAATGGTCTAGACAATAAAGTAGAAAGTTTCATGAGAAATTATCTATACTAATAATATAAAAAGTATCAGTTTCATCTATAATCCTGCAATTCTTTGGATCCAACCCAACTACGCCATAACACGCTACGTGGGACCCATTCCTCCGTATATCTCTGCACACATCATCCAGATATTTATATCTATACTAATATAAAAATTATCGGTTTCATCTATAATTATGCAATTCTATAACACGCCACGTGGGACCCACTCCTCTGCATGTCCCTGCGCACGTCGTCCAGATATAGAGAAAAAAAAAGGGGGAACCAGCCGCTCCCCTCCGCCCCTTTCCTTCGCCCACTCCACTCCCGCACAGTGCCCATCCGCCCTCCTCACGCTGCGCCGCCCTCCACACCTGCGCCACCGCTACACCACGCCTTCCCAAATGCCCACGCCACCATCGCCCTCCCCACGGCGCTCTGTCCTCCACACCTCCGCTGCCTCGTTCCGACACCCGTCCATGAACGAACGCCTCAATGCGTTGCTCCACCTCACCGACTGCTACACCGCTGGGGCTGCATCTCGCTCTAGCGCCATGGTGGTTTGCGGCCTTCATCACACGTTTGTTTCTTTATTTGTTTTTTTTGTTCTGTCCCCTTATCTTTCTTTCATAGAAAGGAATGAATGGGAGGTCTCTGGGGGAGCAGTGGCAAGGTGGTTTGTGGCCAGCAGAGCTGAGAGCTCTGAATTCAGAATCACTACATCCTCAAGGTCCTTTCTTTCATTCTGTTGTCCAGTTTAAACATCTTCTTCGTTCATTGTTTTTCTGTCTGATGTTGACTTATTTGGTTTGGACTTGGGCTATGATCGATTACGAGCAACCTCTCTATTTGGGTTGCACGTACTATGTTTTGTCCAAGCCCATGAGGTGTTTGCTCAATGCAATTGAAACAATATGCCATTCAGTACATCAATCAATTTTCCTATCAATCATAGCTAAGTATTAGGTGTATGCCAATGTGTTAGGGCCAACTGATTTGCAGATTGCTTAAGAATCATATTGTGCAATGCATTCATTATGATCTGGAGACTAATCAGAAATAAATAAATTTAATTTCATGCATTATGTGGGAGAATAAGAAATCTGATAGTTATTCTACAGAGGTGGTGCTGCTGAATTTATTTTGAAAGCAATTACCAATCAGTGAGATGGGGAAAGTAGGCTAGCCTAGATCTTACTTCTAAATACGAGTTCTCTAACCCAACAATTAAGAGTTACTACAAAGCTTTTTTTGAGGTAAATATCCCTGCATGAAATGACTGACAACTACTCCTTGTATTATACACATACCATGATTTTAACATAATTTATCCTTGTAACTGATATCAGAATTGAATCCTACAAAGATGATCCTACTATTCTTGCCTGGGAGCTAATTGATGACCCACTCTGTCTTTCAGATCCATTGGGGGATAATTTGGCTTGAGGGTCTTGCTTCTAAAGCTCTTGATTTGCAGAGAAGTAAACATTCCTTGTTATCCTTCTTCTTTTTGAAGAATCCTCTTCAGTGTTCTTCATTTGCTGTTGAGTATATTTGATTATGACTCTTCTAGATTTTTAAGGTCTACGGTAAACATAATACTTTTGTGTGGCTAATTTAGAGCTCTATCTGTTTCTGTGGCTCTAGATGGGTTCTGTTGATGTATGCAAGTGAGAACTAGGTTGACAATTTAATTTTATATAATAATACTTGGTAGAGCCTCCCTTGGGTGGTCGATAGCAGTACGAGATAGCATAATTTATTTGATGAGGTGAATAAAACTAAAGCTTTGAGGAATGTTGTTATTAGACTAGAGGTTGTTTAGAGGTGGGGATTGTTAATAAAAAGGTCTCATGCCATCCTTCGGATAATTTATACTTATTGATATTTATACTTATTCAGATATAAACATTGGTGTCACTGGATGGGAAACAACTTGTCTACGGTGGTTCAAGTGACTCCTCTGATCACGGTTATCATGCTCATTTGATGCTATGTTCTAAGCTTTTTGTATGTTCAATTTTACTCTTCCCAACAAGTTTAGAGTAATAAAATTTGTCCTGATGAAATTTCCTACAAGAGTTTTAAAAGAATCGATATTTGACAAAATATTTATGTGTTCCATTGTACATATTAGAACAGCTATTTAATCCATTTGTATTCTCCATTTTTCTTAAATTCAGGGCATAATCAGTGAGGTCAGCGCAGAGTGAGGTGTAGCTCGCCAAGGACTGCATTTGCGTTATTTCCTGGGTGTCCAACCCCAAGATGACCTACATATTCGATAACCGCGTCGTCGGAGCTGCGGTACGAGAGATGATGCTGCTGATGCTTGTTGCTTCTTGAGTTCTTGCTAGGGTGCAAGAAGAGCAACAGTCTGCTCTTCCTGCAGCATAAAGGTACAGCATACACTCTGTATATTTTGATGCGTTGCATATGATTTTTTATTATTGCCAGTAATTCAATATGGTTGATTCGCTTGATAATTTTACCGTTTGATATGTTCCAAGACTTAAAGGAGTGATTATCTCAGATGATTAGCGCTTTATATTTTCAGATGTACATGAGGAGTACGACCAGGAAAATATTTGAGCCATTATCCTACGTTATGTTACAGTACTAAGCAGTGATAAGATATTTGACAAAAACTAAACAGCGATATATTAAACACTCTTTAACACATTCACGTACCTTTTGATTATATTTTTGTGGCGATCAGGTCAATGCAAGCAAGTGGATACTTAATAAAATGGCATCACTAGCTAACCTGGATTCTACGAGATCATCAATACAGCTTAAGTGTGACAACATAGCTACTTCCTTGTCTTTGTGAGGCTACCATTCTGGCTCATTGCTGTTCCCTTCTACATTTATTATGCTTTGGAACAAAGCAGCTCTTCTGCTTGATTCTTCGGAAAATTGAAGTTCTGATCATTTCTGTGTTTGCAATGGTGAAGATAATTTGAATGGAGCTAAAGTTCTTTGGAGGATTATAATTGTTGATCATGTGAGCAAATGCAAAAAAAAAAGGATGGGAATGAGGAGCTGCAGAAAAGAGGGAGGCATGTGACATGTGCAATGCATTCTAGAATTACGAGGGCAACCATGAGCTTCCTGAAGATATTTATATGGTGAGCAAGTAGCCTTCCTGTTTGTGTATGGACCAAATTGTTGTGCATGCACTAGAAAAGTTGCGTTGGTTGTTTTGAGGAAATGTAACGTACAAAAATCAACTATCATGACAAACCCAAAAATATTTCTATCATGACAAACCCAAAAATATTTCTATGGTGAGCAAGTAGCCTTCCTGTTTGTGTATGGACCAAATTGTTGTACATGCACTAGAAAAGTTGCGTTGGTTGTTTTGAGGAAATGTAATGTACAAAAATCAACTATCATGACAATGAGGTTTGCCCATCAGCTCTGATAAGATGTTGGTTAATTATCTTTTATTGAGGATGCACTTGTTACTTGAATCTATTCACCAGAAAATTTATTTATTAGAGGTAGATTCTTACATGACTAAGAAAGCCAATATATATGCTTTACCAATCATTTTTTTAAAAGTTGCGATGTTATTTTATGTATGTGGCAATGTATTGAAATTTTTGTTAAGATTTTTGTAGCAATTTTTTTGGTAAGCAACATGGTAAAAGTCTATTCTTAAAACATGGAGCAAATAATTCGTACTAACAATCAGGTGATAAGCTGAAAAAAACCGGGCCCTGCAACAGTACAAACAGCTCCTCTTCCTAGGCTCCCATACGTCCTTGTGTTGTCTTTCCCCTGTCCTTGTCATCACCCTCCGATGCACCAGGTGAACACAACCGCCAGGCCTTTGAGAGATTAGTTGCCGCTGGCAACTGATCTGGAGTCGATGAGTGCAACGAGCCAACGATCCAGTATGCATAAAAAAAAGTATGCATCCTGGCATTGCGAGTCTTAAAGCATCTTTCATGGGAGCCAGAATTGCAACTAGATTTGTCGACACAAAAACCAGGTACTATAACAAACGAGATAAAAGAGATGCACAAATGAACGATGGATAACCTGCATTCCGTTATGCGCAGAAAGAAACTATCTTTACCCTAGCAAAACGGGCAAATTTTAAGACCAATTGAGTGCACAAAGACAGGTAAGGAAACAGTGGCATTATTTAAGTTGTTGCCGCAAGCAGGAACGGCAGAAACCATAGTTATTAATCCTGGAGATCTTCAGTAAGAAATGAGACTAGGATCAGCTCGCTAACCGCTGCGCCAAGCTGGCACATGTTACAAAGACAGTGGTTCAAAACAGGTAGGGAAATGACCAAGGTTAACGATAAATCCTAGCATGAAGGTAACTCCGGCACTAGAAGGGGCTACTGTAACACCCTGTAGGAAGAAAAATGATATAGGTTAACGAAAAAGCATCATGGTCATACAATCCGAACAGTGTTAAGGAACAAAGATTTTGTAATGTGAAGAATAATTCACGAGAAATCCCCTTACTTCACAGCAATGATCATCCAGAAAGATCAGCATTGCATTATGTACATGGCGTACAGCAGCCACATACAGCTTGTTACCTACAAGACAATTTTGGATAAGACAGAGAGAGCACCTTCAGGGTTTAACTTGCACATGTGCGCGCGAAGAAAGAGATAGCTCACCTTCTATACAATGCCTTGATATCCTGGCGAATAGCATTAGTCTCCAATAGTTCATCTTCAGAGTCATCAATATCAACTTGATTCAGTTTGAAGTCTTCAGTAGTGCAGAGCTCACTCCATTCAAACCATAGCTTTGGTATAACTTCTTTCTTGAATGCAGTTTCATGGAATTTCTCCTCTGGAGAATCAGCAGCAACAAGCCTGTACACAAACACTTTCTTCTGCTGTCCGGGCCTGAATGCACGTCCAATTGCTTGACGGGTGACAGATGGGTTCAAGTGAACATCTAGAATGATGACTCTCGATGCACCAACAAGGGAGATTCCCTCTCCACAGGCCTTGATGGAACCAAACAAAACTTTTGCATCGGCAGAGTTGTTAAACTGATCCATCGCCACTTCTCTGTCGTCTGCACTAGTATCACCAGATATCATGAAAATCTCCTTCCCTACATGCCAGCCTAGCCTCTTAACCAACAACCTTTCCAAAAATTTCATGGGAAGTATATATTGACTGAAGGCAAGCAACTTCTCTCCTGCAGAGTTAGCAAGAGACAGAATGTTAAAGAAAAACTTGGCCTTCACCCCATCTTTAATGATGATAGACTCAATCAAGCCATCAACAGTGGCATCTGTCAAGTTGCTCGCCCTATCTGCAGCATCACCCTCTGAAATTTCTGACAGGCAGGGATGAATGTACAATGCAGTCCCCACCGCACTTCTTTTGAACTTTTCATAGGCTTCTATCTTGTGAACAATTTCTTTCTGCTTGGTACTGAGTTTCAAGAACACACTAAAATCCACTAGGCCAGGTAGTTCATCTAAGATATCACCCTTATAATAGTGAAGCACATCTTTTGTTAATTCTCTAAGACTTCTAATAACATGGGCTTTTCTAGTGAAGTTGTCGTCATTCAGCAGGGTGTCTTCTACAGACTCAGTGAATGCACTGTCATGAACCCCTTTTAAACTCCTGATACCTGATATTGCTACCTGACTCATTATACGTCTAGCAATAGGACGGGATGATTCCATCTTGAGAAACTTAGGGCGCACGAGGTCCAAGATGTTAAACACTTCCGAAACGTGATTCTGGAAAAGTGTACCAGACAGGACCACTTTGCGTGGTGTTTGGACTCTTTTTAGTGATGCCAGTACATCTGTCTCCCGATTTCTTGGTGTATGACCCTCATCTAGTATAAGTAGGTTGGGGACCATAAGCAGCCTGTCCCGGCACGCAGCTGCAATGTTTCCATCTCCATCACCACAGATGATTCGTGAGAACTGCTTGTATCCAAGAAATAATATGCTTATCCGGGCTTCCCAAGATTTGAGGACTTCCAGTTGCTCTACTCTTTTGTCAGCCTTAACAGAATAGAAATCATATAGTGGTATGTCCTCCACTTGCCACCGCTGAAACTCCCTCTTCCAAGTACCTAAAATCCCTTTCGGAAGCACTACAAGGGGCCTTGCAGAAGGATACTTCGCTAAGAAGCTTTGAATGAAACTTATGAGCATAAATGTCTTCCCTGAACCAGGAGCATGAGCTAGAATGCAACCTCCAGGTTTGTCTCCGACTAGATTCTTGACCAGGAAGCTGAATCCTTCCAACTGATGTGGCCTCATTTGCTTAGCATGTCTTGGATGAATGGCAATATCAGAGACAATGAAATCTTCGGAAACTTTAACAGCACCAGCATCAATCTCATCAGCATCCTTTGAACGTGATTCATAGTAATTTGTTCTTGTCCTTGAAGCCTGATATAATGTAAGCATGAAGTTAAATTTTCTTATCCACGTACGAAAATCCAACAAACTTTAGAAAACTGATGCAAGCATTCCATCTTTACTACAGGACCCATGCTTTGAATATTGCCCAGGTTCCCAGCTTAGCTCACGTACAAGCCACTAAAGAAATCCATATGATTACCAAAACGACTATTACTACATACTCCAAAGCAGTATCAATATCAAAAGAGTTGGTAATGAAAACACTCTCCCATTTTAGGAAGTATTTCAGTAAAGAAAAGGCCCCCCATAGCATGTTTTTCTATAAAAGAAACCAGAATCCCTAGAGATTCACAGTGAAACTAACAAGCATTACAAAAACCATGTGTGAGAACTGTATGTCAGTAATTTTTATTTCATTCAGCATGAATCCACAAATTTTTCTTGATCATGATGCCCTTCCACTGCCTAAAGACCTTCAAGGTACTACGTGCCTTAATATTAATAGCATTTGTGTAGGAGGTGAGGAAAATGATTTTTGACATGAACACGGCAAAGTGGATACAGCTGGTTTGTATTGTCAAGTATAACCATATCTAACACTTGGGGCTTTAAAAGTTGACACTGTATGGGACATGAGGGGTTTCATATAAATAAATAACTTGCAGTTTCTTTATGAAAATAATTTCCTCAAATTAAAACTAGAATCATAGACATCACAGTTTTGAGAACTTTGAAGTATCACATGTCCTAAACATGGTACGTACCTTTTTCCACTGATAATCAATTATTGTTTCAGCCTTTCTAACAATCATGCCACAAATACGGCATACATGGCCTAGATCTTCATGAATCCGAATGTCATGATTGCAGTCATCATCCATCTCGTTTTCATCATCCACAACTTTTTCATTGGACATGTCTTCGTTTGTATCAAGCTGGACAAAGAATATTACTTGATCATTATTGGAAAAAGACACAAATCAGATAGAAATAATCAACTGAAATGCTTCAAAACTGTCATAATACACATATTCAAATGATTTAAATGACGAATGAACGCCTTTTCAAACTCTAGCTTATCTTATAAAATACACTTGCCATGAAACTTACTTTGTGCACAGCGGTATTCAATCTCGAAACAAAAATTAAAGATTACAGCATGTATTTATGAGTACAATTAGTGGTCAGCTGGTAAAAGAACCACCAATTTTATAATGCTGCAGAATAAAAGTAAAAAAGAACATCTGTAATTACAACTTGTACCTTTGTACATTCAGCAGCCAATGAAAAATCTTTCCAAAGATCCTCGAGACCATCACTTTCTTTTACAGGTTTCTCCTCTTCTATCATAGTCCTGTAGCTTTGTGAAGGAACATCATTTTGTTGCAAATCCAAGATTGAATCAACTGCTGCTTGATTTTGATGATTTTTCCTTTTTCTTTTTCCTAGGTTAGTTCCACCATCTCCATTAGGTTCTGATAAAACCTGTGTGGTGGGTTCTGATTTCCTTCGTTTTCTCTCATTAGGAAGAGTAGGAAGAGTAAGGAAAACTTGTGTTTCTGCTATCTTCTCTGCATGGCTTGCTGCCTACAGTGAGCAACAAGAGTTAAAGTTCAAATATGAGATATTTAAGCTTCAAAACAGTATAGATTCAACAAACATCAAATCCCCATTCTAACATTCCAGACAAGAAATATCATAACGCTCTTCAGATTTATCAAAGTACAATCGCAAGACATGATGCAATAAATTGGTTTGTCAGTGCAGATATGTGGAGGAGTAAAAGTACCAATATTTAGAAGTGGATAGCCCATTGAAAAATTTCAAGTGAAAGATACATACCACCAGATCTTGAACGCGTTGCTCCTCAGGTCTTTTCTGCAATATAACCCTTTCATATTGGATAGATGGTTGCCAGCTGGTTTGCAAAGGGAAATGATTTATTAAAGGTGCATTTTGACCATATGGAACAATTTGAGTGCTTTGGACTCCATCAACATGCAAGGTTCCATTTACTTGGTCTTTCGCACTGGATACAATCCATGTTGTGTAAGGACTAGTGGGTCCAGATGGTGCCTGTTGTTTATTGTTCTCAGATGTGAGCTGTTCGCATCCTTCTGTGTCTTCGTCCTCATCATCGGAATCAAGAACTATTATTGCTGAGCTGTCCTTTTGTTTTTGCTCCAAAGGAGTGTCCATGTTAGCATTCATTCTAGTGGTTATCAAAGAATTTGCAGTGCGTTGATGCAGTGAAGAAAGAAAATTGATCAACTGGAGTTTGCGCGCATAACTAGCTTCCCATTCTTCGCCAACACCGCCATATCCCCAATCATGAGCCCTATTTGATGCAGGAAATGAAATACCATTTGGACCCCCAGGCATAAGCACATTGCCATTGGCCTCAGAAGAAGCCTTCCTTTGTCTGCGGTAATACATTCCTACAAGGATAGCAGATTGATTAAATCAGAGGAGATAACAGAGGAGATGTTGGTTGTGGTTTGGGGTATCAAGTTAGAATAAGACAAAACAACAGATTAGGTCCATGAAAGAACAGGTTTTGGTTGGGAAGGAAACCAAATGATGCTTGAATAGCCCCCAAGTCTGCAAAACATTGAAACTGTGCAAATGTCATGTAGAATGGTCAGCTTAATGCACAACTCTTAATTTTAGAACAGAATGTTATTTAGGATGTTCTATAATATAATAGCGAGCAATACTGAAACAACATCAACAAGCACATAAGGCAAGTACCACATAAGAGCTCGATATGTGAATGGAGCGGCTGGTCTGATCTGGTTGCAAATCTCAGGAACAACTATCCAATAACCATAATGATTCAGGATGATGTGGCTCAACACGACGAGAAAATTAGTATTAATTGAAATTAGCAGGTACGAATAGTTTAGAGTATACAGATGTCATTAATCATACATCATCATGGTTTGGCATAATAAACTAAAAGAGTTTTGTGAAATCTACTCTTCTTCATATGTACTTTCGACAAACGCCCACTTCCCAAAGTGCCATCAACAAACACCTCCCTTGTACGCCATGAGAATCTCAAATTACGACATAACTCTCAATGTGCTCCCCACCGCTACCAGCGTTTTAGAAACATTATGCAGGTATTACTCCAAAGCAAAGCAAAGAAGCTCCAATCCAGAACCTAGTTCACTCAAACAAACAAACAAACAAACAAGCAAGCAAACAAACAAACAAATGAGGTAGGAGTAGAACAAGCACTTCTCCTTCCTCATAGGAAAAGCCCTCAAATGTCATGAATAGTTTGTTTCCGAGGAGCACGGCTAGGAAATCACTCTTCCCGACCATTTCCAAGCACAATACAGACTTTGTTCTACTCAAATCAAGGTGTACATGTATAGGTGGTTAATGCATATCACGATCCAAAAAAAAAACACCGAAGATTTCGACCAACGGACGCGAGCCAACATTATCATCCAGATTATCACCGAGAAAAGCCCGAACCACACAAAAGCCTACGCGACGAACAGCGAACGGAGAAGAAAGCCCCCCAAAATGGAAGGAATTTCATCCCCACTCGAAACCCAACCAAAACCCTAAATCCCAAACACCCCCAATGAACGACGAATCGCAGCCACGCCCTCGCCCAACAACGCAATGTACCACAATCTCCAACCCCCCAAAAGCCCCCCAACCTCCGCCCCGCAGAAATGGAGAAGAGAAAAAAACGAACCAGCGCATAATGGGCTACCGAGGACTCCGCCACCAGACAAGAGAGCGAGAGAGTAGGGAGAGGGAGAGGGGGGAGGGGGAACCGGAGTTCGCTCACCGGAGGGCGGCGTCGCCGGCGGGTCCCCGCCGGCGGCGGCCATGGCGTGGCCGCGGTGCGGGGGGCGGACCGCGTGAGGAAGGGGGGGGGGGGCGAGACCGAGACCGAGACAGAGAGAGAGCGGCGGCGTGTGGCGCGTGCGTGTCACGTGTGTGGTGCTCGCTGGGGTGTGGAATTGGAAACCGTGGCGATTCTTGTAGCAGGTGGAATCTCCGTTTCGGAGGCTTTGCCACCCGCTACGCTGACGTGGTGCGCGCGTCGGGCCCACCTGGAAGGGGCCCTGCTGGACTAGGGTTGGTGGGGGCGGGTGTGAATTTCCGGGGTGAGAAAAGGAGAGAGAACGGAATATGCTGCCACGACGTGCCTACTAGTAGTAGCTTGGTGCTTGCCTAGAGCCTACCTGGCCGAGGGGGGTGGCGCCACGTAGCGGGGACTGACAGGTGGGCCGGTGCTGACCAGGCGTACTGACATCACTCACTCATAGTAACTCATTTCACAATGATGGTGGTTGCTGGTTGATGGAGGCACTATTGGACAGATGACTTCTTTTAAAATATTTTCCAGCGATGTGAGCTTCAACATGATCGTCCTGAAATATGCACAATATAAAGATTTAGGTTCTTCCTCGCTGAAAAAAAAGGTTGGAATGAATAATGAGCAATTAATTTCGACAGTGAGGCAAGCTTAATAATTGTGAGGACTGGCAAAGGATTTCTCTTATTTATGGAAAGAAGATAGGAAATTTTCTTTATGATTGTATCCTATTGTCAATTTCATAGAAAAATAGGTAAGAGATAAAGCTTCTTGGAAACTTTTTTTTTCAATCTTTACTGTGATGCAATAACAAACTTCTCCTTCTGTTTTCTGTGTTTTTAAATTCTATAGGATTGGGAAAACATGTTACCTTCATTCATATGTGTTTTCCTATCATTCATGTGTTTTCCTATCCTATGTTTCAAAGGGGGCCTAAAGCATAGGTGAAATTCCAAATATCTACATGTGCTTGCAGAAACTCCGGATATGACAAGGATACTTTCATGGGTGGAGTTTTTCTCAATATGAATTATATTAATGGAAATATTTCATGTATAGTTGTTAAGACAGACAAAGTGATTTGGCCTTAAGATCAATAAAAACAGTCATACAGCCTCACTCCATGCCAAGAAATTGAATGCAATTGCCCACTAACTAGCATGCCACCTTGGCACCTGTTAGCATTAGTTTTACTGTGCAACCCTCCATTAGCTGGTATACCACCTGTCACCATTAATTTCATCATGCAATTCTTCACTAGTTGATATGACACCTTAAAGCATCTAGGCCCATAGAATTGATTTTGGTAATTAATGAAAAACGCTAATTATGGACTAACTATTTTATTTGAGTGAGATATTTGAGTTAGGACCAAATGATGTGCATATGAAGGACGATTACCATGGATTAAAATTGATGACGCAAAGCAATGAGATGAAGGTGATAAATCTAGCTTTTCGTTTTTATCGATCGAGGTGTTGACAATCGAATTTGCTAGGTTTTCTTCTAGCTTTGCTATACTATCAAGAGAGGTGGTAACTCAGGTGAAGAAATGATCAAAATGCCACATTAGGTCATATGCATGAGGATGCTTGTTTTGGTTCAAATCTATTTCATTTTTCGTGACCATAGCCGGTCTGACCGATTGGGACATACCGGTCTGCCCGAGGCTTGTGCACTAGTCTGACCGGGCTGAGCTCAGTTTGACCAGGCGCCCCTAGTGCCAGCAGGGAAGGCAGTGGCTTGATGATCCAAAGACACTAGAGCCGACACTGGTCTGACAGGGGGCAACTTTGTCTTACCGAAGCCAACGGTGGTCTAACCGGACGTCCTAAGGTGGTCTGGCCGCAAGTGCTTTAAATGCACTGCAACGACTAAATTTCTAGCCATTGCACTAGAGGCCGGTTTGACCAGTCATCTCTTAGCGATCTGACCGACAAGCGTATGTGAGTTGGGGTTTTGCCCCCAATGGCTATATTTTGTGGGTGGGGGTATAGATACTCCCCCACCAATTGAAAGAAGGCTCTTGGCACATTGTTCAATTGTATAAACCCCTTGCATTTACTCTCACACCACTTGAGCACTTGTTTATCTTTTGTGGGTGTTTGAGAGTAGTTTGAGCTAAGACAAGTGCATTGCATCATCGACTGAGCTAGTGTGACACTTGATCATCTCTGAGCTCAATTGCTACTTGTTACTCTTGGAGGTTATCGCCTCCTAGACAGCTTGGAGGAGTTGCCCGGTGTAACTTCAAGTGTCTTAATTTGGTTTTGGTG
Source organism: Oryza officinalis (assembly GCA_008326285.1). Lineage (NCBI taxonomy): Eukaryota > Viridiplantae > Streptophyta > Magnoliopsida > Poales > Poaceae > Oryza > Oryza officinalis. The sequence continues at coordinate 14,503,218 of BDMV01000008.1, forward strand.
ATTAATGACAAATCTAATTATATGAGACTAACGTTTTTATAAGCTTTTCTTTGACTAGTCTCATTTGGATACGAAAATGAAAATGTTGAGAGGTATGTATTAAACTTCACATATTCTAACTTGGTCTCTCTTGTGGATCCAAAATATAGTGTGAGCTCCCTCATTGATCTTAATTGATTATGTGCATATGTGTTCCTTCATATCCATATATATGTACATCTTGAGAGGGAGCTTATTCTATATTTTGTTTATTATAAGATCTCTACCTTGATTTGAAATCATCTTTCATCTCATCTCTATATTGTTTATATCGGGTTATAATATATCACCAAAGAGAGAAAAGATTGAAAGATTTTGAATCAAACAATTTGCGTAATTGTGGCCTTGGTGATAGGTGATAAACTAGTTTTATGGGATAAACCTTTCCTTTACATAAGTTGTCAACTAGGTTATTTCTGGTTAACGAGTTGCGATAGCTATGTATTCTTTGACGATGGACCTTAATCATGATAAGGATGAAATGCATGGAGATCAAGCAATAGTATCACTTCTTATCTCCTACTTTTTGATAGGTTTTATATATGATTTCCAAGTTATCGATACATAAGTGTAAGATTAATATTTTCTTGAGCCTTATCTTATTTAGTCTCCTTTACAATGAGAACATGAAGATCATGAAGGTATTGTTTAGTTTGTCTTTATCATTGCTACATGGCTTCTTCATGTGTATAGGATAAACTCTCATTGGTTCTTCTCTAATTATACATACACTTGTCTCACTTATATATTCCTTTGTATGCATATATTTAGGAGGAACAAATCCTATAAACTTGTTGTGCATGTTCTAGATCCATATTGTTCACCTATTATTTATATTGGATCTTTGTACTTGAGCTTGCATGCAAGTATATGACACTTGTGGTGTTAATGAATACCCAACAAACATATCCATATCTTTCCTATGCAAACAGTTAGTCAAGGATGACAACCGATTTGGTTGTACTAATGTTTTCCTTTGAGCTACGCAAAGGGATAGGTCCCATCGTGATGAGGCAAATGGATGACATTATGGGTTGATAGTCACCAAGCCAAGGACATCGACATATTGACAAGAATGAATTCAAGCTTTTGTGATGAGAAAAAAGTTTTGACAAAGGATGGTCAAGACCTCAACATAAACATGGTTCAACCGGATGGTCATGAGTATTGATCTTGGCTCAAGCAACAGCCCCAAGTTTGATGGCGCAAGGCAAAGGTATAATGGAGCTAAGAATGTTTTCTTAGTCTTTTTCTGGTCTTGGTGTTTGATGTAGACCGGATTTGCTAGATAGCCGCCATACTATCTGTAACATACTAAAAATTTGAACTTTAAATTTTTCATCTAAAAATTGTTGAAATTGATTTTCCTAAAATGAAATCCTAAAAAATTTCCATCTAAGACCTAGATGAGTCTAACCTAGCTTGTACAAATAGGAAAAATTTGCAAACAAATTAAAAAAATTTTCTAATTTAAAATGAAAATGTAAAACATAGCATGCTTGCATCTATATAATGTATGGTGTGTGACGATTAAATGAGTGATTACATATCACTTCTCTCTATAGCCGATCATGATTGTTTTGGGTCTAATCTACAACATCTACCCATCAGTTAGTTATTTAGGTTATATAATCATATAACAATTGACTTTAAAAGACATCAATCTTATGCTGCATCGATTGAGTTTGACCTATGGGATTGGTTATGTTAAGGAAAAGTTGTTTATGATTATATTTAACCTAAATCTAGTTTATGGGTAGCATCCTACACCTTACAGCCGATTCAGCTTGTGCATTGGCTAGGTTTCTATGATATGTCATCGCCTCACCAGCCGATTAGGTATCGTTTACTAATATCATTTTCTTGTATATCTTGTTGGTTGTAGGATCAAACCAACTAACACGCTCTAAACCCAGAAGCAAGATTTGGACCTGCACTAGAGATAAACAGAACTCCCAGATCGCCGTGTTTTCACATCTACACTCTCCAGCAGGAAGGATAAGGTTTTGGCATTCCATTACATTATCTTGAACCCTTGCAAAAGCTTTGACACCCTTATGCACTTAGTTTATTTAGTGAGGTGTTGGAGAGTGAGTTAAGCCAATCGAAGTGCATTGCTTCATTGTTAGATCTAGTGTGGTACTTGATCATCCTTGGCAAGCATCCTGGACTTGTTACCCTTGGAGATTGTCACCTCCTAGATGGCTTGGAGGAGTTGCTTGGTGACCTCTCCGAGAAGGTGTTTGAGGAGGCCCGGTGTTGATTGTGAGTGGCTCGTTGTTCGTCATCTCCAGAGTGGAGGAAGAACAACCATAGTGATAGAGGCTTGGGAGTCCACTTCGGGGCTGGCTCCCACCTTGCCCACCTCTTGACGAAGGGGTTTGGTGGCTTTGTGGTTTGAGTGGTGAAGTTGGGCTCGCCTCAATGGTGATGTAGGAAGCCGGCAAGCTTCCGAATATTGGGTGGAAAATTTTTTTTGTCTCTTGTCTCCTTTATTTTGTGCAATCTATATTTGTGCCAATTTACTTTGAGCAAGTTTATATACTAGAAATTATTTGTGCTATTATTCCCCTAGGCTTGCAAACCTCAACATAGGATAGCTTCTTTGTGTACTTTGTTGACACTAGTTGATTTAGGCTTTGAATTATGAAAAACCGTTTTGATTTACTCTTTCGCATATATAACTCGGTTTAGCCAAAAGTTTTAAAACTGCCAATTCACCCCCTCTAGTCGGCCTCCTTGATCCTACACCCTGGTGATCTCTCCAAGAAGGTTGTGGAGAAGGCCTGGTGTTGGTTGTGAGTGGTTCGAAGTTCACCGCCTTCAGAGCGAAGGAAAAACTATCCTAGTGATCGAGGCTTGGGTAGACTACTTGGGACCGGCTGCCACTTTGCCCACCCCTTGACGAAGGGGTTCGAAGGCTTGGTGGTTTGAGTAGTGAAGTTGGCTCGCCTCAACGGGTATTAAAAAACCGGCGAGTTTCTAAACCTCGGGTGAGAAATTCTTTGTCTCTTGTCTCATTTACTTATTGTATTTATATTTGTGCAATTTACATTCATAGAGACTATTTGAGCTCATGTCACCTTAATATAGCAGAACTTACTCTAGTTGCTTAGTTAGACTTATCCTTCACCAAACCTAGCAACTTAGGTTAGTTTTGATTAGGTGTTATTTATTTTTATAATTGCCTCTGCACCTCTCCTTTAGTCGACATCTTGATCCTACATACCTACCACCATTAAATTCACCGAGCAACTCTTCACTAGCTAGTATGTTTCATGTCACTATTAATTTATCATGCAATCCTCCACTATCAGGTATGGAAGGACACCTTTAGTTTCACTTCTCTAATTAATATAGTAGAAAATTCTTGCGCTGTCAGGCGCACTTGATATGAAGGTAATTTTGTGCTATATATATGTAGAAAACGTTAGAGTTATTGTTTTGAATGTGTTTGATTTTTTTAAAAGTCAAATTTGATTTATTGCACAAAAACTGGTTTAGGTATTTGTTTACCATTTTTTGAACAAGGGTAGGTAAGAACGTAGATATTAACTTAAGAGTAAAATGCATCGGCGGTACACGAACTTGTCAGGTGGATACAGTCTAGTGTATGAACTTGCAAAATACTTGTTTTGTAAAAATGGATTCTACACTGTTTAAGGAAAAATTATCAATTTGAATGGGTCGATTCTGAGTTCAAATGGTCAAGATATGACAATTTGATGTTTACATGTTGTTTAAGTGGCATTTTATGAATTTGTGAATTTATTCCTTTTTATTTATATTTTGAACATGGGAGAGAAGGGTGACCTGGGTGCACCGAGTGGGCCCCATGGGTCAGCCCCTTGGTCCACTGTGAGCCGGGTGCACCAAGACGGCTCACGGGGCCGGCGGGTGGCCGAGTAGCACCCACTGGTGGCAACAGTGCGGCAACACGTGGCGCGGGGAGGCAGACGGAGGCGAGCGCGGGAGCGCACCAAGACGAGGAGGTGGCGGCGGTGAATGGCGACGAGAAGGAGGAGGGGCCGGTTCGAGATGGGGGCAGAGGTAGAGCTTCAGTGCTCAACGGATGCAATGGAGGCATGGATGGGGACGGTAAAGCCAGTGGCGGCCTCACCGGCATTCGGGGAGGTACTGGCCAATGCCTAGCGGCAACCGGAGGCGGAGCTCGGCGCGGAGCAGCGTGACGGCAGTGGGGAGCACGTGGCGGAGCAGCGTGATGGCAGCGGGGAGCACGTGGCGTCTGGGCACCGAGGGAAAAGGGGGAGAGGGGGCTCGGAGAGACGCTTATAAGCCGTCGAGGGAGAGGAAGGGCTGCGGAGGAGCACGGCTGACACCATCAATGGCGTCGGCTCGCTGGCGCACAAACGGTGAGGAATTAAGTCACATAACAGCTGCAATTCGTGGGGAGTTAAGGGAGAAATAGAGAAGACATGGTGAGGAGCAAAACCCCCCACTCTATTAGAGAGAACGACCGGCGGCTGGAGCGAATCAGCCAGCGAAGGAGGCGGGTTGCACGGGAAGAGAGGGAGAGGGAAGACCAGAGATGGGAGGAGGGCCCAACAGGTGTGCCCCACCTGTCGATGGCGGCAGGTGATAGGCGGCTCTGCTCAGGCCGAGCCAGGCCAGGCGCGGGGATAGTCCGGAGGGGGCGGCCCAAGGGGAGGGAATGGGGAGGAGGGGGAGGGCACCGGCTAGGTCGGGCCGCAAGGAAGATGGGAGGTGGAGTGGGCCGAAACCAACCAAAGGAAGGAGAAGGGGATTTTAAATTAATTTTTCTTTTTAAATAAATCTTAAAATGGTTATTGTGGGATTAAAATTATTGATAATGCTATAAAAATTCAAGTAAAAATTGGTTAAATATTTTAAGCATTAGGAATTCAACAAAAATTCCCACACGCCCACATGAGTTGAATGTTGATGATTTTTAATTGTTGTAGGCTAATCCGGCTTTTACGATTTCTTAGGAACAAATTAACAAGGTAAAATTTTAGGGTGATTTTGGGCGCGACAAACCTAACCCCCTTAGAGAGAATCTCGACCTCGAGATTCTGGAGGTCTGGTGAAGAGATGGGGATGTGCCGACTTCAACTCATCTTTATGCTCCCAAGTGGCTTCTTCTTCAGAATGGTTGCGATTTTGATAGGTTTCTGAGGTGTCCTGGATTTTGATAGGTTTCTCCACATAGGTCAAATCTTCTTGGATTTCGATCTGTGCAGGATCGGTTTGCTCTATGGGCACTCGCAAACACTTCTTGAGTTGGGAGAGATGGAACACGTCATGAACACTCCCCAATGACGTGGGTAAGTCAAGCTGCTAGGCAACTTCTCCTCTTCTGCTTAGGTTCTTGTAGGGCCCGACGTATCTAGGAGCAAGTTTCCCTTTCGTGTTGAATCTTCTGACTGCCCTGAGCGGGGTAACATGCAAGTACACATAGTCTCCTGCTTCAAAAGCGAGATTCCTGTGGTGGTTGTCAGCATAGCTCTTTTGTCTGGATTGAGCCACTTTCAGGTTCTTCTGAATGATCTTAACCTTCTTTTCTGCCTCTCTGAGAATATCGGTTCCAAAAACTTGTCGTTCCCCGGTCTGATACCATAGGAGTGCCGTTCTGCACTTTCACCCATAGAGAGCCTTGTAAGGGGCCATCTACAAGCTGGACTAATAACTATTGTTGTACAAGAACTCTGCATAAGGGAGACTCTTGTCCCAAGTTTTCCCCAAATCAAGCACACAAGCTCAAAGCATGTCCTCGAGAATCTGATTGATTCTTTCGGTCTGGCCATCTGTCTAGGGGTGATAAATATTCAAACGAGTTCCCAATTCTTCTTGCAATTTCCGCCAGAACTTAGAGGTGAATTGACTACCTTGATCAAACATGATGTTTTTAGGAACACCATGAGGACAAACTATGCGAGCAAAGTATAGTTCTACCAATTTGCTGCCTGGGTAAGTGGTTTTGACTGGAATGAAATGTGCCACTTTCGTTAGTCTATTGATGACCACCCAAATCGAGTCATAACCACCCTGAGTTAGAGGAAGACCGGTGATAAAGTCCATTCCAATGTCCTCCCATTTCTATTCTGGAATTTGGAGCGGCTGAAGCAATCCTGACGGTCTCTGGTGCTCTGCTTTCATTCGTTGACATACATGACACAATGGCACAAATTCAGTTATCTCACACTTCATGCTAACCCACCAATACTTGGCTTTCAAGTCGAAGTACATCTTATTACTTTCAGGGTGAATGGAACTGACTTTCATGAGCTTCCTTCAATATGAGTTTCTTTAATTCCGGGTAATCGGAACATAGATGCGCTCGCCATTCCAGACAGCCCCAAATTCATCTTCCACGAAACCGTTTGCCTTTTCTCTCCTCATGTTCTTTTTAAGTTCTTCGATATCTGAATCGCTCTTTTGTGCTTCCCGGATTTAATCTAGAAGCAGGGGCTTAGCTTCTAGCATGGCTAGAGAGCCTTGGCGGACATTGTGAAAGTTCAAGCCTTCCATCTCTTTGCATAGAACAGACGAGCACTGGTTCAAATGAACGACGTTACAATAGCTTTTTCTGCTTAGTGCATTGGCCACCACGTTGGCTTTCCCTAGGTGATAATGAATTTCTAGATCATAATCCTTGATCAATTGCAACCATCTTCTTTGTGGCAGATTCAGATTTGGTTGGGTGAAGATATATTTTAAGCTCTTGTGGTCGGCGTATATCTCGCATCGATTCCCAATGAGATAGTGACGCCAAATCTTCAAGGCATGCACTACTGTAGCCAACTCGAGGTCATGAGTGGGGTAGTTGCCTTCATGCCGACGCAGCTGTCGCGAAGCATAATCTACAACATACCCTTCTTGCAATAACACGCAGCCCAAACCTTGTCGGGACGCATCACAGTACACCTAGAAGTCCTTGTGGATATCTGGTAGAACTAGCACTAGGGAAGATGCCAGTTTCTCTTCGAGTGTTTGGAAGGCTTCCTCGCATTGTGGTGGCCACACAAACTTCTCCTCTTTCTTAAGTAACTGGGTCATAGGCCAGGCTATCTTCGAGAAGTTTTCAATGAATCGCCGGTAATATCCTGCCAGTCCAAGGAAACTGCGAATCTGAGTGACTGTCTTAGGTTGGTTCCACTTGGTGACCGATTCGACAGCGGTAGGGTCTACTGCCACTCCTTGCGCAGAGATGACATGGCCTAGAAACTTTACTTCTATCATCCAAAAGTCACATTTACTAAACTTGACGTATAGTTGATGCTCCCTGAGTTTCTCCAGAGTTAGTCACAAATGTTGTTCATGCTCTTCTTTTGTGTTGGAATAAATCAAATTTTCATCAATGAAGACAACCACAAACTTATCCAGATATTCAATACTTTGTTCATCAGGTTCATGAAAATGGCAGGAGCATTGGTCAACCCGAATGACATTATTGTACATTCATACATACCATATCTGATGGTTAAGTCTATCTTGGAGATATCTTCTTCGCAGATCTGTAGCTGGTGATACCCAGATCGGAGATCAACCTTGGAGAATACGGTGGCTCCCTTCGATTGGTCAAACAAATTATCGATCCGAGGAAATGGGTATTTGTTCTTGATAGTGACTTCACTGAAGACACGATAATCGACACACATCCTCTTGATCTTGTCTTTCTTCTCAACAAAGATTGCAGGTGCTCCCCATGGGGATGTGCTGGGACGAATATACCCTTTGTCCTTCAATTCTTCCACTTGCTTCTTTACTTCAGCCAATTCATTAGCGCCCATCCGCTATGGTCTTTTGGAGATTGGTGCAATACTGGGCACTAAATCAATCTGAAACTCGATCTCTCTTTTGGACGACATTCTTGGCAAATGTTTCGAAAACACTTCCGGTACTCCCTGACTATCGAGATTTCTTTGAGTCGAATCTGGTGCAGAACTTGTTGGCAGGTCAAGGTGGGGTGAGCATAGAAGATCACTAGCTGGTCCGAACTATTGCTTAATGTGACAGTTCTGCGGGCACAATCCAAGACCACTTGATGACGTGTCAGAAAGTTCATCCCTAGGATGAGGTCTAGGTCCTTGGAGTCTAGAAGGATGAGATTAGCCAAAAAAGGGATCATTTGGATTTCTATGGACACCAATGGACTATACTGCCGAGCAGGCATCTGACCACCAGGGGTAGTAATTATCATAGCATAGCTAAGGTTCTCTACCCTAATGTTGTGTTGCCCCAAAAATTGTCTTGATATGAATGAGTGTGTGGCTCCAGAATCAAATAAAACTTATGCAATAACAGAATTGACCAGAAACGTAACGATGATAACACCGGGGATGGCTTGCACTTCTTTTGCCGTGACATGATTCACACATCCCTTGATCATACTGTTATGCCCCTACTGAAATGTGGCGACGCCTAACCTTGCGGGCGCTTCGGCTTCGGATACTTGTTGGCAAAATGCCCTAGCTCGTGGCAGTTGTAGCAAATAAGGACCTTGGCACTGCCTCCTTGCTAGCTGTCCCACCTAGTGCTGCAGTTGGAGTGGGGCGAGGTGCACGACTTACCATCTGATTCTTGTGCTGCTGGGAGGGAAGCCCTGTTGGGGTACTGCACATGGGGAGCTTGGCGAAACTGCGTGTTGGAAGAGGAACCACCAGGGTAAGGAACGATGTAGCGAAGCCTCTGACTGGGCCCTTGCTGCGTCTTGAAATTGCTCATGCGACGCTTGAGGTTGTCGAGCTCCTTGTTCTTGGCCTCTTGGCGAATAGTCTTGTCCACCAAGCGCTAGAAATTGAAGTAATGATTGGAAGCCAACTACATTGACAACTCGAGGTTGAGTCCCGAGAGGAAATTCTCCTGCTTGTCTTCATCCTCACGTACTTTTTCTAGAGCATACCTGGCAAGAGGATTGAATTCCTACATGTATTCAGTCACCGAGTGGTTCCCTTGCTTGAGATCCCGAAATTATTGCTTCTACAAGGCCATGATACCCGTGGGCTCGTGGGACTTTCTGAATGCTGCATTGAAACAACCCCAAGTGATAGGTTGCTTTGCGGGCTGAGTGGCTTGGAACTGGTCCCACCATTCATAAGCTGGTCCTTGAATCTGGTGAGCGGCGAAGGCAACTCATTCTGTGTCAGTGCATTGGATTAGGTCCAGCTTTTTGTTTATGGTTTGCTGCCAATCGATAGTATCTACTGGGTTGGAGGTGCTAGAGAAAGTGGGCGGGCGCACGCGCAAAAATTATGTGAGCTTGGCCTGAGGTGGCAGTGGTGGTGGCGGTGGAGCATTAGCGCCGGCAACTAGCTAGTTTTGGATATGATGGAGTAGAGCAGCCATCATATTAGCTTGCTGAGCTAGGATCTGGGTGAGGATGGCGTGGTTAAGGGAGTGGTGGCGGCGGTGGTGCGTTGCCTTGGTTTTGAGCACTGCCTCCGGTTTCGGTGTTGTCCTGACCTGCAACTGACCTCTTGGTGTTCACCATCTAACAGAACCAAATACGGGAGAGGGTAAGGAGACAAGAAGAAAAAGAAGGAATGGGAGCCAAACTATTAACCCAACTTAAATTTTTATTATACTGATGTTGGTGAGATCGTTCAAGTTCTTAGGCACCAAGGTGAAGTTATACCACCACGAGACGGTATAGACTACGCCAACATAGACCCTAACAGCCACAAGACAAACGAGAAAAACACACGCACCCTAAAGCTACTCTTCTGCTGCCACAGGACTGCTACCGCTGTTGGAGGCGCCGTCGCTGCGAGGGGCCTACGGAGTCAGGAGATGAGTGACAGCCTGGTGGTGCTCTTGCGGGTGGTGATCTTCAAGCTGCGGCAGACACAGCGGCGCTTGGGAGGGGCGTCCTGGCCTTGCGCAAGCTTGAGCTGGCGCATCTCCTTCTCTAGGGCGTCTAGCTCCTTCTTGAGGCTTAGATTCTGCCGACGTAGACTTAGGATCTTCAAGTTGTTCTCTAGCAGTCCGCGTTGCACGAGCTTATGGAAGTCAACGCCGGTGGTGTCGTATGCCTCCACCATCCGTGCGAGGTGACAAAGGGTGATGTTGTCCTCCAAGCTGGTCCCCCTAAAGTTGGCGTAGTCGTTTGGGTCCATGCAGCGAGGGTGGTAGCAGAACAGAGTGTGCTGCAGCTCGTAGTTGTAGTTCATTCTCAGCATACCGATGAAGAGGAGGGCAGCGCTCTGGCAGGCGTCCATGAAGGTGTCTCCTCCTACTGAAGCAGTCATCGAGGAGTGGTTGGGGTGGCTGGAGAGGAGCATGGCAGTGACTTCCCAACCTGCCTGGGAGCGTCATCATCACCTCGTCGGAGTAGCCAAGGGTGAGACAGAGGTGGCGCAACTCCAAAACGAAGCCCAGTTGTCCGTGTCCGTGATGGGTCAAGGGAAGAGCAATCTACAAAATTTTTGAAATAAATACAAAGTCAGTTAGCAAGTTTGAAAAGAACGAGCAAATAAAGACAGAATATAAGCTTTCACAAATAGGGATAAATTTGTAGTAAAATATTTCCTAAGGGCTGGGGTCGACTCGCTCGTCCTAGGGTCAAAGAGGCTCTGGTAACCAGCTTGTCACACCCGGAAAACAGACAACTTTATTCTGTTTGTGAGGGTTGTGAGGGCATTATTCCTTGTCCCAGGAGGCAAGGTACACACAACAAATTTGGTACAAATCAAAGTTTACAAGTGGAAGAGTAAATAAAGTACTTTTATTATATGGGCGTCCAAAGGCCCAGCCCAACAAAAGTAAATGATAAAATAAAACAACCAACGTGGCGGGCAACCACAGGCGCTTGACGGCAAGCGCGAGCTAGAAGTCGAAACCACCATCTTCGAAGGACTCCTCTACTAAAGGGGGAAACAGGAGCAAAGCTGAGTACAACCACCGTACTCAGCAAGCTATGCTAAAAAATGCAAGTAAAGCAACGGAGTAGAAGGGATTCATATATAAGGGTTAATTTTGTAGTAAACAACATTTTTAAGCATTTTACTAAATTTAAAGGCATTTTAATGAAAACCATGGCCTATTTCTAGTCAGTTTATTATCAAGCCGTGTACCTACACGATCTTGCCTTAAACCAGGCCCACATGTGATAAATCCAGTAGTTCCAATCTATTAGAGTAAAACCTCTAACTTTGGGTCATTGCTAGGCTTGCCCATAACCAAGGGCACGACTATTCGAATAGATACTCTGGCCAGGGGTGTACCACTTTACCCACCAGACAAGTCTCCCTTACGTGTCACCACGTTCCACATGCCACCATGACATATGGGCATAAGCCGTGACATAACCTACCGTTTAGTACCATCCTAAACAAATAAGACCGACATTGACTTCCACCACCAGAAACCCTGGGACAAGTAGACAATCTATGCCCCTGGGCGTGACTGCCAAAGATGTTAGCCCGATGCTTGGGCCTCATCCATCCCTATCCGTGTCTTTCTTGTTCATGATCACACTAAGTGATACGTTAGGCCTTACCCATTAGACAGGTGGTTGGGCAGAAAATGCTTTGTAATCGTGCCCCGATGACCGGTCCTTATGGTGGTCGAGGTGCGACTTGCGAAACCATGCACCTCGAACCTAGCCGAAAATAGGGTTTGAGGTATTCTGATGGGGCAAATTAACATCCATGGCTAGCCAGCCGCTAAACAAGAAAGAGTTTCTAAAATTTTAGGATTTTATACCAAGGTCTAAATGTTTGGAAATCACTAAAGTTTCTAATTTATGCGAGGCTAAGCATATTCCTAATTTTTCCAGTAATCACCACATATTTTGAGTCCTCACTAGTTTTGTTTGCCGAGGGTTGTCAATGTCATATTATTACAACTAATAAGGCTATAACAAAGGGAGCAATGGTACGACTAATTAAAATAGTGAATAACGCGGGAATTTAATAAAGCAAAATGCAATAATTTGAGATGAACATAATTTTACAATAATGGGGCAGTAATATGACCAAAAGTGTCATGACTTACCTTGCTCGCTGCCAAGGTCTTCAAGTTCCACCTCGACGTAGATCTGTTCTTTCGGAACGACAGCGTCTACACTATAGCACAAAGAAAAAGAGGCCCAAACTATAAATAACATCACATAATAAGCAATAACAAAGCATAAAAATAGGTTATACACTGTTTAAGGAAAAAATAGCAATTTAAACGGATCGATTCTGAGTTCAAACGGTCAAGATATGACCATTCCAAGTTTATATGTTGTTTTAGTAGCATTTTACGAATCTGTGAATTTATTTCTTTTTATTTATATTTTGGACAGGGGAGAAAGAGGTGAACCGGGTGCACCGAGTGGGCCTCATGGGTTAACCCCTCGGTCCACCATGAGTCGGGTGCACCAAGACGGGTCACGGGGCCGGGGCAGCGGCGGCTCGCCGGCGCACGGCCGGGCAGGAGGCAGGCACGGGCACGCCAAGATGGGGTGGCATCGGCGGCGAACGGCGATGAGGAGGAGGAGGGGCTGGTTCGGGATGGGGGTGGAGGCAGAGCTCCGGTGCTCACCGGACGCAACGGAGGTGCGGATGGGGAGTGGACAGGGACGGTGAAGCCGGTGGCGTCCTCACCGACACTCAGGGAGGTTCCGTCCAACGCCTAGCGGCGACCGGAGGTAGCGACGGTGGCGGAGCTCGGGGCGGAGCGGCGCGATGGCGGTGGGTGGCGCGTGGCATCCGAGCGGCGAGGGAAAGCGGAAGAGGGGGCTCCGAGCGCCGCTTATAAGCCGTCGGGGGAGAGGATGGGCCACGGAGGAGCTCGGCCGGCGCCATCAATGGCGTCGGTTCGCTGGCGCACAAACAGCGAGGAATTAAATCGCACAACGGCCGCGATTCGCGAGGGAGTTAAGTGGGAAACGGAGAGGACGGGGTGGGGCGCAAAACCCCCTCTATTAGGGAGAACGGCCGGCGGCTGGAGCGAGTCAGCCGGCGGAGACGACGGGTCGTGCGGGGAGATAGAGGGAGTGGGGTGGCCGGAGGTGGGAGGAGGGCCCGACAGGTGGGCCCCACCGGCGGGCGGGAGGCGGCTTGGCTCGGGCCGAGCCAGGCCGGGCGATGCGATGGGCTGGAGAGGGCGGCCCAAGGGGAGGGAAAGAGGAGGAGGGGGAGGGCACCGGCTGGGCTGGGCCGCAAGGAAGAGGGGAGGTGGTGTGGGCCGAAACCGGCCTAAGGAAGGAGAGGGGGATTTTTAATTAATTTTTCTTTTTAAATAAATCTAAAAATGATTATTGTGGCATTAAAATTATTTATAATGCTTTTAAAATTCAAGTAAAACATAGTTAAATATTTTGAAGCATGAGGAATTCAACAAAAATTCCCACACGCCCACATGAGTTGAATCTTGATGATTTTTAATTGTTGTAGGCTAATTCGGCTTTTACGATTTCTTAGGAACAATTTAACAAGGTAAAATTTTAGGGTGATTTAGGGCGCGACGCCAACTCAATTCCCTAGGCCAGCACTACAGTGATCTTTAGGCCATGCCCAACGCTCCAACATGTACCGTATCCGTCGCTCACCATGTCGGAGTTGACATCCTTTATGAGCCATAACTGTATCCCTGCAAGCACTCGCGTTTCCACTACAGGGTTCATGTTTCCTCATGCTCCTCGCCTCAGGCTTGTGAAGCCATGGCTCATGGCTCCACATTGAGCAAGCCCGTCGCTCTGCCTCATGACTTGGTTGCCATCTCTTGTACCTATATTTTCCCTTCTCACTTGCCCCTTTCTTGCTCATTCTCACTCTTGTTGTTCTCCATCGATTCATGAGGGTGCCACCAGTCGTCATCGCCTGAATCTCCCTAGTCTTCGCTGGAGAAATGTCGGTAGAAGCATATCCTAGGGCATCGTCGAGCCCACCCACAAGAAATCCTCTGACACGGTACTTCATTGTTAAATCGTAGCCACTGTTGCCGTCGTAGATTTTTCTGTTTTCATAGACATATATTTTGTTGAAATCCTATTTTCTTTGTCATTGAGATCCCTCTTGCAGCTTCTCGATGGACTCGAATCAACTAACTAGTTACTACAATTTCTTGAAGGATCTAGATCTATGAGAACCTTTGGTCAGTCCTCAAGCAACTAGATTTTTTCTGTCCCCACGTACCTGGCATTTCCATACGCCCATGCTCTCCCACCTCTCAACATAGGCACCACCCAACAGCAGATAATGGTGCCCCGGCCTTCAGCTTGAGATCTGGAGTGTTGCAATGTGTACGGCAAACCCTCAAGGTGTCGATGATGGGAAGCAAAAGATTTACTGCACACATGATGAGGACCTATGCCTGGCAAACCCTAAATAACTCAAGTTCCCCTGTTTTTCAATTCCTTGTTGATGCTCACCGATCTGTAGTAACACTTGGTTGCCCTTTGTCATGGTGGTGTTTGAAAGTTTTAAAGATAAAGATAAAGATAAATATGAAGATTAAGTGCTTTACGTAAAACGAGGTGACATTAACGTACGATTAATTAAGTTTTAATTATTACAAACTTGAAAAATGGATTTATCTGATATTTTAGAACAACTTTCATATAGAAAATTTTTGGACGAAACGCACCGTTTAGCAGTTTGAAAAGCGTGCCACGATAATCTTTATTTTTTGTTCTGAGTAGTAGTAGTATCGAACTGGTATATATTGCCTGCATAAGTGATGATGAATTTGTCCTGGATGAAATGGTTTTGATATATCACGTTTACCTACAATATTTGATCGCATATTTGTTATTATGTGCTAGTTTGGATGTTTATTGATTGGTTGACTAGTAGTACACTGTATCATCGAGTTATTTGTAGGTCGTCGTGCGTTTCAACTTGACCAGATGATTATTGTTTCATTGATTGATGCGTGTTGTTGATTTGTAAGTTGTACGGTAGTTAGCACTCATGTTTTTGTTCTTGACAACAATGGTCAATTGGTAATTTCGACAATGAAAAAAGGGTAGCACACCAGCACCAAACATGATGGGTTAAGGGACAAAGGTTTATACAGATTCAATCATTCTATAAAGAAGTAATATTCTACTCCTGTTTCGGGAACTGTATCCGTCGAGTTTGTTTTGATCTGACGAGCAGGTTGTGAATATTGAAGAGGTTATGTCTCTCAGGGGGTGCCCTGCCTCCTTATATAGCTTTAGAGGGTAGTTTTACGAGACAGAGACTTAATCACATATGGTATTGGTCTCCTAATCTTCACCTATAATACTCCCGACTCAGGATCATAAGCCGTTCCTTAATATACAAGGAAACGTAATACTTAAATCCTAAAGCGTTACATAATCATCATATAAAGCCTATCCTCCATATCCAGATAAGCCAGCCGTGTGGGTATGTGGTACCCATAATCTCCACAGTAGCTTCTAAGACCTTCACACTCGACAAGATAACTCTACCTCAAATCAGATTACTCCATAGTCGAGTGCTTCAATCATTTCTGTCGTAGTCTCCCAAGTGTTATCAATCCAATAGAAAGGCTGTGAAGAACTGGAAAAATTGCAATGAAAAATATACCTAGGTGCATCGACTAGATGCACCTAATTAGGTGTAGCCCCCAACTATGTGTTTAGTTGAATAAACTAAGCATATAGTCAATAACTTAAAAAATTCAACTATCCAAGTGGTTTTGTATAAATAATACACTTATCCTAAGCCGAAAGCATTTTGGAAAAAATCACATAGTAAATAACCTTAATAATATAACTTGTTGCATAGTGAATATGAGTAATTGTATTATATTGTACACATATTGCCAAAGCTAATATGTGTGAGTCCTTATAAGACACACAATTTCACTATCCTCAGAAATATATGACATTTGTGATATAAAATCCGAGTTAATAAAACCCATAAATAGATTTACCAACTGCCTGAAAAACAATCAAAATATAATCAACCTAAGCCATAATATTGGTCGTAATCTTAAAATGTCACGCCCGGAAATTCACCAGTAATTTCCGAACTAATTTGTGCATTAAACTCTCGTCTAGGAATCAGCCGAGGTACACAAATCGACAATTTTATATACAGAATCATCAAAATAATAACGTTACATGCTTACAAAAGTAAAGAAAACTGCAGCGGACAAACGATCTAGCGATGACTTCAACTCCACTCCCACAGGCAGCTCAACTGGGTCTAAGCCAAACGTCTTCTCCTTCTGGATCCTTTTTCTCCAACTGAGGTTTGATGATTATGGCAAGGTGAGTACATGGAATACTCAGCAAGACACACAGCAAATATGCAAGTGCACAGGGATACAAAGGATGGCAATAATAGGGTTCATTTGCAAAGACAGCATTTAGCAAATATCTGAGAATTGTAAAACAGTTGAGTTACTAAATATCAATATTAACCAATCACTGCACAACACACCAATGCTGCACAGGCCCAACCAAACTTGAACAACCAATCCCGGTCGTACAAATCAAACCTCCAAACCGGAATTAACCATTCCATACCAGGAGTTAAGAAATTATCATCATTTATCACATTATTATTATTATTGATGAACAAGTGGGACTAATCACGAAAAACATTGTTAGGCTCGCCCATAACCGCGGGCACGACTATTCGAATAGTTTTACTCTGGCCAGAGGTGTACAAATTTACCCACAAGACACAGCCCCACAACATGTTGCCATGCTCTTAGTACCACCACGGTACCTCGATAAGGAGCTGTGACAGTACCCCTCGCATAACACAATTCAAAATAGTGCACCGTTCCCGGATCATAGTCACCCCCTTTAACCAAGGTATGGACTCCCCAGCGACCCCCATGGACTTATCGCCACTTCACAGTCTGGTGCCCCACAATGAACCATACTATACAAAAGATAAAGCCGTTGCCCACGCTGGCTTGTGGTTAGTACGGTTAATGCTTCACAACAGTAGCTCGCGAACCGGTCCTTAATTGTCATGAGCACAACTATCCAAACCTCAAACCATGTGCTCAAAACCCACCATTAATCAAGTTTGAGTTGGCAAATTAATTAACCAATCACGATTGACCTTCGTGAGCTACCATTAAATATCCATCATTAAGTATTAGTGAAACATTAGTTATCCCAATAGTGTGCTAATGTTTCTAAGCATGACTAAGCAATTATCCTGCTATCTAGTTGAACCAATATATAACGTCCAACTAGTCAAATTTATAACCCAAGGTATCAAGGAATAGGATAATCAATGCAAATTGGCTATAACAAAGGAATAGGTTCACGCCACCCAATGACATTCAAAAATAAATGCACATTTGAAATAAATAGAGAATTTAAATATAGGATCAACATGCTCAAAGGATTGTGTTTGGGATCTGTGTGACTTGCCTTGCAAACAAGCTTCTTCAACTCGTCTTCAGGAACTTCTCCAACGAACAAACGATCCTTCGAAACGACTAAAAACTAAACCTAGAACGCAAAACGAGAAAAACACTAATAAAAACCAAATAAACAGTACAAATAAAAAACATACATGGGTTGAGCTTAAATTTAGATGAATTTAGAGACTTGAACGACCTCATTCTGAGTTCATATGAATTAGTTATGATTTTTACAAGATTTACTCCAATTAAAGATTAATTAAAAAGATTAAATAGATTTATGACACAATTTATATTTATTATTATTATTAAATAGACCTTGATTTTAGATAAATTTAGCAACTGGAACCACATTAATCCGAGTTACGATGAATTAATTATGAATTAATGAAGTTTACCGATTTAATCGCTGACATCAGCGATGACATCATCGCCGGCGGAGAGAGAAAGAGCTTGCGGGGAGGAGATTTTCGGCGACGGCGGAGAGAGGGAGGGGTGGCGGCCGAAAGAGGAGAGGGAGGGGGTTCTATTTATAGCCATGGGAGAGAGAGATCGAGCTTGAAACGTAAGGAATTGCGCCGGGAAAACCTAGGGTTTGGTGAAGAGATAAACTCGAAAACGAATCCAAATTCGCACCGAATTCAAAAGGGATAAAATCGGATTTTTGGGGAAGAGATAGAAGAAGATAAGGGAAACAAATCCCCTCAACTAATTTTGGAAAAGATCGAGAGGGGAGGCCGGATTTGGAGTAGAAAACGGCGCCGGGTCGGGCTCTGTTCGGCCGGCTGGAGGTTGAAGACACACTGTAGCGAGGAGGAGGCAAAGTGGACTTTTGCTGTGACTTATTTTCCTTAGCCCGATTGAAGGAGGAGGCAAGTGGACTCTTTCTTACTCTCTATTGGGCCGGCTAAAGAAGGGACCACAAACAGACTTGAGCCAAGGGAGGGAGAGGGGCTGCTGGCTCAGGTTGGGCTCGGGCTGGGAATCGGCCCAAAAACAAGAGAGGGATTTTAATTAACTTTTGATTTAAATAATTGCTCAAATGATCTTTTTATTATTAAAAATACTTCCAATGCTCAAATAATTCCAAGAAAAATCCTGAAAATACTTGAACACATAAAGTATTTAATAAAATTATAATCAGATCCTTTAATGATTAATTTATTTTTTTAATATTTACTGAAATGTTATTTGTATTATTAAAATTAGTATTTGAGCTCCGAAAAATGCGGGAAAATTCCAGAGAGTGTAATTAACTATGGAGAATTTAATAAAAATTAAATTCTGCCATGTTTAATTATGAAATTTTATTTGCCACATCAACTTCACTTGTAAATTAATGAACATTTAATATAAATTCTAGAAATAATTTATTAAATAATTTATAAATCCCTGAAACGAAAATCAGGGTGTGACATAAAAGCACATAAAAATATGGCAAGATAGCATTGAAATAATATAAAATCAATTGTTTTAAAAAAACCTAACAGCATCTGCAACCTATAAAAAAGTTAGCAGGGTAGTTATAAAAATTGTTACTGTTTGTCACCTTCCGAATTGCATCGTACCAAATCATAAAACGTTGTGTAACTGCTGTACGAAAGGATTTTGAAGGTATCAGGCAATAAAGCACGTGCATATTGCCAAGGCAAGTTTGCTTAAGTCCTAAGAGACACGTGATAAGCCACACCTGAAATAGGGGCTGCAAACACTTCGTGGGCTTCGGCCCAAAAAAAAATGTTTATCAATACCCTAAAATAAAAAACCGCCAAAGCGTCCATCATATTCCTCGCCGCTTCATCTTCTCAAACATTTCCCCTTTCGCGCTCCTGTTCACAGCCACCGCCACCAAAAGCTAGGGTTCCGAATCCACCAAAATCCTAGCATCCAGCCACCTCAACCTCCATCTAAACATGCCACACACATCTCCAACTCCATCCCTTCCAGAAATCCCGACCCCAAAACCCACATCCATTCCATCCCAAATCCTTGCTCATGGCGGATCAAAGAGAAATTCCCTTCGCGCAATGGACAGCCTCCGACGTGAAGGAGTCGACTCTGGAAGAGATGGTGAAAGATGGCATTCTCCCAGCAAAAGAAATCATCGGCTGGCAACCGGCGTGCGGCGAATAGTTCTCAACTCCTAACACCGGTGAGATCGTCGTTTTACTTCAGTTCTTCTATTGCGGATTCACTCTTCCAACTTTCGAATTCTTTCGCGGAATCCTTGATTATTATTTGATCAGGATTTATCACCTGAATACAAACTCTATCTTGCACATCACCATTTTTGTTCATGTCTGCGAAGCATTTCTCGGAATCTATCCCCACTTTAATCTGTTTCGCTCCATGTTCTTTCTCAAAGCTCATCCGACCAAAGATAACTCTTGTGTTGTCGGCGGCGCTTGATTTCAACTCTGCGGAACTCTCCGCAAAGATTACTTCTCTTTTCCTTTGAAAACCTCCAACAAAGGTTGGCACGCCAACTGGTTCTACATCTTCAACCCTACTCCCAGCTTGCCCGACTTCATCGGCCTTCCACCTATTCCCCGAGCCAACTAGAATGCTCTGCCAGAGGGCCAAAATTGGGTTGAAGCCAACAACCTGTTGTCGAAGATCCTTGAAATAAAAAACAAAGGACTCCAAGGAGAGCAAATCAGTCGGCACTTTATCATGTCCCGACTAGCTCCTATCAAGGAAAGATCCAAGCCAGCCTTCGAGTATGAATGACAAACCAACTCCAATCGTGAAGATCGTGAATCCCCAGACTTCCAAGTCTTGTGTTCACGTATGTATAAAATTTTCTCCTCCGGAATTGTGGTTTGATTACAGCAACAAACTGCCAGTCCTTCGCTATAGCATCCTTCGGCAACCTCCTTTGGTATGCAAACTCTTAAACCTTTTCCAATATCCTCTGTTTCATCGTGCTTGCCTATATTATATCTGAAAAAATATCTTCTGCAGGCAAACACTTTAATTGTCTCTCGGCCATATAAAGTTTATCACAAAGCTCCCCAAGCTTAGTCGATTGGCAGCCGACCGACTGGCGGGCCGACAATCAAACCCCAGACGAAAAATAAAAGGGCCATAGTTGAAGAGATGAGCAAGCACGCGAGCAAACAGAGAAAATTGATCATCGATGACTCGGATGAAGAAGATGAAGAAGTTCAGATTCCGAGAACCAACGTTAGGTCACCAGAACCGCCATCCACCAGATCAGCTCCCAAGATAAGAAAATCCAACAGGTAACTTGTCGAAACTTGGTTTCGGCAATC
Source organism: Oryza officinalis (assembly GCA_008326285.1). Lineage (NCBI taxonomy): Eukaryota > Viridiplantae > Streptophyta > Magnoliopsida > Poales > Poaceae > Oryza > Oryza officinalis. The sequence continues at coordinate 14,523,845 of BDMV01000008.1, forward strand.
AGAAATTGGGGGTAGCAGTCAAGCGCCAAACACGATGGGGTAGTATGCAAAAGGGGTTTAGACAGGTTCAGGCCTTCTATAAAGAAGTAATACTATACTCCTGTTTCGGGGATTCGATCCACCGATTGGTTTATTGATCTCGTGATCTCTCTCAATCTGTGTTCTTGTGTATTTTGCTATATCCCTCAAGAGACGCCCTACCCTCCTGATATACTCTTGGAGGATAGGCTTACAAGTCGGAGCCTAGTTACATACAACATCGGACTCCTCAATCTTACCAACTTTAGACTATAAGCCGTTACCTTATTACAATGGTAACGCAATACTCAAGTCCTAAGCTGGTTTACATAATCATGAGTCATAACCTATCCCCTGTGGTAAGTCGGATAAGCTAGCCGCGTGAGTATACGGTATCCATAATTTCCACAGTAGCCCCTGAAACCTTCACAGTCGACGAGATAATTTTGCCTCGAACCAGAATAACACATAGCCGAGTACCTCGTTAGCCGAGTGCTTCTATCACCGAGTGCTTCCATCATCTCTGCCTGAATCTCCCAAGTGCTTTATCATCCAATAGAAAGGCTGTGAAGGGCCGAAAACATCTCAAAAAATTTCTTAAGAATAGATATTTAGGTGCATCGACTGATGCACCTAATTAGGTATAGCCCTCGACTATGTGTTTAGTTAAAACAAACTAAGCATATAGTCAAAAACCATAATAATCATACTCATTTGAGTGATATAAATAAATGCTTAGCCTAAGCCAAAAGAAATCATAAAAAATCATATGACACATAACCTTATAATCAAGGCATAGTGTATAATGAATCCGAGTACTGGCAAGCTCATGCTTATCCGAGTCGTTATGCCCGAATCCACTCGGAGCATACAACTCAGCCAACCTCAGGAATAGAAAATCCGAGTTATTAAACTCATAACAAATTCATCAGTCATCTAAAAAATACGACCAAGGTATTAAAAAGCCTAAGCCATAATACTGGTCCTAATAAAAAGAGCACTCCAAGGTGGCTAAATAGCATTGATATAATAGAAAATCAAATGCTTTGTAAAAACCAAACAGCTCCTGCAACCTATAAAAAGTTACTAGGATAGTTATAAAAAACTTTACTGTTTGTCACCTTCTAAGTTGCATCGTACCAACCCTCAAAAAGTTGTGTAACTGCTGTATGAAAGGATTTTGAAGGCATTGGGCAATGAGACGCGCATATTGCCAAGGCAAATCTACTTAAGTCCCTAGAGACACATGTCAAGCCACAGCGGTAGCATGGGTCGTAAGCTCCTCATGGGTCTCGGCCCAAACACGAGAAAGCCTACCAATACCCTAAAATCTCTGAAGCGCCGTCGTCTTCCCCGCTGCTTCATCTTCCGAGAGGACCGCGAATCCTTGAACTTCCAGGTCCTGTGTGCTCGCATGTACAAGATTTTCTCCTCTGGAATTGCAGTGGAATACAGCAATAAACTGTCGGTTGCTCCCTTCAGTCTTCTTCGACCACCTCCTCCGGTAAGTAGATTCGGCATCACGAACTATTCCTCAATTTGTCCATATCCTTCAACGTATCTTAAGAATACTGCTTGCAGGCAAATGCTTTGATCATTTCTCGGCCGTACAAAGTCTTCCATGGAGATACAACTGCCTAGCCAACTACTAAAAAGCCAGCGGGTGGCCCATAAATCAAACCGCAAACAAAAAGCAAAAGAGCTGCTGCTGATGAAGAGACCAACAAACGTGCTAGCAAAAGAAGGCTGGTCGTGGATGACTCGGACGAAGAAACTGAAGAAATTCAGACTCCGAAGGCCAATATAAGTTTTCCCAGGCCATCCACCAGATCTGCCCCAAAAATTAGAAAATCCAACAGGTATCTCTTGCTCAATTGAATTTATCTTCTCATCGAAAATCTGCTTGTCTCCATCTTAATCATCTTCATCTTCTTCTGCAGGAAACCTCAAGACATAGATCCCACCGGGCAGACAGAAAGAATAAATCCATCTACAACGCCAGAAAAATCAAAGTCTGTAGAACAAGGGTCTCAAGACCCTCTCCCGAGTAAGGACATTCCCGTAGAAGAGCCCCTGACTGCCAGCCAGGACATCCCGACTGGAAACCAGCCGGACAACGACAAACAAGGCTCGTGTAATCAAGAAACACCAGTTGCAGATCCAGCTCCAAGGACAGGTAACTTTTGATAATGCCAAAATTCTTGTCTTGAACGTACCTTCTTACCCTTTTCCTCATATATCACCCTTGGAGCAAACAACCGAAGAAGAGGAAATTACCCGACTGAAGTCCTCAGAAGACTCCGTTCCTCCAATAAAAATTGAGTGGCGAGATGCTGAAGGCAAAAGGCAGGACATCATCTTGAATAAGCAAAAAGAAGCCGAAGAATGTGATATGCTCGTTGCCAGCCATATTGAAGCAACTCGGCTGATGAACGTATGAGTAAATCCACATAGTCTTGTGTAGTCATCAGACTCAATCTTCGTAATGCAGAGGATACATCGCCGCTCAATGGCCAAGTCAGACACTCTCGAGAAGCTGGTGCCTCACGTCAACTCTCAGGAGAACATTCAACAGGATCTCAAAAAAGCCAGAGAAGAAACTGCAGCTAGAGAGGTCGTCTTGAGGGAAGAAATTAATAAGCTTCGGGACATGAACCTGGAACTCCGTGGTTCAATCGGAGTTAAGAAAAAACCAACTTGTCTTGTTCTTGTATAATTTGTTTTGACACTGATAATTCTAAATCTTCATACTGTAGCCAATATGTTTGAAATTGATTCGCTCATGGCTCAATTAAAGAAGGCAGAAACTGACAATGCCAAACTCGAGTCTGACAAAAATAATGCCTTGGAAGAAATTGAAGGTAAGCCTGGAGACTCATAATTCTCGATCTATCTGATCTTGGTTACTTGTGTATTCTAAATCATATCAAACTTGTAGCTAACAAGATTAAATCCCATGCTCAATTTGAAGTCTTTGCCGAAAAAGTCCGAAGAGCCGAAAGTGTCAGAGACGACATCGCCAATGCTGCTATGCCAATATTATCGACACTTTACGAAAATGGCCTCGGGACAAGCTCTTTGGATGCTGTTGAAGTCTTTGATAAACTTAGTACAGCGCCGAAGAAGTACATAGAGAACATCACTGATGCTGCTGTCATGAGTGCGAGCCAAACCCTAGCAATGACAAAGTCGCTCTATCCCCGAGTGGACATAAACTCAATAGGTGACGGCTTCGTAGACGGCACTTCAAATGAACAAGCCTTGGAGCTAATCAATGAAGCACAAGAATCAGCGAAGAAAATTGCTGCTGATGTAACCGAAAACTTCTAGGGATAGCTTCTCTGATGTAAACCACTATTGTAATATAACTTGTAATTTCTCAGTTTATTTATGTTTATGCCCTAATTCGAGTCTTCGCATTTAATTTCTTAAAAATTTTCGTCCGACTGTCATCAAGCCTAGACTTGAGTAAGCCATCAAAAAATTTTCAGTCCTTATTTGCTCAACTCAAACCAGAACACTAAACAATGATAAACCAAGTATGAACAAGTCATTATTGATAAAAAACATCACACTTTATCGATATGTATAGCCCCCGACTGACAACTCAAGAAGGCAACTTACTTGATGTCGGCAGTCGAGAAAAAACATGATACAATAAGTCTAAGTATAACATCGACGATGGTGCTCAATATTCCAGGAATTCTCCACCATGGTCACATCTTCGCGCTTCAAACGATATGCTTCTGGCCGAGTTACCTCAGCAATTATATAAGGGCCTTCCCATAATGGAGATAACTTGTGTCTATCCTTTGTAGTCTGAATCTTTCGTAGAACCATATCGCCAACAATAAAAGCTCGTGACCGGACATTTCGGTTGTGATAATGTCGAAGTCCTTGAAAATGCCTTGCCGACCGAACCAATGCAGCCTCACAAGCCTCTTCCAGTCGGGTCAAGTCGTCAACTCTGTCTTGATCATAGCGTTCATCGTTGAAAATGCGAACTCGAAGAGATTCGAACTCCATCTCACTCGGCAACATTGCTTTAGCCCCATAAACCAAGAAGAAAGGTGATTGGCCTGTAGCCCGACTGGGTGTAGTTCGTAACGACCATAGTACCGAAGGCAACTCTTGAACCCATCTTCCGGCGTAAGGACATAGCCTATCAAACACTCGGGCCTTGATGCCTTGAAGAACCATACCATTGGCACATTCAACCTGTCCATTGCTTTTAGGGTGTGCCACCGACGCGTAGCAAATCTTGATTCCAAAATCTTCGCAGAACTCTTTGAAGACGTCTCCGGTGAACTGAGTCCCATTATCAGTTATGATCCTGTTCGAAACACCAAACCGGTGCACGATGTTTAGAATAAAATCTCGTGTCTTATCCGCAGTTATTGTAGCAACCGGCTTAGCTTCAATCCACTTGGAAAACTTGTCAATCGTGACGAATAAGTGTGTAAATCCTCCTGGAGCCTTTTTAAAGGGACCCACCATATCCAAGCTCCATACCGCAAACGGCCACCACGATGGGATTGTTTGTAACTCTTGGGCTAGAACATGGCTTTGCCGAGCGAAGAACTGACAACCTTCACATGTGCGGACCACCTTGTCGGTGTCGGAGACCGCCGTGAGCCAGAAAAAACCTTGCCTGTAAGCCTTGCCCACCAAAGTACGCGCCGCAGCATGACTGCCGCAAATGCCAGAGTGAATATCTTGCAACAATTGTCGTCCCTCTTTAGGCGTGACGCATCTCATCAAAACTCCAGAGGGGCTTCTCTTGTATAACTCTGAATCCACCATGACATAGCTCTGACTGCGACGTCGGACTCGCTCTGCATCATCTCGGTCTTCGGGTAGCTCCTGTTGAGTCAAAAACTTGATAAACGGTGTCCTCCAGTCGGCTTCGAGCATGGCAACCTGTTCTGTAGCTTCTTTGTTGGGGATTGATTTTTTAGCAACAGTCGGCTTGTAGAGGTGTTCTACAAAAACATCAGTCAGGGTTGCTTCTCACTTGGACCCAAACTGCGCCAACTGGTCTGCCGCCTCATTGTTGTGCCTCAAGACGTGAAATAGCTCCAGTCCGTCAAACTTGTCCTCAAGCTTGCGAACTTATTGTCGATAAGCCTCCATGTTATCATTCAAGCAGGACCAATCCTTCATTACTTGGTTGACCACCAGCTGGGAATCTCCTTGTACAATCATCCGTCGTATGCCAAGCGACACAGCGATTCGTAGGCCATGAAGTAAAGCTTCGTATTCGGCGACATTATGTGAGGCAGGGAAGTGAATATGAAGAACATACCGTAGCCTCTCCCCAGTCGGGGAGATCAAGACGACTCCCGCTCCCCAGCCGGTGACTCGTTTGGACCCATCAAAATGCATAGTTCAGTATTGCAGCTCCTCCCTAGGTACATCTTCTTGACGCTCGGTCCACTCGGCCACGAAGTCAGCTAAGACTTGAGATTTTATAGCTGTTCTAGCTTTGAAGGTAATATCCAGCGGCATCAACTCCAGGGCCCACTTCGCAATGCGCCCAGTAACCTCCCGGTTATGGATGACATCACTGAGTGAAAAAGACGTGACCACGGTAACCGAGTGACTCTGAAAATAATGGGCCAACTTACTGACGGTAATTAGGACTCCATATGGCAGTTTTTGTACCTGGGGGTAGTGGGTTTTGGCTCCTGCCAGCACCTCGCCAACAAAGTAGATCGGCCTATGAACTTTCTGAGCTCGTCCTTCCTCTTCGCGTTCGACGACCAAAACCGTGCTGACCACCTGGTGAGTTGCAGAAACGTAGAGCAACAGAGGTTCTTGAGGGTGAGGTGACGCCAGCACGGGTGGCGTTGTGAGGAACTCCTTGAAGTCTTCAAAAGCTTTCTGGGCCTCGGTGGTCCACTGAAAATCATCCGTCTTCTTCAGCAACTTGAAAAAAGGCATGCCTCGTTCACCAAGTCTAGAAACAAAACGACTCAGTGCTGCCATGCAACCTGTAAGCTTCTGGACGTCCTTCTAGGTACTCGGGGGCTTCATGTTCCAAATAGCGTTGATCTTTTCTGGATTTGCTTCAATGCCGCGATGGGACACCATAAAGCCAAGTAGCTTGCCTGACGGCACACGAAAAGTGCACTTCTTCAGGTTCAACTTCATTCTGAAGGCTTGAATATTTGCGAAGGTTTCTTCTAAGTTAGCGATCAGGTCTTCTCTCTGCTTGGTCTTGATGACGACATCATCGATGTAGGCTTCCACGTTCCTCCCGAGTTGGGTCTGAAGGCATCTCTGAATCATACGCTGATAAGTAGCCCTGGCGTTTTTCAGGCCGAAGGGCATCGTGACATAGCAATAAGCTCTGAAGGGGGTAATGAATGATGTCTTCAGGCAGTCGGACTCCTTCAGGCTGATCTGATGGTATCCCGAGTAGCAATCCAAGGAGCTCAGAAGCTCGCAGCCAGCCGTTGAGTCGATGACTTGATCGATACGGGGCAATCCAAAAGGATCCTTGGGGCAAGACTTGTTGAGGTCGGTGTAGTCCACGCACATGCGCCACTATCCTGTCTTCTTCCGAACCAGGACCGGGTTAGCTAACCAGTCGGGGTGGTAGACCTCCTTGATGAATCCAGTAGCCAAGAGCGTGGCGAGTTCTTCCTTGATAGCATCCTTTTGATCTTGGGCAAAACGGCGGAGTCATTGTTTTATTGGTTTCGCGTCCTCCTTAACATTTAATGAGTGCCCGATCACCTCTCTAGGAATACTCGGGATATCAGATGGTTCCCACACAAAGATATCTTTATTACTTTGTAGAAAGGTGACGAGCGTGCTTTCCTATTTGGGATCTAACTCCGCGCCCATTACAGTGGTTTTGGAAGGATCAGCAGGGTTAAGGGGAATCTTCTTTGTCTTGGCATCGTCGTCTCCTGACTTGGCTATCTTCTTTACGGGGATCTCGCCTTCTCCAGATGTTGATGCAACCAGTCGGACCTCTTGTTGGCTGCGTAATCTCTCACGAGTTTGGGCCATGTCGCAGCTTTCCTTGTCGCAGGTGAAGACTTGCTTGACGTCGCTGCGCAGGGAGATAACTCCGTTGGGACCGGGCATCTTCATCATGAGGTAGGTGTAGTGTGGTACTACCATGAACTTGGCGAGTGCATGTCTTTCGATGATCGCATGATAAGCTGCTTCGAAGTCGGCGACCTCAAAGCTGATGCTTTCTGTGCGGAAGTTCTCCCGAGTGCCGAAGGTGACTGGAAGGGTGATATGCCCGAGTGGCATAGATGACAGCCCTGGGATGACTCCATGGAAGGGGGCTGAACTGGGCTTCAATTCTGCTCTCGGGATTTGCATCTCGTCCAGCATTTTGGCGAAAAGGATGTTGAGGGCGCTGCCGCCGTCGATGAGGACGCGCTTGAGCTTGATGTTGCGAACCACCGGGTCTAGTACCAGGGGATACCGCCCCGGGTAAACCACTCGGTTAGGGTGATCCGAGCGGTTGAACGTGATAGCCACCTCCGACCATCGTAAGTAGTGTGAGACTTTGGGTTTACCGCGTTGACTTTTCTGTCGGTCAGCTTCTGCTTCCTTTTGGACTCGTACGCCAGCGGACCCCCGAAGATGTGGTTTAACTAGGCCCTATGATTTTGAAAAGGCTCTGAGCTGCTAGACGGGTCTTCCCTCTTGGTTCCCGAAGTGCCGGCTCCATCCGACGGCTTCTGATGTAGTTGAGCTACAGATTGCTCGGCGAACTGTTTGTAGATGAAACAATCTTTGGCCGCGTGCTTGTGATGAGTGCATTGGGCATTCATGATCTTGTCGTAGGCGGTGACTCAGGGGCACTGTTGATGGTAGTTTGACGTTGTGGTGACCAGATCCTCGGGCCTACGCTTGCGATCTTTTTGGCCGTTGTTGCCGTTGCCGTTGTCCTTCTTGGGGCGGCAGCAGCTTCCGGATTGTTTGTTGTGCCTGTCCTGCCGTGAGGCCTTGATTGCATCATCTGATTTGGCGTAGGAGTTAGCTGTCTCGAACATTTTCTTGACCGTCCTCGGCGGCTTACGCCCGAATTTGCCGATCAGCAACTCGTCGCGGACTCCTTTCTGGAACGTGGCTATGATGACGTCGTCGGTGATGTCAGGGATCTTGTTTCGCATCTCTGAGAAATGCCAGATGTAGTCCTTCAATGACTCATCTGGCTTCTGTATCACGTTGTAGAGATCGAAGTGGGTCTCGGGCCTTTCGAAAGTGCCCTTGAAATTGGCGATGAAGTGGTCCCAAAGCTCTCTTCACGAATCGATCAAACCTCTTGGTAAGCTTGTGAGCTAATTTCTGGCTGAGTCGGCGAGAGCAACGGGCAGGTAGTTCGCCATGGCCTTGCTGTCTCCTCCTGCTGCGCGGATGGCGAGGGTGTAAACGGTTAACCATGACTCGGGGTCGGTTTTTCCGTCGTACTTGTCAATTCCTGTGGGTTGAAACCACTCGGCCAATCCACTCGACGCAGGTCCCGAGTGAACACGGGTACTCCATCGTCATAGTTGTCGGGCGATCTCCTTCGGTCTTCGTAAGAGGGTCTGTTGCACTCCCGATGGCGCCGGTCAAGTACCTCCCTCAAGTCACTCGGCGGGGGCCTTCGAGAGCTGCTCTGGTAGTTGGAGTTATGACCGTGGCGAATCCGATCGTAGACGGGTGGTCGACCGTGACCTCTCTGATGAGAGTCGGCCGATTGCTCTAGATTCTTCCAAGCTGCGTGATGGCGAGGGACTTTGGATTTGGCAGGCGTCTTGCTTTGCTTGGGTCTCTTGCTTAGCTCTGGTCTGCGGTAGTCTCTAGATCGCATCGGCGGTAGGCGGGTGCCCTCGGGTGTCTCGGCGATGGACTCGATAGCTCTCCGCGTGGAGCTTGTGGCAGCGCCGTTGGCTGTGGCTGCGACGATCGTCTTGATCTTGTCTAGAAGTGGTGTTATCGTAGGGGGTGCCGCTTCGATGACGGTGTCAGTGAGGGTGAGGGCTGCGACCGCATTCTGTTGAGGCGTGAGGAAGATGTTGGCGTTGTTGACTCGTGTCTGGAGTATGGCCTCGTAGGCGGAGCGCCAGTCGCCCTCAGGTCTCGTTTTCTCTTATCGGCTTCTTCTTTCCTCCTGAGCTCCTCCTCCTTGCGCTTGTTCTCCTCCTCCATTCGCTTGCGCTCCAGCTCGAACTTGGCTCGTTCCTCTTCCGCAACCCTGTGGGCCATGGCCGAGTCGGTCTCGGCTACTTCGGCCATGAGGACATTGAAGAACATCGGGTCGTAGTCCTTGTCGAAGTCGGAGTCGTCGAAGTCGTCCGTGGAGATGTCGTAGAGGTCGTCGAAGTCGAAAGAGCTGAGGTAATCAGTGAGTTTCGTAGATGAGCACGACCCGAGCGATTGAAGTATGACAGCGATTTCCCTTGAGCTCGGATCGCAGCATCATGATGATGAAGATTCTCCCAAGCGAATCGATTCCAACTCAGAAGATAGTAGTTTGTGGTAGGTCTCAGCGTCGTTTGGTAACCCAAACGGTGCCAAGCTATTTCCCCCTCCCGACTGGTTCGAATCTGAGTCAAGGAGAGAGATCTTGCCAAATTTGTCGGTGATGAAGTCGAGGCTACTGAAGCGAAACGCCTGCCCTGGGGGGAAGGCAAAGCCGTCGAAGCCTGATGAATATCCCATCGCGCTCGTCGGCGAGATGAAGAAGAAAACTTGACGCACTGCCCCTACCTGGCGCACCAACTGTCGAAACTTGGTTTCGGCAATAAGAAATTGGGGGTAGCAGTCAAGCGCCAAATACGATGGGTTAGTATGCAAAAGGGGTTTAGACAGGTTCAGGCCTTCTATAAAGAAGTAATACCCTACTCCTGTTTCGAGGATTCGATCCGCCGAGTGGTTTATTGATCTCGTGATCTCTTTCAAGGGACGCCCTACCCTCCTTATATAGTCTTGGAGGATAGGCTTACAAGTCAGAGAACTAGTTACATACGACATCGGACTCCTCAATCTTACCAACTTTAGACTATAAGCCGTTACCTTATTACAATGGTAATGCAATACTCAAGTCCTAAGCCGGTTTACAAAATCATGAGTCATAACCTATCCCCTATGGTAAGTCGGATAAGCTAGCCGCGTGGGTATACGGTACCCATAATTTCCACATAACTTCTATGTAACTTTTATTGCGTCTTCTGTTCAAAAAATACCTTTGACTGTATTTCAAATTGAATCTTGTACGCCATATTTGCAGAAAACCCCAAGATATTGTCGTCACCGGCCAAACTAAAGTGCCAACTTCGGATGTGGGTGTTGGCGCATAATTTCGACCCGCCCACCGTCAAAGCGGGTTCCACGTTTCTACGGTAGCCTGGGAGATCTGCTTAACTCTAGTGCAGGTCCAATGGCTTGCTTAGGTGCGTGTAGGGCGTGCTAGTTGATTTGATTTGCAATCAACAAGAATAAACAGGTAAACCAAATTAGTAAACGATGGCCGATAGGCCGATGTCACATCGTTAGTGGCTAGCCGATAGGGCAAAACTATATCGGCCCACTTAAGGTTATAATGAAATAAGACGAAAATACAGATCTAATCTCATCGGCCTTTATCAACATGTTTATGTCGATTTAACAGCACTAGCCGATAAGGGATTTGGTAAGATAAATACACTAGCTAATACTCTAGTGTAAACTTATATGAATCAATCGGCTAACATAAATATATTGATCACAGAGAAATCCTGAGAATAATCTGTGACAAATATATTTATATCTGTCGATCTACTCATACAAGTGGCAAATACATATAAAAACATAAAGTGATCATATGTATTAGATAAGACCGGTTGAAACCTCGGCACTATCCTTAATTACGGTCGAGAACAGGCTCTGAGTTAGATCTCAAAACAGGACTAAGGTCGGTAGCAACTCAAAGTGTGAATCGAAAACTAACACAAAGAAAATCAAGCTGTCGATCGCTTTTGGGGATGGTAGATGCTTTAGATGATCTAGATAAGCAAACTAATTCGACCACCGTCGGTAATAAACCCTAAAATGAGTTAATCGCTGGTGAGATAGAATTAGAAAATCACATCAAGATCATCCAAGACATAATAAACGATGATCACATCGTCAAGGCTTAACGTGCCTAAAGCGACACGCTAGCCCCGACGATGTAGATCGTCGGGTACGAGTTCTTACCTCTGCTCTGGGGAAGCAAGAACTCGCCGGAAGTTGACCTCTTGCGAGGGTGGCGATGCGCTGAAAGTAGATTGCAATTGCTGGTTGTTTGTTGTTGAATTGAGAGAGAGTTTCTATGTACAGACTATCGGGATATTTATACCCGTGATTTACAACATTGTCCATGTAGGACACGATTTTATCTCTAACTAACAAACAAGTCTTTATGGCGGACTCTTGCCATAGATTAGATCGAATCTAATTTAATTTCCTAATTAATAGATACAATTGCCTATAACCGGGCCTTATCCCTATTTGGCAATTTCCTTGAAGTTAACTCAAGCCCAAACCGAGCCCAGGCTGTCTCCATCAGCTTCCTGCTTCCATCGGCCGATGGCAGCATTGAACCCGCATCGGCCGATACGGTCCCTTTGCTAACACTCGACTTGGTCCGATGCACCGCAGAGTCTGATACGGAACTTGGTCCGACTCTGGCTTGGTCTGATAGCATAACCGATCCAACTCAAATCGCTCCATCTTCTCTGCATCGGTCTTCTCTTTCCTCTCCGAGTAGATTACGAAAATCTGCTGTTAACACATGCCCCCCAATTCCGCTTCATTATATAATGTGGCGGAATTAGCTCCGAGGAACCGATCGACTTCTTCGCTAGGGTTTGTCCAAAACCATGCAGATCCAGATTTGCAACCTTCCGCCGCCGATTTCCACACACAATTCCTCATTAGCCGTTTACGCCTTTTCAATTCCGGTGACTTCTCAACGTTTCCTTGGCATCGACTCCCTCAACGGCGACGTCCTCAACAGCATCTATGGCATCTTTGCCGTTCTACGCCTCCGAGATCCTTGAGGTAAACCAATCCTTCCTCAAAGTTGCATTTTCATTTTCCCGCCGACACTTTTCAAATTAGGGTTTCTGCTCTTGCCCCCCGGGTCTTATTTTCCATTACTGTTCATATGCCGTAGGTCTTCAAGAACCAGATCTTAATCCCCACAAACGACAAGTTACATCGATTCCTCCTGGGTCCCATGGACAACTCTGACCCCACTTGGCTGGTAAACATAGAAACAAACAGAGTCCCTTTTAAGCAGGCGAAGCCCAATGTCTCCTCATGGAAGCACACCTTCAGATCCTGGCCATCGAAGCTTAATGGATATAGGACCTAGTACAAGAGAATCGCCGTAGCCAAGCAAGTCCATTGGGATAAGATTGGAATCGGCCAATGCATTGGTTTGTCTCTAGCCGATACCAAGAAAAATGAACCCCTCATGTTAGCCGCTACCTATTTCTGGTCCAGCACCTTGAATGCATTTCTGTTCCGACAAGGTCCGATGACCCCGACATTGATAGATATCAAAATGCTAACAGGCCTGGATATCCTCTTTGAAATCAACCCCTTCAATCTCCTCATCAACAGCAGCCATAAATTGAAGACCAAGAAAATTGGAGGCTGGTCTGGGTACATCTCTGAACACATGGAACAAGGGTCTGTCTCAAAGAGAGAACATGTGGCTTTTCTGACTTTGTGGCTAGAGAGATACATTTTCTGTGGATCAACCTGCGGCCCCACTTTGAACTGCCAACATCTAGCTCAGGCTCTAGTTGAAAAGAAAGAGTTTCCTCTTGGCCGATACCTCCTTGGAGCTGTCTATCGGCTACTGCATTCCGCCACCCAAGATCTAATGCTGAATCGGACAGAGGCTCATGGAGGTCCATGGTGGTTTGTTCAGCTATGGTTAATCATCTACACCAACACCATGGTCGATCAGCCTCCATTATCGGACTCAGCCTTCCCATCGGACTATAGTGATAACGAGGATCCCTCATCTAGAAGGTGCATGTCCTTTGGAGAAGCGGCTTCAGTCTATCCTTGAGCTGATCAATCGGCCGAGGAAATGTCCACATGGTTCGTCTGATTCTACACCGGCCCTCCATCGGTCAAGATGGACATGTTTGTTTATCCCTCGGATTCTGAGTTCGAGCTCCCTGCCGATCTTAACTTGGGCTTGCTAAATGACGATATGGTCTCAAGGGAAATCTTTACGATCGGCGTCACCCCATGCCTGCTCTCAGTGGGCATATTCCAAGGCAGAAGCACCAGCCTGTCATATGAATTTTATAACCCTATAGTGGCTGCCAGACAATGTGGACTTGGACAGCTTCCCGTCAGCTTGCACTTCCATCGGCTGTTAGAGAGCAGGGGCACGATCTCATCAGCATTAATCATGAGCAAAGCTCTGGAGACCAGAATTCCAGCTTTGGGGGACTGCGATCGATTGTGGTTGAGTGCCTTTATCCATATCAGCTTCCAAACATGGTGGTAAGAGTGGGCTACTCATATCTTTCATCTACCGGCTAGATATTACCTGACGGAGCTCATTGACAATATCAGCCCTCAAGTCCCTGATGCCCCAGTTCCATCTATCAGCAACGGCGGGCAAAGGATAACCTATGCTCTGGTCTTGGCTCCATCAGGAAAAACAGTCATGGAGTCAACTATCGGCCTTACTGCTCCAAAGGTATCATCACTGCTCCAAGGGCCGATAACCAAAGAGACCACCAAGAGGAAGGCGCCGGCCAGGGACAAAGCCCAAAAAATTGTCAAAAAGTCTAAAACTGATGACTAGGCCGACTTCGACAAGCTGGACCCCTCCGTGGAAGAATTCCTGGATGACCAAGTAATGGAGGAGGAAGTCGATGCGGCAATTGTTGATATACTCAAAGATCAAGATCCATCGGCCAGCACTGCTGAAGAGCCATCGGCCAATAAGCCAACTGAAGATCCATCGGCCACAACCACTGGGTTGGGCACTGGGTTGGGTTGCGATGATCAAGCTAACACTGCCCAACCCAGGAGAACCAGACACGCAGTTCGCAAGGTTAGTATAGGCTTCCTTATGTAGTTCTTCAATTTTAGTTCACTGGCCTATTCTAACTTGTCCTTTTCAGGTCATTGCGTCATCCTTGCTTAAGGAGAGAACTCAATCGGCCCCACTACCCAGGACAAAGAAAGCCACTTTGAAGAAATGTGAACAAGTCAAGGCCCGATTGAGAACTCCATCTCCTTCTCCACCACCTTCTCCAATTGCTTCGGTAAGCGCCGATCTATCTGCTTCATCTTCTTAATAATGTGTAATCTGCTCATCGCGTTCTCGCTTTTCTTCAGCCACGAGCTCCATCCCCTGTACCACATCGGCCAACCCCTTCGCCTACCGTTTCAGAACAGCAAAAGGAGGCCGATGCAACCACAGCCGATGTCCCATCACAGGTAAACCAGACCACTTTGAATCCCTTGCCGATTTCAGTTCGATTGAGTTAACCATATCTCATCTTGATGATTGCAGACTTTAGCTGACATGTTTGCCTTCGACATCGGCCAATCTCTTGATGATGAGGACAAAGAGCCGCTCAGCGCAGCCAAGCCATCAATTTCTGAAGGACTAAAAGGCCAGCTGTCTGACATTGCTAATCGGCTGGAGGCGTCTATCGAATCGCTGGTGGAGAATTGTAATCCAATCCGAAGCAGAGTCCAAGAAATTCAGGATCAACTGCCTGAAGACCTGATGGAGATCTTGACGCCAACCATATTCTTGGAGCAGTACCACTTCAAGCTTCACAGGGCCAAAGAGAGAATCGCAGAGAGGCGGGAGCGAGAAGGCTTGGAATCGGCCATATCTGCTAGCAAAGCTCAAGTAAACTCTGACAAGGCTAAACTGGATGAGCTGGTCGTTGAGCCGATCGCCTTGAATAAGAAACTTGAAGAGCTCCGTCGCCTGGAAGCAGACCTGCTAATGAAGCTAGAAGCAACCCGTGAGGAGATCCAAGAAGTTGAAGTCAAGATAGCTGCATCCCCAAAGGCGATAGAAGACCAAACTGCAAAGCTGAAGGCATCGGCCAAGTATCTTGCCACCCTGAGTAAGTCCTTGAAGCCAATTCCCGGGTTGTCGGCCGATGATGCTCAGACAATAGATGATATCGACCAAATTCGTCACAAAGCCATTGCAGCTATCCAAAACTTCATAAGCTGATGTAACATGCTGTTATTTTCTCCTCTCCTTGTAAAAAGTCAACTTGTCTTTGATTAATACATATCTCATCGGCCAATTAGCCGAATATGATCTGAAAAATCCATCTGAAAAAATTTTAAAGTCCATAAATTTTGTAATCCACCCGATAAATTTGAAGAATCGCTGAGTATATATATGCCCCCCAAATTTTGGAAGATGAGAACTCATGTTGTAAAATTTGAACTAAGGGCGATAGTGTATATCAGCCATCTAAAGGCGATGCAACGTACATCGGCTATTATCATTAATCGGCTAGCAAGCCGATCATGAGTCGATCCAAATGCTTGGATAATATTTCTTTAAATATTTGCCATTAAGAGCTCTGCCAAAAACTTCTCCGTCTAATCCTTGTAACAGATAGGCATTGCGAGGAACACATCGATTAATCTGAAAAGGACCTTCCCAATTAGGTGACCACTTGCCGAATTTGTTATCTCTGGAATCAATCGGCAATATCAATTTCCAAACAAGATCCCCTTCCTCAAACGATTTGGCTACAACTTTTTTGTTATAATGACGAGCAACTCGATCTTTATCGTGCTTGATTTTTTCCAAAGCTCTCAATCGAACGTGTGCTAAATCATCCAACTCATCGACCATGAGATGGTGGTACTCATTGGCTGTCAAGTCGTCTTGCAACGCAATCCTTCTTGAGCCGATGTTGGTTTCCCACGGCAGCATGGCTTCATGTCAATAAACCAACTGATAAGGTGGCACTTGAGTTGCACCATGACAAGCCATCCGATACGCCCAAAGGGAATCGGCCAGCGTGGTATGCCACCGTCTCGGCTGTTCATCAATCTTCCTCTTGATCAACTTGATTAAAGTCTTGTTAGAAGCTTCTGCCTGCCCATTAGCTTGCGCATAATATGGAGAAGAATTCAATAGTTTGATGCCCATGCTATCAGCAAACTCAACAAACTCATCGGACACAAAGATTGACCCCTGATCTGTAGTTAACGTCTGTGGAAGTCCAAATCGATATATAATATGTTCCTTAACAAACTGAATGGCATCCTTGGAATCAACCTTTTTAAGAGGAACGGCCTCAACCCACTTTGTGAAGTAATCTGTAGCCGCTAGAATATACTTGTGTCCTTTGCTTGATGGTGGATTAATCTGTCCGATCATGTCTATTCCCCATCCATGAAACGACCACGGCTTTATGATTGGATGCATAGCTGATGTCGGTGCTCTCTGAATTGCTCCAAACTTCTGACAATCCTGACACCCCTTGTAGTACTTGAAACAATCCTCTAGCATTGTCGGCCAGAAATATCCAACGCGCTTCAAAAGCCATCTCATTTTATGGGCCGATTGATGTGTTCCACAAATTCCTTCGTGAACCTCGCTCATTACAACTTTGGCTTCTTCTGAACTCAAACACCTGAGCAAGACACCATCAATTGTCTGATAGTATAGATCATCATCGAGCAAGACATAATGTAGAACTTTGTACTTCATCTTTCGTGACACCGATTGAGAAGGATTTCTCAAATACTCAATGATAGTGAACCTCCAATCATCGGCATCCACGGTGGCAATTTTGTTCACAACATCTTTCACCATCGGCCTGTATCCTGATGCCCCCTGAGTTAAATCATTGGCTTCAAAGTTTTGCTTCCTGGGTATATGCCTCATCGTCACAATCTTGAAAGCTTTTAACAATTCCTTGCATTCCTCATTATAGACCCTGAGAATATCATTCCTGCACTCGTACTCCCCAAAAAGTTGATTAATCACCAACTGTGAATCACCAATAACTTCTACAGAATCAGCCTCGACTTCTTGCAACAACTGCAAACCCTTGAGAACAGCTTCGTATTCTGCTTGGTTGTTAGTATAATAGGGCTTGACAGTAAATGCAAACTCGAAGCTTGCCCCCCGAGGGGATATGATGACTAGGCCGATACTGCATCCATGTCTGCAAACAGATCCATCAAAATACAGTGTCCATGGCACAATATCTGAATATGTAATTGAATCATCTCGATGTTGAACGATGAAATCGGCCAAGGTTTGTGCTTTGATCGCTATGGCCGATTCATACCTAAGGTCAAACTCTGTTAGTGCAAAAATCCACTTCCCAATTCTCCCTTTTAACATGAGGGCCGATAGCATATATTTCATCACATCGGCCTTACTTACCACAATGCACTCGTTGGAAAGTAAATAATGCCTCAATTTAGTACATGAAAAATATAAGCACAAACATAGCTTCTCCACTGGCGTGTACCTTGTTTCGGCATCCAACAATCTTCTGGTGAGATAGAAAATAGCTCTTTCTTTGCCATTGATTTCCTAAACCAAAACAGAGCCGATAGACCTCTCATCAGCCGACAGGTACAGCTTGAATGGAACTCCTTTATGTGGAGGAATTAGAACTGGTGGGGAACTCAGATATTGTTTGATGTTGTCCAACGCCTTTTGCTGCTTATCACCCCATACGAATTCTTGGTCGTCCTTCGTCTGCAATAATGGAGTGAACGGCTCTATTCTGCCTGACAGGTTTGATATAAAACGCCGGACGAAGTTGATCTTCCCAATCAGGGACTGTAACTTGGTCTTGTTCTTCGGAGGCTTGATCTTCTTTATGGCATCAATGTTCTTCTGTGTGATCTCGATTCCTCTCTTGTGGACCAAGAAACCCAAAAACTGACCGGCCGATACGCCAAAAGCACATTTGTTAGGGTTCATCTTTAAACCATATTTTCTTGCTCTTTCTAGTACCTTGCGTAAATCGGCCAAGTGCTCATCGTACTCCTTTGACTTCACAACCACATCATCAATGTATACCTCAATCAAGGAACCGATAAGGTCATGAAAAATGTAATTCATCGCCCTCTGATATGTGGCTCCAGCGTTCTTTAGAACAAATGTCGTAACGACCCACTCATACAGGTCGATTGCCCCTAGACACCTAAAAGCTGTCTTGTGAATATCTTCCTCAGCCATGAAAATTTGGTTATAGCTTGCATTTCCATCCATGAAACTGATAATCTTGTGTCCAGATGCAGCATCAACTAGCATATCCGCTATCGGCATAGGGTACTCATCTTTTGGCGTTGCCTTGTTTAGGTCTCTAAAGTCGATGCACACCCTGAGCTTGCCGTTCTTCTTCAACACTGGTACTATATTGGAAACCCACTCCGCATATCGGCAGGGTTTGATAAAGTTGGCGTCATAGAGTCTTGTGATCTCTGCCTTGATAGCTTCATGCATATCGGCCTTAAATCTCCTAGGAGCTTGTTTAAACGGCCGATAGCCTGATTTTATAGGTAGCCGATGTTCTACAATCGATTGGCTTAATCCTGGCATCTCATGATATTCCCATGCAAAACAATCTATGAATTCTTTCAAAAGATGTATCAATTTATTCTTATAATCCTTTGGTAGGTTGGCACTTACATACGTCGGCCTAGGTCTATCACTTATCCCTATGTCGATTTCTTCGAGCTCATCGGCCGACGTGAAGCCTTGTCCCAATTTCTCGTCCAATTCAATCACCGCATCTTCTGTGTAGGGACTAACTTGTTCATCTTGGCTTGTGGATGTTATACCTTCGTTAAAGTAACTGCTTGTTTTCATCTTCGATCGGCTCGATATCGCAGTCAGTTACCTTCAAGAAATCGGCCTCCCAAACTCGTCCGGACAGGCAATCGATTTCTTCCATCTCCCAAATTGCAAGATCGGCATTGGCCACATGCACTGATCTATCAGCCTGCACGATCTCAACCTGGTCCCCTTGCCACTGAATAAGGCATTGATGCATTGTTGAAGGGACGCAACAATTTGCGTGGATCCAATCTCGTCCCAACAACAGGCTGTAGGGACCCTTTCCATCGAAGGCAAAAAAGGTGGTAGGGATTGTTTTGTTGCCAACTGTGAGCTCCACATTCAACACCCCTTTTGCCTTGGACGCGTTGCCACCAAAATCTTTCAACAACATGTTTGTCTTGATTAGATCTTCATGTACTTTTCCAAGCTTCCTGAAAGTTGTATATGGCATTAAATTTACTGCTGCACCACCATCGACTAGAATCTTCGTCATCGGCCGCCCATTGACGTATCCCTTGATGTACAACGGCCGAAGGTGCCTATAACTGGTGTCGGCTGGCTTGTCGAACACGGCTTGTTCTGGTGACAACTGTAGCTTAGCCGAAGATTGCTCCATCTCGTCATCGGCTATTGCTTCATCGGCCATCTGTATACTATACTCTGCTGGTAATAGAAAAATCATGTTAATAGAAGCCGATGCTATGCTTTTACCTTTGTAGACGGAAGAGTTCGAGTTGGTTTCATTTTATCCTCATCGGCCGCTACCACTGTAGACTTTATCTTCCATTCTTTCCTGGTCTTGGTAGGCCGATGAACGATCGCTGCTTGTTGCTCCTGGATTTTTTCTTTCTATCTTAACCTCTGGACCCGTCGCTTCTGCATTTTGCTAAATAAATCTTCTGGGCACCATTGAGGGTTTTGGACTTGCTCATCACTTTCTGTTCGACGATCATGGTGCATCGGCCCCAGCCTTTCATGCATAGATTTCCTCTGCTTAATCGGCCAATGCGCATGTCTGCTTGAGCTGCCCTAGTAGGATTCCTCTGTATCGTTGCATGCAGGGCACTCTTGCATCGTTGGCAACCTCATACCCTCGTTCCAGCAAAATCGGAAGAACGCGCACTCCCAATGAGGGTCAAAGGATTTATCTTGGTCAGCGTAGTCCTGTTTTTGCTCTTCACGCCTTCGCTGATATTTCTTGATGAGACCCTCTGAAGTTTGATGAGGTCGCTTGTTGGTCCGATAGGCATCGCTATCGGCCCTGTCAGCCCGCACCATGTTAACTGGGAATGAGTGTCCTTCTATTTTCATCGGCCTTTTGGCTTCATCAAACTTGATCCTGCCCTGTTCGATGGCCGATTGTATCTGTTGCCGAAAAATTTTGCATTCATTTGTATGGTGAGAATATGTGTTGTGCCACTTGCAATATCTCCTCTTCTTTATTTCTTCAGCCGATGGCAACACGTGACCTACTGGCAACTGTATCTGTTTCTCCTATAGTAGTAGGTCAAATATTTTATCGGCCTTGTTGATGTCGAAGTCGAATTTGTTTTCTTTATCGCCCTTCTTGGCCCATTGACATGTTGTCGGCTTCTTCATGCGGGCCCATTCAGCCAAGTCAACGTCAGCATCGACATCTTCATCTTCATCGGAGGCGTACTGATAAACACTGTTAATCTTCTTTGTGAACTTTTTCGCCTCCTGGAACCTTTACTCATGAGCCGATACTCTCTGTGCTAGCTGAGCTAGACTTTCAAACTCTTGTGATGAGAATCTTTCTCGTATCGGCCCAAGCAGCCCCTGGAATGCCAGATCGGCCAGCTGGGAATCGGTCAAGCTGAGGCTATAACACTTGTTTCTGGTGTCTTTGAACCGTTGAATGTAATCCGGGACCGATTCGTCAACTCTCTACTTGATGGCGGTAAGATCAGACAGCTTCATCTCTTGTACACCATTGAAAAATTACCGGTGAAACTGTTTCTCCAGTTCCATCCATCCTCTGATAGAATTGCAGGGCAACGAGGAAAACCAGGTGAAAGCTGATCCTGACAAAGACAAAGGGAAAAACCTTACCCTTAGTGCCTCCACAGCTGATGCCTCACCACATTGGGCTAAAAATCGGCTAACATGCTTGTATGTGGAGACATTGTCTTGCCCTGAAAACTTGGAGAAGTCAGGAATCTTGTATCGGCTCGGCAATGGCACTTTGTCGAATTCCTCTGGATACGGGTGCCGATACACGGTTGCACTCTCCTTGGGCTTTAAACCGAATTGATCACACATCACTTTGGCTATCATATCAGCCCACTGCGCTTGACTGACTCCTACAGGCTGGTGCGGAAGCTCTTGGTAATAAGGCTGCTGGAAACCTTCCGGCCGATATTACCCAGGGGAGTATGGCTGAAAGTGATGATTCAAATTTGGTGCATCATACTGCCCTGTAGAGTACTGCTGGTAGCCTTGCGGCACGTTATAGGCAGCTGCTCGCGGAGGATTGCTTGGTAAAGTGAATTGGGCTTGCCCAGCCGATGTTGGATTGGTAGAGGCTTGTTGTATCGGCTCAACCATCGGCTGCTGCAAGGCTACTGGAGCTTGTCTCCCCCTTGTCCATTACGCCAATTGATCTTCCGTGATGTGCTAGGGACTTCCTCCTGCTTGTTTCATCAAAATCAATGGCATGGTTGACACTGGCTGGGCCGATTGTCGAGCACCCAAAATTTATACCGTCCGGTGATATTTGTGGTCACCACATGATCTTGGCTGAGTGGGATCCATACACGCATAAACAGCCACTTAAACCTCAATGTGTCCATGACCACAACATAACACCATTCGATATGAATTCCGCGATGCCGAATAATGAGCAAAAGAGATATTGCTGGGACTCAGCGTGCCAGTCAACTTCAGCCTGAGACATGCCCGTCAAACCATTCGAAGATGGCGACCAGATGTGTTACACATCTAAGGAGACTTGACTCAAATTGCTGAGCTCTACAACATCTCAATTGCTCAAAATTCCTTACTCATGCTTAGCTAGCCCCAGGAAGATGCTAGCTTCGCACTTTCATCTAAGCCATGGTATTAACTCAAATACATGTAAGGTGACTTAGACATAACTAGAGGCAAATATCAGAGTTACTTACATATAGCCATTCGGCTAATTAGTTAAAGTCCTTTGGAAGCATGTCTACCCAAATTCCCCACAAGCAAATCCGACTAGGGTAAACCCCTTGATAGGACCAATCCTGAGAGAAACAACGATTCCCGCAACACTCAAATACCTGCAAAAATGCATATTCCAGTCTAACAAGTGTCAGTACATTAAACAAGTTAATGTACTGGCAAGCGCACAGTCAAACCTACATACATGAAGGCTATATTCAAAGAGAGGCTTATTTGAGGTCGAGGTTTTCAGCATAAAGCTAATTTTAGTTCACAATTCATTTGCAACGCAATTTGAAAAAAAACATTTCAACAATAAGGTAAAGCGTAATATTCATGGCATGATACCAACATAAATAGATAGTAGCGTTTTATCACAATCTAATCCGGAAATAGGGCAATCACATCACACATATCAATCTCATTATCATTCCAAAACATTTAGTTTCAAAGGCATTTAGGGAAACATAAAAGTATACCCACATCACATCACTATGCCGCTCATGACCGTGAGCACGGCTAATCGATTAGTTTTTATAACTCTACAGAGCTTGTACAGCTTTACCCACATGGTATGAGCTCTCTAGTTTGTCTTGTGCCGGCCAAGCACTACCACACTCTACATGTCGAGTGCGGTCTAAAGGTCATAATGAGGCTTTTACATTAAGTATTGTCTAACCTTGCATGAGCACGATAAGTGTGAATCCACCCTAGGCTTAAGTCCTAGAGTCGTTAGGTGGCGGGCCCACACCTTAAACCTAACGCTGTGACGGCGAACACATCCGTTCCCTCACGAGGCACGTTATCGTTGTATTGTACAGACTTAGACGCCCATGCCGTGAGGCGGAACATTACACTCGTCCCCTCACGGTAATCACACCCAGCTAGATTATTCGCTAGCAATAAACTCAATATCATCATTAACACATACATGGGTAGTTCCTATAGATAGCCCATAGTACACTCGTGGCCACTATCTCTACTACAACGGCCTCCCGAATGCAAGGTCAGACAAATGCTTAACTTAATAGGCCAAGGTTATCCCCATAAATAACACATGTGGATGTACGGTAAACATAAGTGGGTGATATGTAGTTCAGTCCTTAAACAACTCAGGCGAACACTCCCCCTATCGATATGCAACTACCACCATATGCATATCACTTGCCGCCTAAGTCTAAAATTCACATTCCTTTTATTTTAGTTCGCAAATAAGCAGAGAAAACATCTCTGTTCATAAGTTTTGAAATGATTCAAATAACATAATAAGTGATCCATAACCATGATTTATCTATCACTAAGCAAGGCTAAGCATTTGCATTTTATAAAAGCGTAGGGGTTTCCATTTGAGTACAAATAGGGTACTCTAAATCATTCTAAGGTTACAAACATCATGGATAACAATTCTCAAGGAGGATTATGCAACAAATAGGTCATAACTACCTTTTCATCACTTTAAAATAATTTTTCCAAACATAAACTATCTAATGCGTGCAACTTTGCAATAGAAAACGTTTGCCCAATAAAAACATAGGATCAAAGTGTTCAAAGGAGGAGGGCATAACTTGCCTTGATTGATGTCCTTACTGGAGTCAGCGAAAGGTTAAATCTTCTCACCAACAACGTAATCGTCTTCTAAAAGAAATATCGATAATCGAATAAATACCGAAACATACAAATATTCAAAATGCTCTAAAATGCATGGATTCACTAGTGTGGTTAGATGCTGTGGTTTTATAAGTTGTGGTGAAGGAATTTCTATTTTATCATATAGCATTTGTGAATTATAAATTTTTAAATACCAACGCTAGTAATGAATAAACTAGGCTCTATTTAGCTCTAAGTGCATTTTAGGTTCAGGATTGGTAAAGTCTTAGGTTACTGCAGCAGAGAGTACTTTCTCCAAAGTTTAACAAAATTTTAGTTCACAATATTTAAAGCTAGTATGAATTTATTATGAATTTTACAAGTTATATGACATATTATAAGTCTTGCTTATTATACAAATTTTAAATATGTTTCTAGTACTATATGTACTACACTTAAGTTTATAAAAACCAAGTCTATAAGATTAAGAACCTAACCCATCTGGAATTATATTATTTGGAGTTAGAATGAATTTTGTATAGATTTTATAAATTAGTATATGCTATATGTTAAGTATTCCATATATTAATTTTTAGACATTTCTTCTACTGTAAGCATCATGTTTAATCTTACCATATTAAAGTTTACAATTTTGTGAATCCATAGAAATTTGATTCATCTGAAATGGAGTTAAAATGAATTATTATATGCATTTTACAAGTTTCACTCATTTTCCTGTTGTAAAATTATTGTTTTGAATATTTCCTGTAATGTTTCTAAATTTTAAAGATAAGGGTCCACTGGTCAGCCTCTGTACTTTTGCAGAAAAGTCCCTGGATTTCTAAAGATTCAACCCGAAGTCCCCAGCACATGTTTAAAAGCATTTTCATTAAGAGTACTCAGGTTTCTGACTTATTGCTATTAGGTCCTTGGTCCCACATGTCATAGGTTATACAATTACACATTAGCACAGAGGGTTTTGTTTCCCTTACAAATTAAACCTCGGCTACTTATATGTAGTGGGGCCCGCATGTCAGCGGCTCAGTGAGGGAGAGACTGGAGGCAGCGTCTGGATGCGGCGGCCGATGAGCTTGTCGTCGACGCCGACGGCAAACGACGAGGTTTCGCGAGGTGCGGCCAAAAGAGAAAAGGTGGAGGGGAGGCTGGCGATCCCGTCGGTGGTCGTGTTTCTGGCTGTGGTGGTCGGAGTCAACGCCGGCGACGTTGTGAGCGGCGGAGTGCTTCGGCTAGCTAGGTCATCTCAGTTTCTAGCTCTGCTCGGTGCAAATTCATGCATGCACATGCATCTACGGGGGTCATGGATGCTCACTTAAGGTCGCGCTGGGCTCGTCGAGGCTTGGACAGTAGCGGCGACGTGAAGACAACTCCGATGGTGGCAGACACAGGCAGGGCAACGGCGACAGCGAAGAGCGGCCAATCTCCTATTAGAGCAACACCTGCACATGATTAGTGCTACCCTAGGGTTGCTACCCGCGAGAGGAATTGCGCCGGAACTCACCCGAGGACGAGAAATCGATGGCGATGGCCGACGACCAGACTTGAAGAAGATGAAGGGGATCTCTTCAATGGCAATGTCTCGGCTTGAATTATTTGGGGCTTCTTGCACCTGAGATCTAGACGATGGTCCTGGCGCCGGGGTTTAGCTAGGGCTCCATCGGATCGACGAGAACGGCGATGCGATCTGCGACGGTGCTCTGGACACCAAGGACGCCGACGAGCTCTGCACGAGGTGCTCGACCTGCACCAAAACAAGGAGGAAAGCTACTGAGGGTTTAGGTGTGGATAGAGGATCATGTTCCCATGGTTGGTGTGCGGCGAAGCTCACCAGAGAAGGACGGCGACGGTGGTGGATCTCGACAGCGCCGGAGAAGATGAGTTCTCTCCCAGAGTTCCCGAGATGATCTTGCTAGGGTTTTGGGTGGAACGCGGCGAGGATAAAAAGCTTCATCGGTGGGCAAAGCGGTACTATTTATGGTAGAGCTCGGGGAGGCGGTGGACGGCAAGGCGGCGCCCTGGCGTGCTGACGCGTGTCCACAACGTGGCAACCGTTCCTAGGCTTGAAGGAGGAGGTGGCGCAGTTGTGTGACCGACAAGTGGATCTACCAGGGTTGGGCCCCACATGGCAGAGAGAAAAGGGTAGGTTTCTTGATGATCTACTGCACAGATGATTCACAAAATATTTTTCCAAATGTATTTCTTTCTCCCTTGTCTTTAATTCTATAACTTAGTTTTTGTGCATGATAAATTAATGTGGATTTTACTGGTGGTATATAAAAACACCTAGCTTCCATTTTCCTTGATTGCACTAAAAAATACTCTATATTTTATTCCCAGGAAAATAAAGAAAGTAGGCCTGGCTGAAACGAGATTGAATTTTTAGGAGATCAAAACTAATAAAATAAATTCTGGAAAAATTATATCAATTCATGATAAATAAATTGGTATTTGAATAAATTATGCTCCATATACATTTTCATGTGATAAAATACATTTATGAGATGTGTGTCTTTTTTGCCGATTAGGGTTTAGTATTAACCTATGGGTTGACTGTTTTGACCTAATTATTTGGGGTATCAAAAGTACATATTAATTTATACCAAATTTCCAGTGAGTTATATATATTAAATAGTACCTTCATGAATTTCTACATGATTTTATATTGCACCAATTATTTTTAAAAATTCAATGAGTTCTCTTACCTTTAAGTATTCTTATTTTAAATATATATTTAAATGGTAGAAAAATTATATCTTAGTTTATAACCAACCAGAAATGTTATGTTTGGGCTTTACTTCCTATTTTCTTTCAATTTAGACTCAAAAACACATTTTTATTATTTAACTGAAGTCAAAATTCGAAATTCGAATTTTTGGTATGTTACACCGATGGAGGCGGGATCGGCGCTGTTGGTTGTGGAGCCATACTCAGATCGGTCCTCAAGGTCCGATATGCAGGGAATTTGTTTTCTGGGAGGAAAATTGGCCCTTGAGGCTTGTACTGGTGAATGGAACCGTCTAATATCGACTTGATTGTATTGGTCAATGTATTCACCAGGACTCCAGATTGGTTGATCAATGCTGAGTGAACCGCAGAGTCAATACGGTCTTGGAGCGTCGGCGCGGCGCAGCGAGCATCATCTTCAGTCTTGATAGCTTGATCTTGGGCTGCCATCGACGTGCTGTCTCCGTCCCTAGGGCTCGTCATTATCACCTTAGATTTGTGAATGAGAGTGCCTTGCCGAGTCTTGGAATACGTTTGCAAGTACATGTTCTGGAATTGCTCGACCAATTTTGCCATATCAGCCTTTTGCTCCTCGTTGAGCTGATCGGCAGTCACAGAGAGGACATTTTCTTCTGAAATCTCGCTCTGCTTGGACATCTTGGAGTGAATTTATTGATGTTGTGAAGCTTGTGTTCTTCTTTGTCCCACCGGGCGTGCCAAAAGCGTGTTGGCGCAGAATTTCGACCCGCCCACCGTCAAAGCGGGTTCCACGTTTCCACGGCGGCTTGGGAGATCTGCTTAACTCCAGTGCAGGTCCAATGGCTTGCCTAGGTGCGTGTAGGGCGTGCCAGTTGATTTGATCTGCAATCAACAAGAATAAACAAGTAAACCAAATTAGTAAAAGATGGCCGATCGGCCGATAGGCCGATGTCACATCGTTAGTGGCTAGCCGATAGGGCAAAGCTATATCGGCCCACTTAAGGTTATAATGAAATAAGGCGAAAATACAGATCCAATCTCATCGGCCTTTATCAACATGTTTATGTCGATTTAACAGCACTGGCCGATAAGGGATTTGGTAAGATAAATACACTAGCTAAAAATTTTCAGTCCTTATCCACTTGACACGGAGCAAAGCAAAAAACAATGATAAACCAAATATAAACAAGTCATATTCAAAAGAAACTTTATACTTTATTGATATTGATAGCCCCCGATTGACAACTCAAGAGAACAACTTACTTGAAAATGGCAGTCGAGAAAAACAAAGTACAAAAGAATAACTTAAGTACAATAACGGCGAGAAGGTGTTCAATATTCCAAGAATTCTCCACGATTGATCCGTCTTCATACTTTAGCCGATAAGCCCCTGGCCGAGTGACCTCAACAATTATGAAAGGGCCTTCCCATAACGGAGATAGCTTGTGCCTATCCTTCGTCGTCTGAATTTTTCTTAAAACCATATCACCAACAATAAATGCTTGTGACCGAACATTGTGATTGTGGTAACGCTGAAGTCCTTGAAGATATCTGGCCGACTAAATGAGAGCAGTTTCACAGGCCTCTTCAAGTCGGTTTAAGTCATCAACGCGATCTTGGTCATAACGCTCCTCTTTGAAATTACAAACTCGAAGAGTTTCAAATTTCATCTCACTCGGCAACATAGCTTCAGCTCCATAAACCAAAAAGAAAGGTGACTGACCCGTAGCCTGACTGGGTATAGTTCGCAGTGACCATAAAACCAAAGGCAACTCTTGAACCTATTGTCCAGCATAAGGGCGTAATCTATCAAAAACACGAGCCTTGATGCTTTGAAGAACCATACCATTAACGCTCAACTTGTCCATTGCTCTTAGGATGTGTAATCGATGCATAACATATCTTGATCCCAAAGTCTTCGCAAAAATCCTTGAAAACTCCTCCTGTGAACTAAGTCCCATTGTCAGTAATAATCCTATTTGGAACACCAAACCGGTGCACAATGTTGATGAAGAAATCCCGAGCTTTATCAGCCGTTATTGTTGCAACCGGCTTAGCCTCAATCCACTTGTTGAGCTTGTCAATAGCAACAAAAAGTTGCGTGAAACCTCTTGGAGCTTTCTTGAAGGGACCTAGCATATCCAAACCCCAAACAGCAAAGGGCCATGAAAGTGGAGTTGTTTGAAACTCTTGAGCTGGAACATGGGTTTGCCGAGCAAACAAATAACAACTCTCACAAGTCCGAACAACTCTGTTCGCATTCATAACCACTGTGAACCAGAAAAATCCCTGCCGATAAGGTTTTCCAACCAAAGTGCGTGCTACAGCATGTCTACAACATATTCCCGAGTGAATATCCTGTAATAACTGCCGGCCTTCCTCAGGAGTAACACATCTTAACAAAACACCAGATGGGCTTCGCTTACATAACTCGGAATCGACCATGACATAACTTTGGCTTCGATGTCAAACTCGTTTGGCTTCATTTCGATCTTGAGGTAACTCCTGTCGAGTCAAAAACTTGATAAAACGCATCCTCCAGTCGGTATCAAGCATGGAGACTTGTTAACTAACATCATCTTCAACAACTTCTTTCTTAGCAACAGTCGGCTCATGAAGGTGTTCAACAAAAACATCAGTCGGAGCTGCTTCCCGTCTGGATCCAAATTTGGCCATCTGATCAGCAGCTTCATTATTATGCCTCAGAACATGAGATAGCTCCAAACCATCAAATTTATCCTCCAACTTGCGAACTTCTTGACGATAAGCAGCCATGTTGTCGTTCAAACAAGACCAATCTTTCATTACTTGATTAACCACCAATTGAGAATCTCCTCGCACAATCATACGCCGTATTCCCAATGACACGGCAAGACGCAACCCATGAAGTAAAGCTTCGTACTCGGCTACATTGTGTGACGCCGAAAAATGAATCTAAAGAACATACCGCAATCTTTCTCTAGTCGGGGAAATCAGAATAACTCCAGCTCCCGTGCCAGTATCTCTCTTACACCCGTCAAAATACATAGTCCAATATTCCAGCTTCTTCATAGGTACATCTCCTTGGCACTTGGTCCACTCGACAACAAAGTCGGCTAAAATTTGAGACTTAATTGATGTCCATGCCTTGAAGGTGATGTCTAATGCCATCAACTCTAAAGCCCACTTCGCAATACGTCCCGTGGCCTCCCGATTGTGAAGAATATCACCGAGTGGAAAAGATGTGACCACCATAACCGAGTGGCTTTGAAAATAATGAGCTAATTTCTTGACGGTAATTAAAACTCCATATAATAATTTATGTACCAGAGGATAGCGTGTTTTAGATCCACCTAGCACCTTGCTGACGAAGTAGATGGACCTCTGAACCTTCTGGACTCTACCTTCCTCCTCTCGTTCAACAACCAAGACCATGCTAACCACCTGGAAAGTTGCCAACACATAAAGTAATAAAGGCTCTTGTGGATGCGGTGAAGCCAGCATAGGCGGCGTTATAAGAAAATCCTTGAAGTCTTTAAAAGCTTTCTGGGCTTTTGGGGTCCACTGGAACTCGTCCGTCTTCTTAAGCATCTTGAAAAAAGGCATGCCTCGCTCTCCAAGCTTGGAAACAAATCGAATTAAAGCTACCATGCAACCAGTATGTTTTTGAACATCCTTCTGGGTGCTCGGCGGCTTCTTACTCCGTGTGGCATTGATCTTCTCCGGGTTGGCTTTGATGCCTCGATGAGACACCAAGTAGCTTCCCTGATGGTACTCCGAAGGTACATTTTTCTCAATTTAATTTCATCCTAAAAGTTCAAATATTTTGAAAGGTTTTCTCTAAGTCAACGATCAAATCCTCCTTTTGCTTGGTCTTGATCACAATATCATCAACACAAGCTTCCTCGTTCCGCCCAAGTTGAGTCTGCAAACATCTTTGAATCATACATTGATATGTAGCCCTGCATTCTTTAGACCGAACGACATTGTAATATAGCAGTAGGCTTCGAATGGGGTAATAAATGAAGTCTTCAAGAAGTCGGACTCCTTCAAGCTGATCTAATGATATCCCAAGTAACAATTGAGTAAGCTTAAAAGCTCACAGCCGGTGGTGTAATCGATGACTTGATCAATACGAGGTACACCAAAAGGATCCTTGGGACATGACTTGTTGAGATCTGTATAGTCGACGCACATGCGCCATTGCCCTGTCTTCTTCCGAACCAAAATTGGATTATCTAACCAGTCGGGATGATAGACTTCCTTGATAAACCTAGCTGCCAAAAGCTTAGCAAGATCCTCCTTGATAGCATCTCTTTGATCCAGTGCAAAGTGACGAAGTTGTTGCTTGATAGGTTTCGCATGCTCCTTGACACTTAATGAGTGTTCAATCACCTCTCTAGGAATACCAGGCATATCGGATGGTTTCCACGCAAATATATATTTATTAGCTTGAAGAAAGGTGATGAGCACACTTTCCTATTTACAATCTAACTCGGCACCTATTACAGCAGTTTTGGAGGGATTAGAAGGATCTATTGGAATCTTCTTTGTCTTGGCATTGCCTTCTCCCGATTTGGTCAACTTTTTGGCAGGAATTTCTCCTTCTTCAGATGTAGACGCGGCGAGTCGGACTTCCTGTCGGCCAAGCAATCTCTCATGAGATTAGGCCATGTCATAGCTTTCTTTGTCGCAGGTGAAGGCTTGCTTAACGTCGCTGCGGAGGGAGATAACTCCTCATGGACCCGACATCTTCATCATTAGATAGGTGTAGTGTGGTACTGCCATGAACTTGGTGAGCGTGGGCCTTCCTAGGATGGCATGGTAGGCTGCTTCAAAGTTGGCAACTTCGAAGCAAATATTTTTCTGTGCGGAAGTTCTCCCGACTACTGAAGGTGACTGAAAGAGTGATCTGCCCGAGTGGTGTAGATGACAACCCTGGAATAACTCCATGAATAGGTGCCAAACTTGGTTTCAACTCGAACCTTGGAATCTGCATCTCATCCAGTGTTTTAGTGAAGAGGATGTTGAGAGTGTTGTCGCCATCAATGAGAACTCATTTCAACTTCACATTGCGGACGACTGGGTCTAGTACCAGGGGATACCACCCCAGGTGGACCACTCGGTCAAGGTGATCCGAGCAGTCGAACATGATAGCAACCTCGGACCATCGTAGATATTGAGGCACTTCAGGCTGAATTGCATTGACTTCTCTATCCATCATCTTCTGCTTCCACTTGGACTCGTAGGCGAGTGGTCCTCTGAAGATATGGTTTAACTCGGTCCTGGGATCTTGAAAAGGTTCTGAGCCACCATCGTCGTCGTCCTTTTTGTGCTTCGAAGTTCCTATGCCATTAGATAGTTTTTGGAGTTGAGCCGCGTACTGCTCGCTAAATTGCTTGTAGATAAAACAGTCCTGGGCCGCATGTTTATGGTTTGGATGATGTGTGCATTGGGCGTTCATGATCTTCTTGTAGGTGCTGATGCGTGGACGTTGCTGCTAGTAGTTCGATCCTCGGGCTTACGCTTGCGATCTTTTTGGCCATTGTTACGGCTGCCGTTGCCATTGTCCCTCTTGGGCTGCCAGCTACTTCTCGACTGCTTGTCTTGATGTAATGCTTTGACGGTGTCATCTGACTTGGCATAAGAGTAACATATCTCGAACATCTTCTTGACCATTCTTGGAGGTTTACACCCAAACTTGCCAATAAATAGCTCGTTGCGAATGCCCTTCTGGAAAGCTGCTATGCTGTCATCAGCTGCTTATTTTTGGTCTGACACCCTTAATGCCTTTCTGTTTGGCCAAGGACCAATGACTCCCACCTTGCTGGATGTGAACATTCTTACTGGCTTGGACATCACCTCAACAACTAATCCTTTATCTCTGAAGATCAAATGTGAACATAATTTATCAATCAAAAATGTGGGTGGCTGGCCCAACAGCAAATATGCAACACCTGGCTCAAGCATTGTTATCAAAGAAATCCATCCCCCATGGAAAATTCTTGCTTGGAGCTGTGTATCAAACCTTAAACTAGACAATAGCCAAGCTCCTCTTAGGAACCCCTGTTGGCTATGGAGGGCCTTGGTGATTTCTGCAACTTTGCTTAAATCTGTACACAATCAATGTCGCTGAAAGAAGTCCCTTGTACTCATCAAGCTTCCCATCGGACCACTCAGACGATGAAGAATCGAGCACCCGCCGATGTATGTCCTTTGGTGAGGTAGTATCAACTTACCCTGGATCAGGGCCGTCGGCTGAGACCTTCCAAAATTGGTTTGACCATTTCTACAATGGCTTCCCCAAGGCTGCAAGGGCTTGGTTCCCTTATAACAATTTCACAAATTATGAGCTCCCAGCCAATTTAAGGCTAAATGACTTAAATGATGCAGCCGATCCCAGCTCAAGGGAAAATTTTGTATTGGCTATCTATCCATGTATCCTCCCAACAAATGTGTCCCAAGGCCGCAATGTACAAGTGTCCTATGAATTCTATCACCCAACATCGGCTGCAAGACAACTTGGATTGGGCCAGCTCACTGTTAGCTTGTACTTTGCAAGAAAAATTCAGACAAGAGGCGTTGTAACATCGGCTCTGCAAATGGACAGAATTTTGAGCATTGAAGGCCCTGTACTTGGATCTCTGAATCATATAAACATCCACCTGCGAAGCCAACTGTTTGATAAGTGGTGGAGTGAATGGAAGAAACATTTATTTCATCTATCGGCTAGCTTCTACTTGACCACAATGATTCCATCCCTCAGCCCTTAGGTAAAGTATTCTTCTTCTCATTATCCATCAACTTCAAACTTTGCCTTCAAAAATCATCTAACTTTTTCTTTGTAGGTCACAAGTAATCTTCCCCCGGCCCAAAGCACAAGTGGCCAGCCGATTGTGTATGCACTGGCTTAATGCCATCAGGGGACTTGGCTCCATCAGTCATCGGCTTCGCCGCCCCTATAGTGGCATCCTTGGTAGAAGGTCCAATCAGGGAGCCGATACCCAAGGCTAGTGGGAAACGCAAACCACCGGTCATCAAGAAGTTGACAAAGAGGCCCAAAGTTACATCCCCTAAGAAGCCTGCCGAGAGCATCCCTCCACTTGATTCTGATGTTGAAGCATTCCTGGATGAAGCAATCATGGAGGAAGAGGTTGATAAGGCTGCAGCCGATATAAGCGACACTAAAGACCAAACTGTAGCCGATCCAAAGCCAGTCGATGTGGCCACTTCCACAAGATCACCAGCTAAGTCTGACACTCAAGCTTCACCTCAACCTCGCCAACGCAGGACAATTTGTAAAGTGAAGGTATAATTCATCTTTAGTCTTAACCTTTCTCAAAA
This sequence comes from Oryza officinalis, assembly GCA_008326285.1. Taxonomy (NCBI): domain Eukaryota; kingdom Viridiplantae; phylum Streptophyta; class Magnoliopsida; order Poales; family Poaceae; genus Oryza; species Oryza officinalis. The sequence continues at coordinate 14,557,470 of BDMV01000008.1, forward strand.
TTTCGCTAACACTTGCTTTTTGTAGTCCAAGACTGTATCGGCTATGACCAAGGACAAACACTTCCCGATGCCCCTCTTGTCTCCAAGCCCTCAAGCTTCTCCAGTAGCATCGGTAATCCTCAAAACTTTTCAAACTTGTAACATCAGCTGATACATAAATACTTAACATGTACTATTATTTTTTTTAGCCAAGAGCCCCATCGGCTTCCTCTCATCGGCCAGCTCCAAGCGATCAAACCCCCTCGGCTGCTGGTAGTCACTATATAGAAGAACAAGAAGCGACAACTATTGCAACAATAGCCCAGGTAAGCTTATCACAAATATCTTTCATCGGCTCAACCTGATCCACCTCTAATCATCAACTTTCTTTGTAGAACCTAGCTGATATGTTCCCCTTTGGCATCAAGCATTTTTTGGACGAAGCTGACGAAGAACCATCAGCAAGGCCAAATCTCTAATCTCTGAAAGTTTAAGAGCACAACTACTGGATATCACTGATTGGCTCAATGCCTCCTTGGATGCCTTAGTTGCTAACAGCGGGCCGATTAGAGGCAGGTTTCAAGAAATTCAAGACCAACTGCCTGACAAAGTGATCGACGCCTTATCCCAGTAACTTTTCTTGAATCGCATCAAATCAAAGTCCAGAGAGCGAAACAAAGGCTTGCAGATCGGCTTGAACTCAAAACTTTGGAATCAACCCTTCAAGGCAGTCGATAGTAGGTGAATGAAAATAAGACCAAGCTTGATGAGCTTACAATTGGCTCAAAAGCAACAGAAAAACATATCGCCGAGCTTGAACAACAAGAATTTGATCTCTTAGCTAAATTAAAACAAACCCACAAGGAAATCACTCAAGAAAAACAAAAATTAGCCGATCTCCCAAAAGCCAACAAAGCCCAACAAGCAAAACTGAAAGCATCGGCTAAGCATTTGGCAGCACAAAGTAAACCCTTGAAGCCGATTCCAGGGACGGATGCCGATGACATCATAATTACCGAAGAAGTTGATCAAATTCGCCTACGAGCAATATCAACAATCTAGGCTTTCTTGAGTTGATGTAATAGTTCTAGGTTTTGGAATACACTGTGCTTCATGATACTTTACACATTTTTGTGTAATATTCATCGGCTTCTTAGCCAATTTTGGCTTCCACACTTGTATTTTCTATATCTCGTCGTATTATTTTTTTTGGTCTAAGGGCGATAATACATATCGGCCATCTTTAGGCGATGTTATCATGCATCGACTTTATCATACATCGGCTAAACAACCGATTATGAATTGATCCAAACACTTGGGTAATACTTTTTCAAATATTTTCCATTTAAAGCTTTCCTAAAAACTTCTCCATCAAGTCCTTTAAGCATGCATGCATTTTTAGGTACACAACGATTAATCTGATAGGGCCCTTCCCAATTAGGTGACCACTTTCCAAACTTATTATCTCTGGTCCCTATCGGCAAAATCAATTTCCAAACAAGTTCTCCTTCCTCAAAGGTCTTTGGCACAACCTTTTTATTATAATGTCTTGAAACTCTTTCCTTATCTCTTTTGATTTTCTCTAAAGCATGCAATCGGACTTGTGCTAAATCTTCCAAGTTATCAATCATCAGATTATGATAATCATCGGCTGACAACTCATTTTGTAAAGAAATCCTTCTCGAGCCAATGTTAGTTTCCCAAGGTAAAATAGTTTCATGCCCATATACAAGCTGATAAGGTGGCACTTGGGTAGCTCCATGACATGCCATCCGATATGCCTACAACGAATCGGCTAGAGTAGTATGCCATTTGTTAGGTTGTTGTGCAATCTTCCTCTTAATCAACTTAATCAACCTCTTGTTAGAAGCTTCAGCTTGCCCATTAGCTTGTGCATAATAAGGAGACGAGTTCAACAACTTGATGCCCATCCTATAGCTACAAAGATAGATCCTTGGTCTATTGTTATAGTCTGTGGAATCCCAAACCGATAAATTATATGCTCCTTAACAAATTCAATGGCATCTTTGGAATCAACTTGCTTTAAGGGAATCGCTTTAATCCACTTTGTAAAATAATCTGTTGCCACCAAAATATACTTATGCCCTTTTCTTGATGGTGGATTAATGTCACACCCTGATTTTCGTTTCAGGGATTTATAAATTACTAAATAAATTATTCCTAGAATTTATATTAAATGTTCATTAATTTACAAGTGAAGTTGATGTGAGAAATAAAATTTCCTAAGTAAGACATGGTTGGGTTTAATTTTATTAAATTCTCCATGGTTAATTACACTCTCTGGAATTTTCTCGGATTTTGCAGAGCTCAATTACTAATTCTAATCATACAAAGAATGTTTCAGTAATTATTTAAATAATAAATTAATCATTAAATGGTCTGGTTGTAATTTTCCTAAATACTTTGTGTGTCCAAGTATTTTCAGGATTTTTCTTGAAATTATTTGAGCATTGGACGTATTTTTAAAAATTCATAGATCATTCTAATGATTAATTTATTTGGAAAAGTAATTAAAAATCCTCTCTCTTTCTTGTGCCAAATTTGCAAAGTCTACTTTGCATCCTCCTATTCTCTCTCAGGCCTGCCTCTCTCCATAGAAGTCCGCCTTGCCTCCCTCCTTCGTTGGGGCCGAAGGAAGGAAGTTGAGACTGTAGTCTACTTTACGTCCCCACGCACAGTGTCGTCTTCAAGCTCCAGCCGCCTCTCTCCCATGTTCTGTAGCACCGCATCCCACATCAAATCTGGCCTCCCCATTGCTCCCCTTCCAAAATTATTTGCGGGAACGGATTCCCCTCAATCTCCTTTCTTTCCCCCAAGAAATCCCCAAAAGTCCCGTAGGAAATCTCCGTGAATCGAAGTCGTTTCCTTTCTGGTGAACCTGGGATAACCGTAGAAAATCTGACACTAAATCCTCTCATTTTAGGTCCAGATTCTTCCTCCCGAGCCTATAAATAGGATCGCCTCGGTCCCCTCTTCCTCCCCGTGCTCTCGGTTTCTGCCGCCGCGCTGCCGTTTGCCGTCACCGTCGTCGTCCCATGCCGTCGGCCGGTATTCCTATGTGGCATGTCCACGTCGTTGCCATGTCATCGCCACCTCAGTTGCCACCTCACCCTTCTCGCTCACGTGGCCGCTTGTGTGTCCTGCCTGTGTGGCATCGATCTAGATCAATCTGAGCCGTCGGATTTTGTTCAATTTCGATCAAGATCAATCTGAGCCATCCAAAATCATATATACCTTTTTCCCTCTCTTATCAATGACATATTGGTCTTTTTTTGCTATATGTCATCTACCAAATGTGATCTAATCTTTTTTCGGAGGTTATGTTTTTAATCTTTTATTTCAGTTATAAATTATTTGTAAATTGTTTAATTAATTTGGAATAGTCTTTTCTTTAATAGATTTAATTGGATTAAATCTTGTAAATTCCTAACTAATTCATATGAACTTAGAATGAGGCCGTTCAAGTCTCTAAATTCATCTAAAATCATGATCTACATGTTTGTTTACTTTTTGTGTACTGTTTATTTGGGTTTTATTAGTCTTTTTCCTCATTTTGTGTGTTAGCTTCTTGTTTCCGTCGTTTCGGATGTTCGTCAGTGTGTTGGAAGTGTTCTAGAAGATGAAGTGAAGACTGATTATTGCAAGGCAAGTCACACAAAATCCCCAAACACCCTTTGAGCATGTTGAACCCGTTTAAAGCTATTGTTTCTATTCAACTAATGCATTGTTTTTGGAATGTAACCGGGTGGGATTGACCTATTGTCTTTGATTAGCCCCTTTGATATTGATCACCTATTCTTGTAACTCGGTAATTAATTTGATTAGCTAGATCATTATGTGGTTTTAGCTAAAGTTAATATGATGCTTAGCCATGCTTAGAAACATTAGCACACTAAAGGGATGATTAATGCTTTGTCTATAATTTTATGATGGATATTTAATGGTAGCTCATGATGGTCAATGATGATAGGTTAATTAATTAACATGCCAACTAAAAATTGACTAATGGTGGGTTGTGAGTACATGGTTGTGTTGGTCGTGCTGTCGAGCACGCCGAAACTTATATTTTCCAATGATAATTGTGATTTTCACATAGTCTCGGTGAATGGAGTCCATACATGCATAATAGCCATTCAATCCACTATGTGAAGGAAAAATCACAAGTAACATCATCAATATAAATTCTGAGGTACCGAATATTGAACAAAGGAAATATTGCTGGGACTCACGAGTGCCAGTCAACTTCAGCCTGATATGTGCCCGTCAAACCACTCGAAGGTGGCGACCAGATGTGTTACACATCCAGGAGACTTGACCAAATTTGCATGAGCTCTACAACGTTTCCAATGTTCAAGATTCATACTCATATGCTAGCAAGTCGCGCAAGTTATAGAACTTGCTAACACACTTTCATCTAGCAGTTGGTATCTTAACAAGGGAGTTCAGATTGCTAGATATTACATAAACTTTGTTTTAACTATACATATGGCCGACCGGCCCAATAGTTAGTGGTTCAGCAGAAGCATGTGTAACATACCACAAAGACCTTTTAGAAGGCTATGTAATATTGAATGGTGGTCGAAATTAAAAACCTCCTTTTCTGAGTCTGTGATTAAATTTTCTTTTTCTAGCCGTTTATTTTGAAGCGTATGCATTGTAGCTAATTGAACAAATGAACCCGATAATTAAATACCCAGATAAAAATCTAAAACATTATAAATAATGGAATAACTCAATGGGTTTGACCCTTGGGTGTGGAGTAAAACAAAAATTTTGCTAGATTTTATTTTTCCATGGAATTGTCCAAACAAAGAGTTTAAATTAAACTAAAAATCTGAAATTTCAGACTCTCTGGAGCACACTTTGGCAATCCATTAAAATTTTGAACAAAGACTTTTTGGTTTGGGAAATTTAACTTTTTGGTTTGGGAAATTTAACCAAATTGTAGAGTAAATAGTAAATTACCTTTTTGCCTTTTGGAGTGTTACCTAAATGTCCCTGGAAAATGTTTTGAATCAAGGGCAAAGTTGGAATTCAACTATCAGCTTAGACTTAGCCATTCCCAGCTCCTTCTCCTTCATACACACACAGCAGTACACTGCCTGGTGGGGCCAGACCGCTGTGGGACCCACTTGTCAGTAGCACAAGCGTGTACACATCAAGCTAGCGCCGCTTCACCGGCAGCCAGGCACGCAACACGCGTCGACGGCGCCGATCACCGATCCACCGCCACCTCATTGCCAACCGCCATATAAATTCTTTCCAGCCGACACCCATCCTTTTCCTCTCACTGTGGTTCCATTTTCGCGGAGAAACCGAGGGCGACAAATCCAGAAGCTAGCATAGCGAAGTAGTCTTCCCCGGCGCCGGTGAGATCATCCTCGCCGTCCCGCTTGATCGGGTATGTCCTGGACTGAGTTAAACCATGTTCCAAGGTCCTTATTCGATGCCGTTGCTAACTCCTCAAAGCGCTGTCAATTTGGTGTAGCCTATCCCCGGGAACGCACGCCGCGTCAACTCGGGCCATCGGTGAACTCCGAGCATCGTCGTGGGGATCGTCATCGCCGCCAAGCTCCAAGGCTTCCAATCTGCCCGAGCCACTTTGCCAACGTATTCTTCACCTCAAGACAATCCCGAAGCCCAAAGGAATCGGGTCGAGAAGCCCTCAGTCGGGAGATCCCTCTCATCTTCTTCATCTCCGGCCGCTGGCGTCCTCTAGATCTATCTCTCTCTCTGGTAAGTGACAGGGCGATTCCTTGCGTAGAGCTACTCCGTGACATCGTTAACCGATGCTTGTACTCCTCCTAGGCCGCCTGTACCGGGAGCACTCCGCCGACGACGACCGCCAAACTGTGACCGCCATCAGGACCGAACCGGACTCTGGGGACCTTCCCGAACGCCGTCTCCACTTTGGTGAGCATCCTGGACATCCCTAGTCTCACATGCATGCATGCGCGCGCGCTGAAAAAAGTCTCAAGCCCGTAATGCACCTACAAGTCGAGGCAGGTCGTCGCTCCACCTGCTGCTGCCGTCGCGATACACCACCGTAGCTTGCAAGATGGACCTCGTCGGTTTCATCTAGGACCCCTCTACCATTTTCTCCATGGCCACATCGTCTGTAACCCATCCAATCATCGCCGAGATTGCCGTGAAACTCGCCGCCGCGTCGCTGCTCTGTCTGAACCAGCGCTAGGGGCTAGCCTGTGATCGAACAGGATCTCCAGGGGGGTTTTAGCAAGTTGGGCAGCCTATTACATGTGGGGACAGGACCCTATTGCAAATAGGCAGGAACCCGTTAATTTGCTTAACTACCTAGACACGTGCTAATGGACCGCGGGTTCTATTCGCCAAAACCCTAGGGGCCTCAGGGCAAATGTGCAGAGGCTGACTGGTGGACCCGAGCTCTTTTGTTTTTGTAAAATCCCGAATAAATGAGTAAAGTATTTTCTGTTGAACTGAAAAATAGCTTTAACTTTGGAAATTCATAGTAAATTCATAATAGCTCCAAAAATTTCAAACTAAATTTTGTTAGATTCATATTTTTATGCTCTCTCATTTGGATATGCTAAACCCAGCAGAACTTTAGAGATTTATGTCTTAATATTTAAAGTTTGTATATAGGCCATAATTAATTATTTTCCAACTTTAAAAATTTATAACCTTTGAATGGAAACTCGATAAAATAGAAATTCTTGCACTAAAAATTCAGTTAACACAGTGTCACATCATCCTAAGAATAGCATTTATTTTAGAGCACATTAAATTTTCTTTCACATGAATGTAATTCAAATTTTACGTGTTTGATTAGACGACGGTCAGTTCCTCGTCGAAGAAGTGCATTATATAGCTGGACCAGGGGTGGAACCAGAGCAAGGCAAGCCAACCTTCCCTTTTTCCTTTGATCATATTGATCCTATGTTTGAAGGTTTAATGTTTTGTTTGCAAAGATGCATAGTTATTTTGTTCAAAATAAAAGTTGGGTAATTTAAATGGTCATAGCTATACCTAAAACTTGCATGTATCCATTTGAAAAACTCCATTTATTATTTGGCACCTTAGGATACGTTAAATACTTTTAACTTTCGGCAACTTGATCTATGTCAGTTATCGCCATGACAGCTTAGCGATGCTTAGATTAAACTATTATAGGCATCTTATTATTTTAGGAACTATTTGTTTTTAAATAACCTCTCATTGAAAGAAAATGGGTACTTATTTGTGAACCAAAATGAGAAAAATGAATATTTAAGTCTTGGGCAGCAATTGGTACACATATGGAATTTAGTTGTGTATCGATAGGGGGAGTGTATGCCTGAGATAGCTAAGGACTTCACTCAATGTCAGTCTCTTGTGTTTGTAGTACGACCACATGTGCTATTATGGGATGGCCATAGCTAATTAAGTTGTTCATGGTTTAGTCTTGCATTAAGGTAGGCCGTTGTAGTATGAATTAGTCTTAGAGATGATTCATAGGAACTACCTAATTACCTGTATGGTAGTTTAGGCGTCTAAGTCTATCCAATACAACGATATGGTGCCTCATGGTAGGAAAGGATGTTTTCGCTACCATGGTGTTAGGCTCAGGCATGGGCCCGCCTCCTAACGGTTCTAGGTCATATGCCTAGGACGGAATCACACCTATCGTGCTGGTGCAAGGCTAAATCATGGATAATATAAAGGCTATGTTGTGGGTAGTAAAACGGGTACCTCGGTATCGCGTGGCATGTTTTTACATGATTACTATTTCACATCATGTGGGTACAGTGTACGAGCTCTGCAGAGTTTTAAACTAATCGGTTAGCCGTGCTCACGGTTATGAGCGGCATAAGGATATGTGTTCAGTATAGACGATTGTTTTCTATTCCGTATTCATGATACCTTCCAAATTCTTATTTGTAGAAAATTGCGAGAAATGTTTGGAAATGACTTATGCACTTGATGCTATGGATAGTGTCAAGTACTATACATTATTAGTTATACTTTGCAAATACGATGCCATGATGATAAGTCTAGTTTTACCAAAGGTTCATTTGTTACTCATTACTTAGAAAAAAGACTTATGGAAATGAAACTTGCTTTATGCTGAAAATAAACCTATTTAAGCCTTTCCTTTGATTACGCCTTGCATGTACGTTAGGATTGGCGATGCCAGTACATTATTCGTAATGTACTGACTCTTGCTATTATCGTTGTTTTTTGTTCGAATGTTTTGTTTTGGAATCAGACGCAGGAGAGTCCTTTATTGACGATGATTGCTTTGATGGGGATACTCCTGAGTTTCAGGACGGTTCTAACTAGGGTTTTCTCTAGTCGGTTGTAGAAAGGTTTTGGGTAGTGATGCTTCTGCTGAACCAATAATTATTGGGCCGGTCGGCCATATGTATAGTTAAGACACTGTTATGTAATAGCTAAGACTCTGAATTACCCTTTTAACGATATCAACTGCTAGATGAAAGTGTGTTAGTAAGTTTGACATGATTCCGGCTTGCTAATACATGAGTATGAATCTTGATCATGGAAGATGTTGTAGAGCTCATGCATTTTAGTCAAGTCTCTTGGATGTGTAACACATCTGGTCACCACCTTCGAGTGGTTTGACGGGCACATTCCAGGCTGAAGTTGACTGGCTCGCGTGAGTCCCAGCAATATCTTCTTTGCTCAACATTCGGTGCCTCGGAATTTATATTGTTTGATGTTACTTGTGATTTCCTGTTCACATAGCGGATTGAATGGCTATTATGCATGTATGGATCCCATTCACCAAGACTATGTGAGAATCACAATTGGCATTGAAAAGTATAAGTTTTGGCGTGCCTGACAGCATACTACTACCCAAAACCATTTCTGCAACCGACCAGGGTAGACCCTAGTTAGAACCATTCCGGAACTCAGGAGTATCCCCATCAAAGCATTCATCATCATTAAACGACTCTCCTGCATCTGATTCTAAAAGAAGACATTTGAAACAGAAAACAACGATAATAGCAAGAGTCAGTACATTACGAATAATGTACTGGCATCATCAATCCTAACGTACATGCATGGCATAATCAAAGGAAAGGCTCAAGTTGGCTTATTTTCAGCATAAAGCAATATTTATTTCCACAAATCATTTTCTAAATAATATGAAACCAATAAACCTTTAGCAAAGCTAGACTTATCATCATGGCATCATAGTTGTAAATAATACCTTACATAATATACTACTTGGCACTATCCATAGCATCAAGTAAATAAATCATTTCAGATTATTTGTCACAGCATTCCATAACATTTAACTCTTAAAGGTAGTAAAAACACAGAGTAAAATCATTAGTCTATACTCAACACATATCCTTATGCCGCTCATAACCGTGAGAGCGGCTAACCGGTTAGTTCAAAACTCTGCAGAGCTCGTACACTGTACCCACATGATGTAAAATAGTAATCATGTAAAACATGCCACACGATACTGAAGTACTCGATTTACTACTCACAACATAGCCTTTACCTTACTCATGATTTAGCCTTGCACCAGCACGATAGGTGTGATTCCGTCCTAGGCATATGACCTAGAACCGTTAGGAGGCGGGCCCACGCCTGAGCCTAACACCATGATAGCAAAAAGAACCTTTCCTATCATGAGGCACCATATCATTGTATTGGACAGGCTTAGACACCTAAACTACCATACAGGTAAATAGATAGTTCTTATGAATTATCGCTAAGACTAACTCATACTACAACGGCCTATCATAATGCAAGACTAAACCAAGGACAACTTAATCAGCTATGGCTATCCCATAATAGCACATGTGATCGTACTATAAACACAAGTGACTGACATTGAGTGAAGTCCTTAAATATCTCAGGCATACACTCCCCCTATCGATACACAACTAAATTCCATATGTGTACCACTTGCTGCCCAAGACTTAAATATTTTTTTTCTCATTTTAGTTCACAAATAATTACACATTTACTTTAAAGGAGTGGTTATTTAAAAACAATAAGTTTCAGAAATAATAAGATGCCCATAATGATAGTAATAGTTTAATCTAAGCATTGCTAAGGTAGTATGACGATACTTGACGTAAATGAAATTGTCGAAAGGTAATAGTATTTAATGTATCCTAAGGGTGCCAAATAATAAGTGGAGTTTTTCAAATGGATAACATGCAAGTTTAGGTATAACTATAATCAATCAAACTACCCATCTTTTTAATTTGTAAATTAACCATGCATCTTTGCAAACAATATTTTAAACCTTCAAATATAGGATCAATATGGTCAAAGGAAGAGAGGAAGGTGGCTTGCCTTGTTCTTGCTCCACACCTGGTTCAGCTATATAATGGACCTCCTCAACGAGAATCTGATCGTCGTCTAAACATACATGTTAAATTCGAGCTGTCGGCATGCATGTGCATGTCAAGCTACGATTCGATCCTGTGTGAATGGATGCATGCTTGCGCGTCTAAGAGGTTCCAGGAGGCTTATCGAATGGCGCGCGACAGTTGGTGAAGCCCAAACAGCGATGGCGATGGAGAGGATGGCTTGGTGGCGGCAAGAATCTTTGGCTTCACGGCGATAGCTCTCTCCGATCGATGATCTGCTAGAAGGAGACATCCGCGAGGTCACTAGGGTTCCTAGGATGACTCATGCGCAAGGAATCGCAGTAGAGCTCACCGAAGAAGAAGAGCTTGAGGATGAAGCCCGGCGGCCGAATTTGGGGAAGAAACGGCCGATCTCCGAGTTCACGGCCTCGTGGTTCAATTCCTTTGGTCGGCGGCTCCCTGCGGTCGAGATGAAGACGGTGGCACGACGGTTTGAACTGATTTGGTCGGAACTGGTCGGGCGACGATGATGCGGTAGCGGCGGCGCTCTGGAGCTCTCGGGGGCACAGCGGCGTTCCGGTGTCACAGCTGCAGGACAAGGGATGTGATTAGGGGGATGGAATTGGCATGATCTGGAGGCTACAAAACACAAGAAGGGGAGGGATGACCGTGGCGCAATAGCGGTGGCGACGGTCGTCGTCTCCACGGCCGGCGGCAAAGGTTAGGGTGACAGAGGCAAGGCGAGCTCCCTCCCTCGGCTTGCTCAGTTCTGGAGCGGAGTAGGAGACTACACGATGCAGCTGGGAGGAGATATGGCGAGCTCGGCGGCCGCCACCGCGACGGACACGCGTCGAGCACGCCGGCGCCGCTCCCTCTCGCTCTCTCCCTCTCTCTGCTGGTTTTAAGCGGTGGAGCAAGAAGCACAAAGGTGAAGCTAGCCCATGTCACTGCCATGTGGGCCCAGGGTTGATGCAAACACAGGCAGAGTGAAGGAAGTGAGTAGAGTTTCTGGTATACAACTGTTCAGACGATTTTCAAAGGATTTTTCATATATATTTCTTCCTCCCAACTTTATACTCCCATAACTTATTTTCTGTGCATGATAAATTAATGTGGATTTTTATGGAGGTAGATAAAAATACCTAGATTCCATTTTATTTCATTTCACACAAAAATAATCTATATTTTAATCTCAGTAAAATAGAGAAATTCAGTTCAGCCGAAACTGATTTGAATTTTTAGAAGGCGAAGACCTATGAAATAAAATCTGGAACAATTATATTAATTCGTGATAAATAGAGCAGTATTTGAATAAATTATATCTCCTATAAATTTTTATGTGATAAAATACACATCTGAGAGGTGTATCCGTTTTGCCGATTGGGGTTTGACTGTTTTGACCTAATTATTTGAGATACCAAATGTACATATTAAATTATACTAAAATTCTAGTGAGATAAATATATTGAATAGTATCTACATGAATTTTCCCATGATTTTATATTATACCAATTATTTTTAAATATTCAATGAGTTCACCTATCTTTAAGTATTCTTATTTTAAATACATATTTAAATGATTATAAAATTATATTTTGATTTGTAGTTAACCAGAGATGATATTGTTAGGCTTTACTTTCATTTCACCATGCTCAACTCACAAGACACTTGGGCATGGGTGCACTTAAGGCGGTGACGGGTGTAGCGCTTTTATTATTTAGGATTTATGATATATTCACATCATGCTTACGAAACCTAGAATGAAATGCATCCTAGTTTCAAGAACATTTTAAAGGACTCAAATCACACATCCTATTTTAATGTAAATGTTTTACAAATCAAATTAATCTGAGAAGGAAGAAGTTTTTAAATCATTTGCAACTTTACACATAATCACTAGCTAATTTAACCTTACCTAGGTTATATATATTCGAAAAATTTTGGTCATCATCTCAAAAATGTATTTTTATTATTTAGCTGAAGTAAAAATTCAAAATTCGAAATTTTGGTATGTTACATGTGAATTGTGAGCCTCGGTCTGAAACTATTATCTTTGGTACCCCATGAAGCCTTACAATGTGGGTAAGATAAAGGTCAGTACGCTTTGCCCCATTATATGTCATGTGCACTGGAATAAAATGAGCCACTTTGGTCAATCGGTCCACGATAACCCATATGGAATCATGTCCGTTAGGTGTCCTCGGAAGACCCGTAATAAAATTCATTCCAACCTCGTCAAACTTCCATTCGAGCACTTTTAATGGTTGAAGTAAACCCGCAGGTCGTTGATGTTCGGCTTTAACCCGTTGACATGTATCACAAATGGCAACATACGCCGCTATATCACGCCTTAAGCTGGGCCACCAGTAATGAGTGCGAATGTCATGATACATTTTTGTACAACCTGGGTGAATGGATAAAGGAGAATGATAGGCTTCTGACAAAATTGTTCGTCGAAGATTTTGATCATTAGGGACAAAGATTTGTTTTTCATGAACTACTAAACAATCGGGATTGAGGGTAAACAAGGACCTCGGATTTTTTCATATCTCGTCCTTCATCTTGATCACATCCTTGTCTAACGATTGAGCGGCTTGAATTTGAGAGTAGAGTATTGGCTGTAATGCTAGAGCAGCAACATAACCTTCATCTACAATCTCCACATCAAATTTTTGTAGTTCAGAAAGTAACTCTGGTTGATAAACTAAGGTGGTGGCAGTAATACAGTGTAGCTTATGGCTTAAAGCATCCGCTACCACATTGGCTTTTCCAAGATGATAATGGATACCCAGATTATAATCTTTAATGAGTAAAGAAAGATTTCACATCTGCTGCAGGCAAGATAATGACGGCAAATTTTTAAGGCATGAACTACGGCTGCTAATTCTAGATCATGCCACTACTACAAAAACCCTCATAGGTATCGACCTTATAGGTGCCGGTTCATTTAAAACCGGTATCTTTAAGCAATATAGGTATCGGTTCTAAGGAAAAACCGGTACCAATACTATAGGTGTCGGTTTTTTTAATAGAACCGGCACCTATATTTATATTATAGGTGTCGGTTCTATTAAAAAACCGGCACCTATACTATAGGTGCCGGTTTTTTAATAGGACCGACACCTATAATATAAATATAGGTGCCGGTTCTATTAAAAAACCGACACCTATAGTAAATTAAAAGTGTCAGTTTTTTAAAAAACTGACACCTTTACAAACCGAGCCGTGAACCGAGCGGATAAAGTCGTCGAGCGCTATCCACGCCATCGTTCTTATCCACACCACCACACATCCTTCTCTCTCTCTCTCTTTCTTTCTTCTCTCTTTCTTCTTCTCTTCTCCCCTCGGCTCTCTCGAGCGTCGGCGGCGGCCCGGCGGTGCAGGCGGCGCCATCCGGCCTGGAGTGGCAAGAGGGACGGCGGCGGCGGCGCCTCCCCTCCGCCAGATCTGGCCGGGAGTGGCGGCCTGGCAGGGGGAGAGGCGGGGGCGGTGGCGGCGGCGGGCGGGCTACCAGGGTGGCGGCGGACAAGGAAGTTGCTGAACCTCCGCCAGGTGGCTGCCATGGCGAGGGAGCTCGAGTTCGAGGTGGTTGTCTCCGAGGCTGGCGGCGGTGGCGTGGTGGTGCAGATCGTGCTATGGGGGAGGATGGAGTGGATAGCGACCAACTTCTCATGTGTTGGTCATGACGATGGCGGGGCCGGCGGTGGCGGGTGGTGGCAGGAGGGAAGGCGACGCTCATGTGTTCTTGTGTGCTCATGTGTTCTTGTGTATGACTCATTGACTTGTGTGTTCATCTCATGTTCTCGATGTGTTCTTGATGTTCATGTTTCATGTGAAATTGCTCGATCTATCTGCTCGAATGTTCTAGCTTGAATGTGGGTTGGCGGCGGTAATGTGAGACTGATGACCACGACATTCTCGTCGTCTGTTCCGCCGGGGAGCAATCCTTGTTGTTGATTGTTTGATGAACATTTGATCCATGAACTGATTGTTGATTGATTTCTTTTTTGTTTGGATTTATTCCGGGTGCTGTGAAGCATCCGAGCCAGATTTTTTTTTTTGCAAATCGTATGTCTCAAAGGTGCCGGTTCCTTAACCGGCACCTTTGAGGTTTTCCAATTAGTGCCGCCAACGAGGTGCCGGTTGGGAAAACCGGCACCTAAGAGGGTTTCCCAACCGGCACCAAAGGCCCTTTCTGTGGTAGGGTGCGTTGGATAGTTGACTTCATGAGGCCGTAGTTGGCGTGAGGCATAGGCCACCACTTTGCCCTCTTGCATTAATACGCAACCCAGTCCTTGGTGAGAGGCATCACAATAGACATGAAAGCTTTTATGAATGTCTGGCATTACTAGCACTGGGGCTGACGTAAGCCTTGTACGTAATTCATGAAAGCTTGATTCGCATGCCTCAATCCAAATAAACTTATGATACTTTTTAAGGAGTTGGGTTATGGGCTTTGCTACCTTGGAAAAGTTGTTAATAAACCGACGATAATAACCTGCTAGACCAAGGAAACTTCTGACCTCGGAAACATTCTGAGGTTGCTTCCAATTAAGTACATTTTGTACATTACTTGGATTGACAGCAACTCCGCCTTCGGAAAGGACGTGGCCAAGAAAAGTTACTTCCTTTAACTAGAACTCACATTTGGAATATTTGGCATAGAGTCGATGTTCACGAAGTTTGTCCAGTACCATACGTAAATGTTGTGTGTTCCACTTCATTTTTAGAATAGATAAGGATGTCGTCAATAAAGACCACCACAAACTTATCAAGATACTCCATGAAGATCTTATTCATCATGTTCATAAAAGTAGCTGGAGCATTTGTTAATCCGAAAGAAACCATGGTATATTCAAATAAACCGTAGCGAGTGGTGAAAGCGGTTTTTGGAATATCCTCCGGTCTGATTTTGAGCTGGAAATATCCTAACCTTAGATCAATTTTAGAGAAGATACGAGCACCGGTCATTTGATCAAAAAGGTCATCGATTCTTGGAAGAGGATATTTGTTCTTGATAGTAACTTCGTTAAGAGGACGATAGTGTATGCACATTCGCATAGTACCATCTTTCTTTGGAGCAAATAGCACCGGACACCCCCACGGAGATGAACTAGGATGAATGAAACCTTTAGCCAGCTGCTCATTTATTTGTTTCTTAAGTTCCATTAAATCATCAGAGGACATTCGATAGGGTCTCTTTGCTATAGGTGCTGTCCCAGGAAGTAAATCAATTACGAATTCAATATCGCGATCGGGTGGCATACCTGGCAATTCTTCGGGAAAAACATCGGGATATTCATTTACTATAGGTACTGTTTTGAGCTCCGGAATTGATAGAGAATGAAGTAATGATTGTTGGGAGGCGATGACATGTTCGGAGGTGAATGAAATAAGTTGGCCTTCGGTATCTTCCAGAGAAATGGTTTTCTTGGTACAATCTATGGTCCCTTTATGTTTAGATAACCAATCCATACCCAAGATGATGTCTAGACCGGGAGAGTCTATTTGTATAAGGTTGGCTCTAAACTGTACTCCGTTAATCAAGATTTCGACATTGTTACAAACCAAATTAGTTTTGATTGTGGCACCGGGAGATTGCACTAACATAGCAATTCTTAATAGGTTGGTTTTTAGATTCCGCTGGTTTACTAATTTGGTGGATATAAAAGAATGTGATGCACCAGAGTCAAAAAGAACTAATGTAGGAATTGAATGGACAAGAAAAGTACCCAGTACGACATCGGATGCATTAGCAGCTTCTTCAGCAGTCACATGATTGACTCGGCCCCGTCCAAAAGGTTGAGCCGGTTTAACAAGGTTATGACCACCACGCTGACTTCCAAGAACTTGGGGAGAACCACGTGGCTGTGGCTGTGATCCCTGAAGACGCGGCACAAAACTTCCGGTCTTTGGAATTGGACAATTATTAGAATAGTGCCCCACCTTGCCACAATTGAAGCAAGTGACACTGGCAGCCCTATTCTGTCTTCCTTGAGTCAAAGCTCCACGATAGTAAGTCTGAACTGTTGGATTTGGAGGACGAGGAATAGCATTCTGTGGTCGTGGTGGCTGCGATGCCACATAGCGAACCACAGTGGGCTGCGACATACGCGGCCGAGTGGAGCTGCTGCTACTTGCCACTCTCCTTGCGACCCACTTGCGCTTACGATCTTCCAATACTTCCCTTTCACTGGATTCCACACAAAGAGCTTTGTCCACCATGGTCTTCATGCTATAAATTTCATGAGCAGCAAGAGCATGTTTAATCTCAGGATTGAGTGGGTCGCGACACAACTCCACCTTCTTAGCTTCAGTGGGCATTTCAGATGTTGCATAGCGCCCTAGATAATTGAAACGGTCCAAGAATTCCATAAAAGACATATTTCCTTGTTTCAAATTAAAGAATTCCTTCTTCTTCATTTCCATAATACCAGCAGGGATATGAGCAGATCTAAACCCTTCTTTAAACACAGCCTAAGTGATAGGTTCATCTCGAGGAATGAGAGTTTTGTAAGTCTCCCACCAAGCTGATGCTGCACCCTGAAGGTAGTAGGCAGCATAAGAAGCTTTCTCCACGTTGTTGCATCCACATAGATCAAGCTTGGATTCCATATCACGTAGCCAATCATCTGCAACAAGTGGATCAATGGCGGAGGAGAAGTGTGGAGGATGAGTGTGTTGAACGTCCGCCAGCTTGGAATGTCCCTGATTAGCATTACGAGCCATAGCAGCACCCATATTCTTAGTGTTTGCTATAATCCGTTCAAATAGTTGATTTTGGTTGGCTAAGATATGAGCTAGGGAAGGTTCTTCCCCCTAGGGTTCTCTATCAGTGGTTCGACGACTTCCGCTGGCATGACCCGATGATTGGGTACCAGCGCGGTTTGGATTGGGAGGGGTTGCCTCGGAGCCGTGACCTCCGGTTGCCGCAGCCATGGATCGAGAATTAGTCATCCTGCACCCAAGGTACAAGAAGCACATGAGCTGGCTGCGCATGAATATAATGAAATCTTTTGAATATTTAGACAGGTACGTCTCAGCAGTGCAAATTCTATTTAAATAAGATCCAAAATGACTTGATAGAAATTTCTGGACAGCAATTAAATTAATTCAAAGCGAGGAGAAATCCTAAAGGATCACGTGGCTTCTCATTGTTTTAGATAGACTTGATTACATAACGATATTTGGTAGTCATAACAATCAAGTATAGAACTTGAACTTACAAAATTTGACCACCATCTGGTTCGGTCCAGTATTTATTACAAGCTAGTACAGGGGAGTCGATATTCTAAAGAGAACCTATTACATATTCAAGGCGTACTCAGAATAACCAGCCGGAGGACTTGGTTCCACCATAGTTGGAGTTGCCATGGTCAATCGGTAACGTTGGCCATCCCTTTCGTACACATAAGTTGGCCCGAGCAGTTCTGGATTACCAACAGTTGCGGGATCAACCATAGTACAATTATTACGTTGGTATCCTACCCTCATACGGGGCCTACGGTTGATTTGCTGATAAATCCTCATAGGAGGTGGCAAGGTCTCCGTGATTGGTTGCATAACATAACTACCATAGATAAAAGCAGTATCAAAGTATCCTTGATGACCCAAAGGTTCAACTCGCCTATCAAGTGTGGCAACTCTAGTTTGAAGCCTGTCTAGCTCACTAAGAACTGATGTGAGATACTTATCCATGGATCAGACTAATTCGGCAAGGTAGAGTATAGGCGTATTAATGTCTCCTGATTGACCTTCTAGTCCTGGATAGTAGCTGGAAGTGGCATTATCATTACGAGCCGGAAAGTAGTGAAAGAGTCCTGATATTCCTGGCATGTGGTGACGATAGTGTACAATAGCCTGATAAGCTACTTCAAGCATAGCTGAGGGTGCATCCCAACCATAACCAAGGAAACAGAGAGGTGTTTCATGTGCCCATCTCCCACGAATGTGCAGCTCTGATTTGTTGACCCTAAGTGAAGAGCTTTGCTCGGCCGAAAAGAAATGGTACTCTGGTTGGTGAGTGTGACCAAGGTGCTGTAACATAAGCCACAAGATGTGAGACAAGGTTCCTTCTTCGTAACCTCCTGAATACCCCAGTGGCTGCCATATAATTGTCATCTACAACAACAA
This sequence comes from Oryza officinalis, assembly GCA_008326285.1. NCBI lineage: Eukaryota > Viridiplantae > Streptophyta > Magnoliopsida > Poales > Poaceae > Oryza > Oryza officinalis. Next base: position 14,575,916 of record BDMV01000008.1, read on the forward strand.
GAACTAGTTAGCAACCTTAAGTGAAGTTCCAGGGAACAAATCCTGCTCACTGTGGAATAGGCTAAAAATATTTGAATGGTTGTGATGCATCTCCCTTAGTAATATAAAGGACAAGATAGTTTCCCAATATTTTTTTTCCATTATGCAAATCATGCCTGCCATAGTTTAATAATGGTTACATGTAACCTCCAAGTAACTAAACAAAAACTACAAATCCTAAGATTTCTCATAATCACAGTTAAGGCTTCCTACATTAACCAAGCCGATACTAGTACGAGGACAACCATTTAGTAGTCAAGTTCAGGTTTGTACTAATAGAAAAATGAACCTATTAACTGCATCCCAAAACTATGCAATTTAAGTTTCAAACCTATGATGTAGCTAAGGCAAAGTTTTGTCCTTTAATTATTGTTATTAAGTTTGTCCGAGAATATACCAAGCCCTGGGAAGTCTTAGCTAAACAATCAATCTAATGGTTTAAACACAATCAAGCCATCCTACCCCACATCTACTTGCTCTAGGGCTATAAGGAAAGTGTCACGCCCGGAAATTCACTACCAGAATTTCCAAAGCAAATTGTGTATTAAAATCCCTGTCCAGGACCAGCCAGGGTACACAAATGACAAAGTTGCCATACAGATCCACATCTTACAAAACAATAAAAATCTCTTACAAAACTGCAGCGGAAAAAGGGAACAAACTATTCTAATAAACTAAACACTCGCAACATAGCGACTCCACTCCATAGGCATTCCTCGACGGTAGCAACATGCCTACTCCTCTGAAAAGTCTTCCTCTGAAACATACCCCAACTCTGGTGTGGGGAAAATAAAGCAAGACTGAGTACTACCCACTGTACTCAACAAGTCATACCGGAAAGGAAAATAATGATGCAAGTAATAACAAAGGAGAGCTGCAATGGCTATTTTGCATAAGATACGCATTTAAAAACAATAGTTGAAAACAGTAAAACAGTTGAATTAATTAATCATAATTAAACCATCACTGTCCAACGCTACACCACGTTGCGACAGGCCCAAACCATCCACCTGTACTACATCAGTTCCATTAAGTCAAATTATTAAAAAGTTCAACTAATCACGGTGAATCTGGTTGATCGCCCATAACCGTGGGCACGGCTATTCGAATAGTTTTACTCTGATCAGAGGTGTACAACTGTACCCACAAGACACAGTCCTACAACACATTACTGTGTGCCAACATACCACCACGGTATACCGGAAAAGGAGCTGTGACAGGACCCTTCGCATAACCCTTCCTAACCAATCGCACCACACCTCAGGTTTCGCCCCCGCTCCCTTTTCCCGGCAGCGGGCAGCCCCCTCTCGTGCCTTGGTGAATCCGGCAGCAGAGCAACCGGTATATCCCCGGCCGACTCAACTCCATCACGCCCACCCTTTCCGGGGAACGTCGGCTAGGAAAAAGCTATACTACAAATCCAGCCATTACCCACGCTGGCTTGTGGAAAGCACGGTAATTCTTCCAGGGTTTCCCGCGAACCGGTCCTTAATTGTCATGAGCACGACCATCAAAACCATGTGCTCACAACCCACCATTAATCAAGATTTTAGTTCAAACATTTATTAAATCACCCACGATTAACCATCGTGAGCCAACATGAAATAACCATCATAAAGTATTAATGAAGCTTTAAATATCCCAATTGTGAGCTAATGTTTCTAAGCAGGGCTAAGCAAGTTCTATTGTAGCAACTACTCAAATTATTTCCCAAGCTATCAAAGGAATAAGGTAATTGCAATATAAGACTGAGTACAATAGGTAAATTAACCCATAGATGACATTATAAAACAATGCAGTATTTAGAGAAAAATAAGACTGTTTCACAATTTAGGTACAACATGATCAAATGAATAAGTATGACATGCCTTGCTCTTGCGCTGAGTCGACCTCGGCAACGACTTCGAAGTAAACGGAAGCGTCGGAATTACCGGAATCTACACGACAAACAAAGCAAACAACAATACATACTATAAGTCTACTAAAACAGAGAACAAAACTATTTTTAATGGATTCTAGACATTTTTATGAATTTTCTGAGACTTGAACGGACTAAAACGGAGTCCGGATGAATTAGTTATGAATTTTTGAAGTTATCTGTGTTTTTACTATAAACAGAAAATCCTTAATTATTTATTGCGCAATAAACCCTTAGGGCTGACGTCAGCGGCTAGGGCTGACGTCAGCCGCGGCGGCGGCTGCGCACCACGTGGCGCACACGTGGCGCCGACGCGGCGGCCACGGGCGCCCACGTGGCGGCCACGCGGGACGGGAACGGGCGGTCGGGATCGGCCCGAGTGGCCGATCCAACTGCTACGCGCGCGGCGGCGGCTAGGGTTAGGGTTTGGAGCCGAGCGGCAGCTCGCGGGCGGCGGCGCACGGGAGGCGGCGGAGCGACGCGACGGCCACGCGGGGCGGCGGCGCACGGGAGGCGGCGGGGCGGCGCGACGGCCACGCGGGGCGGCAGCCGAGCGGCGGAGCGGGCGCGCGCACGGCAGCGGCGGAGAGGGGAAAAGGGGTGGCGGCGGCGGTGCTTACCGACGGGCGAAAACGGCGGCGGCGCGGCTTCGGCGACGGCGGCGCTCACGGGCTAGGGTTAGGGTTAGGCGGCGGCGGCGGCGCGGGGAAAACGAGGAGGGGAGCGCCTCGGGGGGGGATAAATAGGGGCGGCGCGGCGGGAATCCCGCCGGGATTTACGGCGGCGCGGGCGCGGCGGCCGGCCGTGTCGGAGGCGGACTCGGCCGCGGGCGGGCCCACCCGTCAGGGGCGCGCGGCACGGGAGAGGCGCGGCGGACTTCCGGGCGGCTTGGGCCGGGCCTCTGGCCGGCCCAGGAAGGAGGAGGTGCGCGGGGAGGCGGCGCGGACTTCCGGGTGGCCTTGGGCCGGCCCGGGAGGGGAAGCAGCGGGGCGCGCGGCGGCTTGGGCCGGCTGGGCCGAAGGAGAGGGGAGGGAGAGCGGCGGCCGAGCGGGCGGCTTGGGCCGGCCGGGAGGAAGGAGAAGGAGGCGCACGCGACGGCGGCCTGGGAAGGAGGGAAAAATGGGCCGACGGCCCAAGAAAGAAAAGAAAAAGGAAAAAGGATTCCAGGGTTTAATTTATTGCGCTTGAGGGTTTTTAATTGGTTAAAATTATTTTTAGGGCTCTGAAAATTCCACTAAAAATCCTGTTAGTGTATTTTGACATGGGGAGCTCGAGAAAAATTCCACCTTGCCATTTTCACTTCTTTAATGCATTAGTTAATTGGGTTTTTCTCCAGATTTAATTAAACAATTTCTCAGATAAATTATAAAATTTGATTTTTACGATTTGGGAGAACTTCGGGGTGTGACAGAAAGAAACGAAAATTCGAAACTTTTACAATTAGGAGGAGCAAGGAATTTGAAAGTAGAAGTGATGCAAAAATTATTTTCAGAACATTTCAAACTCCGATTTGATTTACTTAAATGAATTTTCTGAAATAATTTAATCAGAACATCACTTTCAAAATAACCATGATCCTAAAGATTAAGCATAAGGTTTAAAGATCAGCATAAAAGACATAGGGAAGATTCTAAACCACAGAGGGATAAGACTTAAGATTGATAAAGTTTTAACAAATACTTTATAGTTGAGAACAAAGTTCTCAAAATACTTTTCTTTTGAAGCCATTCTAACAATCAAGTTTTGAATAAAGGGTTCCTACAGTCAGTCTTGGCTCTGATACCAACGCTGTCGAGCACGCCAAAACTTATGTTTTCCAATGCTAATTGTGATTTCCACATAGTCTCGGTGAATGCGATCCATACACGCATAATAGCCATTCAATCCGCTATATGAAGGAAAAATCACAAGTAACATCATCAATATAAATTCCGAGGTACCGAATATTGAACAAAGGAAATATTGCTGGGACTCACGCGTGCCAGCCAACTTCAGCCTGGTATGTGCCTGTCAAACCACTCGAAGGTGGCGACCAGATGTGTTACACATCTAGGAGACTTGACCAAATTTGCATGAGCTCTACAACGTTTCCAATGTTCAAGATTCATACTCATGTGCTAGCAAGTCACGCAAGTTATAGAACTTACTAACACACTTTCATCTAGCAGTTGATATCTTAACAAGGGAGTTCAGATTACTAGATATTACATAAACTTTGTTTTAACTATACATATGGCTGACCGGCCCAATAGTTAGTGGTTCAGCGGAAGCATACTACTACCCAAAACCGTTTCTGCAACCGACCGGGGTAGACCCTAGTTAGAACCATTCCGGAACTCAGGAGTATCCCCATCAAAGCATTCATCATCAATAAACGATTCTGCTGCGTCTGATTCTAAAAGAAGACATTTGAAACAGAAAACAACGATAATAGCAAGAGTCAGTACATTACGAATAATGTACTGGCATCGCCAATCCTAACGTACATGCATGGCATAATCAAAGGAAAGGCTCAAGTTGGCTTATTTTCAGCATAAAGCAAGATTTATTTCCACAAATCATTTTCTAAATAATATGAAACCAATAAACCTTTAGTAAAGCTAGACTTATCATCATGGCATCATCTTGTAAAATAATACCTTACATTATATACTATTTGGCACTATCCATAGCATCAAGTATATAAATCATTTCAGATTATTTCTCACAGCATTCCATAACATTTAACTCTTAAAGGTAGTAAAAACACAGAGTAAAATCATTAGTCTATATAAATCATTTCAGATTATTTCTCACAGCATTTCATAACATTTAACTCTTAAAGGTAGTAAAAACACAGAGTAAAATCATTAGTCTATACTCAACACATATTCTTATGCCGCTCATAACCGTGAGCGCGGCTAACCGATTAGTTCAAAACTCTGCAGACCTCGTACACTGTATCCACATGATGTAAAATAGTAATGATGTAAACATGCCACGCGATACCGAAGTACCCGATTTACTACTCACAACATAGCCTTTACCTTACCCATGATTTAGCCTTGCACCAGCACGATAGGTGTGATTCCGTCCTAGGCATATGACCTAGAACCGTTAGGAGGCGGGCCCACGCCTGAGCCTAACACCATGATAGCGAAAACATCCTTTCCTATCATGAGGCACAATATCGTTGTATTGGACAGACTTAGACGCCTAAACTACCATACAGGTAAATAGATAGTTCTTATGAATTATCGCTAAGACTAATTCATACTACAACGGCCTACCATAATGCAAGGCTAAACCATGGACAACTTAATCAGCTATGGCTATCCCATAATAGCACATGTGGTCGTACTATAAACGCAAGTGACTGACATTGAGTGAAGTCCTTAAATATCTCAGGCATACACTCCCCCTATCGAGACACAACTAAATTTCATATGTGTACCACTTGCTGCCCAAGACTTAAATATTCTTTTTCTCATTTTAGTTCACGAATAATTACACATTTACTTTAAAGGAGTGGTTATTTAAAAACAATAAGTTTCAGAAATAATAAGATGCCCATAATGATAGTAATAGTTTAATCTAAGCATTGCTAAGGTAGCATGACGATACTTGACGTAAATGAAATTGTCGAAAGGTAATAGTATTTGATGTATCCTAAGGGTGCCAAATAATAAGTGGAGTTTTTCAAATGGATAACATGCAAGTTTAGGTATAACTATAATCAATCAAACTACCCATCTTTTTAATTTGTAAATTAACCATGCATCTTTGCAAACAATATTTTAAACCTTAAAATATAGGATCAATATGGTCGAAGGAAGAGAGGAAGGTGGCTTGCCTTGTTCTTGCTCCACACCTGGTTCAGCTATATAATGGACCTCCTCAACGAGAATCTGATCGTCGTCTAAACATACACGTAAAATTTGAATTACATTTGTGCAAAAGAAAATTTAATATGCTCTAAATTAAATGTTGTTCTTAGGGTGATGTGATACTGTGTTGCCTGAACTTTTAGTGCAAGAATTTCTATTTTATTAGTTCACACCTAAAAGTTATAAATTTATAAATTTGGAACTATTTATTTAAAGCCTATATGCATATTTTAAATGTTAAAGACATAAATCTCTAAAGTTCTGTTGAGTTTGGCATTCACAGATGAAAGAGCATGAAAATGTGAATCCAACAAAATTTAGTTTGAAATTTTTGGAGTTATAATGAATTTATTATGAATTTTCAAAGTTAAAGTCATTTTTCAGTTCATCCGAAAATATTCTATTCAATTATTCTGGATTTTACAAAATTTAAAAGGCCTCGGGTCCACCAGTCAGTGGCTGTACATTTGCCCTGAGGTCCCTAGGGTTTTGGCAAATGGATCCCGTAGTCCCTAGCATGTGGCCTGAGTATTTAAGCAAAATAGCACTCGGGTTCTTACATAAATACATCAAGGTCCTATCCCCACATGTAGGTGGCTGTCTGTTTTGCCAAAACACCCCTGGAGAGTCTAACCGTTCTCAGTCTAGCCCTTAGTGCAGCTAGGGCAAAGCAGTGGCGCGGCGGTGAGCTTTGCGGCGATCCCGGCGATGAATGCTTGAGCTCCTGACGACGCGGCTATGGAGAAAAAGATAAAGGGCTCCTAGACGAAACTGACGATGTCCATTTTGCGAGCTACGGCGGTGTATTGCGACGGCAGTAGCGAGAGAAGCGGCGACCCACCTCGGCTTGCAAGTGCACAACGAGTTCATGACCTATTCTGCGTGCGCGCATGCAGGCACGTGAGGCTAGGGACTTCCCAGAACCTTACCAAAGCGTAGACAAGGCCCGGCAAGCTTCCAAATGCTTGGTTCGGTCCCGATGGCGGTCACGGCTTGGCGGTCGTCGTCAGCGGAGTGCTCCCGATTATAGCTGTCTAGGAGGAGTACATGCACCCATTAGAGATGACAGGGAGTAGCTCAAGGCACGACGAATCGTCCCGAGACTCACCGGAGAGCGCGGTAGAGCTAGATGAGGTCGGCGGCCGGAGATGACGAAGACGGAAGGGATCTCCCAATTTAAGGCTTCTCGACTAGATTCCTATGGAGTTCGTGGTCGTCTTGAGGTGATGGATAAGCTGGCGAAGCGGCTCGGGCGGACCTGAAGTCCTGGAGCCGGGCGATGTTGATGACTCCCACGGTGGCGCTCGAAGTTAACCGATGGCCCGAGTTGACACGGTGCGCGTTCCCGGAGATAGGCTACACCAAATCGACAAGGCTTTGAGGGATTAGAAACGGCATCGAATATAGAGCTTGGAACGCGGGTTAACCGGGATTAAATCACACCCGATGATGTGGAATGATGAAGGTGATCTCACTGGCGCCAATGAAGACTCCTTCGCTGCTCGAGGTTGTGAATCGGTCGTCCTCGGTTTCTCCGCGAAAATGGAACATGGGTGAGGGGAAGAGGATGTGCGTCAGCCGGTTGGACTTTATATGGCGGTCGGCAATGAGGTGTAGGTTGAGCGGCGCTCGGCGCCGTCGACGCGTGTTGCGTGCGTGTCTACCGGGGAAGCGGCGCTAGCTTGACGTGACGATGCCAGTGCAACTGACGAGCGGGTCCCACAATGGCCTGGGCCCACCTGGCAGTGTACTGCTGTGTGTGTAGGAGAAGAAACTAGAAAATGGCTAAGTCCAAGTTCTGATGTTGAAGTTCCATCTTTGCCCTCAGTTTAAAATGGTTTCCAGGGACATTTAGGTCAAAGTCCAAATGGTAAAATGGTAAAATACTATTTCCTCTACTACTTGGACAAATTCCCCAAACCAAAATGTTTTTGATCAAATTTTAATGGAGTGCCAAAGTAGGCTCCAGAGAATCTGAAATTTTCAGATTTTGATTTTAATTTAGTACTTTGTTTGAATAATTAAATAGGAAAATAAAATCTAGTAAAATTTATAGTTTACTCCACACACCTGGGTCAAGCTATTTGAATTATTCCATTATTTATAATGCTTTAAATTATTATTTTGATAATTTAATTATCGGGTTCATTTACTTAAATAACTACAATGCATATACTTTAAAATAAACAGGGGCCTAGTGTTGGCGTAGAATTTCGACCCGCCTTGCAACCAAACGGGTTCCACGTTAACATGGTGGCCTGGGAGATTTGCTTTACTCCAGTGCAGGTCCAAATGGCTTGCCTAGTTGCGTGCAGAGCGTGCCAGTTGATTTGATCTGCAATCAACAAGAAACAAGTAAACCACGTCAGAAAACAATGGCCGATCGGCCGATAGACCGATGACACATTGTCATAGCCCAGCCGATAGGGCAAAGCTATATCGGCTCACTTGTGAGAAAATAAGACCAAAGCATAAGTCTGATCTTATCAGCCTCCATCAACATGTTGATATCAATTAACGGTATCGGCCGATAAGAACAACGAAGATAACTACACTAGCTCATACTCTAGTGCAAATCTACATGAATCAATCAATCAATACGAATATACCAATCACAAGTAAACCATAGAGAATAATCCATAACAGATGCATCCATATTTATCAATCTATTCATGCAGATGGCAAATACATATAAAAACCCTAAGACAATTATACGTATCAGGTAAGACTGGCTGAAACCCCAGTGCTATCCTTAATTACAACCGAAAACAGGCTTTATGTTAAATCTCAAAATAGGACTAAGGTCGATAGCACCTCAAAGTGTGAATTGAGACTTAACGTAAAGAAAATCAAGTCGCCGATTGCTTTTGGGGATGGTAGATGCATTGAAAAATCTAGCCAAGTATAAGAATTAAACCGCCGTCGGCAATAAACCCTAAAACGAGTAGATCGCTGGCGTGGCATAATCAAAACACCTGACAAGATTATCCAAGACATGATAAATGATGATTCACATCATCGAGGCTTAACATGTCTAAAACGACATGCTAACCCCGACAACGCAGATCATCGGGAACAAGTTCTTACCTTTGTTCCGGGAAGCAAGAACTCGTCGAAGTCAACCTCTTGCGAGGGTTGGCGATGCGCCGAAGTAGATTGAAACTGGTTTGTTGTATTGATTTGTGAGATATCTCTATGTACAAACTATCGGGATATTTATACCTGAGATTACAACAGGGTCCTTGTTGGACACGATCTTATCTCTAACAAACAACAAGTCTTTACGGCAGACTTTTGCCACAGATTAAATCTAAACCTACTTAATTTACAAGATACAATTGCCTAAAACCGAGCCTTATCTCTATTTGGCAACTTCCTTGAAGCTTATCTTGAGCCCAAACCAAGCCCATGCTGACCCTGTCTACTTCCAACCTCTATCGGCCGATAACCATGCAAATCCGAATCGGCCGATACAGTCTTTCTGCCAGCACCTCACTGAGTCCGATATGCTAACTGTGTCCGATACGAGACCTGGTTTGATTCCAACTTAGCTCTCCTTCTCCGCTTCGGTTTCCTCTTTCTTCTTCGGGTCGATTACGAAAATCCGCTGTTAACACCTAGGAAAAATAAAATTTACCTCAAACTCAAAAGAGGAGATTTTTATTTTCAACAACCATTTAATATTACATAGCCTTCTAAATGGTTTCGACGGTATGTTAGACCGTGGATGAGTGGCGGCCATCCCATCCGAACCCAAGGGGTCGACTTACCCAACCCCTCCTCACAACCACCATGTGGCCGCCACGCGTACGGGGTTAGGTGCGCACCCACCTAACCGCATTCAATGCGGACGGAGCAGGCGCACCACGCCGCATTTAATGCGGCGTGTTGCGCACCTGCTCTGCCTACGACCGGTCTGTGACCGATCTGTGACCGGTTCGTGACCGGTCGATTGATAGAGGGGACAACGGCAAGCCACTCACGCCCTGACCATGTGTCAGGGGACGTGTGGCAGGTATACCCCGTCCCATCATGATGATGAGAGGCTCTGAGCCTCTCATCCAATCCGGAGCCGGCTTGACCGCACTGGACATGCCCGAGATTTCGTTCCCGGTGCATGCATGCCTCCGAAATCCTCATCCATTAAATGATGAGTGACAGGAGCATCCCCCGTGTTAGCCGGCGTGATTCGGTGGACCTCGCGCAGCAGCCAGCGTGCTAGTAGCTTCTGGGTTATGGCGCAAAACAGGCATTTAATGCAGAGAATGTTTTCCCTCTTCCCTAGGTAGCTCTCGCAGCACATGTGGTATCCTCTTGGAGTATAAAAGGAGGACCATGCCTAGCGAGAAGGGGGGAGGGTTTGGGCTTCCTATTCCGGATCCCTGGTCTGAAAGCTTGTTTAACTCTAGCTTGTACACCGGAGCTTCAGAGACTTTCAAAGCTCAGAAATATCATCATACATAGGAGTTGGGTATTACGCTTCCGAGTGGCCCGAACCTGTATAAATCCCTTTGGTCTCGTCTTCGCTGAGGGGGCCTAACCCCTCTACATCTCACCTCAAGCGCTTCCAACTCCTCAAACTTTCACCCGCTGCCCCCGGCCGAACTAACAAAGGGGGACCTCACAGTCCCCCGCTCGAGGAGTCCACTCTCCGACAATCGCGATGATCTTTAATCCCTGTTGGTATTACCAACTCGGACTAAAGATCATCTTTAGTCCTGGTTCACACCTTTACCGACCGTGTCAGACGCATGTCAGGGTGCCGAGTATCTTTAGTCCTGGTTGGTGTCACCAACCAGGACTATAGATTCTCACATTAGTCCCGGTTGGTGTTAACAGCAGATTTTCATAATCTATTCGGAGAGGAAAGAGAAAATCGATGCAGAGAAGGAGCACTCCTAGTCGAATCGGTTACTTTATCGGACCAAGCAAGAGTCGGACTCAACTCCGTATCGGACTCATTAGGCGTATCGGACTGGAAGAAGCGCTAGCAGAAAGGCTGTATCGGCCAATTCGGATTCCATACAGTCATTGGCCGATAGAGGCAGGAAGCTGATAGAGTCAGCGTGGGCTCGGTTTGGGCTCGAGATAAGCTTCAAGGAGATTGCCAAATAGAGATAAGGCTCGGTTTTAGGCAATCATATCTCTTTAATTAGGCAGTTAGAGTAGATTTAATCTAATATATGTTAAGAGTCCGCCATAAGGACTTGTTTGTTAAGTTGTAGATAAAATCGTGTCCTACATGGACAATGTTGTAATCTCGGGTATAAATATCCCGGTAGTCTGTAGATAGAATCTCTCTCAATCTCAATAAATTCAACAACAAATCAATCTACTTCGGCGCATCGCCAACCCTCGCAAGAGGTTAGCTTCTGATGAGTTCTTGCTTCCCCAGAGCAGAGGTAAGAACTCGTACCCGACGATCTATATCGTCGGGGCTAGCGTGTCGC